>CM067844.1:532123482-533323482 GCA_034509565.1 Triticum monococcum
GATCTCCATGATTCAATTCTTCAAGTGTGCATTGCTTCAAAAGCAAATTCCTCACTATGCACATCTTCAGGGGAGCTCTTCTATATCTTGCAATCAAATTCCTCAATATCAGTATTTACACTTCATATGTTTATCCCCGTTGAAAAGTTAACCTATATTGTCATCAATCACCAAAAAGGGGGAGATTTTAAGTGCATCTAGTGCCCCTTAATGATTTTTGTGTATTGAAGACTTATAGGTTAAGGGACTAATGCGTTTGTGAGTGTACATAGGTCTATAAGTCTATAAGGAATTTGATATTTACAGAGAAAGTCGACCCCTAAAAATGAAGTTCTCCGACTAAAGACTTTGGTATTCTGAAGACTTTGAAAGTGAAGAAATTGGTGTGACCATGAACACTTGGTATTCATTCGAGGAACATAAAGCGTGAAGACTTTTGTTTTCGTAGTTTCATTTTCTCTTTCTTGAGTCATAGGAAACACCGTACTGTTAAAGGGGGTCGAGGAAATACTAAGGAAAAATTTCCATGTGATGCTCAACTCAAAATCCTACACCTACAATCCCTTCGAGTGAAGCCATTGGAAATCTCATACAGTCCAGTCAATTTCTTCAGTGACAGAGACGAAGTTCTTCTGGTCTATGAGGAATTTGTTCTGACTGAGGAGTTAGGAATTCACCAGTGTGGATTGCCTACACAGTGAGGAACATGATAGCCCTGAGGATTTTGCTACTCAAAATTCTGACCATTGTTGTGCTATGCGCCAGCTGTCCCAAAATATCTATCCACCTAACGGTCATATCATTGAAGGGCATTTATGTCTTATCATGTGGGGCTGCTCCCTAGGCTATAAATAGCCGCCCCCTACAACCACTAGCTGGTTGGCTGCTCCGAGATAAACTGACACTTGTCATTTGAGAGCAACCCATCCTTTGAGGACTTTGAGCGAAAATCATCAAGTGAGGAAAAACCCAAAACCCAAACACCCGCAAACACCCAAGTGATTGAGCATCACTGAAGAGATTGATCCTGCGTGGTCCAACGCTTGTTACCTTTGAAGACTGTGCTTCTTCCAGACGGTTAGGCGTCATGGTCTAGAGCATCCAAGAGGAATTGTGGATCGTCAAGTGACCGAGTTTGTGAAGGTTTGGAAGTCGCCTGAAGACTTACCACGAGTGATTGGATGAGGTCTGTGTGACCGTAGTTCAAGGAGAATACGGTGAGGACTGGGTGTCCTGAGCTGCGTGTTCAGGACTAGGTGTCCGGTACTATGTGTCCTCGAGTTTAAATACTCAGCCGCTCCAACTAGACGTACAACTGAGACAATAGTTGGAACTGGTCTACCAAATCATTGTCTTCACCAAGCTTACTGGTTCTATTTCCTCAACTCTTTCATTTCCTCATAACTGTGTTGTGTGCTTGTTCATAACTGTGTTTGAAGACTTTGATAGAAGACTTTCTCAATTTCCTCAGTTCAATTTCTTTAGTCTGTTTGTCTTCATCCTGTGTTATCCTGTGCTTACGCTTCCTGTACTCTGTGCCTGTCTTCATTTCATCATGATGACTATGCTTGTATTTTGTTATGTTTACTTTTGAGTACTTATTCCCCTGATAGTAGTTCTTCTCTAAGGAATTTCCTCACCGGCAAATTCCTCAGTGAAGAATTTCATAAAAATCGCCTATTCACCCCCCTCTAGTCGATATAACGCACTTTCAATTTCCCTCAGTTTTTGAGAACCAAGGTATCAATCCAGTAGGTGGCCACGCTCAAGTCCCTCGTACCTGCACAAAATGATAGCTACTCGCAACCAACACGATTAGGGGTTGTCAATCCCTTCACGGTCACTTACGAGAGTGAGATCTGATAGATATAATATTTTTGGTATTTTTGGTACAGAGATGCAAAGTAAAAGGTAAAGGCAAAGTAAAAAAGCAAAGCAAGATTAAAGTGATGGAGATTGATATGATGAGAATAGACCAGGGGCCATAGGTTTCACTAGTGGCTTCTCTCAAGAGCATAAGTATTCTACGGTGGGTGAACAAATTACTGTTGAGCAATTGACAGAACTGAGCATAGTTATGAGAATATCTAGGCATGATCATGTATATAGGCATCACGTCCATGACAAGTAGACCGAAACGATTCTGCATCTACTACTATTACTCCTCTCATCGACTGCTATCCAGCATGCATCTAGAGTATTAAGTAAAAACAGAGTAACGCTTTAAGCAAGATGACATGATGTAGAGAGATAAATTCATGCAATATGAAATAAACCCCATCTTGTTATCCTCGGTGGCAACGATACAATACGTGCCTTGCTGCCCCTTCTGTCACTAGGAAAGGACACCGCAAGATCGAACCCAAAGCTAAGCACTTCTCCCATGGCAAGAACTACCAATCTAGTTGGCCAGACCTAACAGATAATTCGAAGAGACTTGCAAAGATAACCAATCATACATAAAAGAATTCAGAGAAGATTCAAATATTATTCATAGATAGACTTGATCATAAACCCACAATTCATCAGTCTCAACAAACACACCGCAAAAAGAAGAAGATTACATCGAATAGATCTCCACAAGAGAGGGGGAGAACTTTGTATTGAGGTCCAAAAAGAGAGAAGAAGCCATCTAGCTACTAACTATGGACCCGAAGGTCTTACGTAAACTACTCACACTTCATTGGAGAGGCTATGATGATGTAGAAGCCCTCCGTGATGACGGCCCTCTCCGGCGGAGCTCCGGAACAGGCCCCAAGATGGGATCTCGTGGATACAGAAAGTTGCGGCGGTGCAATTAGGTTTTTAGCTCCTCCTCTGGTCGTTTGGGGGTACGTAGGTATATATAGGAGGAAGGAGTACGTCGGTGGAGAACCGAGGGGCCCATGAGGCAGGGGGCGCGCCCTAGGGGGGGGCGCCCTCCCTCGTGACTGCCTCTTTGACTCCTTGTAGTAGGGTCCAAGTCTCCTGGATCACGTTCGGTGAGAAAATCACGTTCCCGAAGGTTATATTCCGTTTGGACTCCGTTTGATATTCTGTTTCTCCAAAATACTGAAATAGGCATAAAAACATCAATTCTGGGCTGGGCCTCCGGTTAATAGGTCAGTCCCAAAAATAATATAAAAGTGGAAAATAAAGCCCAATATAGTCCAAAACAGTAGATAATATAGCATGGAGCAATCAAAAATTATAGATACGTTGGAGACGTATCAAGCATCCCCAAGCTTAATTCCTGCTCGTCCTCGAGTAGGTAAATGATAAAAAGAGAATTTTTGATGCGGAGTGCTACTTGGCATAATTTCAATGCAAATCTTCTTAATTGTGATATGAATATTCAGATTCGAAAGATTCAAGACAAAAGTTTATATTGACATAAAAATAATAATACTTCAAGCATACTAACAAAGTAATCATGTCTTCTCAAAATATCATGGCCAAAGAAAGTTATCCCTACAAAATCATATAGTCTGGCTATGCTCTATCTTCACCACACAAAGTATTTAAATCATGCACAACCACGATGACAAGCCAAGCAATTGTTTCATACTCTAACTTTTTCAAAACTTTTTCAATCTTCACGCAATACATGAGCGTGAGCCATGGATATATTACTATAGGTGGAAGAGAATGGTGGTTGTGGAGAAGACAAAAAGAGGGGAAGATAGTCTCACATCAACTAGGTGTATCAAGGGGCTATGCAGATGCCCATCAATAGATATCAATGTGAGTGAGTAGGGATTGCCATGCAACAGATGCACTAGAGCTATAAGTATATGAAAGCTCAAAAAGAAACTAAGTGCGTGTGCATCCAACTTGCTTGCTCATGAAGACCTAGGGCAATTTGAGGAAGCCCATCATTGGAATATACAAGCCAAGTTCTATAATGTAAAATTCCCACTAGTATATGAAAGTGATAACAGGAGAGACTCTCTATTATGAAGATCATGGTGCTACTTTGAAGCACAAGTGTGGTAAAAGGATAGTAACATTGTCCCTTCTCTCTTTTTCTCTCATTTTTTTGTTTGGGCCTTTTCTCTTTTTTTATGGCCTCTTTTTATTTGGGCTTCTTTGGCCTCTTTTATTTATTTTTCGTCCGGAGTCTCATCCCGATTTATGGGGGGATCATAGTCTCCATCATTCTTTCCTCACTTGGGACAATGCTCTAAAAATGATGATCATCACACTTTATTTTTCTTACAACTCAATAATTACAACTCGATACTTAGAACAAAATATGACTCTATGTGAATGCCTCCGGCGGTGTACCGACATATGCAATATGACAATGATGAATGTGTCATGATAAACGGAATGGTGGAAAGTTGCATGGCAATATATCTCGGAATGGCTATGGAAATGCCATGATAGGTAGGTATGGTGGCTGTTTTGAGGAAGGTATATGGTGGGTGTATGATACCGGCGAAAGGTGTGTGGTATTAGAGAGGCTAGCAAAGGTGGAAGGGTGAGAGTGCGTATAATCCATGGACTCAACGTTAGTCATAAAGAACTCATATACTTATTGCAAAAATCTAGAAGTTATCAAAGCAAAGTATTACACGCATGCTCCTAGGGGGATAGATTGGTAGGAAAAGACCATCGCTCGTCCCCGACCGCCACTCATAAGGAAGACAATCAATAAATAATTCATGCTCCGACTTCATCACATAACGGTTCACCATATGTGCATGCTACGGGAATCACAAACTTTAACACAAGTATTCTTTAAATTCACAACTACTCAACTAAAATGACTCTAATATTATCACCTCCATATCTCAAAACAATTATCATGCTTCAATCTTTTCTTAGTATTCAACACACTCAAAAGAAAGTCCACAAATCTTGAATACCAAGCATATTATTATTAAGCAAATTACCATGCTATTAAGAGACTCTCAAAATAATTTAAGTGAAGCATGAGATATCAATAGTTTCTTTAAAACGAATCCACCACCGTGCTGTAAAAGATCTAAGTGATGCACATAGAGCAAAATTATAACGCTCAAAAGATATAAGTGAAGCACATAGAGAAAAACTAATTAGCTCAAAAAGATATAAGTGAAGCACGTAGAGCATTCTATCAAATTTTAATTCATGTATGGCTCTCTCAAAAGGTTTGTATAGCAAGGATGATTGTGGCATACTAAAACACAAAGACACAAATAATACAAGACGCTCCAAGCAAAACACATATCATGTTGGTGAATAAAAATATAGCTCCAAGTAAATTACCGATGGAAGTGGACGAAAGAGGGGATGCCTTCCGGGGCATCCCCAAGCTTTGACTTTTTGGTGTCCTTGGATTATCTTGGGGGTGCCATGGGAATCCCCAAGCTTAGTCTCTTGCCACTCCTTGTTCCATAATCCATCAAGAGAATTCACCCAAAACTTGAAAACTTCACAACACAAAACTTAAAGTAGAAAACTCGTGAGCTCCGTTAGCGAAAGAAAACAAAAGACCACTTCAAGGTACTCTAATGAACTCATTCTTTATTTATATTGGTGTTAAACCTACTGTATTCCAACTTATCTATGGATTATAAACTATTTTACTAACCATAGATTCATCAAAATAGGCAAACAACACACGAAAAACAGAATCTGTCAAAAACAGAACAGTCTGTAGTAATCTGTAGCTAGCGCAAGATCTGGAACCCCAAAAATTATAAAATAAATTTCTGGGCGTGAGGAATTTATATATTAATCATCTTCAAAAATAATTAACTAAATATCACTCTTCAAATAAAAATGACAGCAGTTCTCGTGAGCGCTAAAGTTTCTGTTTTTCACAGCAAGTTCAACAAGACTTTCCCCAAGTCTTCCCAACGGTTCTACTTGGCACAAACACTAATTAAACACAAAAAAAACAACCAAAACAGAGGCTAAATAAATTATTTATTACTAAACAGGAGCAAAAAGCAAGGAATAAAAAATAAAATTGGGTTGCCTCCCAACAAGCGCTACCGTTTAACGCCCCTAGCTAGGCATAAAAGCGAGGATAGATCTAGGTATTACCATCTTTGGTAGGCAATCCATATGTGGCTCTCATGATAGTTTCATATGGCAATTTTATTTTCTTTCTAGGAAAGTTTTCCATGCCCTTTTTTAATGGAAATTGAAATCTAATATTCCCTTCCTTCATATCAATTATCGCACCAACCGTTCTAAGGAAAGGTCTACCAAGAATAAGAGGGCAAGAAGGATTGCAATCTATATCAAGAACAATGAAATATACGAGCACATAATTCCTATTTGCAACAATAAGAAAATCATTAATCCTTCCCATAGTTTTCTTAATAGTAGAATCCGCAAGATGCAAGTTTAGAGAGCAATCATCAAAATTACGGAAATCTAGCAAACCACACAAAGTCTTGGGAATAGTAGAGACACTAGCACCCAAATCACACAAATCATAAAACTCATGATCTTTAATTTTAATTTTAATAGTTGTTTCCCACTCATCATAGAGTTTTCTAGGGATAGAAACTTTCAACTCAAGTTTTTCTTCATAAGATTGCATCAAGGCATCAACAATATGTTCGGTGAAGGCTTTCTTTTGACTATAAGCATGTGGAGAATTTAGCACGGATTGCAACAAGGAAATACAATCAATTAAAGAGCAACTTTCATAATTAAATTCCTTGAAATCCAATATAGTGGGTTTAGCAACATCTAGATTTTTATTTCTTTCAATCCCACTTTCATCAATTTCATCATAAAGATCTAAATACTCTGAATTTTTAGAACGCCTTCTAGGTAAAGGAAGATCATATTCGGTTTCATCAAGATTCATATTGCAAAACAAAGATTTAATAGGAGACACATCAATAACTTTTAGATCTTCATCTTGATTTTCATAGGAATTGGAAGAACATGCTTTAATAAAGGCATCTTTGGAAGCACGCATCGTAGCCAAATCATCAACTTTAAGCAATTTCTCTTCAAGCAAAGCATTAAAATTCTTTTGTGAATTCATAAACTCTTTAACACTATTCTCAAATTCAGAGGGCATCTTATTATAATTTCCATAAGAGTTGTTGTAGGAATTCCCATAATTATTAGAAGGATTACTACGATATGGCCTAGGATTAAAATTCCCTCTATAAGCGTTGTTACCAAAATTATTCCTACCAACAAAATTCACATCCATAGATTCATTGTTATTCTCAATCAAAGTAGACAAAGGCATATCATTAGGATCAGAAGAAACACTCTTAGTAGCAAATAATTTCATAAGTTCATCCATCTTTCCACTCAAAACATTGATTTCTTCTATCGCATGCACTTTTTTATTAGAAGATCTTTCAGTATGCCATTGAGAATAATTAACCATAATATTATCTAGGAGTTTAGTAGCATCTCCTAAAGTGATTTCCATAAAAGTGCCTCCCGCGGCCGAATCTAAAAGATTTCTAGAAGCAAAATTCAATCCGGCATAAAATTTTTGTATAATCATCCACAAATTCAAACCATGAGTAGGGCAATTACGTATCATTAATTTCATTCTCTCCCAAGCTTGTGCAACATGTTCATGATCAAGTTGCTTAAAGTTCATAATATTGTTTCTAAGGGAGATGATCTTAGCGGGAGGGAAATACTTAGAGATAAAAGCATCTTTGCACTTGTTCCAAGAATCAATACTATTTTTAGGCAAAGACAAAAACAAAGCTTTAGCACAATGTCTAAGCGAAAAAGGAAATAGCTTCAATTTAACGACATCATTATCGACATCTTTTTTTTTGCATATCACATAAATCAACGAAGCTATTCAGATGAGTAGCGGCATCATCACTAGGAAGGCCGGCGAATTGATCTTTCATAACAAGATTCAACAAAGCAGTATTGATTTCACAAGATTCAGTATTAGCAAGAGGAGCAATCGGAGTGCTAAGGAAATCATTATTATTAGTATTGGTGAAGTCACACAATTTGGTAGTATCTTGAGCCATCGCGACAAACAAGCAATCCAACACACGAGCAAACAAAAAGGCAAGCGAGAAAGGAGAGGGAGGATAGAGAGAGAGGGCGAATAAAATGACAAGGGTGAAGTGGGGGAGAGGAAAACGAGAGGCAAATGGCAAATAATGTAATGCGAGAGATAGGGATTGTGATGCGTATTTGGTATGTTGACTTTTTGCGTAGATTCCCTGGCAACGGTGCCAGAAATCCTTCTTGCTACCTTTTGAGCTTGCGTTGGATTTCCCCGAAGAGGAAGGGATGATGCACCAGAGTAGCGTAAGTATTTCCCTCAGTTTTTGAGAACCAATGTATCAATCCAGTAGGAGGTGTAACGCCCCGAGACTGATGTGCCAGGTGTCGTTCAGTTATTCGCTGTTGTTTCCTTGTCATTGCTTGCGTGTCATGCATTGCATATCATGTCATCATGTGCATTTCATTTGCATACGTGTTCGTCTCATGCATCCGAGCATTTTTCCCGTTGTCCGTTTTGCATTCCGGCGCTTCATTCTCCTCCGGTGGTCATTTCTAGCTTTCTTTCATGTGTGGGGATTAAACATTTCCGGATTGGACCGAGACTTGTCATGCGGCCTTGGTTTACTACCGGTAGACTGTCTGTCAAGTTTCGTACCATTTGGACTTCGTTTGATACTCCAACGGTTAACCGAGGAACCGAAAAGGCCTCGTGTGTGTTGCAGCCCAACACCCCTCCATTTTGGCCCAAAACCCACCAAACTCTGCTCCATCATCTAGAGCGTTCGATCACGATCACGTGGCCGAAAACCACACCTCATTTGGACTCTCCTAGCTCCTTCTATGCCTATATAAAAGTCCCCCTCGAAATATCTCGGATCTCCTCCCCTGAAACCCTAAATCCTCTCTTTCCGCGCGCCGGACAATGTCCGCCGGCGCCGGACACATCCGATCCACCCCGCCAGCGCCACGTGGCACCTCCCTATTCGCCGAGCCGCCGCGCCCACTTCGTCGCGCCGCCACCCGCGCGCCGGCCCGCGCAGGCCCCCCCGCGGCCCAACTCCTCCTCGCCGCCTCACGCCGTTCGCCGTCCTGCGCCTGTAGCTCCGGCGCCCGATGCGCCCGCCGGCTACCGCCTCACCGTCCGGCTCCGGCGACCTCGTCGGCTACCTCCACCGCCCGCTCCGACAGCCGCCTCCGCCGGTGGCCGCTGCCCGTCGCTGCCCGGCGACGCTCACCGTCCTCCGCCGCCTCTGCCACGGCGACCTCGCCGGCGACCGGCCTCCTCCTCCGCCGAAACTCCATCACCGGCGACCTCAAGCTCCGGTGCCGTCGAACCTCGGGATCCGCTCCGGTCGGATCTCAGATCTAGAATAGTCTCTCGGGTTGACTTTTATCCCTCAAACCCTAATTTTTATGCACACTTTGACTTGTGATATCTTTGCATCCGTAGCTCCGATTCATGCATAAAGCATATCAAAATGTCCGACTCAATGAGTACATCATTTCATTCCATTGCATCATTTTCATTTGAGTTCATCTTGATGCCCGAAATGCTGTTAGAAGAGGGCTTCGTGAGTTAATTGTCAGATCTGCTAGTTCATCTTAGACTTTTGTCATTTTTGCAATGATTGTTGTGTGCATGATATGCCTGTGAGCCCTTCATATATTTTGTTATGGATTTTGTTATCTTTCCAGAGGTGCAACCCATGCATTTTTGTGATGTGTGTGGTGACTTGTGCAAGCTTGCAAAGTGAGTCACCCGGTAAATATGTTTTCAAGGACTTAGTAGTTTCACTGAGTCCTGGGATTGTTTAGTTCATGATGCCATATGTTCGTGTTGTTTCCTAGTGATCCGTGCCTCTTTTGAGGATGATCAGTAAAGGAGTTTTGTTAATATTGTAGTGCTCTATCCATCCATGTCTTTATTTTCTTATATGGAGCACCCTAGCTTAAGTCAATCGAGCTCTACTTTTGCTTCATTGTGAATCTGGGCAGATCTTTAACTTGTTTGCGATTTTGCCGATGTTATTGTAGTTGATCCGTGCATGCTATGCCATTGTTCTTGCCATGTCTAACTAGCATTTTGTGTCTTCTAGATGGATGTATGCTTGTCTTGCCATGAGTTGCTCCGTAGTGAGTTCATGGAGCTCGTTTACATGCCTTCGTGAGTTATGTTTCAGCATGTCCCAGTTTTCACTAAGTCTGAAAACTGGTTATGTTTTAGCTATGTTCGTGTGCTTGTTAGTATATTTTGTGATCCCTTTTGGCCCAAGGTCACTAAGGGACTTTTGTTAAGCTTGTTGAGTAGCTCCATGCCATGTATTTCTTTGTCATGTTCAGGATCTTTAGCATCTTGTTTTGCTGCTCCGAAGAGGGCTTCATGATCTGAAATTCCAGACAAGTGTTAATTTCACTAAGTCTGAGATCTGTTTTACCATTTGTGTTTTTGCCATGCTTGTTTGTACCTCTTAATGGATGAATTGGCTGTAGCTCAGTGCTAGTCTTTTGTTAAGCATCTTGAATACTTCCCTGCCATGTATTTTGATGCCATGTTTGAGTGCTGTAGCATGTTCATCTCATTGCATTTAGATGCCTACTTGCTGTAAATCGCAGACCGGTGTCATATTTGAATCGCTTGCCATTTCCAAACCGTAACTCCGATTCCGGTGTTCTTTATATCGTTTTCAAGCGATTTCATCTCATATTTCCAGTGGCACACTTAGTTTTCCAAGTTGAGGCCAGGTTCATGCATTCCTTGTCCAATCATGCATATGCATCGCATCCCGCATATCATACCATGTTCTTGTGTTGGTTGTTTACTATGTGTGTGCTTTCTTTTCCGGTGTTTGCTTCTTCGGGTTGGTTCCGATAACGTTGCATTTGTGAGGACCCGTTCGTCTACGTTCCGTTTGTCTTCTTCATGGACTCGTTCTTCTTCCTTGCGGGATTTCAGGCAAGATGATCATACCCTCGAAATCACTACTATCTTTGCTTTGCTAGATGCCCGCTCTTTTGCTATGCCTATGCTGCGATACCTACCACTTGCTTATCATGCCTCCCATATTGTTGAACCAAGCCTCTAATTCACCTTGTCCTAGCAAACCGTTGATTAGCTATGTTACTGCTTTGCTCAGCCCCTCTTATAGCGTTGTTAGTTGTAGGTGAAGATTGAAGTTTGTTCCTTGTTGGAACATGGAGATGTTGTTCCTTGTTGGAACATGTTTGCTTGTTGGGATATCACAATATATCTTTTTTAATTAATGCATCTATATACTTGGTAAAGGGTGGAAGGCTCGGCCTTATGCCTGGTGTTTTGTTCCACTCTTGCCGCCCTAGTTTCCGTTATATCGGTGTTATGTTCCCAGATTTTGCATCCCTTACGCGGTTGGGCTATAATGGGATCCTCTTGACAGTTCGCCTTAAGTAAAGCTCTTCCAGCAATGTCCAACATTGGTTTTACCATTCGCCTCCTAACCTTTTCTTTTCCCTTGGGAGTCGCGCTCCTGAGGGTCATCGTTATTTTACCCCCCCGGGCCAGTGCTCCTCTGAGTGTTGGTACAAACTAGAGTCCTGTGCAGCGCCCCCTCGGGGAAACTCGAGGTTTGGTTTTAGTTGTATGGAGAGCTCATCTGAGTGTGCCCTGAGAAAGAGATATGTGCAGCTCCTATCGGGATTTGTTGGCACATTCGGGCGGTGTTGCTGGTTTAGTTTTACCCTGTCGAAATGTCTTGTTGCACTGGGATACCGAGTCTGATCGGAATGTCTCGGGTGGAGGTCTATTCCTTCGTTGACCGTGAGAGCTTGTGATGGGCTAAGTTGGGACACCCCTGCAGGGATTTGAACTTTCGAAAGCCGTGCCCGCGGTTATGGGCAGATGGGAATTTGTTAACGTTCGGTTGTAGAAAACCTGAAGTTGACCTTAATTAAAATGCATCAACCGCGTGTGTAACCGTGATGGTCTCTTTCCTGCGGAGTCCGGGAAGTGAACACGGTTGTTGGAGTTATGCTTGACGTAGGTAGTCCAGGATCACTTCTTGATCATACTTTTATCGACCATGCTTTGCCTTCTCTTCTCGCTCTCATTTGCGTATGTTAGACACCATATATGCTACTCGCTTGCTGCAGCTCCACCTCATACCTTTACCTTACCCATAAGCTTAAATAGTCTTGATCGCGAGGGTGCGAGATTGCTGAGTCCCCGTGGCTCACAGATACTTCCAAAACCAGTTTGCAGGTGCCGATTAGTCCGTGCAGATGACGCAACCCAGCTTAGGAGGAGCTCGTTGAAGATCTTGTCCTTTGTGTTGTTTCGTTCTAGTTGATCAGTAGTGGAGCCCAGTTGGGGTCGATCAGGGACCTTTGTCGCATTTGGGGTTCTTCTTTTATTTTGGTTCCATAGACGGACCTTTATTGTATCCAGTTGATGTAATGCTTTATTCATGTATTTGTGTGAAGTGGCGATTGTAAGCCAACTATGTATCTTTTTCCCCTATTGTATTACATGGGTTGTTTGCGAAGATTACCTCACTTGCGACATTGCTTTCAATGCGGTTATGCCTCTAAGTCGTGCTTCGACACGTGGGAGATATAGCCGCATCGAGGGCGTTACAAGTTGGTAATCAGAGCCTTCCCCGACCTTAGGAGCCCCATTGCTTGATCGTTTTTAGCGGTCGAGTTGTGTCTAGAAAAATGTTTTGAGTCATTAGGAATTATATATCGGATAGTTTAGGAATTCTTTTTACTTCCCAGTCTCCTCATCGCTCTGGTAAGGTATCCTGACGTAGAGTTTTGACTCTTCTCTTCTCAAATTTCACTAAATTTTTTTTAGGATCACGCGGGTATCTTGGAATCGTTCCGATGGTTTTATGATGAGAACATTGTCTTGGTGCCTCCTGTTAGGGGTTTAGTGGAAGTGTCCCGGGGAGTTGAGCTCTGAGGTGTTGTCATCATAATTTTATCGTTGCAGTTCTGGAATACCTGAGTTTAGTACGTCGACATCGAAAATCTCTTTTATGAAGTTCGTTGGTGAGATAACCTCGACGCCACCCAGTACTGGGGCGGAAGTATCGCTATAACTTTTATAACGGATGCTTTTCGAAGGTTGAGGTAGACGATTTCCGAAGGTTTCTTGGTTATGTGTTGAAGGATGGATACGGCTGGATGTAGGATTTGCTAGTTTGGGTGAGATATTATACTTCCCCTGTATCCCCAACACCTGATTGCATAACCGGAAAATTTCGGGAGTTTCATAGGTGGGAATTCAAGTAGCTCTTAGGATATATTTCCGACAGATGTACGATATGAAATTGGGGTTCGACGTCTAGTGGTCCGCCTATTCACGGTCGGTTTTATAGTGGTCTCGTTGTGTCTTAAAGAGTCCTTGGCTATGCCGACTCGGGGACGCTTCGTATGTCATGTGCACTGCCTTGTACATGATGGTGCTGTACGATCGAGCCCGTGTAGGCCCCACCACGAAAACTTCGGACGAAATCTCAGTCATATGTTTGTTCCGGCTTATTCCACAAGCCAGTCCTTTGTTTTGTTTTGAGTTGTGGTATTCGAGTTGCTTCGAAGTCAAATGTTGATTCCATACCTTCCCTAAGTGGTGTTCTCATATTCCTATGTGAATACTAATCCTCCTCGATCATTGAGTTTTTCATTTCAATTTCTTCTCACCGGTGTGTTTTCTCTTCAAGTGGATCCGATCATTTCAACATCAGTAAGATCAACGATCAGTTCTTCTCTACGGTGTTCGTTCCATCCATTCCAAATTATCTTTGTTTTTCCCACCCTCCCTCCCCTTGTTTCTTCAAGGACTCGTATATCTTAATCAAGTATCCTTTTATTCTTGTGAAGTCTCTCCATTCTTTTCCTCAATATTCTTATTCAGTGATTCTCATGAAGATTCTAACGGAGCTTCTAGTTCATCATTATTCGTTATTTTCCTTCTCTGGTGGATCGAATTCAAGTTTTTTGGTGTTTCTTTACCTTTTTCCTCATTTCAAGGCTTTCTCATGCCGGTGCAATTCTTAATCGTTCACCTCTCGCTATTCTTTTGTCCCGGAGTGCTCAAGATATCTCAGAAGGATCGTCTTGTCATTCAAGATCCGTTAATCCTATTTTGAGGATGTTTATCTCATTCAAGCGTTTTAATTCAACTGGCGCAAATCTCTCTTGTAAATCGTTTGACGGTGTTTTCCTTTGAGTGGGCCCTAACCCACAGGTCTATTCCCAGGATCTTACCTGACTCTTCTTATTTTTCCGGAGTTATAATCAAATTCTTTTCGAAGTTTGACGTAAGAATGATTTATCATCAGTCAAATGTCTTTCTCCAAGATCTTTCAAATTCTTTTCATCGTTGGCTCAATCTCTTCGTTTTGATTCTTCCAGAGTGTCTAAATAATTATTGGTGGTGTTTCTCGTCGTCATTCTCAGATTTTGAAGACCGAAGAAGAGTTTCTCTTTAATCTTGCCCCATTCTCTTCAAGATTCGTGGTTCTAGCTTGTTGCCATCCTCTCGGTTGTTTTCGATTGTGAGAATTCTTTTCACTTATCCGGAGCAATTCAAGATTCTTTTCAGTTTGTTTCTCCGGAGCCCATCATCTCAGAATTTATTCATTATAGCTTTCAGCTCTCATTTTCAATTCTTACCGGTGCATCCTTCAAGTGTTCTCTAATCAGTTCGTGATCTCTTCGTTCTCTTGTATCTAAATTCCCTCAAGCATCTTCATTCGTTCTCTAATTCTTCTTGGTGTTTCGCTATCTTTTCCTTGATCATTTTTAATTCTTACGGTGGTTCATTCAAGTTTCTCTTCTTTCGTTTATCATATCAATTTATTTCTTATTTCTATCCTACCGGTGGTTCGTTGAAGACCTCTCTCAAGCTGACGTTATATCTATCTTAACCCTTTCTACGAGAATAAGTAGTATGCAAAAATCCGTTGATTGTCATCAATTTAATTGGTGAAGGACAAGCATAATGTAATTCTTATTCTTGTTTCATCCAAATGATTCAATTCCTTATTCCGGAGCCTCATCAAAATTCTCGGTCGAACTTGATTCATCCTTTCTTTTCACTGAGCTCCAAGTTCTCTCAATTATCTCATCACAGAGATCCATCTAAAGCATTACAAGGTTTCACCTTGTGTTTTCAACTTCTCTTTCTTTTCGTTATCCTTTTGATTACCGTAGTTCTTCATGGAGGTTCTACATGATGGTTCATCAAGGATTTGATTTCTTCTCGAAGTGGTCATTAAGATTCTTTTCAAAGGAGCTCAAGTTTTCTTCATCTTGCAATCCGGAGTGCAATTTCTTTCAACTGTATCTTTGGAGGTGGTATTATGTCATTCTTCATAATTTGAGTTCATGCTTCATGATCCACACATTGTTAACAATGAGGTATTTTAAATCCATTAATCTCGTCATTGGAGTTATCTTGGGTTATATTTCACCTTAAAGCCTTCCCTAAGGATTGTTCCTATTATGGTGCTTATAATTGACCCAAGTTCTTCATTATCCTCTCGGTGAAATAAGCTTCTCCTATCCTCGTTCTTATCAATCCATTTTTTCCTATGAGTGGCAGGTTGTCACCTCATAATTTGAGATGAATCCCATAAGACCATTTAAAGCTTATTCTTTCGTTGTTGGTTTCCCAACAACTCCGTTCGACCCTTCTCCTAAAGATGCATCTTCAAGCTCTTTTGTGGTAGAAGTTGGCATGTTCTTCTCCATTCTCCTATCTTAATTATCTATCTTCTATTCTTTTGTTCCCGAGGCATTGTGATGTTGCTCTCTTCTACGCATCTTCTTGTTTTGTCATGATAGTGTTCTTTTCTTTGCTTATCCATTCAACCGGAGTGTCGTGTTTTCTTTCGAGCTCTCTCATCTTATCAAATTTTGCATCCCTTCTCAACCGGAGTGCTGTCCAAATTATATCATTCTTAATCCTTTTCTATCTTGTTTTAACCGGAGTGGTTTCAATATTTATCTTGCCCTTCAACCTCAAGGTTTTTCGCAATGTTCTTTGTTCCTGTTTTCTAAAGGAGTGTTTTCGACCTTGTTCACCTTCGTTGTATTCTGTCTCGAATTTATTCAACCTCTCAAGGTTGTGGTTTCACTCGTTTGTGAATGAAGCAATTAGTTTTACCTCTTCTCTTCCTTTTCCATTTCCCTCCGGTGCCATTCTAGATCTCGGGACGAGATCCACTCGTAGTGGTGGAGTGTTGTAACGCCCCGAGACTGATGTGCCAGGTGTCGTTCAGTTATTCGCTGTTGTTGCCTTGTCATTTCTTGCGTGTCATGCATTGCATATCATGTCATCATGTGCATTTCATTTGCATATGTGTTTGTCTCATGCATCCGAGCATTTTTCCCGTTGTCCGTTTTGCATTCCGGCGCTTCGTTCTCCTCCGGTGGTCATTTCTAGGTTTCTTTCATGTGTGGGGATTAAACATTTCCGGATTGGACCGAGACTTGTCATGCGGCCTTGGTTTACTACCGGTAGACCGCCTGTCAAGTTTCGTACCATTTGGACTTTGTTTGATACTCCAACGGTTAACCGAGGAACCGAAAAGGCCTCGTGTGTGTTGCAGCCCAACACCCCTCCATTTTGGCCCAAAACCCACCAAACTCTGCTCCATCATCTAGAGCGTTCGATCACGATCGCGTGGCCGAAAACCGCACCTCATTTCGACTCTCCTAGCTCCCTCTATGCCTATATAAAGGTCCCCCTCGAAATATCTCGGATCTCCTCCCCCGAAACCCTAAATCCTCTCTTTCCGCGCGCCGGACAACGTCTGCCGGCGCCGGACACGTCCGATCCACCCCGCCAGCGCCACGTGGCGCCTCCCTATTCGCTGAGCCGCCGAGCCCACTTCGCCGCGCCGCCACCCGAGCGCCGGCCCGCCCGGCCCGCATAGGGCCCCCCGCGGCCCAACTCCTCCCCGCCGCCTCGCGCCGTTCGCCGTCCCGCGCCTGTAGCTACGGCGCCCGACACGCCCGCCGGCTGCCGCCTCGCCGTCCGGCTCCGGCGACCTCGCCGGCTACCTCCACCGCCCGCTCCGACAGCCACCTCCGCCGGTGGCCGCTGCCCGTCGCCGCCCGGCGACGCCCACCGTCGTCCGCCGCCTCTGCCACGGCGACCTCGCCGGCGACCGGCCTCCTCCTCCGCCGAAACTCCATCACCGGCGACCTCAAGCTCCGGTGCCGTCGAACCTCGGGATCTGCTCCGGTCGGATCTCAGATCTGGAATAGTCTCTCAGGTTGACTTTTATCTCTCAAACCCTAATTTTTATGCACACTTTGACCTGTGATATCTTTGCGTCCGTAGCTCCGATTCATGCATATAGCATATCAAAATGTTCGTCTCGATGAGTACATCATTTCATTCCATTGCATCATTTTCATTTGAGTTCATCTTGATGCCCGAAATGCTGTTAGAAGAGGGCTTCGTGAGTTAATTGTCAGATCTGCTAGTTCATCTTAGACTTTTGTCATTTTTGCCATGATTGTTGTGTGCATGATATGCCTATGAGCCCTTCATATGTTTTGTTAAGGATTTTGTTATCTTTCCAGAGGTGCAACCCATGCATTTTTGTGATGTGTGTGGTGACTTGTGCAAGCTTGCAAAGTGAGTCATCCGGTAAATCTGTTTTCAGGGACTTAGTAGTTTCACTAAGTCCTGGGATTGTTTAGTTCATGATGCCATATGTTCGTGTTGTTTCCTAGTGATCTGTGCCTCTTTTGAGGATGATCAGTAAAGAAGTTTTGTTAATATTGTAGTGCTTTATCCATCCATGTCTTTGTTTGCTTATATGGAGCACCCTAGCTTGAGTCAATCGAGCTCTACTTTTGCTTCGTTGTGAATCTGGGCAGATTGTCAACTTGTTTGCGATTTTGCCGATGTTATTGTAGTTGATCCGTGCATGCTATGCCATTGTTCTTGCCATGTCTAGCTAGAATTTTGTGCCTTCTAGATGGATGTATGCTTGTATTGCCATGACTTGCTCCGTAGTGAGTGCATCGAGCTCGTTTACATGCCTTCGTGAGTTATGTGTCAGCATGTCCCAGTTTTCACTAAGTCTGAAAACTGGTTATGTTTTAGCTATGTTCGTGTGCTTGTTAGTATATTTTGTGATCCCTTTTGGCCCAAGGTCACTAAGGGATTTTTGTTAAGCTTGTTGAGTAGCTCCATGCCATGTCTTTCTTTGTCATGTTCAGGTCCTGTAGCATGTTGTTTTGCTGCTCTGAAGAGGGCTTCATGATCTGAAATTCCAGACAAGTGTTAATTTCACTAAGTCTGAGATCTGTTTTACCATTTGCGTTTTCGCCATGCTTGTTTGTACCTCTTAATGGATGAATTGGCTGTAGCTCAGTGCTAGTCTTTTGTTAAGCATCTTGAATGCTTCCCTGCCATGTATTTTGATGCCATGTTTGAGTGCTGTAGCATGTTCATCTCATTGCATTTAAATGCCTACTTGCTGTAAATCGCAGACCGGTGTCATATTTGAATCGCTTGCCATTTCCAAACCGTAACTCCGATTCCGGCGTTCTTTATATAGTTTTCAAGCGATTTTATCTCATCTTTCCAGTGGCACACTTGGTTTTCCAAGTTGAGGCCAGGTTCATGCATTCCTTGTACAATCATGCATATGCACCGCATCCCATATCCCGCATATCATAACATGTTCTTGTGTTGGTTGTTTACTATGCGTGTGCTTTCTTTTCCGGTGTTTGCTTCTTCGGGTTGGTTCTGATAACGTCGCGTTTGTGAGGACCCATTCGTCTATGTTCCGTTTTTCTTCTTCATGGACTCGTTCTTCTTCCTTGCGGGATTTCAGGCAAGATGATCATACCCTCGAAATCACTACTATCTTTGCTTTGCTAGATGCTCGCTCTTTTGCTATGCCTATGCCGCGATACCTACCACTTGCTTATCATGCCTCCCATATTGTTGAACCAAGCCTCTAACCCACCTTGTCCTAGCAGACCGTTGATTGGCTATGTTACCGCTTTGCTCAGCCCCTCTTATAGCGTTGTTAGTTGCAGGTGAAGATTGAAGTTTGTTCCTTGTTGGAACATGGAGATGTTGTTCCTTGTTGGAACATGTTTGCTTGTTGGGATATCACAATATATCTTATTTAATTAATGCATCTATATACTTGGTAAAGGGTGGAAGGCTCGGCCTTATGCCTGGTGTTTTGTTCCACTCTTGCCGCCCTAGTTTCCGTTATATCGGTGTTATGTTCCCGGATTTTGTGTCCCTTACGCGGTTGGGCTATAATGGGAACCCCTTGACAGTTCGCCTTAAGTAAAGCTCTTCCAGCAATGCCCAACATTGGTTTTACCATTCGCCTCCTAGCCTTTTCTTTTCCCTTGGGAGTCGCGCTCCTGAGGGTCATCGTTATTTTACCCCCCCGGGGCCAGTGCTCCTCTGAGTGTTGGTCCAAACTAGAGTCCTGTGCAGCGCCCCCTCGGGGAAACTCGAGGTTTGGTTTTAGTTGAATGGAGAGCTCATCTGAGTTTGCCCTGAGAAAGAGATATGTGCAGCTCCTATCGGGATTTGTTGGCACATTCGGGCGGTGTTGCTGGTTTAGTTTTACCCTGTCGAAATGTCTTGTTGTACTGGGATACCGAGTCTGATCGGAATGTCTCGGGTGGAGGTCTATTCCTTCGTTGACCGTGAGAGCTTGTGATGGGCTAAGTTGGGACACCCCTGCAGGGATTTGAACATTCGAAAGCCGTGCCCGCGGTTATGGGCAGATTGGAATTTGTTAACGTCTGGTTGTAGAAAACCTGAAGTTGACCTTAATTAAAATGCATCAACCGCGTGTGTAACCGTGATGGTCTCTTTCCGGCGGAGTCCGGGAAGTGAACACGGTTGTTGGAGTTATGCTTGACGTAGATAGTCCAGGATCACTTCTTGATCATACTTTTATCGACCGTGCTTTGCCTTCTCTTCTCGCTCTCATTTGCGTATGTTAGCCACCATATATGCTAGTCGCTTGCTGCAGCTCCACCTCATACCTTTACCTTACCCATAAGCTTAAATAGTCTTGATCGCGAGGGTGCGAGATTGCTGAGTCCCCGTGGCTCATAGATACTTCCAAAACCAGTTTCCAGGTGCCGATGAGTCCGTGCAGATGACGCAACCCAGCTCAGGAGGAGCTCGTTGAAGATCTTGTCCTTTGTGTTGTTTCGTTCTAGTTGATCAGTAGTGGAGCCCAGTTGGGGTCGATCGGGGACCTTTGTCGCATTTGGGGTTCTTATTTTATTTTGGTTCCATAGACGGACCTTGATTGTATCCGGTTGATGTAATTTTTTATTCATGTATTTGTGTGAAGTGGCGATTGTAAGCCAACTATGTATATTTTTCCCCTATTGTATTACATGGGTTGTTTGCGAAGATTATTCATAGATAGACTTGCGACAAGCAAAGTCGTGCTTCGACACGTGGGAGATATAGCCGCATCGAGGGCGTTACAGGAGGCCACGCTCAAGTCCCTCGTACCTGCACAAAACGATAGCTACTCGCAACAAACGCGATTAGGGGTTGTCAATCCCTTCACGGTCACTTACGAGAGTGAGATCTGATAGATATAATATTTTTGGTATTTTTGGTATAGAGATGCAAAGTAAAAAAGTAAAGGCAAAGTAAAAAAGCAAAGCAAGATTAAAGTGATGGAGATTGATATGATGAGAATAGACCCG
Organism: Triticum monococcum; assembly: GCA_034509565.1. Taxonomy (NCBI): domain Eukaryota; kingdom Viridiplantae; phylum Streptophyta; class Magnoliopsida; order Poales; family Poaceae; genus Triticum; species Triticum monococcum. The sequence goes on from CM067844.1 coordinate 532,144,123, forward strand.
GGGGCCATAGGTTTCACTAGTGCTTCTCTCAAGAGCATAAGTATTCTACGGTGGGTGAACAAATTACTATTGAGCAATTGACAGAATTGAGCATAGTTATGAGAATATCTAGGCATGATCATGTATATAGGCATCACATCTGTGACAAGTAGACCGAGACGATTCTGCATCTACTAGTATTACTCCACTCATCGACCGCTATCCAGCATGCATCTAGAGTATTAAGTTAAAAACAGAGTATCACTTTAAGCAAGATGACATGATGTAGAGAGATAAATTCATGCAATACGAAATAAACCCCATCTTGTTATCCTCGATGGCAACGATACAATACGTGCCTTGCTGCCCCTTCTGTCACTAGGAAAGGACACCGCAAGATCGAACCCAAAGCTAAGCACTTCTCCCATGGCAAGAACTACCAATCTAGTTGGCCAAACCAACCGGATAATTAGAAGAGACTTGCAAAGATAACCAATCATACATAAAAGAATTCAGAGAAGATTCAAATATTATTCATAGATAGACTTGATCATAAACCCACAATTCATCGATCTCAACAAACACACTGCAAAAAGAAGAAGATTACTTCGAATAGATCTCCACAAGAGAGGGGGAGAACTTTGTATTGAGATCCAAAAAGAGAGAAGAAACCATCTAGCTACTAACTATGGACCCGAAGGTCTGAGGTAAACTACTCACACTTCATCGGAGAGGCTATGATGATGTAGAAGCCCTCCGTGATGACGGCCCTCTCCGGTGGAGCTCCGGAACAGGCCCCAAGATGGGATCTCGTGGATACAGAAAGTTGCGGCGGTGGAATTAGGTTTTTGGCTCCTCCTCTGATCGTTTGGGGGCACGTGGGTATATATAGGAGGAAGGAGTATGTCGGTGGAGCACCGAGGGGCCCACGAGGCAGGGGGGCACGCCCTAGGGGGGGGGGGGGGCGCCCCCCACCCTCGTGACCGCCTCTTTGACTCCTTGGAGTAGGGTCCAAGTCTCCTGGATCACGTTCGATGAGAAAATCACGTTCCCGAAGGTTTTATTCCGTTTGGACTCCGTTTGATATTCTGTTTCTCCGAAATACTGAAATAGGCAAAAAAACAGCAATTCTGGACTGGGCCTCCGGTTAATAGGTTAGTCCCAAAAATAATATAAAAGTGGAATATAAAGCCCAATATTGTCCAAAACAGTAGATAATATAGCATGGAGCAATCAAAAATTATAGATACGTTGGAGACGTATCAGTGTGCGTGCGGCGTGGGCGACGACGGTGCGGGGCGGGGCGGCGGAGGTGGTGCGGCACGGGACGAGGAGAGGGGCGGCGACATCGAGTATTTAAAGGGGAGGGGGGCGAGGACTGCTTGCGGGAGGGGGCGACGCGGGCGGCTCGGAGCCGGACTCCGGCGGAGTCCGCCGCGAGCATGGCGGGGAAGGCGGCGCACCGCGGGCCGGCTGGGCCTTCGGCCTAGTTCGGTCCGGGAACATTTTTTTTAAATTCCGTCGAAAGAAAAAATCCTAAAAAATAAAAAAAAATCTTAATAATTCCAAAAACAATTTTCACCGTCTAAATAAAAAATTTAGAAGAAAGTGAACGTTTTCTTAGCCTAAAAATGTAATTTTGGAAAATGCATATTTTTCTAATTCAAATAAAATAGCAATAAAATCCAAATAAAAATTATTTATTTGATTTTAACATTTTCCCTCCAATATTTCCTTCATTTTGGAGAAGTCGTATTATCTCCTCTCTTTTATTTTTATATTGGAAATACTTAGGGAGAAAATAATATTAAAACCAAAACGACCCTCGTTTCAAATTGGAGAAAATTCAAATACGAAAATAATGAAATCCCCAACTCTCTCCGTGGTTCCTTGAGTTGCTTAGGACTTCTAGGATCAAAACCAAAATGCAATAAAATATGATATGCATAAGATGACCTATGTATAACATTCCAAATTGAAAATTTGGGATGTTACAATCTTTCTTTGAAAAAATCCTTTCAAACACTCATTTATGCTTTCCAAGAAATTCTACATCATTTTCGGTTAACAATATGTCATTCACATATACTTATCAGAAAGGTTGTAGTGCTCCCACTCACTTTTTGTAAATACAAGCTTCACCATAAATCTGTATAAAACCCTATGCTTTGATGACCTCATCAAAGCATATATTCCAACTCCGAGATGCTTGCACCAATCCATAGAAGGATTGCTGGAGCTTGCTCACTTTGTTAGCACCGTTAGGATTGACAAACCTTCTGGTTGGATCATATACAACTCTTGTTTGAGATATCCATTAAGGAATGCAGTTTTGACATCCATTTGCCAGATTTCATAATGTGGCAATTGCTAACATGATTCAGGTGGACTTAAGCATCGCTACGGGTGAGAAAGTCTCATCGTAGTCAACTCCTTGAACTTGTCAAAAACCTTTCGCGACAAGTCGAGCTTTGTAGACAGTAACATTACCATCAGCGTCAGTCTTCTTCTTGAAGATCCATTTATTCTCTATGGCTTGCCGATCATCGGGCAAGTCAACCAAAGTCCATACTTTGTTCCCATACATGGACCCCATCTCAGATTTCATGGCCTCAAGCCATTTTGCGGAATTCGGGATCATCATCGCTTCCTCATAGTTCGTAGGTTTGTCGTGGTCTAGTAACATGACTTCTAGAACAGGATTACCGTACCACTCTGGTGCAAAACGTATTCTGGTTGACCTACGAGGTTCAGTGGTAACTTGATCTGAAGTTTCATGATCATTATCATTATCTTCCTGTCTAGTTGGTGTAGGCATCACTGGAACTGGTTTCTGTGATGAGCTACTTTCCAATTCGAGAGAAGGTACAACTATCTCATCACGTTCTACTTTCCTCCCACTCACTTCTTTCGAGAGAAACTCCTTCTCTAGAAAGGATCCATTCTTAGCAACAAAGATCTTGCCTTCGGATCTGTGATAGAAGGTGTACCCAACAGTTTCTTTTGGGTATCCTATGAAGACGCACTTCTCTGATTTGGGTTCGAGCTTATCAGGTTGAAGCTTTTTCACATAAGCATCGCAACCCCAAACTTTAAGAAATGACAGCTTAGGTTTCTTGCCAAACCATAGTTCATACGGTGTCGTCTCAATGGATTTAGATGGTGCCCTATTTAGCTTGAATGCAGCTGCCTCTAATGCATAACCCCAAAACGATAGTGGTAAATCAGTAAGAGACATCATAGATCGCACCATATCTAATAAAGTAGGGTTACGACATTCGGACACACCATTACGTTGTGGTGTTCCAGGTGGCGTGAGTTGTGAAACTATTCCACAGTGTTTTAAATAAAGGCCAAACTCATAACTCAAATATTCGCCTCCCCGATCAGATCGTAGAAACTTTATTTTCTTGTTACGATGATTCTCCACTTCACTCTGAAATCCTTTGAACTTTTCGAATGTTTCAGCCTTGTGTTTCATTAAGAGATATACCCATATGTGCTCAAATCATTTGTGAAGGTCAGAAAATAACAATACCCGCCGTGAGCCTCAACACTCATCGGACCGCATATATTGGTATGTATTATTTCCAACAAGTCAGTGGCTCTCTCCGTTGTTCTGGAGAATGGAGTTTTAGTCATCTTGCCCATGAGACATGGTTCACAAGCATCAAATGATTCATAATCAAGTGATTCCAAAAGTCCATCAACATGGAGTTTCTTCATGCGCTTTACACCAATATGACCTAAACGGCAGTGCCACAAATATGTTGCACTATCATTATCAACTTTGCATCTTTTGGCATCAATATTATGAATAATGGTATCACCACGATCGAGATTCAATAAACCATTTATATTGAGTGCATGACCATAGAAGGTTTTATTCATGTAAATAGAACAACAATTATTCTTTGACTTAAATGAATAACCGTATTGCAATAAACATGATCTAATCAAATTCATGCTCATCGCAAACACCAAACAACAGTTATTTTAGGTTCAACACTAATCCTGAAGGTAAAGGGAGTGTGCGATGGTGATCTTATCAACCTTGGAATCACTTCCAACGCACATCGTTGCCTCGCCCTTAACTAGTTTCTGTTTATTTTGCAACTCCTGTTTCGAGTTACTACTCTTAGCAACTGAACCAGTATCAAATACCGAGGGGTTGCTATAAACACTAGTAAAGTACACATCAATAACATGTATATCAAACATACCATTGCTCACTTTGCCATCCTTCTTATCCACCAAGTATCTAGGGAAGTTCCACTTCCAATGACCATTTCCTTTGCAGTAGAAGCACTCAGTTTCAGGATTGGGTCTAGCTTTGGGCTTCTTCATGGGAGTGGAAAATTTCTTGCCATTCTTTTTGATGTTTACCTTTCTTTCCCTTGCCCTTTTTCTTGAAACTAGTGGTCTTGTTAACCATCAACACTTGATGCTATTTCTTGATTTCTACCTTCGCTGATTTCAACACTGCGAAGAGCTTGGGAATCGTTTTCGTCATCCCTTGCATATTATAGTTAATCACAAAGTTCTAGTAACTTAGTGATAGTGACTAGAGAACTCTGTCAATCACTATCTTATCTGGAAGATTAACTCCCACTTGATTCAAGCGATTGTAGTACCCAGACATTCTGAGCACATGCTCACTAGCTGAGCTATTCTCGTCCATCTTGTAGGCAAAGTACTTGTCAGAGGTCTCATACCTCTCGACACGGGCATGAGTCTGAAATACCAATTTCAGTTCTTGGAACATCTCATATGCTCCATGGCGTTCAAAACATTTTTGAAGTCCCACTTCTAAGCCGTAAAGCATGGTGCACTAAACTATCAAGTAGTCATCATACCGAGCTTGAAAAACGTTCATAACGGCTCCTGCAACACGTTCATCACCTAGTGGTGCATCAAGGACATAATTCTTTTGTGCAGCAATGAGGATAATCCTCAGATCACGGACCCAGTCTGCATCATTGTTACTATCATCTTTCAACTTAGTTTTATCTAGGAACATATCAAAAATAAAATAGGGGAGCTATATGCGAGCTATTGATCTACAACATAGATATGCGAAAACTATCAGGACAAAGTTCATGATAAATTAAGTTCAATTAATCATATTACTTAAGAACTCCCACTTAGATAGGCATCCCTCAAGTCATCTAAATGATCACGTGATTCATACCAACCAAACCATGTCCGATCATCACATGAGATGGAGTAGTCTTCAATGGTGAACATCTCTATGTTGATCATATCTACTATATGATTCACGTTCGACCTTTCGGTCTCCAATGTTCCGAGGCCATGTCTGTACATGATAGGCTCGTCAAGTTTAACCCAGGTATTCCGCATGTGCAAAATTGTCTTGCACCCGTTGTATGTGAATGTAGAGCATATCACACCCGATCATCATGTGGTGTCTCGGCATGACGAACTGTCGCAACGGTGCATACTCAGGGAGAACACTTATACCTTGAAATTTTAGTGAGGGATCATCTTACAATGCTACCGCCATACTAAGCAAATAAGATGCATAAAAGATAAACATCACATGCAATCAAAATGTGTGGCATGATATGGCCATCATCATCTTGTGCCTTTGATCTCCATCTCCAAAGCACCGTCATGATCTCCATTGTCACCGGCTTGACACCTTTGATCTCCATCGTAGCGTTGTGGTCGTCTCGCCAACTATTGCTTCTACTACTATCGCTAACGCATAGCGATAAAGTAAATCAATTACATGGCGTTTGCATTTCGTACAATAAAGCGACAACCATAAGGCTCCTGCCAGTTGCCGATAACTTTTACAAAACATGATCATCTCATACAATAACATATATCACATCATGTCTTGACCATATCACATCACAACATGCCCTGCAAAAACAAGTTAGACGACCTCTACTTTGTTGTTGCAAGTTTTTACGTGGCTGCTACGGGCTTCAAGCAAGAATCGTTCTTGCATACACATCAAAACCACAACAATGATTTATCAAGTTTGTTGTTTTAACCTTCAACAAGGACTGGCCGCAGTCAAATTCGATTCAACTAAAGTAGGAGAAACAGACACCCGCCAGCCACCTTTATGCAAAACTAGTTCATGTCTGTCGGTGGAACCGGTCTCATGAACGTGGTCATGTAAGGTTGGTTTGGGCTGCTTCATCCAATAATACCGCCGAATCAAAATAAGACATTGGTGGTAAGCACTAGGACGATCACCGCCCACAACTCTTTGTGTTCTACTCGTGCATATCATCTACGCATAGACCTGGCTCCGATGCGACTGTTGGGGAACGTAGTATGCAATTTCAAAAAAAATCCTATGCTCACGCAAGATCTATCTAGGAGATGCATATCAACGAGAGGGGGAGGGTGTGTCTACGTACCCTCATAGACCGAAAGATGAAGCGTTTGACAATGCGGTTGATGTAGTCAAACTTCTTCTCGTTCCGACCGATCAAGCACTGAACGTACGGCACCTCCGAGTTTTGTACACGTTTAGCTTGATGATGTCCCTCCAACTCTTGATCCAGCAAAGTGTTGAGGGAGAGTTTCGTCAGCACGATGGCGTGGCGACGGTGATGGTGAAGTGATCCGCACAGGGCTTCGCCTAAGCACTACGAAGATATGACTAAAGGAAATATGCCCTAGAGGCAATAATAATGTTGTTATTTATATTTCCTTAGATCATGATAAATGTTTATTGTTCATTCTATAATTTTATTAACCAGAAACTTAGTACATGTGTGAATACATAGACAAACTAAGTGTCCCTAGTATGCCTCTACTTGAATACCTCGTTAATCAAAGATGGTTAAGTTTCCTAAACATAGACATGTGTTGTCATTTGATGAACGAGATCACATCATTAGAGAATGATATGATGGACAAGACCCATCCGTTAGCTTAGCATAATGGTCATTTGGTTTTATTGCTATTGCTTTCTTCATGACTTATACATGTTCCTATGACTATGAGATTATGAAACTCTCGAATACCGGAGGAACACCTTGTGTGCTATCAAACGTCACAACGTAACTAGGTGATTATAAATATGCTCTACAGGTGTCTCCGATGGTGTTTGTTGAGTTGGCATAGACCTCCTCTGGATCGAGATCTAGGGTTCGTCTCCAATCTGCACGTGACTCAAGGAGGGCTCAAGCTCGCCGGATCCTTGCCGGAGAGGAGAGGTGGTGGCGGATCCGGCATATCCCTCGCCGGATCCGGCCGGAGGCAGGGTCGGCGGTGAGGTAGGGCGAGGAGGCGGCAAAGGCGCGGGTGAGGAGCGTCTGACGAGGGAGCTCCGATGATGAGCTTGGAGACGGCGGCGCTCTCCTGTGGTAGCGGAGGAGAAGGCGGCGGAGGGCGGCGCCGGCACGGCTCCGAGACGGCGGCGGTAGGGCGCGCGGGACGGCGGACGAAGCGGGCGGCGGAGATGGGCTGCGGGGACTGGCGTCGGGCCTGGCAAGCCGCGACGCGCGCGGTGGCCGGGGCTGCCACGTGGCGGCTTGCGGTTGGACGCGGGCGGTGGCGGACGCGTCCGGCCGGCGACGGACGTGTCCGGCGGCGCGGAGGAGCGGGCTAGGGTTTGGACTGCGGGAATTTCGGAGGGGGAGACCTATTTATAGATAGAGGGAGCTAGGAGAGTCCAAATGAGGTGCGGTTTTCGGCCACGCGATCGTGATCGAATGACCGAGAGGATGGAGGGGGTTTAGGTGGGTTTTGGGCCACTTTGGAGGGGTGTTGGGCTGCAACACACATGAGGCCTTTACGGTTCCTTGGTTAACCGTTGGAGTATCAAACGAAGTCCAAATGGTACGAAACTTGACAGGTGGTCTATCGGTAGTGAACCAAGGCCGCTTGGAAAGTCTCGGTCCAATCCGAGAACGTTTAACACTTGCACACGAAAATAGGCAAAAGGGGACGCCGGAGGACATAGGAGTGCCGGAATGCAAAACGGACAACGGGGAAAATGCTCAGATACATGAGACGAACACGTATGCAAATGCGATGCACATGATGACAAGGACAAAACCAGAACGAAGACAAAACCCAACCACGAGGAAATATCATAACTTAGTGCCGAAAATGGCAAGAGTTGGAATACAAATATGGCAAGTTACATATGGCGCGTTACAACACTCCACCACTACGAAAGGATCTCGTCCCGAGATCTAGGACTGGAAAAACTCCGGATATTCGGAACAGAGGTGGTCCTCGCGTTCCCAGGTGGCTTCACGGTCGGAATGATGTGACCACTTCACTTTTAGGAATTTGATAGACTTGTTACGAGTCTTGCGCTCAGTTTCTTCAAGAATAGCAATGGGATGCTCATGATTAGACATGTCTTCTTGGAGATCAATCTCTTCGAAGTTGATGTTGCGGTCAGGAGTCTTGAAACACTTGCGAAGCTGAGACATGTGAAACATGTCGTGCACGTTTGCAAAGTTGGATGGAAGCTCGAGTTTATAGGCAGGATCGCCTCTTTTTCCAATGATCTTGAAAGGACCCACGTATCTAGGGGCAAGCTTCCCTTTGATACCGAAGCGACGAGTACCTTTTATTGGGGAGACGCGGAGGTAGACATGGTCTCCGATCTCGAAAGCCAAGTCACGATGCTTGCTATCATAGTAACTCTTCTGGCGCAATTGCGCGGCTTTGAGATTTTCACAAATGACTTTGCACATTTCTTCAGCCTCTGTGATCAAGTCATTGCCAAGAAGTTGGTGTTCACCAGTCTCTGACCAATTAAGAGGGGTACGACACTTTGTGCCATAGAGAATCTCGAATGGGGCCTTGCCCGAACTCGCTTGGAAGCTATTGTTGTAGGAGAACTCGACATATGGAAGACAATCTTCCCACTTCATACCGAAAGAAATGACACAAGCCCTGAGCATATCTTCAAGAATTTGATTGACTCGCTCGACTTGGCCACTAGTTTGAGGATGAAAGGTTGTGCTGAAGCGAATGTGGTGCCCATGGCCTTCTGGAAGGAATCCCAAAACTTAGAAGTGAAGATGCTTCCACGATCTGAAGATATCAACTGCGGAATGCCGTGCAAGGAGACAATCCTGGAGGTATATAGCTCTCCCAACTGAGCTGCTGTGATAGATTCTTTGATAGGAAGAAAATGAGCCACTTTAGTGAGCTTGTCGATGACAACGAAGATAGCATCATTGCCACGCTTGGACTTTGGAAATCCAGTCACGAAATCCATCTTAATGTGGTCAAATTTCCTTTCTGGAATGGCAAGAGGTTGGAGGAGACCAGCTGGCCATTGGTGTTCTGTTTTCACTCTTCTGCAGACATCACATTCATTTACGAACTAAGCAATCTCGCGCTTCATTCGAGTCCACCAATATGACTGCTTGAGGTCATGGTACATCTTTGTACTTCCAGGATGAATAGACATGAGTGAATTGTGAGCTTCGTTCATAATGACTTTACGAAGGTCACCCTTAGGAACAACAATGGGATCCTCGAAGAATAGAGTATCTTTGTCATCAAGGCGATGGCACTTGTACTTGGGTTGGCTCTTGGCAATCCCAATCTTCACCTTCTTCACCATGGCATCAAGAAGTTGAGCCTCACGAATCTGATCTTCCAAAGTAGGAGAGACTTGTAGGTTGGCAAGGAATCCTTGAGGAACAACTAGGAGATTAAGTTTGCAGAAAGCTTCACAAAGATCCGGTTGGAAGGGCTTGAGAATCAAACTATTGTAGTAAGCCTTCCTGCTCAAAGCGTCAGCAATGACATTGGCCTTGCCTAGAGTATATTCAATACTCGGATTATACTCTTGAATCATTTCGACCCAATGAGTCTGCCTGAGGTTGAGGTTGGGCTGAGTGAAGATGTACTTGAGACTCTTATGATTAGTGAAGATGTCCACTTTTCTTCCCAACAAGAGATGTCTCCATGTTAAAAGAGCATGGACAACTGCCGCCAACTCGAGGTCATGAGTGGGGTAGTTCTTTTCGTTGGGCTTCAACTGGCGAGAGTTATAGGCCACAACTTTCTTCCCTTGCATTAACACATTGAAAGTGCTAGTGATCAACTAGTGGGGGGGGGGGCGAATAGGCGATTTTTATGAAAGTCTTCTAAACATGTAAGTTTCGAAGACAAATGATAGAAATAAACCTATTACCATGCAGCGGAAGGTAGACTACACTAGGAAAACCATAGTCAAGTATTCAATGAAGTGAAAGCACAATGACTAATAGCAGCTAGGCAGTAAGGATCAAGTAGGAAGATATTGTGAAGCCAATCAGAACAAGTAATCACTCAGTGAAGCCAAATGGTGTTGCAATCGTACAATGACTTCACAAGGACCAACAGTAAGTAAAGGGAAGGGAAGGACGAAACTAGTGACTCGTTGAAGACAATGATTTGTTGGACCAGTTCCAGTTGCTGTGACAACTGTACGTCTGGTTAGGGAGGCTGAGATTCAACTCAGAAGACCTCGTCTTCATCTTATTCCCCTTGAGCTAAGGACACCCAGTCCTCGCCCAATCACTCTGGTAAGTCTTCAAGGTAGACTTCCAAACCTTCACAGACTTCGTTCACCAGCGATCCACAATGACTCTTGGATGCTCAGAACGCGACGCCTAACCGGCTAGAGGATTCACAGTCCTCAAGTGTAATAAGTCTTCAGATCACACAGACAGGAAGACTTAAGTGATGCCTAACACTCTTTGGCTCTGGGTGGTTAGGGCTTTATCCTCTCAAGGAATTCTCTCTCAAAGGCTTCGAGGTGGGTTGCTCTCAAACGACAAAAGCCGTACTTTAACTCTGAGCAGCCAACCGTTTATGGTTGTAGGGGGTGGGCTTTTTATAGCCACTAGGCAAACCGACCTGATTTGTCCAAAATGACCCTGGGTCACTACGGAACTGACACGTGTTCCAACGGTCAGATTTCAAACACACACGACAACTTTACTTGGGCTACAAGCAAAGCTGACTTGTCCAACTCTGAACAAGATTCACTCTCATAGTCTTCACTCGAAGACATAGAATTTTGGTTAAGCATCACTTCAATCATTCTGACTGGTTCTCTTGGACCCCACTTAATAGTACGGTGGTTCCTATGACTCAACAAAGAAGATCTACGAAAGTTCTAAGTCTTCGCGCTCCATAGTCTTCATGCGATGTCTTCTCTTATCATAGTCTTCAAGGTGAATGTCTTCACATACCACCTTTGACTTCAATGTCTTCATACATTTTTAGGGGTCATCTATGGTAGGAAAACTGAATCAATGAGGGACTTCTACCTGTGTTATCCTGCAATTCTCACAAACACATTAGTCCCTCAACTAGGTTTGTCGTCAATACTTCAAAACCAACTAGGGGTGGCACTAGATGCACTTACAATCTCCCCCTTTTTGGTGATTGATGACAAACTAGTTGAAGTTTTCAACGGGGAATATAATATGTGAAGTTGTAAAGGAATTGTCTTCATAAGTTGCAAGGGCTCCCCCTGAAGATGTGCATATAAGTAATTTGCTTTTGGAATGCAAATGCACATGGCAGGTTGTACTTGTGGAGATCCTCTTCAACTTATGATGACAATTCATCATGCATGATAAGTATGTGAAGATAATGACATGCATAATGAAAAATGGACGTCTGCAAATGATCTAAGTGCGGAATTTATTGTCGCACATGCGGAATTTATCATCGCATCATAGAATAGGAAATAAGTAGCAGACAACCATCGAGTTTAAGTGTTACAACTCAAAGAACCAAATGTATCAAAACGAGAGTTGTAAACACTAGGCAAAACATAAAGTAACCGCCCATATGGACCCGCATAAAGACTATCAAACTCATATGCTTCTCCCCCTTTTGTCAGTGAGGACCAAAAAGGTTTGAAGACATAGAGCATCTACTCGTTCCCATGAAGAGTAGGTGAAGCAGCAAGGTCGTCGGTGGTGTTCGGTGGTGCAGAAGAACTTGGGGCAGTGTCGATGCGTGCAGAAGTAGGGGGCGGTGAAGTAGCATCGTCTTCGTCCTCGATTACTCTGGCATTCACAGTTGCCGCAGAGGAAGAGAACTCAGAGTCTTCGAGAGATGGAGTTCGTCGCAGCACAATCCTTCGGGGAGGTGTGGAGTCAAACTTGAAAGGTTCAGAGACGCCATCCTCATGAAGATCATCCTCAGAGCACATAAGCGTCAGCCCTTTCCATGTACACCGACAGGTTTGATGGGCAACAAAGGCATTCTTGGTGGCAAGATTGCGAATGCGGTTGACATCCACCAAGAGGCTTTGCATTTGGCGCTTCAGCCAGTCATGATGCCTATCCTGTTTCTGATGAAGGGCAACCAGAAGCTCTCAGTCATTGAGAACACGAGATTGCTTCTTGGGCCGTTGGGCAATAGTGCTTTCAGTGGCTTCAGTGAGGGCATGATGAGATGCACGTGTAGTACCAGAAAGAGGATAAACACGAGTGACTGCTTCAACTCCTTCAATGTTCTGAGAGAAACTTTGATGCTCAGCATTCTGAAGACTAAGAGGCTCCTTGGCAGGCTCTGGATAGATGGCTTCAACGGACATATCCACGTCAGGCAGAAAGATCCGATGATTGCGAGGAGAGGGCTGATATGAGATAGCTGAGTGGAGTTTGATCAACCGCATTATCCATGGAGCGTAGAACTTCAAGCCAAAAAGATCAGATCCTGATGCAACAAGTTGGCGGATGAAGAAGTCTTGTGCATTGAAGCATTTGCCATTAAGAATATAGAAGACCAAAGTCTTCATTGCACGTTCCAGCTTTGCATGTGGAGAATGTCCTTTGATGGGCCAGAGAGTTCGCCTTATAATGTGATAGATAGTGCGTGGCAGATACTCAAGGTCTTCAACAAAGAACTCCTTAGGATATGCAGCATCTGGAGGCAAAGGCTTCATCATGCTAAGCATCTGACTCATGTTTGGTTCAGGCTTCTGAAAGATGCTCTCTATAGCTTCACTGCGAAGCTGACATCCAGGTTCATAGAGATCTCCAGGAGTGGGCAGACCAGTGAGCTCAATGATATCAAAGGCTTTGGCTTCGTGATGAACATTTCCAGTCATCCACTCAAGGACCCAAGTCTTCGGATCTCTGTTGTATCCACGAATGTGAAGAGTGGCATAAATTTGGAGCAGCAACTCTTCGTTCCAGTGCTCTTGGTCGGTGACGAAAGGCAACTATCCAACCTCTTTGAAGCAATGCAGAGCTTCTTCCAAGCAGGGCAGACTAGTTATTGCTTCGGTGTCAAGACACATATGAGGGAAGATGCGACCTTGATTGTACATAATGCATGAGTAATAACTTCGCTACTGATAGCTCCAGAACCAATCAGAAGATATTCTTTCCCTAGAGTAGGGGTTCTTGGAGCTATTGAAGAAGGTCATGTCTACTTTGAAGCCGTTGACATTAAAGGATCCAGGTGCTGATGCAGGACCTAGAAACCTGGGCAACCTTGGCATTGGCTTCTATACCTGAGGCCTGTGCTCAACATGATAGTCAAACTGACGACCAACAGCAGGCGCAGGAACAGGAGCAGTAGCATCATTTGCTTCACTAACTTCTGGCTCATTGGTTGGTGCAGGCTCCACATTTGCTTCAGCCATGACAACGTCATTGGCTTCATTTGTTTTGGTGGTGGCAGCCTCAAGATTCTCAACCTCCACTTGATGAGCTGGAGGGTCGGGCGCAGACACGTTCTCCTCGAGAACAGCTTCTTCAGTAGTGGGGGAGTAGGGACACGTTCTTCTCCTTGTGTGTCATCGGCTGATGCAGCCGGAATATCTTCAGCAGCTTTAGCCTCAGACTTGGAGACATTCACGGTAGGAGTGGCATCTGGAAACACTTGACGTGTAACAGAGTGGTGGGGCACTTCTCCTTCTGGAACGCTCGAAAGAGGGACTTGAGACCTTGGTCCTTTGCGAAGCCTGCGTAACGCTGGCGACGCCTCTGGAGACGGAGTTGGCTGGGCCTCAAAGTCATCTTCTTCTTCTTGCCGGGGTGGTGTGACTTGTTGTTGTGGGTGATTAGCCCATGAAGCATCCTGAGCAATTGGCGTCAGAGGACGACCAGTGCTGATGAGTTCGTTGTGTGTAAGCATAGGCGACGATACCAAGTTGTGCTCGATCTGAGGAAGAACTACATCATCTTCAACATTGTCATGGTGACCAATGTCTTTAGCAGCGGTGGGATCAGCTGCTGGAATGTCTTCAACTTCATGAGCCTTTGTGGAAGCAGGCTCATGGACAGTCAGTTGGCGCTCTTGATGTTCAGCGGCAGGGCAAACCATGGAGATAGGTTCAACAACTAGGGGCTCTGTGGGAGCAGCCCGATCCTTCTTGGTCTTGCACTTCTTCTTGGAGGGAGCAGCAGCAGAGGCTTCAGGATGTTTCCTCTTTCTCGCTTCAGCCTCAGCAGTCCTTGTCTTCTTCAGTTCTAAAGCGGTTGACCTGACCTTTGGCTTCGAGCCAGTCATGCTGGCTGGGAAGACAATGGGATGTGCTTCCTGCCTTGGTGCTTCGGGTTCGGCCACAGCTGGCTTCTTCTTCTTCTTGGCAGGCATCCTGGGATCGATGCCAGGACGACCAAGGGCCTTGCGCTTCTCAGCCTCATTGTAGGCTTGCACACTCTTGTCAGCCAGGCTCTTCATGCGCTCATGAGAACCTTGAGCTTCTTCACGCTTCTTGAGAAAGGCTTGTTTGAGCTCGTGCAACATGATCTTGAAGTTCTTTTGCACGCTGAGCTTGGCCATATGCTTCTTGAACTGAGCTTTCTCAAAATCGATCTTTTGCTTCAGTTCAATGATGCGCTGAGCTAGAGCTAGCTCTGAAGCAATGGCGCCATGGAAGGCAACATAGAGGCCAATTGGAAGTTGCAGATCTTCAAAGCTGAGGTTGGGCGTGTCAAACCACTCATCAATGAAGTTATGGATGATTGCCACATCAAAGAGAGGCAAATCATTGAATATTTCAGCTTCTTCTTTGCTCTTGATCAGTTGCTCAAGAGCGTCATCTGCAAGACCTTCATCGCTGGACAGATCAATAGCGTCGTTGCGCAGAATAGCAGCAGCAATCAGTTCTTGGCTGGTGTGTTGCAAAGGCATCTTGACTTTCAAGGGCTTGGAGATGCGTGACAAATCTTCAGATTGCACACTGTCTTCAGGAGGTGCAGTAGCCAGTGGCTTCGCCCGTGAGATTTTTGGTGCTGTGGCAGGCTTTGAAGCTTTAGGCTGCTTCAATTTCTTTGGCTTCGGAGGTGCAGGCGCTTCATCAGATTCAGCGTCATCTGCAGACTCATCCACGGCTGTCCCTTGAACCATGATATGAGTGATGAGACCTTCCAGGTTGTAGAAGGGCCCAACAAGATTGGGTTCAGCTTCGCGGGTGCCATTGGCATGGGGAGCAGAGGGACCAGGGTTGAAGTCTAGTCTCAATGACTTCTTGTTCTGCTTCGCCGAATTCTGGGCAAACTGGAAGTTGCGCTTGAACAGATTGTCGTCACGACACCATAGCAATGATGATGGGTCAGCATCCGCAGGCTGTGGTCCACGGACCATGCAGGGATAGAAGCCTTGTTCAATGGCTTCATCTCTGGACCAGGGTTGAAGATTTCCGTATAGGATGTCTCCCCATGGTCGCTTGATGGTATTCTTCTCAGCATATTCCTTGGTCACAAACCTGTACTTGAACCACTGTTCTGCCCAATATCGTCGAATCCATTGGATTTGTGTCTTACGCTGATTATAATCCTCTTCTGGATCTGTCTTGTACAGCTCTGAGAGGTCATCGGACAGATCTCTTGATGTTTCACCTCGACGCTTTCTGCCACCCTTCCTTACTGATTTCTCTGCGGCCATGAACTTTAAACTGAATGGCTTCAATACATTCAAAGTCTTCAAAGGCTTTCGCTTGCTGGACAAACAGGAATTGGCTTGGGGAGAATTTATATGATGCTGTAAGAATTCTGCAAATGAATGCAGACTATGAGAACCAAGGGATTCTCCCACGGACATGTACCTGTGACAGCATTAAGGTGCGAGGGAAGGGGAAGAGGTCATATGCATTCTCAGAAGATTTCGAAGATAAATCAGTTTAGAAGACATTGACTTCATCATGCGAAGACATTCACTCATAGATAAGGAGTTGGTTCCAGATTTGTACAAATCCACGGATCAGTACAAGTGAGGAATCTAACTACTTTGTGAAGCATAAGTGAACATACTAGGCATATAATGAGATGCAGTATGAAATAGATCCATCTTGTGTGAACAGAAACTTCTTATGGTAGAAAGTGATGAATCTATAGGATCAAAGGGGCCGTAAAAAGGAAGTTTTATTTACCACACGAAGAACTGCTAGACGGAGTGGAAGAGGAGGCCGAGCAATTCGATCGTCCGTGCCCTAACTTGGCGACGGAGGACACCTAGGGCGACAGCAGAGAAGACGATGTCCGCGGCCGGCGTGAAGACGACGTCGGAGAGGTCGCGGCAGCTAAGCGCTTCGTCGCCGGCGTCGTCGAGGGCTAGCGGTGGCGCTAGGGTTTGTGCGAGAGTGGAAGAAAGGATAATGACTGTGGTGAGGCATGTATCTATAGGGACAGGGACGGCACGATGTTATTACACAGGTGCCCATGGCGATTCACATGTGAAGAACACGTGGCCATCATGCAACATATCGGAGGTTGTTCCACATTCCCACACACGCCTAGATTGTCGGGTGGTCGTTCCCACTTCTCTGGGTTTCAGGTGAAGGAATTAGCATTGAAAGCGGACTTAATGTTTGTCTCTGTATCTTCTGCTGACAAGGACGCAGAGAAGACATTCGACAGTTTCAAGAGAATGCATATGATTTGGAGAGATAGAGTTTGAGATAGAAAACATAGAAAGGTTAGGGTCCGATCACATTCACTTAGTTCAAAAGATTCAACAAGAAGACATAGCTATAAGTGAATGCTGTAGAGGACAGAACACTAGTATATATATATATATATATATATAGGGATTGACTATTCGTCACCCTGGGTGAGGAATAGTTATTCTTCACCCCCCTCTATTTTACCATCAATTCACCGTAATTTTACGTTCTGTAAGTTTTGTCTTATTTCCGACGTGAAAAGAGACTGTAAGAAAATATATAGTCGTCGTAAAAATATTTTATGTTATTTAAAATTACAAACATAAAAACATAGTGTAAAATACACATAAATTGCAAATTTTCTTGTCTTATGACCTATATTTTTATTTTTTATGCCAAATTTTACGTAGTGAATCAATACGAATGTAACTATTTAAATTCCAAACGTAATTTAATTATCAAATGATCGTAAGATTACCTCGGGTGAAGAATAACTTATTCTGCACCCTGGGTGATGAATAGTATCACTATATATATATATATATATATATAATCAACATAGTGAAGATAATCATGAAGACAAACCAAATGTGAAGACATAGCAAATGTAACGCATGGGTGAAACACTTCCAACAGAAGAATTTGGTGGTGGCATTACCCACCGTATAGGAAGTATTAGACCCAGACACAGCGCACAATTATGGTGGCGCTTTGAAGTCAAATTCCACATTAATGTATTCACACTTAGAATGTTAGTCTTCATTGATTGAAGACATACTTTACTTCGTGTGTTGCACATCTAAGTCATCAATATGCATAAGTGTTAGGATGTGTGCCTGATCACAGGACATTTGAGGATTCCAAGATATTTAGCTCACACCGTAACTTGCGAAATCTCTTCTCATCCAAGGGCTTGGTGAAGATATCTGCCAAATGCTCTTCAGTGTTGACGTGTATGATATCAATATCTTCCTTCGCAACATGATCTCTGAGAAAGTGATGACGAATTTCAATGTGCTTTGTCTTCGAGTGCTGAACTGGGTTGTTGGCAATCTTGATGGCGCTTTCGTTGTCGCAGTAGAGTGGCACTTGCTTCAGATGAATGCCATAGTCTTTGAGTGTTTGCTTCATCCACAGAAGCAGAGCGCAGCAAGATCCAGCAGCAATGTATTCAGATTCAGCGGTGGAGAGAGATACATAGTTCTGCTTTTTGAAGACCAACATACAAGTGATCGTTCCAGAAAATGACATGTGCCTGATGTAGACTTGCGATCCACCTTGTCACCAGCATAATCAACATCCGAGAATCCAACCAGATCAAACTCTGAGCCCTTTGGATATCCTAATCCTAGTGTTGGGGTGTAAGCCAAATATCGAAGAATTCGCTTCACAGCTAAGTGATGCGATTCCTTTGGTGCCGCTTGGAATTGAGCACACATGCAAACACTAAGCATAATATCTGGCCTAGATGCACATAGATAAAGTAAAGAACCAATCATGGAGCGGTATACCTTTTGATCGAACTCTTTACCATTGTCGTCGGGACCCAGATGATGTTTGGCTGGCATTGGCGTCGTGAAGCCTTTGCAGTCTTGCATACCAAATTTCTTCAGGAAATCTTTGAGGTACTTCTCTTGAGATATGAAGATGCCGTTGTGTTGCTGACGTATTTGAAGACCAAGGAAGAACTTCAGCTCACCCATCATGGACATCTGATATTGCTCTTGCATCATATATCCAAACTCTTCACTATATTTCTGATTGGTGCAGCCGAAGATAATGTCATCCACATATATTTGGCACACAAACAGTTCACCATCATATGTCTTCGTGAAGAGAGTGGGGTCGAGGGAACCAGATTTGAAGCCTTTGCTCTTCAGGAAGTCTTTGAGTGTGTCATACCAAGCCCGAGGGGCTTGTTTGAGGCCATACAGTGCCTTGTTGAGCTTGTACACTATGTCAGGATGTTTTGGATCTTCAAAGCCAGGCGATTGTGCAACATACACTTCTTCTTCAATCTTGCCATTGAGAAAAGAGCTCTTCACATCCATTTCATATAGAAGTATGTTATGATGATTTGCATAGGCCAGCAGTATGCGTATGGCTTCAAGTCTAGCCACAGGAGCAAATGTTTCATCGAAGTCAATCCCTTCAACTTGAGTGTATCCTTGAGCAACGAGACGAGCTTTGTTTCTAACAACTTGACCATGCTCATCTTGCTTGTTGCGATATATCGATTTGGTGCCTATTATATTGTGCTTGCGAGGATTAGGACGCTTAACCAGTTCCCATACATTATTCAGCTCAAACTGTTGAAGCTCTTCTTGCATAGCTTGAATCCATTCCGGTTCCATGAAGGCTTCTTCAACTTTCTTGGGTTCAGTTATTGAGACGAATGCGAAGTGCCCATAGAAATTTGCTAGCTGTGTTGCCCTTAAACAAGTGAGTGGACCTGGTGCATTGATGCTATCAATTATTCTCTCAATCCGCACTTCATTTGCAACACGAGGATGTACAGGACGAAGATTTTGCTCTTGCTGATCATTGTCATTGTTAGAGGGATTGTCTTCAGGCTGAGCATTGTCTTCAGGTTGATCAGGTGCGGAGATGATAAGTTCCTCTTCAGGTTGAGCTTCAGAAGGTATGATTTCTCTAGTTCCCATAAGTTTGATTGATTCACTGGATGGAACTTCATCTAGCACATTTGGCATGTGCTCTCTTTGTGAGCCGTTAGTCTCATCGAACCGCACATCCACTATTTCAACCACTTTATAATGAAAGATGTTGAAGACTCTGTAGGAGTGTGAATCCTTTCCATATCCAAGCATAAAACCCTCATGTGCTTTTGGTGCAAATTTTGAAGTGTGATGTGGATCCTTGATCTAGCACCTGGCGCCAAATACTCTGAAGTAACTGACATTTGGCTTCTTGCCAGTAAGGAGCTCATAGGATGTCTTGTTCAGAAGCTTGTGAAGATAAACACGGTTGATGATATGGCATGCAGTGTCAATGGCTTCAGGCCAGAATTTTCTTGGAGTCTTGTATTCATCAAGCATCGTCCGAGCCATCTCAATAAGTGTTCTGTTCTTGCGTTCGACGACGCCATTCTGCTGTGGCGTGTACGGAGCTGAGAATTCATGTGTGATGCCCAAAGTATCAAGATATGTATCTAGGCCAGTGTTCTTGAATTCAGTGCCATTGTCACTTCTGATGTGCTTTATCTTGGCGCCATAGTTGTTCATTGCTCGATTGGCGAAGCGTCTAAAGACATCCTGCACTTCAGCCTTGTAGAGGATTATATGCACCCAATTATATCTTGAATAATCATCAACAATGACAAAGCATAGAGACAAGCAGTGGTAGTAAGAGTTGAGTAATGAGTGGGACCGAAATGATCCATGTGGAGCAGTTTGAAGGGTTGAGTTCTTGTCATGATTGTCTTCAAGGGATGCTTCGCCCTCATCATCTTTCCTGCTTCACAGGCACCGCATAAGTGATCCTTCTTAAACTTGACGCCCTCGATGCCTATGACATGCTTCTTCCTTGCAAGGGTGTGGAGGTTCCTCATGCCAGCATGCCCTAGCCTTCGATGCCAGAGCCAGCATTCAGAAGCTTTTGCTAGAAGACATACTGCAAGTTGTGGTCCTGCTGAGAAATCTACCACGTACAAATCATCTTTCCGATACCCTTCAAACACTAGAGACTTGTCAGATTCCATTAGTACAAGGCAACGATATTTGCCAAACATCACAATCATGTTTAAATCGCAAAGCATTGAGACAGACAATAAGTTGAAACCAAGGGATTCAACAAGCATGACTTTATCCATGTGTTGATCCTTTGAGATTACAACTCTACCTAGACCCAATACCTTGCTTTTACCAGTGTCAGCAAATGTGATGTGAATTTTGTCAGATGGATGTAAAGTTGAGTCCATGAGAAGGCTTCGCTTGCCAGTTATGTGATTTGTACACCCACTATCAATAATCCATTCTAAAGCAGCTGGTGTCGTACCCTACAGTGCAGTTAGGGGGATAGGCTTCACGAAGAGAATTGTGAAGCAAAAATATTTGACGAACCAGTGGATTATTAAAGCTTAGATCGAGATTAGGACTGATAGGGCAAGTAGCAAGCGATTCAGGAACAAAGTACATAATAATACCATTTGGGCATTTGATCTTGCGCCCTACAAGATGTTTAAGGTCCCCAGCAATAGTGTCAGACGATTTTGGTTTTTGGCTGGAGACCTTTCCTTGCAAAAGAGAGTTAAGCTTTCTTAGCCACCCACATCTTCAAGGGTGGCTTCGAAGCAATGAGTCTAAGTGCAGCATCTGAGAACTTTGGCTTTGGAGCCCTAGCAAAAAGTCTTGCAGGTGGACAATAGTACTCATAAGAATAAGCAGAATAGTTCTTGGTCTTATGAACATGGCGGTTTGATGAACCGCGCTCATATTCATAGGCCTGAGTATGGCTTCCCTGCAACACATTTGCGTTAGTGTGACTCGGGTGAGTCCTCTATCTGTAGGAAGCCTTTGGACTGTATGAGGCCTGTGGTCTGGGGTTTGTCTTCTTCACCTGTGGTGTCATGATGACATTCACAGGAAGATTCTCCAAACACCTTTTCGGCACCCAGATCTTCTTCATAGGCGGTCCATTCCTGCAGTTAGTACCAATATACCTGGGAAACACTTCACCATTCTGATTCTTAAACAGTTTATAGTTTACATCAAAGGATTCATCAATAACAATGGGATTAGCACAAGTGAAGCCAGATAGGGTGGATGGATCCGCTGAAGGTTCCTTTGCAGCAACCCATGTGGTTTTGGGGTACTGCTCAGGTTTCCAGTAAGAGCCATCAGCATTCATTTTCCTTTCGAACCCAACACCCTCTTTCCTAGGGTTTCGGTTCAGGATCTGCCTTTTGAGAACATCACATAGTGTCTGATGCCCTTTGAGACTTTTGTACATCCCTTTTTCAAGCAGTGTCTTCAACCTAGCATTCTCATCAGCAATAGTAGTGGTATCCTCAGCATAGGGGTTAGTTACCATATCAACAGTTAAAGATATTGCAACAGTAGCAGCAGTAGAACATTCAGCAACAGAAGTAGCGTTATCACGCTCAATGCATTTAAGACATGGTGGCTCAAATCCCTCCTGAGCTGAACTGATCTGTTCGGCGCGAAGTGACTCGTTTTCCTTTTGAAGATCTTCATGAGCCGCTCTCAATTTCTCAAGATCTTGCTTCCTTTGAAGATAATCATAGGAAAGCCTTTCATGAGTTGTTGAGAGCGTTTCATGACGACTTTCAAGTTCCTCATACTTAACGTGAAGATTTTTTATGTCTTCAATTAAGGACCGAGATCGAGTCATTTTAGCGTCTAACAGATCATCTCTTTTGTCTAACAGTTTTTGAATGTGTTCCATAGCTTTCTGTTGTTCAGTTGCAATTTTAGCAAGTGTTTTGTAGCTGGGTTTGGAACCACAATCAGAGTCATCGTCACTAGATGTTTGATAGTGAGTAGTGCGTGTGTTTACCTTGGCACCGCGTGCCATGAAGCAGTAGGAAGGAGCGGAGTAGTCCTTGTCATTTGCATCGGTGTCGGTGATGAAGTCATTGTCTTCAGTGTTGAAGATGGACTTGGAAACGTATGCTATAGCCAGACTCGCAACGCCAGAATCGGACTCCTCCTCGGACTCCACCTCCGCCTCCTCAGAAGCAGACTCCTCCTCAGAATCCATTTCCTTGCCAACAAACGCATGTGCCTTGCTAGATGAGCTCTTCTTGTGTGATGAAGACCTTGAGGAAGACTTGAAAGAAGACTTTGAGTATTTCTTCTTCTTCTTGTCGTCAGAGTCATACTCCTTGCTCTTCTTCTTCTTGTTCTCATTGTCCCACTGTGGACACTCAGAGATGTAGTGGCCAGGTTTCTTGCACTTGTGACATGTTCTCTTCTTGTAGTCATGAGCAGAAGCTTCATCATTCTTTGAGCTTGATCATGAAGACTTTATGGAGCCTTTCTTCTTGGTGAAATTTTGGAACTTCTTCACAAGCATAGCAAGCTCCTTTCCAATGTCTTCAGGATCATCAGAACTGCTGTCAGATTTTTCTTCAGATGAGGAGACAGCCTTTGCCTTCAAGGCACGAGTTCGCCCATAGTTGGGACCATAGATGTCTCTTTTCTCAGAAAGCTGAAACTCGTGTGTGTTGAGCCTCTCAAGTATGTCATACGGATCGAGTGTCTTGAAATCAGGACGTTCTTGAATCATCAGGGCTAGGGTGTCAAACGAACTGTCAAGTGATCTCAGGAGCGTCTTAACGACTTCATGCTTGGTGATCTCAGTAGCGTCGAGGGCTTGAAGCTCATTTGTGATGTCAGTGAGTTGATCAAATGTGAGCTGGACATTCTCATTGTCATTTCTCTTGAAGCGGTTGAAGAGGTTGCGAAGAACACTGATTCTCTGATCTCTCTGGGTTGAGACGCCTTCGTTAACCTTGGAGAGCCAGTCCCAGACTAGCTTATATGTTTCCAAAGCACTCACGCGGCCATACTGTCCTTTGGTCAGATGACCACAGATGATATTCTTTGCAGTAGAGTCCAGTTGAACGAACTTCTTGACATCAGCAGCAGTGACACCTTCTCCAGCCTTGGGAACGCCGTTCTTGACGACATACCATAGGTCGACATCAATGGCTTCAAGATGCATGCACATCTTATTCTTCCAGTAGGGATATTCAGTTCCATCGAAGACGGGGCATGTAGCGGAGACTTTAATTATCCCTGCAGTCGACATAGCTAAAACTCCAGGTGGTTAAACCGAATCACACAGACCAAGGGAGTACCTTGCTCTGATACCAATTGAAAGTGCTAGTGATCAACTAGAGGGGGGGTGAATAGGCGATTTTTATGAAAGTCTTCTAAACATGTAAGTTTCGAAGACAAACGATAGAAATAAACCTATTACCATGCAGCAGAGGTAGACTACACTAGGCAAACCATAGTCAAGTATTCAATGAAGTGAAAGCACAATGATTAATAGCAGCTAGGCAGTAAGGATCAGGTAGGAAGATATTGTGAAGCCAATCAGAACAAGTAATCACTCAGTGAAGCCAAATAGTGTTGCAATCGTACAATGACTTCACAAGGACCAACAGTAAGTAAAGGGAAGGGAAGGACGGAACCAGTGACTCGTTGAAGACAATGATTTGTTGGACCAGTTCCAGTTGCTATGACAACTATACGTCTGGTTAGGGAGGCTGAGATTCAACTCAGAAGACCTCGTCTTCACCTTATTCCCCTTGAGCTAAGGACACCCAGTCCTCGCCCAATCACTCTGGTAAGTCTTCAAGGTAGACTTCCAAACCTTCACAGACTTCGTTCACCGGCGATCCACAATGACTCTTGGATGCTCAGAACACGACGCCTAACCGGCTGGAGGATTCACAGTCCTCAACTGTAATAAGTCTTCAGATCACACAAACAGGAAGACTTAAGTGATGCTTAACACTCTTTGGCTCTGGGTGGTTAGGGCTTTATCCTCTCAAGGAATTCTCTCTCAAAGGCTTCGAGGTGGGTTGCTCTCAAACGACAAAAGCCGTACTTTAACTCTGAGCAGCCAACCATTTATGGTTGTATGGGGTGGGCTATTTATAGCCACTAGGCAACCTGACCTGATTTGTCCGAAATGACCCTGGGTCACTACGGAACTGACACGTGTTCCAACGGTTAGATTTCAAACACACACGGCAACTTTACTTGGGCTACAAGCAAAGCTGACTTGTCCAACTCTGAACAAGATTCGCTCTCATAGTCTTCACTCGAAGACATAGGATTTTGGTTAAGCATCACTTCAGTCATTCTGACTGGTTCTCTTGGACCCCACTTAATAGTACGGTGGTTCCTATGACTCAACAAAGAAGAGCTACGAAAGATCTAAGTCTTCGCGCTCCATAGTCTTCATGCGATGTCTTCTCTTGTCATAGTCTTCAAGGTGAATGTCTTCACATACCACCTTTGACTTCATTGTCTTCATACATTTTTAGGGTTCATCTCTGGTAGGAAAACGGAATCAAAGAGGGACTTCTACCTGTGTTACCCTGCAATTCTCACAAACACATTAGTCCCTCAACTAGGTTTGTCGGCAATACTCCAAAACCAATTAGGGGTGGCACTAGATGCACTTACACACATCACCGAGACCTTGAAGGGAAGCATCACAGAAAACCTCAAATGGTTTGGATCCATCGGGAGGAGTCAGAATTGGAGCTGTGACTAACTTCTCTTTGAGGGTGTTGAAAGCGATGTCACATTCAGGCCTCCAGACATACTTCACATTCTTCTGGAGAAGGTTGGAAAGAGGCTTCGCGATCTTAGAGAAATTCTCAACAAATCTTCGACAATAGCTTGCGAGCCCAAGGAAGCTGCAGAGTTGCTTCACATTCTAAGGTGGTTCGCAATTCACAATTGCAGACACCTTCTCAGGATTAACAGCTATGCTCTTGGCGGAGATCATATGCCCAAGGTAGAGAACCTCATCGAGCCAAAACTCGCACTTTGAAAACTTCGCATAGAATTGATGTTCTCTAAGTTTGTCCAGCACCAATCTCAAGTGCTTGGCATGATCCTCCTTGTTCTTGGAAAAGACCAAAATGTCATCGAGATAGACCAAGACGAAGTCATTTGTGTAAGGGTTGAAGATGAAGTTCATCATGCGAGAGAATGTTGGAGGAGCGTTGACAAGGCCGAAAGACATGACCATGTATTCATAAGAACCATAGCTTGTTCTGAACGCTGTCTTGGGGATATCTTGTTCATGAATGCGAATCTGATGATAGCCCATACGAAGGTCAAGCTTGGAGAATACTTGAGCACCTTTGAGTTGTTCGAACAGCTTGTTGATGTTGGGAAGTGGGTACTTGTTCTTTATGGTCTTCTTGTTCAATGGACGGTAGTCGACACAAAGTCGGTCTGTGCCATCCTTCTTCTTGACAAAAAGAACACCACAACCCCAAGGAGAAGAACTTGGTCGGAGACCCATACGCTCTTGCTCATCGAGTTATTTCTTCAGCTCATTCAACTCTTCAGGTCCAAGCTTGTAAGGACGTTTGCAAACAGGTTCCGTGCCAGACTCAAGATCGATGACGAATTCAACTGGCCGGTGAGGAGGCATTCCTGGAAGCTCTTCTGGAAAGACATCTTGATATTCACAAATGACTAGAATCTGAGAGATGGCATCCAACTCGCCCTTCTCATTGAGAGAAAACAGTCGAATGGTATCATCACGAGCGGCAAAGACGATCACATCCTCAGACGAGTGTGTCAATTGAATCTGCCTGGCAGCACAATCAAGTTGAGCCTTGTGCTTAGAAAGCCAGTCCATTCCGAGAATTAGATCAATATCTGAGTTACCAAGGACCATTGGAGAAGACAGAAACTTATATTCACCCATCTTGATAGTAACATCCGGGACGCAATTGTTAGATGTCATTTGCTTGCCCGGGGACACAATATTCAACGGGAAAGGAATCTTTTTGGTCACAAATTCATGCTTGGCAACAAAAGGTCTTGAAATGAAAGAAAGCAATGCACCAGTATCAAAAAGAACTTTTGCAGGAATATTATTAACATGAAGGTTACCCATGATCACTTCTGACGAGTCCTCTGCTTGAGCTGCGTTCATCATGTTGACCTTGGCATGCTTGGGATTATGCTTGACCACTGCATTGCTGGCAGATCTCACAGGAGGAGGAGGCGGAAGACGCCTCTGGTTGAAGCATTTGTTTGCATAGTGACCCTTCTGCTGACACTTGTGTCACGTGACCTCTGAGAGCGGCCGGTGATACGGAGCACTTGATCTTGGAGCATGAGACAAAGTCTTGTTCTGAAAGCTTGGGTTGGGTGGGTGGGAAGATCCATTGCCACCTTTGCTCTTCTGCTGATAAGGCTGACGGAACGGAGGAGGAGGAGGCAACTGATACGTCTCCAACGTATCTATAATTTTTGATTGCTCCATGCTATAGTATCTACTATTTTGAATGTCTATGGGCTTTATTATACACTTTTATATCATTTTTGGGATTAACCTATTAACCCGGAGCCGAGTGCCAGTTTCTGTTTTTACCCTGTTTTAGGGTTTCGAAGAAAAGCAAAATCAAATGGAGTCCAATTGACCTAAAACTTCACGAAACTCTTTTTTGGAAGGAAACAAGCCCAGAAGACTTGGAGTGCATGTGGGGGGGGGGTCAGCGAGGAGGTCACGAGGCAGGGCGGTGTGCCCACCCCCTGGGCGCGCCCTCCACCCTCGTCAGCCCCTCGTGCCCCCCTGACGTACTTCTTCTGCCTATATATGTCCATATACCCTAAAAACATCCGTGAGCACAATAGACCGGGAGTTCCGCCGCCAGAAGCCTCCGTAGCCACCGAAAGCCAATCTAGACCCGTTCCGGCACCCTGTCGGAGGGGGCAATCCCTCTCCGGTGTCCATCTTCATCATCCCGATGCTCTCCATGACAAGTAGGGAGTAGTTCTCCCTCGGGGCTGAGGGTATGTACCAGTAGCTATGTGTTTGATCTCTCTCTCTCTCTCTCTCGTGTTCTTGAGGTGATATGATCTTGATGTATCGCGAGCTTAGATATTATATTTCGATCATGTGATGTTTCTTCCCCCCTCTACTCTCTTGTAATGTGTCAGCATTCTGGGAACGGGGGTCCCCAGACTTGCCTGCCTGCGGCCTGCGGCGTGGCTCAAAGGGGGGCCCAGCACGGCCCATCTTCACCAACACAGACCCAAGGCCCTCGCGAGGGGCCAAGCCTCGTGGGGCGGACGACGCGGAGCTTCCTCAGGTATGACCTCATCAGGCTGGCTCGCGAGGAGGCGGAGAGATCAAGGCGGGGTACCTCATGAGGTGCCCGTGACGCAAGCCATGACGACCAAGGGCGCTAGGCGGGTGCCAGCCCGCGCAGTGTCCTCATTTCCCCTTTGGTGCAAAGGGGGCAAGCGCAGCCGTAGAGTACCGAGGCATTAGGCAAAGGTTGCCATTTCGGTGCAACAAGACCAAGACCAGGAGGACTGCAAGACGGAGGTCATCGTGGAGCCCAAGACGGCGTCAGCACCAGAGCTTTGTGCAGGCGAAGACTACTTTTATCAGGATAGCTGGTACTAGCTGTCCCCCTTCAAATTAGCCCGCCATTATTGGCTCCCTTCCCGCTCGATATTTGGGAAGAGGACCAGGGCCTCTATAAATAGGACCAGCCACCCACAGGGTTGGGGGAGAGTTTTTAGGGAGATCGAGATCAACAACCAGGAAGAGGGAGAGAGAGAGAAGGGTGACTGAACTCCTCCCTGCAGTTCATCACCCCAGCCAAGAACAGACCCTCGCGAGGCTGTTCTTCCTTGTATTGTTCATCATCATCAGCCCAATAGGCAATCCACCACACCACACACTGGAGTAGGGTATTACACCACAATGGTGGCCCGAACCAGTATAAACCCTGTGTCTCTTGTGTTGTTCTTTCCATAGCTTAGATCTTAGCGAGGCGGAGGGGTGCAGGTAGGTAGGAGGCGAAATCTCCGCGTGCACCCCAGTGTTCGAACCTCAAGGGTCTGCCGGAACCCGAAATCAGGAGGAAGCGGAGCGAGTGGCACGCCAGGCCACGGCATACTGCATCAAGGATGGAGAGCTCTACCGGAAGCGACCAAACGATGTATCCCTACGCTGCATCTTCAGGGAGCAAGGGAAGGAACTGCTGGAAGATATACACGGCGGAGACTGTGGACATCATTCATCATCACGGACTCTCGTCGGCAAGGCGTTCCGCAGTGGGTTTTATTGGCCCACCGCACTCAATGACGTCGTCGAACTAGTGAAAGCTTGTGAGGCCCGCCAGTTCCACGCCAAGAAGATCCATCAGCCAGCAGGAGGCCTGCAGACTATACCCCTTTCGTGGCCATTCGCAGTCTGGGGGCTGGACATCTTGGGTCTGTTTCCTCGGGCGCCAGTGGGCTACCGCTACCTCTATGTCGCCGTGGACAAGTTCACCAAGTGGGCTGAAGTAGAGGTTGCCCGCACCATTCCCGCGTGTTCCGCGATCAAGTTCATCAAGGGCATCGTGAGCCGGTTCGGGGTGCCGAACTGCATCATCATGGACAACGGTTCGCAGTTCACCAGTAACCTCTTCAAAACATACTGTGCTAACCTTGGAACGCAAATATGCTACGCTTCGGTGGCGCACCCCCGAAGCAACGGCCAGGCCGAGCGAGCCAACGCAGAGGTCCTGAGGGGCCTCAAGACCAGGACGTTCAAGAAGAAGCTGGAGGCCCGCGGCAGAGGTTGGTACGATGAGCTTCAGTCCGTGTTGTGGTCCATCCGCACAACCGCGACCAAGCCGACTAGAGAGACCCCGTTCTTCCTGGTCTACGGAGCCGAAGCGGACCTCCCTCACGAGGTCAGACGTCGCTCCGCGCGGGTCCTGGCGTTCGACGAGGCGCAGCAGGACGCCATGCGGGGGATGGACCTCGTGCTGGGGGAGGAACATCGCCGAGAAGCCGCGCTGCGAGCGGCGAGGTACCAACAAGCACTTCGGCGATATCACTGCCGCAACATCCGCCCCAGAACTCTCGAGGTAGGAGACCTCGTGCTCAGGCGGGTCCTCTCCAGGGAGGGGCTACACAAGCTCTCTCCCATGTGGGAGGGCCCGTTCAAAGTTGTTCATGTTTCCAGGCCCGGCTCCGCGCACTTGGAGACTCTGGACGGGGTGCCGGTTCAGAACGCATGGAACATCCAACACCTCCGGAGGTTCTACCCCTAAAAAAGGCCTTGAGCCTGTGAATAAGGCGAATGCCTGTGAAGCTGTCGCGTTTTGGAAAAGGCCTAGAGCCTGTGAAGAAGGCGAATGCCTGTGAAGCTGTCGCGTTTTGGAAAAGGCCCAGAGCCTGTGAAGAAGGCGAATGCTTGTGAAGCTGTCGCGTTTTGGAAAAGGCCCAGAGCCTGTGAAGAAGGCGAATGCCTGTGAAGCTGTCGCGTTTTGGAAAAGGCCCAGAGCCTGTGAAGAAGGCGAATGCCTGTGAAGCTGTCGCGTTTTGGAAAAGGCCCAGAGCCTGTGAAGAAGGCGAATGCCTGTTAAGCTGTCGCATTTTGGAAAAGGCCCAGAGCCTGTGAAGAAGGCGAATGTCTGTGAAGCTGTCGCGTTTTGGAAAAGGCCCAGGGCCTGTGAAGAAGGCGAATGCCTGTGAAGCTGTCGCGTTTTGGAAAAGGCCCGGAGCCTGTGAAGAAGGCCAACGCCTGTGAAGCTCGCCGCCCGTGACACTCTCATGTAATAATGAGTTGGGGCTGTACACGCCCCGGAGTCTCAGGAGCGCCGGCCTCAGGCCCTGGAGCTCCCTCCCACGCCCAGTGGCAGCACTTAGCTCCGCGCTGGTGAGAAGACATCGAAGACTAGATTAGGAGCCAGACGTGGCTTTTCATTTGCTTTCCGCAGTTGGCTTGTTCCTTCTCATTCGAAGTTTTATTGAAGTTGTTGCCGTCTTTGGCTTGTGGTTCTTCGACTTTTCACTCTCCTACCTCGGTTTCTCTTTTGCAAGGCCTCGTGAGGGGGGGGGGGCAGCCGAGCGCCCTCGCGAGTGTTCCTGTCCAAGTCGTTCAAAGGGTTCGCGACCTGAGCCCATTACAGGAGCACCCCTCCAGTCCGTTCCCCATGGGCACCGCGACACGAACACAAGGCCTGGGTCGGTCGCCCCCCCCCACGCCTGGGGCCGAGAACTATCCACACGCGGGCATGTAGCCGGAAGGCACGATAACGGAAGCAAAACGATGATTAACAACAATAACCCAAACACGCCCCCGCGGGGCTCCACACTACTGTCTTTTCATGCAGGAAAAAGGAAAAGAAAGAACAAATCCGGCGCAGCTCGCCTTGCACCGGCTTACAGGGAAGACTCGAGCTGCCTCCGGGGCTTAGGCAGACTCCCTTTCGCGCTTTGCCGGGGCGCGACGGCGGGCGGACGCGCCGCCACCTCCCAAGCAGATATGACGGCGTGGAGGCTGACCGCGGCCACCGCTAGAAGAGTCGCCGCCTGAAGAAGAACCGGAGAAGCGCTGCCAGTCGCGCGAGCGCTGTCCTCTCCATCATCGCCGGAGTTGGGTTCCCGGCCACGGTCATCGTCCTCGGGGCAGCACCCTGCGCGATGACCATCTTCCCCAAGCACCCTCACATAGAGGGTGGCATCGCCGTCAAACTTGAAGTGCAGGGTGCACCGACAGCTCAGGCCACGCGCGCGGGAAAACGTCTGCCAACCGCGGGCCAGGGCCAGGCTCCCGGCTGCGGAGACCTCCAGTGAAGCCCATGAGGCCCGGCTGTAGCAGCCGTCGGCCTGAAGCCAGAGGCCGCCCGGGGCGCCGCCCAGGAGCTCGCCGAGGAGGAAGCGAGGAACTGGAAGCTGGGTGCTAGTCGGCTCCGCCGACCACATGACGAACTCCGGCAGCACC
This sequence comes from Triticum monococcum, assembly GCA_034509565.1. NCBI lineage: Eukaryota > Viridiplantae > Streptophyta > Magnoliopsida > Poales > Poaceae > Triticum > Triticum monococcum. The sequence goes on from CM067844.1 coordinate 532,175,447, forward strand.
TCTGCAGCGCGAAAGCGCGGCCTAGGGGGACGCGCGACCGGAGCGCACCCCCAGGCCGCAGCAATCCGCCCGTCGCCGTGCTGGAAATCGTCTCCATGGCCGCGGGGAGCTGCCATGGTGGCCACAGGATGTTTGCGAGTGCGCCCTCGGCCGCGCTTGGGCGGGGGAGAGCCAGGCTCAACCTGGGGAGCCTTCCCCTTCTCTGCGGCCGAGAACCTCCTCGACAGGGCCATGAAGAAGAAGGAGAAGCAAGGGGGGATGAACTGGAAGGGCGCACGCCGATCCATACTTATAGCTGGCGAGGGCCAACCGACGGCCCCCATGATCGTAGGTAATTATGACCCGCTTTGCATTCAGGGACTTGTCCAATCTGTGCAGTTGCCGAGTCGCCATGGGGAAGTGGAGACGCCCACGTCCAATCAACCGCCACGCGGCGCCCAAGACCGCAGGCTGTTAAGGCCCGCGGCGCTTCGCTCTTGCCCTTCCGCCTCCCTGCACAGCCAAGCCCAGGCGCGCCTTGGGCCCGGGGGCTACTGTCGGCGTTCTGGGAACGGGGGTCCCCAGACTTGCCTGCCTGCGGCCTGCGGCATGGCTCAAAGGAGGGCCCAGCACGGCCCATCTTTACCAACACAGACCCAAGGCCCTCCCGAGGGGCCAAGCCTCGCGGGGCGGACGACGCGGAGCTTCCTCAGGCACGACCTCATCAGGCTGGCTCGCGAGGAGGCGGAGAGATCAAGGTGGGGTACCTCACGAGGTGCCCGTGATGCAAGCCATGACGACCAAGGGCGCCAGGCGGGTGCCAGCCCGCGTAGTGTCCTCCTTTCCCCTTTGGTGCAAAGGGGGCAAGCGCGGCCGCGGAGTACCAAGGCATCAGGCAAAGGTTGCCATTTCGGTGCAACAAGACCAAGACCAGGAGGACTGCAAGATGGAGTTCATCGTGGAGCCCAAGATGGCGTCACCACCAGAGCTTTGTGCAGGCGAAGACTACTTTTGTCAGGATAGCTGGTACTAGCTGTCCCCCTTCAAATTAGCCCGCCATTCTTGGCTCCCTTCCCGCTCGATATTTGGGAAGAGGACCAGGGCCTCTTTAAATAGGACCAGCCACCCACAGGGTTGGGGGAGAGTTTTTAGGGAGATCGAGATCAACAACCAGGAAGAGGGAGAGAGAGAGAGAGAAGGGTGACTGAACTCCTCCCAGCAGTTCATCGCCCCAGCCAAGAACAGACCCTCGTGAGGCTGTTCTTCCTTGTATTGTTCATCATCATCAGCCCAAGAGGAAATCCACCACACCACACACGGGAGTAGGGTATTACACCACAATGGTGGCCCGAACTAGTATAAACCCTGTGTCTCTTGTGTTGTTCTTTCCATAGCTTAGATCTTAGCGAGGCGGAGGGGTGCAGGTACGTAGGAGGCGAAATCTCCGCGCGCACCCCAGTGTTCGAACCTCAAGGGTCTGCCGGAACCCGAAATCCGACATAATGAATCGAGTTTCCCCTTTGAAGCAATCTTATCGGATTGAGTCTTTAAAGATTTGAGAACACTTGATGTATGCCTTGCCATGGATACCTGTGGTGACAATGGGATATCACGTGATACACTTGATGTATGTTTTGGTGATCAACTTGCGGGTTCCGCCCATGAACCTATGCATAGCGGTTGGCACACGTTTTCGTCGTGATTCTCTTGTAGGAACTTTGGGGCACTCTTTGAGTTCCTTTGTGTTGGTTGAATAGATGAATCTGAGATTGTGTGACGCATGTCGTATAATCATACCCATGGATACTTGAGGTGACATTAGGGTTTTGGTTGATTTGTGTCTTAAGGTGTTATTCTAGTACGAACTCTAGGGCTGTTTGGGACACTTATAGGAATAGCCCAATGGATTGATTGGAAAGATTAACTTTGAGGTGGTTTCATACCCTACCATAATCTCTTTGTTTGTTCTCTGCTATTAGTGACTTTGGAGTGACTCTTTGTTGCATGTTGAGGGATAGTTATGTGATCCAATTATGATATTATTGTTGAGGGAACTTACACTAGCGAAAGTATGAACCCTAGGCCTTGTTTCAACACATTGTAATACCGTTTATGCTCACTTTTATCATTAGTTACCTTGCTGTTTTTATATTTTCAGATTACAAATACCTTTATCTACTATCCATATACCATCTGTATCACCATCTCTTCGCCGAACTAGTGCACCTATACAATTTACCATTGTATTGGGCGTGTTGGGGACACAAGAGACTCTTTGTTATTTGGTTGCAGGGTTGCTTGAGAGAGACCATCTTCATCCTACGCCTCCCATGGATTGATAAACCTTAGGCCATCCACTTGAGGGAAATTTGCTACTGTCCTACAAACCTCTGCACTTGGAGGCCCAACAACGTCTACAAGCAGAAGGTTGTGTAGTAGACATGAAGCTCTTTTCTGGTGTTGTTGCCGGGGAGGTGAGTTCTTCAAGGTATATCTTTAGATCTTGCAATCGAGTCTCTTAGTTTCTTGTTTTATCACTAATTTAGTTTATAAAAGAAAACTATAAAAAATGGAATTGAGTTTGTCTCATACGCTTCACCTTTTTAATATCTTTCGTGAGTATGATGGAAAGGATAATTGTGCTCAAGTGCTAGAAGAAGAAATCTATAAAATGTTTGGCACTAAATATTTGAATGATGAGCATGATTGCAATGTTGTTAGTATGAATTCCTTGAATATCCATGATGCTAGTGATATGCAAAGCCACAAGCTTGGGGAAGCTATGTTTGATGAAGATGATATTTTTTGTCCCCCAAGTTTTGATGAGAAAATTTATTATGATGAAAGCATGCCTCCTATATATGATGATTATTGTGATGACACGTATGCTTTAAAGAATAATGGTAACAATGAAACTTGTCATCTTGATTTCAAATTTCAATCCCATGATAGTTATTTCATTGAGTTTGCTCCCACTACTATTGATGAGAAGAATTTTGCTTATGTGGAGAGTAGTAAATTTTGCATGCTTGTAGATCATGAAAAGAATGCTTTAGGTGCTGGTTATATTGTTGAATTCATTCATGATGCTACTGAAAATTATTATGAGGGAGGAACATATGCTTTTAGGAGTTGCAATAATATCAAGTTTCCTCTCTATATGCTTAAAATATTGAAGTTAAGCTTGTTTTGCTTTCCTATGCAAGTTGATTCTTGTTCCCACAAGTTGTTTGCTCACAAAATCCCTATGCATAGGAAGTGGGTTAGACTTAAATGTGCTAGGCATATTCTTCATGATGCTCTATTTTTGTTTCAATTCTCATCCTTTATCTCAGCGTCATTGAAATCATCATGCCTAGCTAAGGGCGTTAAACGATAGCGCTTGTTGGGAGGCAACCCAACTTTATTTTTGTTCCTGTTTAGTAATAAATAATTCATCTATCCTCTGTTTAGATGTGGTTTTATGCTTTTAATTAGTGTTTGTGCCAAGTAGAACCTTTGGGAAGACTTGATTGAAGTCTTTATGATCATGCTGTAAAAAATAGAAACTTTAGCGCTCACGAGAATTGCTGCCATTTTTATTTGGAGAGTGTTATTTAGTTAATTCTTTTTGAAGATGATTAATAGATAAATTACTAAGGTACATAAATTTATTTGAGAATTTTATGAGTTCCAGAAGTATACGTTTGATCCAGATTACTACAGACTGTTCTGTTTTTGACAGATTCTGTTTTCTATGTGTTGTTTGCTTATTTTGATGAATCTATGGCTAGTAAAATAGTTTATAAACCATAGAAAAGTTGGAATACAGTAGGTTTAACACCAATATAAATAAATAATGAGTTTATTACAGTACCTTGAAGTGGTGATTTATTTTCTTATACTAACGGAGCTTACGAGTTTTCTGTTAAGTTTTGTGTTGTGAAGTTTTCAAGTTTTGGGTAAGGATTCGATGGACTATGGAATAAGGAGTGGCAATAGCCTAAGCTTGGGGATGACCAAGGCACCCCAAGGTAATATTCAAGGACAACCAAGATCCTAAGCTTGGGGATGCCCCGGAAGGCATCCCCTCTTTCGTCTTCGTTCATTGGTAACTTTACTTGGAGCTATATTTTTATTCACCACATGATATGTGTTTTGCGTGGAGCATCATTTCATTTTATTTTGCTTTGCTTGCTGTTTGAATAAAATACCAAGATCTGAAATTATTAAAATTTATAGAGTCTTCACATAGTTGCATAATTATTCGACTACTCATTGATCTTCACTTATATCTTGTGTTGAAGTTTGTCGTTTGCTCGAGAGCTTCACTTATATCTTTTAGAGCATGGTGGTAGTTTTATTTTGAAGAAATAGATGAACTATCATTCTTCACTTAGATTATTTTGAGAGTCTTAAATAGCATGGTAATTTGCTTAAAATCCTAATATGCTAGGTATACAAGATTAGTAAAAACTTTCATATAGAGTATTGAATACTAAGAGAAGTTTGATGCTTGATGATTGTTTTGAGATATGGAGGTAATAATATCAGAGTCATGCTAGTTGAGTAGTTGTGAAATTGAGAAATACTTGTGTTGAAGTTTGCAAGTCCCGTAGCATGCACGTATGGTAAACGTTGTGTAACAAATTTGAAACATGAGTTGTTATTTGATTGTCCTCCTTATGAGTGGCGGTCGGGGACGAGCGGTGGTCTTTTCCTACCAATCTAGCCCCCTAGGAGCATGCGCGTAGTGCCGAGGTTTTTGATGACTTGTAGATTTTTGCAATAAGTATGTGAGTTCTTTATGACTAATGTTGAGTCCATGGATTATACGCACTCTCACCCTTCCATCCTTGCTAGCCTCTTCGGTACCGTGCATTGCCCTTTCTCACATTGAGAGTTGGTGCAAACTTCGCCGGTGCATCCAAACCCCGTGATATGATACGCTCTATCACACATAAACCTCCTTATATCTTCCTCAAAACAACCACCATACCTACCTATTATTGCATTTCCATAGCCATTCCGAGATATATTGCCATGCAACTTTCCATCATCCCGTTCATCATGACACATTCATCATTGTCATATTGCTTAGCATGATCATGTAGTTGACATAGTATTTGTGGCAAAGCCACCGTTCATAATTCTTTCATACATGTCATTCTTGGTTCATTGCATATCCCGGTACACCGCCGGAGGCATTCATATAGAGTCATCCTTGTTCTAGTATCGAGTTGTAATCATTGAGTTGTAAATAAATAGAAGTGTGATGATCGTCATTATTAGAGCATTGTCCCAAGTGAGGAATTAAAAAAGGCCATAAAAAATAAAAAGAGAAGGCCCAAAAAAAGGCCATAAAAAGAAATGGCCCAAAAATGAGAGAAAAAGAGAGAAGGGACAATGTTACTATCCTTTTACCACACTTGTACTTCAAAGTAGCACCATGATCTTCATAGTAGAGAGTCTCTCATGTTATCACTTTCATATACTAGTGGTACTTTTTCATTATAGAACTTGGCTTGTATATTCCAACAATGGGCCTCCTGAAGTGCCCTAGGTCTTCGTGAGCAAGCAAGTTGGATGCACACCCACTTAGTTTCTTTTGTTGAGCTTTGATACATTTATAGCTCTAGTGCATCCGTTGCATGGCAATCCCTACTCCTTGCATTAACATCAATCGATGGGCATCTCCATTGCCCATTGATTAGCCTCGTTGATGTGAGACTTTCTCCTTTTTGTCTTCTCCACATAACCCCCTCATTATTATATTCCACCCGTAGTGCTATGTCCATGGCTCGCGCTCATATATTGCGTGAAAGTTTATAGGTTTGAGATTACTAAAGTATGAAACAATTGCTTGGCTTGTCATCAGGGTTGTGCATGATGAGAGCATTCTTGTGTGACGAAAATGGACCATGACCAAACTATATGATTTTGTAGGGATGAACTTTCTTTGGCCATGTTATTTTGAGAAGACATGATTGCTTAGTTAGTATGCTTGAAGTATTATTGTTTTTATGTCAATATGAACTTTTGTCTTGAATCTTTCGGATCTGAATATTCATACCACAATTAAGAAGAATTGCATTAAAATTATGCCAAGTAGCACTCCGCATCAAAAAAATTGTTTCTATCATTTACCTACTCGAGGACGAGCAGGAATTAAGCTTGGGGATGCTGATACGTCTCCAACGTATCTATAATTTTTGATTGCTCCATGCTATATTATCTACTGTTTTGAATGTTTATGGGCTTTATTATACACTTTTATATCATTTTTGGGATTAACCTATTAACCCAGAGCCCAGTGGCAGTTTGTGTTTTTACCCTATTTTAGGGTTTCGAAGAAAAGGAAAATCAAACGGAGTCCAATTGACCTGAAACTTCACGGAACTCATTTTTGGAAGGAAAGAAGCCCAACAGACTTGGAGTGCACGTCGGCGGATCTGCGAGGAGGTCACGAGAAAGGGGGGCGCGCCCACCCCCCTGGGCACGCCCTCCTCCCTCGTGAGCCCCTCGTGGCCCTCCTGACATACTTCTTCCGCCTATATATCTCCATATACCCTAAAAACATCCGTGTGCACAATAGATCGGGAGTTCCGCCGCCAGAAGCCTCCGTAGCCACCGAAAGCCAATCTAGACCCGTTCCGGCACCCTGCCGGAGGGGGCAATCCCTCTCCGGTGTCCATCTTCATCATCCCGGTGCTCTCCATGACGAGGAGGGAGTAGTTCTCCCTCGGGGCTGAGGGTATGTACCAGTAGCTATGTGTTTGATCTCTCTCTCTCTCTCTCGTGTTCTTGAGGTGATACGATCTTGATGTATCGCGAGCTTTGCTATTATATTTGGATCCCATGATGATTCTTCCCCCCTCTACTCTCTTGTAATGAATCGAGTTTCCTCTTTGAAGTAATCTTATCGGATTGAGTCTTTAAAGATTTGAGAACACTTGATGTATGTCTTGCCGTGGATATTTGTGGTGTCAATGGGATATCACGTGATACACTTGATGTATGTTTTGGTGATCAACTTGCGGGTTCCACCCATGAACCTATGCATAGGGGTTGGCACCCATTTTCGTCGTGATTCTCCGGTAGGAACTTTGGGGCACTCTTTGAGGTCCTTTGTGCTGGTTGAATAGATGAATCTGAGATTGTGTGACGCATATCGTATAATCATACCCACGGATACTTGAGGTGGCATTGGAGTATCTAGGTGACATTAGGGTTTTGGTTGATTTGTGTCTTAAGGTGTTATTCTAGTACGAACTCTAGGGTTGTTTGTGACACTTACAGGAATAGCCCAAAGGAATGATTGGAAAGAATAACTTTGAGGTGGTTTCATACCCTACCATAATCTCTTCGTTTGTTCTCCGCTATTTGTGACTTTGGAGTGACTCTTTGTTGCATGTTGAGGGATAGTTATGTGACCTACTTATGATATTATTGTTGAGGGAACTTACACTAGCGAAAGTATGAACCCTAGGCCTTGTTTCAACACATTGCAATACCGTTTGCGCTCACTTTTATAATTAGTTACCTTGCTGTTTTTATTTTTTCAGATGACAAATACCTTTATCTACTATCCATATACCACTTTTATCACCATCTCTTCGCCGAACTAGTGCACCTATACAATTTACCATTGAATGTGGTGATCTCTGAAGTCTTGGCGAAAATCATCCCAGGTAATCACACGACCTCCTCTGTAATCTTTGTATTGCTGATACCACTCAGCAGCTTGGTCTTTGAGTTGGAACGAAGCAAACTTGACAAAGTCCTCAGGCCTGACATTGCTGCACTCAAAGTGTTTGCAGATATCCACGAGCCAATCATCAGCATCTGTGGCCTCGACATAGTTACTGAAGGTCTTTGGCTAGTTTGCGAGGAACTGGTTGAGTTTAGCAAACTGAGTTTGATTGTTGCCATGGCCTTGATTTCCTTGGTTGCGCTCTTGCAAGAGTTGCATAATCAGCTAAGTGTTGGCGTTGGTAGCGCCATCACAGCTTGCCATGCCTTCGAAGGTGGAGGTGGTGGCGGTGGTTCCGTATTCTGACGCGTTGGAGGAGCCATCCTGAAGAGGGTGACATCCGTTAGCATCTTGAAAGACATATATACAAGCTGAATCAAATGGATCGAAATTGCAGCATATAGCCTTAACATTCGAACAAGAATGAACAAATGAATTCCAAATTAAATGGTCACACTTCAATAAATCGAGAAGCCACCTAGATAGAGGTAGATGAATAAAACAGCAAGGTATGGATATGAACAAATAATTGGTAAGGATTACCCAATCACAAACCAAATATCTGCGGAAGAAATACTAGAGCTACATGAATTCCCACCTATGAAACTCCCGAAATTTTCCCGGTTATGCAATCAGGTGTTGGGGATACAGGGGAAGCATAATATCTCACCCAAAACTAGCAAATCCTACATCCAGATGTATCCATCCTTCAACACATAACCAAGAAACCTTCGAAAATCATTTACCTCAACCTTCGAAAAGCTTCCGTTATACAAGTTATGGCAATACTCCCGAACTCCCGCCCTAGTACTGGGTGGCATCAAGGTTATCTCACCAACAACTGCATAAAAGAGATTTTCGATGTCAGCGAAACTCAGGTATTCCAGAACTGCAACGATAAAATTGCGACGACAACATCTCGGAGCTCAACCTCTCGGGACACTTCCACAACCCCTAAATGCCAGGAGGCACCAAGAACAATGTTCTCGTCACAAAACCATCGGAACGATTCCAAGATACCCGTGTGATCCTAATTTTTTTTAGTGAAATTTGAGAAGAGAAGAGTCAAAACTCTACGTCGGGATGCCTCACCAGAGCGACGAAGGGACTGAGGAGTAAAAAGAATCCTACTCTCCGATATATATAATCCTAAAAGACTCAAAATATTTTTCTAGACTCAACAACACCAACGATTCGATCAAGCATGGGGCTCCTAAGTCGGGGAAGGCTCTGATTGCCAACTTGTAACACCCACGATGCGGCTATATCTCCCACGTGTCGGAGCATGACATAGAGGCATAACCGCATTGTAGGCAATGTCGCAAGAGGGGTAATCTTTACACATCCCATGTACTGAATAAGAAAGAGGTACAGAGTTGGCTTACAATCGCCACTTCACACAATACATAAATATAGCATTACAATCATCCAGATACAATCAAGGTCCGACTACGGAACCAAAATAAAGACAACCCCAAATGCATAAGATCCCCGATCGCCCCAACTGGGCTCCACTAGTGATCGTCTGGAAAGGAAACGTAGTAACGTCCTGAGTCCTCATCGAACTCCCACTTGAGCTCAGTCGCATCTCCTGGAATGGTATCATCGGCACCTTAATCTGGTTTTGGAAGTAATCTGTGAGTCACGAGGACTCAGCAATCTCACACCCTCGCGATCAAGACTATTTAAGCTTATGGGTAGGGAAAGGTATGAGGTGGAGCTGCAGCAAGCACTGGCATATATGGGGGCTAACATATGCAAAACAGAGCAAGAAGAGAAGGCAAGGCACGGTCGAGAATCTATGATCAAGAAGTGATTCTAGAACTACTTACGTACAAGCATAACACGAGACCGTGTTCTCTTCCCGGACTCCGCCGAAAAGAGACCATCACGGCTACACACGTTGTTGATCCATTTTAATTAAGTTAAGTATCAGGTTTTTTACAACCGGACATTAACAAATTCCCATCTACCCATAACTGCGGGCACGGCTTTCGAAAGTTCAAAACCCTGCAAGGGTGTCCCAACTTAGCCCATCACAAGCTCTCATGGTCAATGAAGGATATTCCTTCTCCCAGGACGGCCCGATCAGACTCGGAATCCCGGTTACAAGACATCTCGACAATGGTAAAACAAGACCCGCAAAGCCACCCGATGTGCCGACAAATCCCGATAGGAGTCGCACGTATCTTGTTCTTAGGGCAACACCAGATGAGACTAGCTATGAGTAAAACCAACCCTCAAGTTTCCCCGAGGTGGCCTCGCAGGCAGCTCAGTTCGGACCAACACTCAGAGGAGCACTGGCCCAGGGGGGGTTAAAATAAAGATGACCCTTGAGTCCACGAAACCCAAGGGAAAAAGGCTAGGTGGCAAATGGTAAAACCAAGGTTGGGCCTTGCTGGAGGAGTTTTATTCAAGGCGAACTGTCAAGGGGTTCCCATTATAACCCAACTGCATAAGGAACGCAAAATCAAGGAACATAACACCGGTATGATGGAAACTAGGGCGGCAAGAGTGGAACAAAACACCAGGCATAAGGCCGAGCCTTCCACCCTTTACCAAGTATATAGATGCATTAAAGTAAACAATATATAATAGTGATATCCAAACAATAAACATGTTCCAACAAGGAACAAACTCCAATCTTCACCTGCAACTAGCAACGCTATAAGAGGGGCTGAGCAAAGCGGTAACATAGCCAAACAACGGTTTGCTAGGACAAGGTGGGTTAGAGGTTTGACATGCCAATATGGGAGGCATGATAAAGCATGCGGTAGGTATCGCGACATAGGCATAGCAATAGAGCGAGCAACTAGCAAGCAAAGATAGAAGTGATTTCAAGGGTATGGTCATCTTGCCTGCAAAGTTCTCCGAGTTGACGTAAGCTTGATCCTCGTAAGCGTTCTCAATGGGTTCCTCGATCACGTACTCGTCTCCCGGCTCTACCCAAAGCAAGAACACAAGCAAAGGGAACCAAAATCAACCACGGTGCAGTGTGCAAGCAGCATGATGCACAACATGGCATGATATGCGGGATGTGATATGCAATGCAAATGCATGCTTCGGAAAGGAAAGATTGAACCAGGCCTCAACTTGGCAAACCAAGAGTGCCGCTGGAAAGATGAGTTGATTTCGGTCGAAATCGATATAAAGATCACCGGAATCGGATGCACGGTTTGCAAATGGCAAGCAAAACAATAATAGCACTATTCTGCGATTAACAACACGATGCCATCTAAAATGCATCAGGAAACTAAGCTACTGCACTCTAACATAACAACAACACACATGGCAGTGATCCACTCCAGATGCTTGACAAAATATGAACACTGAGCTATGGCTAAATCACACAATAGCAAGTTCAAACAAGCATGGCAAAAGTGCAAAAGATACCAGGTTCACAGACTTAGTGAAAATAACATGTCAGGATTTAACATCAGGTAGAAATGTTTAGAGCAAGATAACAACATGCTATAGGAACATATCATGGCAAAGCAAGGCATGGCATGAAACTACTCAAAGCATATAACAAAAGTCCCTTACTGACCATAAGCCAAAAAGGATCAGAAGATATGATGGCACCCATGTAAACATAGCAAGTTTGTTAACAGATTCAGACTTAGCTGAAAAACTAGACATGGCAAAAACAGAGTTACATAGGCATGTTTGTGAGTTCGATGCACTCACCACAAGGCATTTCATGACAAACTAAGCATACACCCAACAAGAAGACATGTTCAAGAAGGTAAACCTTGCAAGAACAACCTCATAGCATGCATGGATCAACTACAACAACCTTGGCAAAATTGAATAACATGTAAGCAATCTGCCATGAACATTTCATAGCAAAAGTAGAGCAATATTGAGTCATGCTAGGGTACTCCATAATTGCAAACAAAGACATGGATGGATAGAGCATAACAATATCTCAAAAAATCCTTACAGAACATGCTCAAAAGAGGCATGGATCACTCTGTAGCAACATGAATACATGGCATAAAAATAACATCAGGGAAATGACTTAGAAGAATTCTAAGTCCCTGAAATCAGCAACATCACGAAAGCTACTTTGCATGCTTGTGCTAGTCACCACATTGATCACAAAAATACATGGCATACACCCCTGTAAAGATGGCATGGCATAGCCCAAACACATGTAGGGCTCAAGTTCATAGGAGGCACACATTAAACATGGCAAAAATGACAAATGTCCATAATCTGATAAGAATCAGGAACTAACATTACATAGCACTCTTGCAACAACATTTAGGGCATCAAAATGAACTCAAACAAGCATGGTACAATGGAATGAAATGAAGAGAACATCCAGACGAACAATTTCATATATCACATGCGCAAAACGGAGCTACGGATGCAAAGTTATGATGCGATGAACATGCCAGAAAATGTGAACAGGAAAGGACTTAGGCGAAAATAGACCTCCTCTGGATCGAGATTTAGGGTTCGTCTCTGATCTGCATGCGAATCGAGGAGGGCTCGAGCTCGCCGAATCCTTGCCGGATAGGCGAGGTGGCGGCGGATCCGGCCGATCCCTCGCCGGATCCGGCCGGAGGTGGGGTCGGCGGTGAGGTAGGGCGAGGAGGCGGCGAAGGCGTGGGTAAGGAGCGGCGGACAAGGGAGCTCCGGCAATGAGCTTGGAGACGGCGGCACTCTCCGGTGGCGGCGGAGGAGAAGGCAGCGGAGGGCGGCGCCGGCGCGGCTCCGAGACGGCGGCGGCAGGGCGCGCGCGACGGTGGACGAAGCGGGCGGCGGAGATGGGCCACGGGGACCAGCGGGCCGCGACGCGCGTGGTGGCCGGGGCTGCCACGTGGCGGCTTGCGGTTGGACTTGGGCGGTGGCGGATGCGTCCGGCCGGCGGCGGACGTGTCTGGCGGCGCGGAGGAGTGGGCTAGGGTTTGGACTGCGGGAATTTCGGAGGGGGAGACCTATTTATAGATAGAGGGAGCTAGGAGAGTCCAAATGAGGTGCGGTTTTCGGCCACGCGATCGTGATCGAACGACCGAGAGGATGGAGGGGCCTTGGTGGGTTTTGGGCCACTTTGGAGGGGTGTTGGGCTGCAACACACACGAGGCCTTTACGGTTCCTCGGTTAACTGTTGGAGTATCAAACGAAGTCCAAATGGCACAAAACTTGACAGGCGGTCTACCGGTAGTGAACCAAGGCCGCTTGGCAAGTCTCGGTCCAATCCGAGAACGTTTAACACCCGCACACAAAAAGAGGCAAAAGGGGACGCCGGAGGACATAGGAGTGCCGGAATGCAAAACGGACAACGGTGAAAATGCTCGGATACATGAGACTAACACGTATGCAAATGCGATGCACATGATGACATGATATGAGAAGCATGACAAGGACAAAAGCAGAACGAAGACAAAACCCAACCATGAGGAAATATCATAACTTAGTGCCGAAAATGGCAAGAGTTGGAATACAAATATGGCAAGTTAAATATGGGGCGTTACACTCATCCTTAAAGACTATATCACTACTGGAGGAGAAGTGGCCCCAGGCCAAACCCTCTGGTTGGGCAGCTTTACCATGACCGCCCGTTTGGCCGTTAAGCCAACGATGACCACTCAGGCCATCGAAAATCCTCTTCGTATTGACCCCAAACACTCCAAGCAGATGGATCCGGCGGAGTTTTCGTCTTTAAATGAGCTCCTTGGTCTTATTGCTGCCCTGGGAATCGCCACAGATTACGATCGGATCGGGCTCAAACCCAACCAAAGAGAAATCAAATCTCCACCGATCACCCACCAGATAGCGGTAGTCGAGGAGCAAGACGGTGACTCTTCCCCTATACTGAAGACAGACTACATCCGGATCGCCGACCCTGCAGAGCCGGATACCCACCCGCAAAAGGAGGTGAGCGGCCTTCCGAACATAGAATCGGATGGCGGGCAAAGGCAACCAGAAGATACTCCGGAGCCCGGACTGTTAAGTCTGGAAAAACTTCAGACTCTGGATCATCGATCAGGTCAGGGTCCAGATCCAATTCCACCCACCCACTTACACATAAGCGCTCTCACGAGCATACAATAGCAATCTCAGTAAATGGTGCATCACTTCTGGGCCAGATTCCTCCTTGTCAAGGACAAGGTTAAAGATTGCCGCGACGAGGACGCGATATCAGCGTTCAGCAACAATTGCATGAACGAAGGAATCCTCAACACTAATAATCGCCGCCGCATACTACACTTCACTGACTTGGCAACTATCGTACAGAAGTACAGCGCAATGGAAAGCGCCTGGAGGGATCAAGCAGCTTGTTGGGAGCCATCGGTCCCAACTCAACCACTGGTCCAGGCGAAAAGGGCACATCCCCGTGACGCGCCCAGTCCAATAGCCAAGAAATACAAACCCATCACGCGGCGTGGAACCGTTCTAGAGGGATGGCTCGATGGCCCATGCAAAATACACACAACACCGGATAACATACCAACCCACAACCTTAGAGCATGTTGGATACTCCGGCAGGTAGCCAAAAGCGGCGAGGACATCCTTACCAAAAACACCCCAATGCAACACCCTCTAGAAGACAACGACCCCAGAGTACTCACGGGCTTTGAGACATTCGCTTCAAACAAAAAAGCACAAAAGGGCACTTCACGGCCTCGCTGAAGTCTGTCAAATCGCCACAGTAAACCCTTGGAATGACACGGCTATAACCTTTAATGTCGGCGACGAACCAAAATACAGGACAGTCTGAGCACCAGCCGCTTTACTCCTCAGTCCTATCGTGGACAGCTTTCGACTTACCAAGGTCCTCATGGACGGTGGCAGCAGACTAAACCTCATCTATGAGGATACACTCCACAAAATGGAAATACACAGGAGCCGCATCAAGCAAAGCAGCACGACCTTCCAAGGAATCATTCCCGGTCGGGAGGCGCGGTGTGCGGGAAAAATCACACTTTACGTGGTATTGCGCACGCCAGAGAATTATCGGTCTGAAGAAATCACCTTCCAAGTGGCTCCTTTCAGCAGCGGATACCACGCCCTGTTGGGGCAGGATGCTTTTACACGCTTCCAACTTATACCTCATTATGGGTATATGAAGCTCAAAATGCCCGGACCAAACGGCATAATCACTCTTGTCAGTGATCCGGACATAGCACTCCGCGCCTAAAACAAAACCACATCCCTGGCCCTTGAGGCATTATCTGAAACCCTCGCGGCCGAAGAATTAACTGCACTGCGCTCCATGATGGATAGGGACGATGTGATCTTAGACAAATGACCCAAATCCACCTCCTTCAAACCGGAAGAAGTAATAGTCAAATTCCAGGTCCACCCAACGGACCCCAAGAAGACAGCATCTATTGGAGCACAACTAGACCCAACGGTCGACGCCGCACTAAGGGATTTCCTTCGCGAAAACTGGGATATATTCGCCTGGCACCCTTCTGACATGCCTGGTATCCCACGTGAGCTGGAAGAACAGAGCCTTAATATCTTAAAGGGATACAAACCAATCAAACAAGCACCGCGGCACTTTTTCGAGCCCAAGCACCAAGCTATGGGGGAGGAGCTGGCCAAGCTAATTGAGGCCGGATTCATCAGAGAAATAAAACATCCGGACTGGCTGGCAAACCTGGTGATGGTACCAAAGAAGGACAAATCCTGGCGGCTATGCGTCGATTTTAAAGACCTCAATAAGGCTTGCCCTAAGGATCCCTTCCCCCTCCCCCGCATCGATCAAATCATTGATGCTACCGCATGACACAACTCACTGTGTTTCCTTGATGCATATTTCAGATGCCATCAAATCAAAATGAAGGACTCCGATCAAGCTGCAACAACATTCATTACCCCATATGGGCCATTCTGCTCCAACACCATGCCCTTCGGGCTCAAGAACGCCGGCGCCACATACCAACGCATGATTCGAACATGCCTGGAGAAACAGATCGGCAAGAGAGTTGAAGCTTATGTCGTCATTAAAACTAGGTGCGTCAAAACACTAATAGACGATTTACGTCTCACATTTGATAACCTATGCGTGTATGACATTAAGCTCAATCCGGAAAAGTGCGTTTTCAGCGTCCCCGCTGGAAAACTGCTGGGCTTCATTGTTTCCAAGAGAGGAATTGAAGCAAATCCAGCCAAAATCCGAGCTCTGTCACAATTGGCTACGCCAACAGACCTCAAACAAGTCCAAAAGATCGCGGGTTGCGTGGCAGCTCTAAGCCGCTTTATCTCCAGATTGGGGGAAAAGGCACTGCCACTCTATCGCCTTCTACGGCGAACCGATCACTTCTGGACGGACGCGGCAACAGCTAGACTGGATGAAATAAAAACCCTTCTTGCGAGCAACCCAATCCTGGCCGCGCCAAATGTCGGTGAACCGATGCTATTATACATATCGGCAACACATCAGGTGGTGAGTGCCATGCTCGTCGTTGAATGAGAACAGGACGGACACAAATTCCCACTTCAGAAGCCAGTATGCTACGTATCCACTGTCCTAACACCATGCAAATCCCGGTACCCCCATTATCAAAAGATAGCATATGCGGTCTTCATGGCATCCCGAAAGCTCCATCGCTACTTCCAGGAGTGTTCGATCACGGTGGCTTCCGAAGTACCACTCAATGACATTATAAACAATCGCGATGCCACGGGCCGGATTGCCAAATGGGCCATTGAGCTCCTTCCATTTGATATTACATACAAACCACGTCGAGCTATTAAATCCCAAGTACTAGCTGACTTCATCACCGAATGGATAGAGGTCGAACTCCCTAAACAGTACGACACATATTCCAATTGGGTTATGTATTTCGATGGCTCAAAATGCTGGCAGGGCTAGGGGCGGGCGTCGTTTTAATGTCACCTACTAGAGACGTCGTTCAGTATGTACTCCAAATACCATACACAGACTCCAACAACGCAGCCGAATAGGAGGCCTTATTGCATGGTCTCCGGATGGCTGTCCCCATGGGCATACAACACCTAGAAGTGCGCGGGGACTCAAACCTTGCAATATCTCAAATGACTTCGACGCCAAAGATCCGAAGATGGCAGCTTATCATAATGCCGTTGATGTCTACTACACAACCTTCTTCTTGTAGACGTTGTTGGGCCTCCAAGTGCAGAGGTTTGTAGGACAGTAGCAAATTTCCCTCAAGTGATGACCTAAGGTTTATCAATCCGTAGGAGGCGTAGGATGAAGATGGTCTCTCTCAAGCAACCCTGCAACCAAATAACAAAGAGTCTCTTGTGTCCCCAACACACCCAATACAATGGTAAATTGTATAGGTGCACTAGTTCGGCGAAGAGATGGTGATACAAGTGGTATATGGATAGTAGATAATAGTTTTTGTAATCTGAAATTATAAAAACAGCAAGGTAACTATTGATAAAAGTGAGCGTAAACGGTATTGCAATGCGTTGAAACAAGGCCTAGGGTTCATACTTTCACTAGTGCAAGTCCTCTCAACAATAATAACATAATTGGATCATATAACTATCCCTTAACATGCAACAAAGAGTCACTCCAAAGTCACTAATAGCGGAGAACGGACGAAGAGATTATGGTAGGGTACGAAACCACCTCAAAGTTATTCTTTCCAATCAATCCGTTGGGCTATTCCTATAAGTGTCACAAACAGCCCTAGAGTTTGTACTAGAATAACACCTTAAGACCCAAATCAACCAAAACCCTAATGTCACCAAGATACTCCAATGTCACCTCAAGTATCCGTGGGTATGATTATATGATATGCATCACACAATCTCAGATTCATCTATTCAACCAACACAAAGGACCTCAAAGAGTGACCCAAAGTTCTACCAAAGAATCACGACAAAAATGTGTGCCAACCCCTATGCATAGGTTCATGGGCGGAACCCGCAAGTTGGTCACCAAAACATACATCAAGTGAATTACGTGATATCCCATTGTCACCATAGATATGCATGATAAGACATACATCAAGTGTTCTCAAATCTTTAAAGACTCAATCCAATAAGATAACTTCAAATGGGAAACTCAATTCATTACAAGAGAGTAGAGGGGGGAAGAAACATAAGATCCAACTATAATAGCAAAGCTCGCGATACATCAAGATCGTGCAAATCAAGAACACGAGAGAGAGAGAGAGAGAGAGAGATCAAACACATCGCTACTGGTACATACCCTCAGCCCCGAGGGAGAACTACTCCCTCCTCGTCATGGAGAGCACCGGGATGATGAAGATGGCCACCGGAGAGGGATTGCCCCTCCGGCAGGGTGCCGGAACGGGTCTAGATTGGTTTTCGGTGGCTACGGAGGCTTCTGGCGGCGGAACTCCCGATCTATTGTGCTCTGGAAGTTTTAGGGTACGTGAGTATATATGGGTGCAGGAAGTACGTCATTGGAGCTTCGGGGGCCCCACGAGGCAGGGGGGCGCGCCCTAGGGGGGTGGGCGCGCCCCCCACCCTTGTGGGCACCTCCCTTCTCTCCTGACGTGGGGTCCAAGTCCATCCGGTAGCTTTCCTTCCAAAAATAACTTCTCCAGTTGATTTCGTTCAGTTTGACTCTATTTGATATTCCTTTTCTTCGAAACACTAAAATAGGCAAAAAAACAGCAATTCTGGGTTGGGCCTCCAGTTAATAGGTTAGTCCCAAAAATAATATAAAAGTGGATAATAAAGCCCAATATTGCCCAAAATAGTAGATAACATAGCATGGAGCAATCAAAAATTATATATACATTGGAGACGCATCAAGCATCCCCAAGCTTAATTCCTGCTCGTCCTCAAGTAGGTAAATGATAAAAACAGAATTTTTGATGCGGAGTGCTACTTGGCATAATTTCAATGTAATTCTTCTTAATTGTGGTATGAATATTCAGATCGAAAGATTCAAGACAAAAGTTCATATTGACATAAAAATGATAATACTTCAAGCATACTAACTAAGCAATTATGTCTTCTCAAAATAACATGGCCAAAGAAAGTTCATCCCTACAAAATCATATAGTTTAGTCATGTTTCATTTTCGTCACACAAGAATGCTCTCATCATGCACAACCCCGATGACAAGCCAAGCAAATGTTTCATACTTTAGTAATCTCAAACTCATAAACTTTCACGCAATACATGAGCGCGAGCCATGGATATAGCACTATGGGTGGAATAGAATATAATCAGGGGGGTTATGTGGAGAAGACAAAAAAGGAGAAAGTCTCACATCAACGAGGCTAATCAATGGGCTATGGAGATTCCCACCGATTGATGTTGATGCAAGGAGTAGGGATTGCCATGCAACGGATGCAGTAGAGCTATAAATGTATGAAAGATCAACAAAAGAAACTAAGTGGGTGTGCATCCAACTTGCTTGCTCACGAAGACCTAGGGCACTTGAGGAGGCCCATTGTTGGAATATACAAGCCAAGTTCTATAATGAAAGATTCCCACTAGTATATGAAAGTGACAAAACAAGAGACTCGCTATCCTGAAGATTATGATGCTACTTTGAAGCACAAGTGTGGCAAAGGATAGTAGCATTGTCCCTTCTCTCTTTTTCTCTCATTTTTTTGGGCCTTCTCTCTTTTTTATGGCCTTTCTTTGGGCCTTCTCTTTTTTTGCCTTTCTCTTTTTTTTATTCCTCACTTGGGACAATGCTCTAATAATGATGATCATCACACTTCTATTTATTTACAACTCAATGATTACAACTCGATACTAGAACAAAGATGACTCTATATGAATGCCTCCGGCGGTGTACCGGCATTGCGATGAATCAAGAGTGACATGTATGGAAGAATTATGGATGGTGGCTTTCCCACAAATACGATTTCAACTACATGATCATGCAAAGCAATATGACAATGATGAATGTGTCATGATAAATGGAATGGTGGAAAGTTTCATGGCAATATATCTCGGAATGGCTATGGAAATGCCATAATAGGTAGGTATGGTGGCTGTTTTGAGGAAGATATAAGCAGGTTTATGTGTGATAGAGCGTTTCATATCACGGGGTTTGGATGCACCGGCGAAGTTTGCGCCGACTCTCGATGTGAGAAAGGGCAATGCACGGTACCGAAGAGGCTAGCAATGATGGAAGGGTGAGAGTGCGTAAAATCCATGGACTCAACATTAGTCATAAAGAACTCACATACGTATTGCAAAAATCTACAAGTCATCAAAAACCTCGGCACTATGCGCTTGCTCCTAGGGGGATAGATTGGTAGGAAAAGATCATCACTCGTCCCCGACCGCCACTCATAAGGAAGAGAATCAAATAACACCTCATGTTTCAAATTTGTTACATAACGTTTATCATACGTGCATGCTACGGGACTTGCAAACTTCAACACAAGTATTTCTCAAATTCACAACTACTCAACTAGCACGACTTTGATATTATTACCTCCATATCTCAAAACAATCATCAATCATCAAACTTCTCTTAGTATTCAATACACTCATAAGAAAGTTTTGTTATTAATCTTGTATACCTAGCATATTAGGATTTTAAGCAAATTACCATGCTATTTAATACTCTCAAATAATATAAGTGAAGCATGAGAGTTCATCTATTTCTTCAAAATAAAACTACCACCAAGCTCTAAAAGGTATAAGTGAAGCACTAGAGCAAATGACAAACTACTCCGAAAGATATAAGTGAAGATCAATGAGTAGTCGAATAATTATGCAACTATGTGAAGACTCTCTAACATTTAAGAATTTCATATCTTGGTATTTTATTCAAACAGCAAGCAAAGCAAAATAAAATGACATTCTAAGAATGGCAAACATCATGTGAAGAACCAAAAACTTAGGATCAACCTATACTGACCGATAGTTGTTGAAGAAGAAAGGTGGGAGGCCAACCGGGGCATCCCCAAGCTTAGACACTTGAGACTTATTGAAATATTATCTTGGGGTGCCTTGGGCATCCCCAAGCTTGAGATTTTGTGTCTCCTTAATTCCTCTCATATCACGGTCTCCCTAAATCTGAAAAGCTTCATCCACACAAAACTCAACAAGGACTCGTGAGATAAGTTAGTATAAACCATTGCAAAAACCTTATGATACTCTACTGTAGAAAATCACTAAAATTATCATTCAACATTGCATACTAAATGCCTCTGCATATATAATAGTCCTATCCTCAAATAGAATCATTAAAGAAGCAAACATATGCAAACAATGCAAACATAACAGCAATCTGCCTAAACAGGATAGTCTATAAAGAATGCTGCAACATCCATACTTACCTAGCTCCAAAAAGTATGAAAGAAAATTCCCACTGTAGTAAATTTATGAGATCTTAATATGCAAAAAGTTTCAACATTTTATCACAGTCTGACTTTTCTAGGGAATTATTGCAACAGCGATGAACTTTCTGTTTTCAAACAGCAACATGTATACTTGTAACATAGGCATAGTAAAGGCTATCGATGCCACTTTTATTGAAATAAAAGATGCAAAACATTGTTCTAAATAACAGCAAACAAATACTAACAAAATAAATGGACGCTCCAAGCAAAACACATATCATGTGGTGAATAAAAATATAGCTCCAAGTAAAGTTATCGATGAACGAAGACGGAAGAGGGGATGCCTTCTGGGGCATCCCCAAGCTTAGGCTCTTGGATATCCTTGAATATTACCTTGGGGTGCCTCGGGCATCCGCAAGCTTAGGCTCTTGCCACTCCTTATTCCATAGTCCATCGAATCCTTACCCAAAACTTGAAAACTTCACAACACAAAACTTAACAGAAAACTCGTAAGCTCCGTTAGTATAAGAAAATAAATCACCACTTCAAGGTACTGTAATGAACTCATTCTTTATTTATATTGGTGTTAAACCTACTGTATTCCAACTTCTCTATGGTTTATAAACTATTTTAGTAGCCATAGATTCATCAAAATAAGTAAACAACACATGAAAAAAACAGAATCTGCCAAAAACAGAACAGTATGTAGTAATCTGGATCAAACGTATACTTCTTGAACTCATAAAATTTTCAAATAAATTTCTGGACCTGAGGAATTTATCTATTAATCATCTGCAAAAATAAATAACTAAATATCACTCTGCAAATAAAAATGGCAGCAATTCTCGTGAGCACTAAAGTTTCTGTTTTTTACAGCATGATCAACTAGACTTTCCCCAAGTCTTCCCAAAGGTTCTACTTGGCACAAACACTAATTAAAAGCATAAAACCATGTATAAATAGAGGCTAGATAAATTATTTATTGCTAAACAGGAACAAAAAGCAAGGAACACAAAATAAGTTGGGTTTCCTCCCAACAAGCGCTATCGTTTAACGCCCCCAGCTAGGTACGATGATTTCAATGATGCTCACATAAAAAATAAGAATTGTAACATAAAGAGAGCATCTTGAAGAATACGACTAGCACATTTAAGTCTAACCCTCTTCCTATGCATAGGGATTTTTTGAGCAAACAACTTGTGGGAACAAGAATCAACTTGCATAGGAAAGCAAAACAAGCATAACTTCAAAACTTTAAGCACATAGAGAGGAAACTTGATATTATTGCAATTCCTACAAGCATATATTCCTCCCTCAAAATAATTTTCAGTAGCATCATGAATGAATTCAACAATATAACTATCACATAAAGCATTCTTTTCATGATCTACAAGCATAGAAAATTTACTACGCTCCACACAAGCAAAATTCTTCTCATGAATAATAGTGGGAGCAAATTCAATGTAACATCCCAAAATTTCAATTTGGAATGTTATACACTAGATCATCAATGCATATCATATTTTCTAGCTTTTGGTTTGATCCTAGAAATTCTACGCAACTCGAGGACCCTCGGAGAGAGTTGGGGATTTTGTTATTTTCATATTTGAGTTTTCTCAAATTTTGAAAATAGGATCATTGATTTTATTTATTTTATCTTCAATTATTTCTATAATAAAAATAAGTGAGAGGGAATAAAATGATTTTCCCAAAATAAAGAAATATTGAGGATTTAATAAAAAAATCAAATAAGATATATTTTGGAGTTTTTGCTATTTTATTTGAATTTAGGAAAAATTGCACGTTTTCAAAACTGCATTTTAGGGCCAAGAAAATGTCCATCTTGTTCTAAATATTTTATTTAGACGGTGAAATTTTGTTTTGGAATTTTTAGATATTTATTTTTTCTAGGAATTTCTTAGTTCGGCGGGATTATTTTAAAAAAAATCTCCGCTCCCGACAGGGCCGAAGGCCGAGCCGAGCCAGGCCGGCCCGCGCCGCCGCCGCCGGCCCGGACTCCAAGTCCGAGCCGGACTCCCCCACGCCGCAGCCGCCTTGCCCCTTCCCCAAGCCGCCACACCCCCCCCCCTCATAAATACCGCCGCCGCCCTCCCCACCCCGCCACCCGACCCGCCCCGCCACCAATAGTAGCAGCAGCAACCGCCGCCGCCGCAGCCCTGCCACCCCACGCCGCCCCGCCGCCGCACCAGAACCCCGTCGGAGCCTCGCCGGAGCCGAGCCGAGGTAGCTGCCCCGGTTTTCTAATGAAACCGATTCGGTTTTTTAGAAAACCCTAGATTCGTGTTTTTAGAAACAGATTGGGTTTTTCGGTTTACTTATTTAGCGAGCGTTCGCCCGTTCGTTCGTTTTAACGGACGAATTCGCCATTTAGTTTCAGTTAACGAACGTTCGTTCGTTAATCTGTTCGTCGTTTTTCTTTTTCTCGGAGTATCCGCGATTATTTCTGATCGCGATTTCTGATCCGATTTTCATTCTAGTATAACTTTTCGCCCGTTTATCGGAATCAGGCGATTCAAGCGCCTGGAGTTTCGTCTCGAAACCCTCTTTCTGTTTAACGTACTCAAACAAGATTTTGCTTCTGTAAAATTTGACTTAGATCCAGATTAGTAAATGAAGTTTGTTTCTTTCGCCATTTGATTTTCGTTGCCTCGTTCGATTTGATTCTTTTTGCAAACCAGAGTTCTTAAGTTGAACTTTCTGGTTAGATCTCTTATTTGAGTTTTACCCGTGCATTAGATGAGTACTTATTGTATGCTTGTTTGTTTGCGATAGAGTACCCGGAGTGCGTCGCTTGCTACTTTGAATCTCTAGGTTTCGCGGATCATCAGCAAAGCAAGCAACACTTTGATCATACCTCTTTACTACCCAGTTTTTATTGCATTAGATCAATCCTCAAACAATTGCATGATTAGGATCTGATTAATATGTGGGTTCTGGGAAGTAGATGAGGTAGTACCTATTACCTGTTTTATTATCAAACCTTTGGGAGTTACTTCTACGTTTGCTTGTTATGCCATGCTATGCTAGTAGAAGTGGATTGGGTAAGTGTATCCATGACAGATGTGAGATTGTTAGATTAATGGTCTATTTAAGGTGGCAATTTAAACACACATCCGGGTGGACTGGGGCACCTGGGTATTCCAGCGATTGCCTGTTTTTCTATATGGACCGCCACACAGGCTCAAAGGGATCATGAGATTATTCATACAAGAAACTTCCGTGTGCACCTACAAGCTACTATGGGCTCTGGCATAGTTGACTAAGTCATGCGAACTCTTACAGTGGTAGACTAGCAGATGTAGGGGATGTAGGTTGGTACTATCTACCCGATCATAAGGTGCTAGCGCTTTTGAAAGACTATGTCTCGGTCATCCGCTTCTCAAACATCATATAGTGCGAGAGTCCCAACAGAGGAGATCGAGTCTTGTGGGGAAAAGTGGCCAAACCTCTGCAGAGTGTATAAACTAATCATGGTTAGCCGTGTCCCCGGTTATGGACGTCTTGAATATCTAGTACTTGGATTATCATGTGAATCTCATCATGTTACTTTAATTAAAATTGTTGGGTTTTAATGATAATGCTTAATTGGGGATTGAGAGGATGTCTATCTTCTCAATGTTCAACAACCACCATGAGAGTTAAATAAAACTTTATTCCTTTGCAGTAGGGAAAAATTGGCTTTATGCAAAAACTGTAACCATAGAGCTTTCCACCAGCCATATATGCATGTAGTATAGCTTTATTTTTTTCATTACTCTCTATGTGTTACATTGCCAACATATTCCATGTGCTGACCCGTTTTCGGGCTGCAACGTTCATGTTGCAGACTTTTCAGACGACGAGTAAGGTGCCTTTAGGTCGTGGTTCTATACTCAGTGATGCCGTTGGAGTTGACGGACTCACTTATCTTCCAAGCCTTCCGCTGTTATCGTTATTAGATGGCCTTAAGCCATATTATTTGTAATAAGTTCTCTTTTGAGACACTCGTTGTAATAAGTGTGTGATTGCTACTCTGTTATAAATCCTTCAAGTACTGTGCGTGTCAGCATTACTGATCCAGGGATGACACTGAAGGACAGAGATCAGACCGTTTGAGGTCTGGTCGCTACAAGATGGTATCAGAGCACACACTGACTGTAGGACACGACCACTAAGCTAAAGCCCTAGATCACTACTCACTCTTCTCATTTCTGACTCCTCATCTTTTCTACTCTTTTAGGATGGCGGATGCAAGGAACAAGTTCACGCAACCGGATGAAGATACACCCTTTGGACGTCACTTGAAGGAAGTCACTAGATACCTGAACATCGGAGTACCAAGCTTCACCAGAACCTACAACGCCACTTTACCGGAAGAGGAGCGCTGGATGATTCAAGTTCAAGTTCTAGGAAGGACATTCATGCTCGTCACTGAGCCCATAGAGTTTTCCTTTGATGCACCAACCTGGAGTCTAGGAAAGAGCATGGTAGCCCACATCACTATGGGGCGCATTGGAGAAGTCTACCACAAGGATCTCAAGGATACTATCTACCAGATTTGTGGGTGCCGAGATGAGCAATGGGAGATTATCAGCACCAGGAAGGATAGATCAATTGCAGCTTTCATCCAGGAGTTAAACCAGCACATTCGACGCCAGGAGAACCAGATGTGCGCAGGCATGATAGACCTGAAGAAGGCCATGACCAAGATCATGGAGCTGGAAGAAGAACTCAAGTCTACACGCGATGTATATGAGGAGGAAATAGCAACACTCGTGGAGAAGAACGATGATCTGAAGAAGAAGCTAAAAGTATTCATGGGATTTCCCGCGACTGGAGGAGAAGACGAAGATTGCACTTGTCCAGAGAAATACATCATCATCGATGACACCGACTCGGACCCAGACGATAGCGATGATGACTATGTTGATGAAGCTGGAGCAGATATCATGGAGTCTTCATCGGAGCAGTTTTTCTTGTCGACCACCATAACAGTAGTAGTATTCCCCCATGTATCTAGTATAGCCCGAGCACTTTTGTAATGATAGATAGACCGTTGTATGCCTTGTTTGATTTGAATGAAGTGATTTTGTTTGCATTCGTCTCATGTGCATTTGGGTAGTGTTTTCTCTCTAGACCTCATTCTCTTCTACATTCTCATCTTTTCTAAACCCTTAGATGCCTCCGAGACATGACAATGGATTTGCTTTCCCACCGGAGCTCACTCAGTTAATCCAGCAGCGAAATGCCTTGATGCAGTTGCTAGTCCAGAATCAGAATCAGGGGAATAACAACAACCCACCACCACCACCACCTGTGGATCACTTAACCCGTTTCCTTCGACTGAATCCGCCGGTGTTCTCCAGTAGCACCGAGCCTGTAGTAGCAGATGATTGGCTCCGCAAGATTGGAAGGGATTTAACCACTACAGGATGTATTGATGCTGAGAAGGTGCGCTTTGTCGCACATCAGTTGGATGGACCAGCAGCATCATGGTGGGAGAATTTCATAGCCACTTATCCTATCGACACTGTCACATGGGATCAGTTTCAGTAGGCTTTCCGTACTGCCCATGTTTCAGCAGGAGCTATGGCCATGAAGAAGTGTGAGTTTCGCAACTTGCGCCAAGGAGGACGGATAGTTGGCCAGTATGTGCATGACTTTAGTAAGCTAGCACATTATGCCCCAGATGACGTTGCTATGGATGCAGCTAAGCAGGAGAAGTTTCTGGAAGGACTGAATGATGAGCTGAGCATGCAGTTGATGGTAGCAAGCTTCAACAACTACCAGGAGTTAGTAGATCGCGCTCTTATGATTGAAGGGAAGCAGCAGCAGATTGAAAACCGCAAGAGGAAGTATGGATAAGGGAAGTACAATTCTGGAGCTCAGCAGAAGCCACGTTTTACCCCTAAACCGGGAGGACATTTTCAGCATACCCATGGAGGAGGTAGCTCGCACAATCATAATGGCCCCAAGAATGGTATTGGGAATGGAGGAAGCAACGGCCAGAACCGTACCAACCCATCAACACCAGCTAAGAGAGACCTGAGCCAAGTCACTTGCTATAAGTGCCAGAAGACTGGACATTACGCCATTGAATGTCCTGAAGCCTAGAATGGAAATGGCAATGTAAGCTCTGGGAAGAAGTCGAACCCTTTCAATAGGGGATAGGTGAACCATGTTTACGTGGAGGAGGTTGAAGCTCAGCCAGATGCAGTAATAGGTAAGTTTTTCGTTAAGTCATTTACTACACTCGTTCTTTTTGATACTAGTGCATCACATTCATACATCTCAAGGGGATTTGTGGATAAGTATCAACTGCCAACCCAAGCCCTTAGGTCACCCATGTTAGTAACCTTGCCTGGAGCAGAGTATATGGCTAGTCTATGGTGTGATCGGTTGCCATTAAGGATTGGTAACTATGTATTTCCCTCGGACCTAATAGTATTGGAATCTCAAGGATTGGATGTGATATTAAGCATGGATTGGTTATCGAAGTATGGAGGGAACATTGAATGCGCCAGTAAGTCAATTTTGCTTACGACGCCAGAAGGAAGAAGGATCAAGTATGTATCCCGGCATGTGCCGAAGAGGACTCAAGTAAATTCCTTATCAGGAGTTGTGCAGGAGGAAGTACTAGTGGTGAAGGATTTCCCTGACGTATTTCCAAAGGAGTTGCCAGGCATGCCACCGGATAGAGATATTGAGTTTTTGATTGAGCTTTTGCCAGGCACAGGGACAATATCTAAGAGACCATACAGGATGCCTGCAAAAGATTTGGAGGAGATTAAGAAGCAGATTAAAGAGTTACTGGATAAAGGTTATATTCGCCCAAGTTCTTCGCCTTGGGGATCGCCAGTACTTCTAGTGGAAAAGAAGGATGGATCGTTAAGGATGGTTGTTGATTATCGAGGATTGAATGAAGTAACAATCAAGAACAAGTACCCACTGCCAATGATCAATGATTTGTTTGATCGATTGCAAGGAGCTAAGGTATTTTCCAAGATCGATCTGCGATCAGGATACCATCAGTTGAAGATTCGAGAGTAGGATGTACCTAAGACG
The DNA here is from genome assembly GCA_034509565.1 of Triticum monococcum. Classification (NCBI taxonomy): domain Eukaryota; kingdom Viridiplantae; phylum Streptophyta; class Magnoliopsida; order Poales; family Poaceae; genus Triticum; species Triticum monococcum. Next base: position 532,203,458 of record CM067844.1, read on the forward strand.
GCTTTTACCACCAGGTATGGGCTATACGAGTATACCGTTATGTCATTTGGTCTGACTAACGCACCTGCATATTTCATGAACATGATGAACAAGGTGTTTATGGAGTTTTTGGATAAGTTCGTCGTGGTGTTCATTGATGATATTTTGGTCTACTCAAAGAATGAAGATGAGCATAAGGAGCATTTGCGTTTGGTACTTGAGAAGCTCAGAGAACATCAGTTATATGCCAAGTTCAGCAAATGTGAGTTTTGGTTGAAGGAAGTTGGATTCCTCGGACATGTTATATCCGGAGAAGGTATAGCAGTAGATCTTACCAAGGTTGTCACTGTGATAAATTGGGAAGCACCAACAACAGTTGGAGAGATCCAGAGTTTTCTTGGACTTGCAGGATACTACCGGAGATTAATTGAGGATTTCTCAAAAATTGCGAAGCCTATGATGGAGTTGTTGAAGAAGGATACCAAGTTCAAATGGAGTGAGGAATGCGAGGCCAGTTTCCAGGAGTTGAAGAAACGTTTGGTTACATCACCAGTGTTGATTCTGCCAGATTAGAGAAAGGATTATGAGGTGTATTGCGACGCTTCACGTCGAGGACTTGGAGCAGTGCTTATACAGGAGGGAAGAGTTGTTTCGTATGCTTCACGACAGCTGAAACCTCATGAGTTGAATTATGCCACGCATGATTTGGAGTTAGCAGCCGTAGTGCATGCATTGAAGACTTGGAGACATTTTCTCATTGGAAACCATTGTGAAGTGTACACGGATCACAAGAGTTTGAAGTATATTTTCACGCAAAAGGAGCTAAATCTCAGGCAAAGGAGATGGTTGGAGCTCATCAAGGATTATGATATGAGATTGCATTATCATCCCGGAAAGGCTAATGTAGTAGCCGATGCGCTGAGCCGTAAGAGCCATGTGAACACACTAATGGCGGGAGATTTACCGAAGGAGTTAGTCGAGGACCTTCGTGAGCTATGTTTGGTGATAGTTCCGAGAGGCTATGTAGCAGCATTGGAGATTCAGTCTACTTTGATGGATAAGATCAGAGAAGCTCAGAAGACTGACAAGGAGGTTGCCTCTATTAAGGATAAGATGATCAAGGGAAAAGTTAAAGGATTTCGTGAGTATGAACACGATACCTTATGGTTTGAAGACCGTGTTTATGTGCCTAACGACCCGGAGATCAGGAAGTTGATTCTGCAGGAGGCCCATGATTCACCATATTCTATTCACCCAGGAAATACCAAGATGTATTTGGATTTGAAGGATACTTTCTGGTGGACCGGAATGAAGAAGGATATTGCGGAGTATGTAGCAGTTTGTGATGTATCACAGAGAGTAAAGGCAGAGCATCAGAAGCCAGCAGGATTGTTATAGCCATTGCCAATACCCGAATGGAAGTGGGATAAGCTAGGCATGGATTTTATTACGGGATTGCCCAGAACTCATTCAGGCTATGAGTCGATTTGGGTTGTAGTCGATCATTTGACGAAGGTAGCTCATTTCATCCCAGTAAAGACTACTTACACCAGTGCTAAGTTGGCAAAGATATACATGACCAGGATCGTATGTCTGCATGGAGTTCCGAGGAGCATTGTATCAGATAGAGGAACCCAGTTTACCTCAAAGTTCTGGAATCAATTGCATGAAACTTTGGTTACCAGGCTTGAGTTCAATACAACTTTTCATCCGCAGACAGATGGACAGACCGAGAGAGTCAATCAGAGTTTGGAGGATATGCTGAGAGCTTGTGCGCTAGATTATGGATCTAGTTGGGATGACAATTTGCCATATGCAGAGTTCTCTTACAACAACAGTTATCAATCCAGTTTGAAGATGGCCCCTTTCGAAGCCTTGTACGGAAGGAGGTGCAGGACCCCACTATCGTGGGATGAAGTTGGGGACCGCTAGTTGTTTGGACCGGATTTGATTAAGGAGTCTGAACAGAAGGTGAAATTGATTCGTGATAGGCTCAAGGTAGCCCAGTCTAGGCAGAAGAGCTACGCAGATTCTAAACGCAAGGAGACAGTTTAGGAAGTTGGAGACCGAGTTTATCTTTGAGTATCTCCACTTCGAGGAGTTAAGCGCTTTGGAGCGTATGGGAGAAGTAGCCTACAAGTTGGAATTGCCCGAAGGATTGTCAGGAGTTCACGATGTATTCCACATTTCCCAGTTGAAGAAGTGCCACGCTGAGATGGCTGATATACCGCTGAGGGATACAGTGCCGCTGGAAGCGATTCAGTTGGACAATGATTTGACCCATGAGGAGAAACCAGTCAAGATTCTTGAGTATGCCAGCCGAGTCACCCGCAACAAGGTTATCAAATTTTGCGAAGTTCAGTGGAGCCACCACACCGAGGATGAAGCCACCTGGGAGCGAGAGGAAGATCTGCTAAAGGACCACCCTCACCTATTTTCTAGCCAACCCAAATCTCGAGGGCGAGATTCATCTTAAGGGGGTAGGTTTGTAACATCCCAAATTTTCAATTTGGAATGTTATACACTAGATCATCAATGCATATCATATTTTCTTGCTTTTGGTTTGATCCTAGAAATTCTACGCAACTCAAGGACCCTCGGAGAGAGTTGGGGATTTTGTTATTTTCATATTTGAGTTTTCTCAAAATTTGAAAATAGGATCATTGATTTTATTTATTTTATCTTCAATTATTTCTATAATAAAAATAAGTGAGCGGGAATAAAATGACTTTCCCAAAATAAAGAAATATTAAGGATTTAATAAAAAAATCAAATAAGATTTATTTTCGTGTTTTTGCTATTTTATTTGAATTTAGGAAAAAATGCACGTTTTTCAAAACTGCATTTTAGGGCCAAGAAAACTTGTTCTAAATATTTTATTTAGACGGTGACAATTTGTTTTGGCATTTTTAGATTTTTATTTTTTTCTAGGATTTTATTAGTTCGGCGGGATTATTTAAAAAAAATCTCCGCGCCCGACTAGGCCGAAGGCCCAGCCGAGCCAGGCCGGCCCGCGCCGCCGCCGCCTTCCCCGCGCCGCGCTGCCGCCGACCCGGACTCCAAGTCCGAGCCGGACTCTCCCGCGCGGCCGCCGCCTTGCCCCTTCCCAAAGCCGCCACACCCCCCCCCCTCTTAAATACCGCCGCCGCCCGCCACCCGACCCGCCCCGCCGCCGATAGCAGCAGCAGCCGCCACCGCCAGGAGCCACCGCCGCCTCCCGCCGCCGTCGCAACCCCGCCACCGCACGCCGCCCCGCCGCCGCACCAGAACCCCGCCGGAGCCGAGCCGGAGCCGAGCCGAGGTAGCCGCCCCGGTTTTCTAAATAAACCGATCCGGTTTTTTTAGAAAATCCTAGATTCATTTTTTTAGAAATAGATCGGTTTTTTCGATTTATTTATTTAGCGAGCGTTCGCCCGTTCGTTCGTTTTAACGGACGAATTTGCCGTTTAGTTTCAGTTAACGAACGTTCGTTCGTTAATCTGTTCGTCGTTTTTCTTTTTCTCGGAGTACCCGCGATTATTTTTGATCGCGATTTCTGATCCGATTTTCTTTCTAGTATAACTTTTCGCCCGTTTATCGGAATCAGGCGATTCAAGCGCCTGGAGTTTCGTCTCGAAACCATCTTTCCGTTTAACCTACTCAAACAAGATTTTGCTTCTGTAAAATTTGACTTAGATCCAGATTAGTAAACGAAGTTTGTTTCTTTTGCCGTTTGACTTTCGTTGCCTCGTTCGATTTGATTCTTTTTGCAAACTGGAGTTCTTAAGTTGAACTTTCTGGTTAGATCTCTTATTTGAGTTTTACACGTGCATTAGATGAGTACTTATTGTATGCTTGTTTGTTTGCGATAGAGTACCCGGAGTGCGCCGCTTGCTACTTTGAATCTCTAGGTTTCGCGGATCATCAGCAAGGCAAGTAACACTTTGATCATACCTCTTTACTACCCAGTTTTTATTGCATTAGATCAATCCTCAAACAATTGCATGATTAGGATCTGATTAATATGTGGGTTCTGGGAAGTAGATGAGGTAGTACCTATTACCTATTTTGTTATCAAACCCTTGGGAGTTACTTCTATGTTTGCTTGTTATGCCATGCTATGCTAGTAGACGTGGATTGGGTGAGTGTATCCATGACAGATATGAGATTGTTAAATTAATGGTTTATTTAAGGTGGCAACTTAAACACACATCTGGGTGGATTGAGGCACCTGGGTATTCCAGCGATTGCCTGTTTTTCTTTATGGACCGCCACCCAGGCTCAAAGGGATCATGAGATTATTCATACTAGAAACTTCCATGTGCAGCCACAAGCTACTATGGGCTCTAGCATAGTTGACTAAGTCATGCGAACTCTTACAGTGGTAGACTAGAAGATGTAGAGGATGTAGCTTGGTACTGTCTACCCGATCGTAAGGTGCTAGCGCTTCTGAAAGACTATGTCTCGGTCATTCGTTTCTCAAACATCATGTAGTGCGAGAATCCCAACGGAGGAGATCGAGTCTTCTGGGGGAAAATGTGCAAACCTCTACAAAGTGTATAAACTAATCATGGTTAGCCGTGTCCCCGATTATGGACGTCTTGAGTATCCAGTACTTGGATTGTCATGTGAATCTCATCATGTTACTTTAATTAAAATTGTTGGGTTTTAATGATAATGCTTAATTGGGGATTGAGAGGATGTCTATCTTCTCAATGTTCAACAACCACCATGATAGTTAAATAAAAATTTATTCCTTTGCAGTAGGGAAAAATTGGATTTATGCAAAAACTGTAACCATAGAGCTTTCCACCAGCCATATATGCATGTAGTATAGCTTTATTTTTTTCATTACTCTCTATGTGTTACATTGCCAGCATATTCCATGTGATGACCCGTTTTCGGGCTGCAACGTTCATGTTGCAGACTTTTCAGACGACGAGTAAGGTGCCTTTAGGTTGTCGTTCTATACTCAGTGATGCCGTTGGAGTTCATGGACTCACTTATCTTCCAAGCATTCCGCTGTTGTCATTATTAGATGGCCTTAAGCCATATTATTTGTAATAAGTTCTCTTTTGAGACACTCGTTGTAATAAGTGTGTGATTGCTACTCTATTATAAATCCTTCAAGTACTGTGTGTGTCAGCATTACTGATCCAGGGATGACACTGAAGCACAGAGACCGGACCGTCTGAGGTCTCGTCGCTACACTCAGCAAAATAACTATCATGTGATCGAGAATTAAGATCAAGATGACAAGTTTCATGGTTATCATTATTCTTTAAAGCATACAAGTCATCACAATAATCATCATAGATAGCAACTTTGTTCTCATAATCAATTGAACCTATTTCGGAATAGTGGAATCATTACTAAATAAAGTCATGACCTCTCCAAATCCACTTTCATCGATATAATCATCATAAATAGGAGGCATGCTTTCATCATAATAAATTTGCTCATCAAAACTTGGGGGACAAAAAATATCATCTTCATCAAACATAGCTTCCCCAAGCTTGTGGCTTTGCATATCATTAGCATCATGGATATTCAAGGAATTCATACTAACAACATTGCAATCATGCTCATCATTCAAATATTTAGTGCCAAACATTTTATAGATTTCTTCTTCTAGCACTTGAGCACAATTATCCTTTCCATCATACTCACGAAAGATATTAAAAAGGTGAAGCGTATGAGACAAACTCAATTCCATTTTTTTGTAGTTTTGTTTTATAAACTAAACTAGTGATAAAACAAGAAACTAAAAGACTCGATTGCAAGATCTAAAGATATACCTTCAAGCACACACCTCCCCGGCAACGGTGCCAGAAAAGAGCTTGATGTATACTACACAACCTTCTTCTTGTAGACGTTGTTGGGCCTCCAAGTGCAGAGGTTTGTAGGATAGTAGCAAATTTCCCTCAAGTGGATGACCTAAGGTTTATCAATCCGTAGGAGGCGTAGGATGAAGATGGTCTCTCTCAAGCAACCCTGCAACCAAATAACAAAGAGTCTCTTGTGTCCCCAACACACCCAATACAATGGTAAATTGTATAGGTGCACTAGTTCGGCAAAGAGAAGGTGATACAAGTGGTATATGGATAGTAGATAATAGTTTTTGTAATCTGAAATTATAAAAACAGCAAGGTAACTATTGATAAAAGTGAGCGTAAACGGTATTGCAATGCGTTGAAACAAGGCCTAGGGTTCATACTTTCACTAGTGCAAGTCCTCTCAACAATAATAACATAATTGGATCATATAACTATCCCTCAACATGCAACAAAGAGTCACTCCAAAGTCACTAATAGCGAAGATCGAACGAAGAGATTATGGTAGGGTACGAAACAACCTCAAAGTTATTCTTTCCAATCAATCTGTTGGGCTATTCCTATAAGTGTCACAAACAGCCCTAGAGTTCGTACTAGAATAACACCTTAAGACACAAATCAACCAAAACCCTAATGTCACCTAGATACTCCAATGTCACGTCAAGTATCCGTGGGTATGATTATACGATATGCATCACACAATCTCAGATTCATCTATTCAACCAACACAAAGGACCTCAAAGAGTGCCCCAAAGTTCTACTGGAGAATCACGACGAAAACGTGTGTCAACCCCTATGCATAGGTTCATGGGCGGAACCCGCAAGTTGGTCACCAAAACATACATCAAGTGAATCATGTGATATCCCATTGTCACCACAGATATGCACGGCAAGACATACATCAAGTGTTCTCAAATCTTTAAAGACTCAATCCGATAAGATAACTTCAAAGGGGAAACTCAATTCATTACAAGATAGTAGAGGGGGGAAGGAACATAAGATCCAACTATAATAGCAAAGCTCGCGATACATCAAGATCGTGCCAAATCAAGAACACAAGAGAGAGGGAGAGAGAGAGATCAAACATATAGCTACTGGTACATACCCTCAGCCCCGAGGGAGAACTATTCCCTCCTCGTGATGGAGAGCACCAGGATGATGAAGATGGCCACCGTAGAGGGATTGCCCCTCCAGCAGGGTGCCGGAACGGGTCTAGATTGGTTTTCGGTGGCTACGGAGGCTTTTGGTAGCGGAACTCCCGATCTATTGTGCTTTGGAAGTTTTAGGGTACGTGAGTATATATGGGTGCAGGAAGTATGTCGGTGGAGCTTCGGGGGCCCCATGAGGTAGGGGCGCGCCCTAGGGGAGTGGGCACGCCCCCCACCCTCGTGGGCACCTCCCTTCTCTCCTGACGTGGGGTCCAAGTCCATCTGGTAGCTTTCTTTCCAAAAATAACTTCTCCAGTTGATTTCGTTCCGTTTCGACTCCGTTTGATATTCCTTTTCTTCGAAACACTGAAATAGGCAAAAAGACCAGCAATTCTCGGCTGGGCCTCCGGTTAATAGGTTAGTCCGAAAAATAATATAAAAGTGGATAATAAAGCCCAATATTGCCCAAAACAGTAGATAACATAGCATGGAGCAATCAAAAATTATAGATACGTTGGAGACGTATCAGCCGTCATAAAAATGCCGGCCCGGTTCAAGGGGCTCGAGTTCCATCATGTGGCTCGAGAAAGTAATCAAGCGGCGGACGTTCTTGCTCGTATCGGCGCTAAGCGTGACCCCGTCCCACCTAATATCTTTCTAGAAAGGCTTTTTAAGCCATCCGTGGTGTGGCAGGGGGAAAACAGCAACACTAGCCCGGATCCGAACATAGCCCCAGATTGCGAAAACACCGACATCATCGGAGGCTCAGCCACCGAAATAACATCGTCGGTGCATCTCATCATGGCAGTCATTGCCCCCTGGACCAAACCCTTCCTGGCCTACCTTAACAGGAAGGAGCTTCCCGAGGATCAGAATGAGGCCCGCTGCAATGTCCGGCGTTCGAAGGCATACAAGGTTCATGATGGAGAGCTCTATAAGAAAAGTGCTACCGGAGTCCTTCAACGATGTATCTCCGAGGAAGAGGGGCAGTGGCTCTTGGCTGAAATTCATGCCGGACTCGGCGTTCACCACGCCGCAGCTCGGGCCCTTGTTAGCAAGGCCTTCTGTACAGGGTTTTATTGGCCGACGGCCCGAGCAGATGCACAAGACCTTGTCCAACATTGCATCGGATGCCAACTCTTTGCCAACCAAAGCCATATGCCCCCCCCCCCACTGCCTTACAAACAATCCCCATCACTTGGCCTTTTGCGGTCTGGGGACTCGATATGTTCTGACCCCTTAAAGGCGGAAGCCATAAGAGAAAGTATCTGCTGGTCATGGTGGATAAATTCACTAAGTGGATAGAGGCCAAACCAGTCAAAATGGCCGAAGCGGTAATAGATTTCATATCCGGCGTGGTACACCATTATGGTGTCCCACACAGCATAATCACCGATAATGGCTCTAATTTCACAGCCCATGAAGTGAAAACCTAGTGTGCTAATCTGGGCATTAAGCTCGATTACGCCTCTGTCTATCACCCGCAGACAAACGGTCAAGTCGAATGGGATAATGGTCATATTATGAGCGGCATCAAACCTAGACTAGCGCAGTCTTTGAAAGAATCAGACAAGCATTGGGTGGAGGAACTTGACTCCGTACTCTGGGGGCTGCGGACAACGCCCAACCGCACTACTGGATATACACCTTTCTTCATGGTGTACGGTGCAGAAGCAGTGTTATCCTGCGATATTATTCATGACTCACCTCGAGTGCGCATGTACGAAGAGAGAGAAGCCGAGCTTGATCGGCGGGACAGCTTAGATGCCCTAGAGGAGGAGCGCGACGTCGCAAAATCCTGTTCCGCATTTTATCAACAGCAGGCTCGCAGGTATCAAAGCAGAGAAGTGCGGGCCAAGACTTATAACGTTGGTGAACTCATTCTACGCCTGCCGGAGAAGAAAAAGGACAAACTCAAGCCCAAATGGGAGGGTCCCTTCATCATTGACGAAGTTCCCACCGGAGGAGCGTATTGCATGCGTGATGCGTCAGACAATCACCTGGAGCTGAACCCCTGGAACACGGCCAGACTTCGACGATTTTATGCCCGGCACCGAACTCTGTGTTCGTCTCCTTCATCCTGTTATTAACGTTATTTTTTCTCTCTCTTTTCATTTTTTATCTTTTTTCGTTTTGCTCTTTAGCCTTATCGCTTTAGTACGGCTAGATCGTCCTCCCTTGATGCGTACATCTCCACATATGTACGTTCATTATACCCGGGGGCTTCTCGTACAGAAGCTTGCTATTATTCTTTGAGCATCAAGCTCACCACATATGCTTTTTACTACCTTTTCTTCGCCATTATATGCATCGATATGACTTAAGTTTTGGCCAAGCTGGGTTGCCTGGCTCCTGTGCTTATGCCCTACGTTCCCATTAGTTCGGCTAGGGCATAAAGGGAGCACCTCTGCGATTGTTACTGTCGGGTCATCCAGATGTGTACCTCAGACTGGGTGAAGCCGAAAGCTAGCGTTCTTAAGGGAATATTCGGTCGGCGAATTAAAGATGTTTCCACATTCACTCCATTGTGAAACCCCAGAAGTTACTTACTCTCTGATTTTTTCAATCATAGTTCGAACATGCACATCAAACGCATGCACATCCATGGAAAGGAACCCTTACCGGAACTATTCTCTCTGGAAGATGTTTCTTACATAATGTAATATAACATAAATAGCCGGATACACATTGTCTGTTCAAGCAACTATGACCCCTACGCCTGGTTCCCATGCATACCCCGGTATATTCTATCATTAAGGTATCCGGAAACACTCCGCACCTTCGGGTCCAGAGATCGAAGCGAAAAGGTCGGCCATGACAATTGCTTTTATTATCCAGCTAGAAGGAAAATACATAGTCACTTAGGACTTAAAAACTTCCTCCTCTATACCGTCCAATAGACGGTCTAATTTACAATCCTGTTGAGAGTATCTAGCAGCCACCTCCACTTGGCCATATACTAAACCAATGGGAATTTCTTGGTATATCGTGTTGAGAGTATATAGCGGTCCAACCCGGGCCATGTGATTCGGATCCATCTTGGTATATCGTGTTTTTACCGTGGCCCAGGCCTCTCGCGCACCCTCTCGGCAGGCCGATATCTTCCATAGTCGGATACGCTGCCGCACTCCCTTGAACAGCTCTACAAGCTTCTCCATACTCCCTGGAGGGGAGTCGGATGGCCATAAGGCCTTGGCTACACTCCGCATTGCCTGCCGAGCTTGCTCATGCAACTGCGACAGCCCTTGCAGAAGATCACTCGATGATCCGGACACCTCCTCTTCGGGACGGCCCGTCAATATACCTGCAATCACAGCTATATCAGCTACTTTTACTTCCAAACCGTTATAAGGTAAATACGGCCACATACTGAATATGCCGCCTTGCAGTTTTTTGTTCTCCTTCACGGAGTCAGCTAGCCGGGCCCGCACATCCTTCGGCTCTTCGCCCAGCTGGGTGTTTGCATCTTGGAGTTTGTTTTTCTCCTGTCTGACACGGGTCAAAACCCGCTCGCCTGCGGCATGCAGTCTTTTCGACTCTTTTTCCTCCAATTGATCCGATGATCCTGTTATGAGATAAAGCCGCAGTGTTAACACGGTCGCTATGCAATAACTGTTTCTCGATGGAGGGAAATATCATCGGAAGACGCCGCTTTGGATTTTTCCAGTTCGGTGGTCACTGCGTTTAACTGCGTTCAGCACTTTTCTAGCTCTTGAGCTAGCACGTCGTTCTTCTCCGACAGAACCTGGTCATGCAGCGATCCTCAAATCAGTTGTCCCAACTACTTTAAGTCTTGGGGGCTACTAGCGTATGGTTATCATAGTCAGACAAAGTAAACTTACCTGCACATATTTTAAATGCTACTTTGTGGCTCTGTTAAGCCCATCTCAAGCAGCTCGGATATATGCATCAGCCGAGCTGAAGGCATTAAATGCCTCTTCTGAAAAGCCAAGGTCTTGTAAAACGGCCCTGCGGCGCCGATGATTCATGGCGCTCTCCACTTCCGAGTTGGTGACGGATACATCATCCGAATCCTCGGCTGGAGGATAGTCCAGCTTCACCCCCGCAGCAGCCCCCGTCTTCACGACGGGATCTGGATCCTGGCTCCGGGAAGTATGACCGACCGGACCCGTGGATATAGTCCGGCACACCGTTTTCCTGATACAGGGTAAACGGAAAGGTCACAATTGGATATGACTGTCAAGGTACATATTTCCAAATTCATACCTCTTTGATGAAGGCTCGGCCGTATCTTTGTTTGCCTTCCTCTTCGAAGGCTTGCCTGGTATGGGGGACGGTCGCTTTGGAGATGCCCCCGGGGCAGCATGGCACGCCGAACGCCTCCCCTTTTGAGCACATGACAGTGCGGTGGGTAAGGAGGAATGATAAAACTCTCTTGACAAGGTATCCCCGGATTACTTACATGTGAAGCGGGAAGTAGGCCGGGGTAATTGGCGATGATGGGTACATCTGTACCGTCATAGCTCATTTGATAGAATATTCCATCCTCGAGCTCCACAAATATGTCCGGATCTTCCTCATATCCGGGGTCAAGATCCTAGTTGCGATTTTCCGGCTGAGGGGCAGGGTCATGGATCCTTTGACAGCCTTTCACCATTCCTGTTATAAGCGGATAAGATACTGCCTGTCAAGAATGATTCAGGTACAGGAGTAAAATAGTGGAGCTGAAGCTTACCCAGCTGGGAGGAGTATACATGGAAAATCCGTCTCGATATTGGAGACGGGTGAACTCCTCCTTCCCCTTTATACAGCTCGGCCAGTATTTCTGCCAGGACGGCGGGGGTCTTCGGGCCCTTCCGCCCATTGCGTGAGGCGTCGTCTTCCCCATTATAATGCCACATGGGCAGCCCTCTGTATTGGAGTGGCTGGACCCCCCGCATTATAGAGATCGCCCTTACCTCGACTATTGACAATCCGGACTGGGCAAGCGTCTTAATCTTGCCCAGCAGCAGGCTGATCTCTGCACCATTGTCACACCCTAGCTAGACCATGCATTAGAGGGTGCATCATGTTTACTTTCATCAGAAACTTGAAATGGGGAAAGCAGAACCCCCAGCACCCCCCCTGAAATCAACTAGGGTTTACAAAAAAATAAATTCAATGAACCTGAAATGCCCTTCAAAAATGTTCACCCTCTTTGCCTAGGGCTAGAACCTTTGGGAAAATAGGTGCACATTTTTCTAGGTCAACAGAAGGTCACTGATTTAATTCATAAATATTTGCATTTGGGCATTTAAATGCTATTAAATAATTCAAGTGCTCAAATAATTCTGAAAGTAATTGTTTGCTATTAGGAATAATTCCAATAGGGCTCACAAATATTTTCAGGATTTTAGAAAGTGCCTAGGTATTTTAATTAAAGCCCTAAAGCTACAGAATAATAGAAAAGAAAACAAAATCAAAAAAAGGGGAGAAGAACCTTACCTGGCGCCACCCACCAGGCCCACCTGCCGGCCCAGCCCAGCTGCCGCGCCAGCGAGCAGCTTGGCTTCGCCAGGCAGGCAGGCAGGTGCTCGACGGCGGCACCCGCGCGCGCCACGCAGTAGGCTGCCGTCCTGCTTCCTCCCCTCGCCGCCTCGACCCCCTGGACTGGCTCCACGTCGCCGTCTCGACCCCCTGGACACGCTCACTCGCCCTCTGCCTCTCTCTCTCGCTCCCCTCCGCCATGGCCGACGCTGCTGAGCTCGCGCCACCGTGAAAACCCCGTCCACCGATGTCCCCGTGCTGCACCACCGTGTCCATCCTCTCCGCCGTCGTCAACTCCTTCGGGCAACCAAGCCCAGAGCGCTCACACGCCCTGCAACGACTCCTTCGACCTCGTCTTCACCAAGCCTCGCCGGAGATCCCCTTCGCCGTCGCCGCCGCACCAGCTCGTCCCCGACCGCGCCGTCTAGCTCTACGAGACCGCCGTGAGCTCAGCTACCTCCCCATCCTCTCCGTTTGCTTCCTCGTGCACCGTAGCAACTGCACGAAGCTCACCCGCACACACCGCTGCGGAGCTCGTCGCCGACGTGGCTTCGACCAAATTCTGGCCACGCCACCCTGTTCGAACACTTCACCGCATCACCAGGAACCCAACGCACTACTCCACGCACCTCGCCGTGCCTCACAGCCACGGGTTCACTTTCGCCCGACTCCGGCGACCGCCAAAGTCGTCGCCGGCGACGTCTCCGGCCACCCCGAGCTCAACCACCACCACCAAGAGCTGCGGCTCGTTCCCAGGAGCTCGTAGATGCTCTCCGCGCACCAAATGGTGCCCCGTGGGCGATTTCCGCAGTGCGCCACCGCGTCTGGCCTCGCCGGCGGCTAAACGCCGGCAGGCTTTGACCCACTGATCGGGGAGGTTTGACCTGCTGACGTGGGTTGACTCCCCCCCCCCCTCTCTCACTGACATGCGGGCCCCGCCCGGCTAATTACCCTATTAGTGCTAACTAAATAGATTAGTTAATTAGTATAGTCACTGACTAGTGGGCCCCGCCTGTTAATTAGGCTAACTAAGCGCGGTTAGTGCACAGAGACACTGATCAGGGGGCCCCACCAGTCAGGTTTGACCTGGCTGGCGCCTTTGACTTGCTGACGTCATGCTGACACAAGGCTGACGCAGTAACTCTTTTCTGGATTTAATTTTATATAGAAAATTCCAGAAAATTGCCTAAACTTCAAAAATTCATAGAAATTCAACCATAACTCCAAATGAGACAAATTATATATGAAAAATTATCAGAAAAATCCAAGCTATCCATTGGTACTGGTTTCATGCATGTCAGAACAAGTTAAACCTGCTGTTTATGCAATATAAGGTGATGCACTAATATGATCATGACAAATGAGCTAACACTTGAACCTTTGGTTCAAATAAGCAATTACCCTTCTGTTTTAGCATGCATTAGGCCAAGATACATCCATATTGCCATGTCATAGCATGCATCATATTGTTGCATATCGTCATGTGTTGATTGTGTTCCGATGTGTTCTTCGTGGTAGGTTCTGCCTCCGAGGATATTCACGAGTATCCAACTGAAGGGCAGTATCCCGTTACCACTCCATCAGGAAAGCAACCATTGATCATTCCGATACAACCCATGTTCTCGCTCCTACTCTTGTTTACTGCATTAAGACAACGCGTTTCAAACTGCTGTGTGCTACCGTAGTTGAACCCTTATCCTCTGCATGACCTGTCATTGCCACAGTAACTAGATGAAACCCACTAGCATGTGTAGGAGTTGATTGAGCCATGCTTTGTGATTCCTACCTTGCTATGCCTGCTATGCTTAGAGTTGTGTCAGGTCTGGTTCATCTGGGTGATGGGCTAGAGTGAAATGCTTGTGTCAGTAATATGTGGGATGTGTTGAACATGTTTTGGTAAAGGTATCGATGAGAGGCCATGTAGGAGTACATGGTGGGTTGTTTCATTGAGGCCGCCCATAAGAACTGAGATCTGTATGTGTGATTTAAGATGCAGTTACTACCGTACATTGGGCCCGAAACAAATGGACCCTCTCGGCTTCTTAGCCACCCTAGTACTCTGTCCAGGAGTTGCAAATAGTTTCTGGTGTTTGTAGTGTTGGCGGCCGTGCGTAGCGCTGACCCTAGGGGTGGGCTATGTTGCGGTAGATACACCGTGGCACGGTGTACCGAGTCACCCGTTTGGTGTCTCGGGAACCCTGTTCACCTCGTTCGGGGCCGTATGTGGAAACCTCGGTCGGACTCCCTGCGGATGGAACCTGGATAGGCGATAACCTGGACTAGGGGCTTAGGTGTTTAGGTAGGTCATGGCCGACACCCTCGCTGGGCTTCCGCTTGAAGGTTGCCGAGTACATGTCGTGTAGACGGCGGTAAGCGGTGAAAGCGTGTATGACGAAGTACAGCCCTGCAGGGTATAGAACTATTCGAATAGCCGCGTCCGCGGTAAAGGACTACTTGGTTGCCTATACAGTTCATAGACAAGTTAATGGATACTACTAAAAGACTCAAGATAAGTGTGAGTACCGAGGATGGCCCTCTCGCAGGATACGAGGGAGGATCCACGGTGGAGTATTGTGATGGTGAGTAGTGGACTCGTGTGCGAAAACTATTTTGCTAAAAGGTTCCGTAGGATAGCTTAGCCAAGAGTCAAAGCTGGCTTGCTGCATAAACCCCACCACCTTCTTGAGAATGAGCATGTATAGTAGGTTCTGATGTAAGACTTGCTGAGTACCTTTGTACTCATGTTTGCTTATTTATTGTTTTCAGACGACAACACTGCCCCCTCTGATGGGTTTTACGTAGACCTTGACGTCGACGAGTGACTAGCCACCCAGGTGGTGATCCAGGCCATGGAGGGCCCTATGTAGATAGACAGGCTTCGAGAAGCCCTCTTTCTTTCTAGAGTCTGTACTCAGACTAGTTGCTTCCGCATGTGCTTGTATGACTGTATGACTTGAGTGTCGGGTCATGTGACCCCTACCTGTATGAATATGTTATGTATGGCTCCCTGGAGCCTTTAAATAAAGTACTTGAGTTGTATAGTTTTGTTGTGATGCCATGTTGTATGTACTCATATCGGGCATATTGTGTGTATGATTGAAATGCTTGTTATGAGTGGGATCCGACAATCTAGTTGTTTGTCCTTCGCAGCCTTTCTTATGGGGAAATGTAGTCTAGTGTTCCTCGAGCCATAGTAGTCCGCTACAGCCCGGTTCACCGGAGTCCTGCTATCCCAGCACTACTGTTCAGGACACTTGACTGGCCGGCATGTGTTTCACTTCGTCCCTATGTCTGTCCCTTCGAGGAAATGTCACGCGGTGATCTCCGGAGTCCTGTCTAGCCTGCTACAGCCCGGGATCCCCGGAGTCCTGTTAACCCAGTGCTACAGCCTGGAATCACTCGTTGATGACCGACATGTTCGATGTGATTCATGTATGCCTGTCTCCATAGGTCTGTGCCGCTTTGGGTTCACGACTAGCCATGTCGGCCTGGGTTCTCGGTCATATGGATGCTAGCGACATTGTCATATACGCGAGCCAAAAGGCGCAAACGGCCCCGGGCCATGGTAAGGCGACACCCGTGGGATACCGTGCGTGAGGCCGCAAAGTGATATGAGGTGTTACCGGCTAGATCGTTGTGGCTTAAAATCGGGGTCCTGACAGCGTTGGCATCAGAGCCGGACTGCCTGTAGGTTCGTTCAGCCAAACTGGTTGATGTCGAGTCTAGAAATGCTTTAGTTATATGTAAGGGAATTGATTGTGGGAGGGAACGTAAGGTTCTTTTACTCCTTTACCCTATGCTTCTGATCTGAGTCATTCTCTTCTCATTCAACGTGGGTTAAGGACTAGGCTCTCTTCTTCTATCAGGTTCACGTGTTACTAATCCGTAGTAGTTTATAGGATTATTGCTACGAGTTCCAGTCCAGTTTCTACTATTTTAGTACGTTGCTATTTGAATCAGAACCTTGATATGATGCTGTTGAGCGGTATTGTGAACTGTTGTGGATGTCTCAAATCTTTTTCTGAGTATTTACAGCCGTTATGCTGTCCAATTTTCCCTAGGAATTCTGATGTCTTTGTCTTGTGGTTGTGCTTTCAGATGGCCAACCGTTCTCAAAATCAAGTGGTTCGCCTGACCAGGTGCCTCGACGTGCCCGGTCATACTGCTATTTTAGTCCGGGTCATGATCGAGACAGGATACCATTGGTATCCCGAATACACTGTTGAAGAGCAGTTCCGCGACTTTAATCAAAGCCAGTATTTCTGCACCGTCAGGATATTTCCTTCCTATCCTGGATCTACGGAGCCCCTTCACTGTTCCTATGGACTCGGGGTTACCGTTGAGATGGCTGTGCAGGATGCTGCCTACTCCATGATGACCATCTTGCGAGTCCGGACTGGCCTGCTTCGGAACACTGACTTCCGTTACATGCCAGCTTCACTTCTGGGAGCGCAGGGGTATCTTCAGGCTATCTATGCTGACTCCACTCAGGAGGACTCATTAACTCGTACCACCGCTGAGATGCTCGAAGATAAGGACCGAGAGAATCGGGCCTTGAGGCTGGAGCTTTTTAATACTCGTGCTGATCATTGGGCCACATTGACTCGGTTTGCACCTGCGGTGCAAGCTGGATGTATGGATACCAGGGATCTGTATCCTGTGAGAGCAGCTCTGCCAGACATGGTGGATTGGCGTGATGTGGGAGGCATCACCCCACCCCGTGGTCCCCGCAGGCCACCGTTTGTTGGTCCAAGACCTCATCCTAGCCCCTATGGTCCACAGGCTCCTCAGGACCGTCTGTTTCCGGATGATCACGTTGAACTTCCAGGCTATGGAGGTGACTTCTATGAGGACTACTACGGAGCTATCTGAGTTAGTAGTAGTACCACTAGTATTGTAGTAGTTGTATCCCCACTGTCCTGCATGACTTGTGGAATACGACTTGGTGTGAATTGATTCCGGAGGTGTAGACAAATAATGTATAGGGACTCGGAATGCCTCCGATGAGATGTAACGTCTACCTTCATAGTTGTACTGTAGCATGGGCTTGTACTAAACTATGTATGACGAGTATGACCGTTGGTGTATATATGGCAGTTTTATATTACCATGGCATACGAATGAGCATCTCTGCATTCCGTGTTATCCTTTACATTCTGCACTTCCCTGTTAAGTTTGAGCCATCCTTGTCTAAACCGTTGTCTTGTTTCCTCCTAGGATGGTCAACACCCGCGGCAACCCTGCTGTCCCGGAGCGGGGGGAAGCCAGTGCAGCTAGAGGTGAAAATTTGCCTCACCCGCCTTCTCTGGCCGAAGTGATGCTGGAGGCGGAAAGAAACAAGCATGAGACCAACCGCCTGCTGGAGCGGATTGAGCAGAACACTGCACGCCACCCACGAAATGACTTGGTGTCAATCAACGACTTTATCAAGCTGTACCCACCAAAGTTTAACCATTCCGTCGAGCCCCTCGACGCGGATGATTGGCTTCGCAGCATCACCCACAAGCTACGTTCTGCCAATGTAGCCGAAGCCGACAAGGTTACCTATGCTGCTTGTCATCTCGAGGGCCTCGCTAGCCATTGGTGGGAAAACTACGAAGCTATGCGCCCGGTCGGTCAAATCACTACCTGGGCTGAGTTCAGCGAGGCTTTCCGTGAGCATCACATTCCGGAAGGTCTCATGGATCACAAGAGGGAGGAGTTCTGCAACTTCACCCAAGGAAGGCTGACTGTGGATGCATATAGTCGAGAGTTTGGGAACCTGGCACGCTATGCTCCTGAAGAGGTTTCTACTGACGCCAAGAAGCAGGCAAGGTTCCGCAAGGGACTTAGCCCTGAGCTTCGCCGCGATCTCCGTCTGCACGAGTACACATCCTTTCAGAAGTTGGTCAATAAAGCTATCAGTGCTGAGACAGGCCAGACTGATTATGACGCTTCACGCAAGCACTCCCGTGATTTTGGGTCTTCATCCGGCTCTGGAGCTCAGAAGCGCTGGGTGTGGATTCCAAGCACCGCACAGCCACCCAGATTCACCCCGAGGCCATCCTTTGAGGCGCCTCGTCCCAACCAGCAATTTGCACCGCCCAAGCCCTATGGTGGCCCCGCTGCTAATGTTGCTCCACGCCCCACTGTGGTAACATGCTTCAAGTGTGGAGAACCGGGTCACTATAGTCGAGAGTGTCCCTAGAACAACCCCAATCAAGCTGGAAAGTCCGTTGGCCGTGGTAAGCCCGCGGGAAAGACTTTCTACGCCAAGCCGGCCACCACTGCACGTGGCCATGTCAATTATGTTTCAGCCGAAGAGGCTCATGAGGATCCCAACGTCGTCCTTGGTACGCTCCTTGTTAACTGCCATCCGGCATCTGTTCTTTTCGATACTGGAGCATCTCATTCATTCATATCCGAGAATTATGCTCGGTTGCATAACACGACATTCTGTGACATGCCCACTTCCATGGTAATTCAAACTCCGGGTTCCAAATGGCAAACTTCTAGGGTAAGCCATGGGAACGAAATTCTTGTCGATAGGCTTGTCTTCCTTGCATCTTTAATAGCTCTCAAGTCCTCCGACATAAACATCATCTTGGGTATGGACTGGATGTCGGCTCATTATGCCAAGATCGATTGTGCCACTAGAACCGTTCAACTTACTCACCCCTCGGGCAAGACAGTTAATGTCTTAACTCGAGTGGCCAAGCGCCAACTTTACTCCCTCAATGCCAACCCTCTTCCAGACCTTGAGGACGTTCCGGTAGTCCGAGACTTCCCGGATGTGTTTCCGGAAGAACTGCCAGGTGTTCCACTTGACAGGGATGTCGAGTTTGTGATAGACCTTGTTCCAGGAACCGTTCCAATTGCTAGAAGACCCTACAAGATGGCACCCTTAGAACTAGCCGAGCTTAAGAACCAACTCGATGAGTCCTTGAACAAGGGGTTCATCCGTCCTAGCTCCTCTCCTTGGGCTTGCCCCGTCCTCTTCGTCAAGAAGAAGGATGGAACGGATCGAATGGTTGTGGATTAGCAACCTGTCAATCTGGTCACCATCAAGAACAAATACCCGCTTCCCAGGATCAACGACCTGTATGACCAGCTCGCTGGATCCTCAGTCTTCTCCAAGATGGATTTGAGGTTGGGCTACCATCAAATCAAAATCAGAAACGGGGACATTCCCAAAACGGCCTTTGTTACTCGTTATGGCCAATACGAGTACACCGTCATGTCCTTCGGTTTAACCAATGCCCCGGCCACCTTCTCCCGGTTAATGAACTCGGTTTTCATGGAGTACTTGGACAAATTCGTCATAGTATACCTCGATGACATACTCATCTACTCCAAGAATGAAGAGGAACATGCCGAACATCTAAGGCTGGTATTGATGAAACTTCGAGAGCATCGCCTTTATGCCAAATTCTCCAAGTGTGAATTTTGGTTGTCAGAAGTGACCTATCTAGGCCATGTAATCTCTGGTAAGGGTATTGCTGTCAATCCCGAGTGAGTTCAAGCCGTCCTTGATTGGACTCCACCTGAAACGGTCAAGCAAGTTCGGAGTTTCCTTGGCCTAGCGAGCTATTGCCGCCGCTTCGTCAAGAATTTCTCCAAGGTTGCTAAACCTCTAACTGAACTCCTCAAGAAAGATAAAAAGTTCAAGTGGACTCCACAGTGCGAGTTCAGTTTTCAGGAACTGAAAAGACGCCTGACATCTGCTCCCGTACTGGTACCACCAAATTTCTCCAAGGACTTTATTATCTATTGCGATGCCTCGCGACAAGGACTAGGTTGCATACTCATGCAAGATCGTCAGGTAATTGCCTATGCTTCACGGCAATTACACCCACATGAGGAAAATTATCCCACACATGATCTAGAGCTTGCAGCTGTAGTCCATGCACTCAAAACCTGGCGACATTACCTTCTCGGTAATCGTTGCGAGATCTTCACCGATCACCAAAGCTTGAAGTATATCTTCACCCAACCAGATTTGAATCTCAGGCAAAGACGTTGGGTCTAGTTGATCTCGGATTACAACTTAGGAATAACTTACACCCCTGGCAAAGCCAATGTCATGGCTGATGCACTAAGTCGTAAGTCCTACTGTAACAACCTGATGTTACAACAAAGTCAACCACTTCTCCATGAGGAATTTCGCAAGCTTAATCTTCACATTGTTCCTCAAGGATTCCTATCCACCCTGGTGGCGGAACCTACCCTTACGGATTAGGTCATCAAGGCACAGAAGATAGATCCGGGAATTTCCCGTATCAAGAGAAACGTTAAGAAAGGAGTCGTGAATTGTTTCTCCATTGATGATCAAGGTGTCGTATACTTTGGGAATCGCTAGTGGTTCCAAAGGCGCGAAACCTGAGGCGACTGATCCTTAAGGAAGCTCATGAATCCCCTCTCACCATTCATCCCGGTAGTACTAAAATGTATCAAGACCTACGCCAGAGGTTTTGGTGGACTAGGATGAAGAGAGAAATCGCTCAATACATTGCTAATTGTGACGTTTGTCGTCGTGTTAAAGCAGAGCATCAACGGCCTACTGGCACCCTTCAACCTTTGGCTATTCCTGAATGTAAATGGGACAAAATCAGTATGGATTTCATCACTGGGTTTCCCAGGACCAAGAGAGGAAATAATGCCATCTTCGTTGTGATCGACCGACTTTCCAAAGTAGCCCATTTTCTACCTGTTCGTGAGAGTATCACCGCTAGCCAGCTAGCTGACTTATACATCTCCCGAATAGTGTCTCTTCATGGTGTCCCATTGGAAATTAACTCAGACCGTGGAAGTCTCTTCACCTCTCGATTTTGGGAAAGTTTCCAACATGCTATGGGAACTCATCTCTCCTTTAGCACCGCCTTCCATCCTCAATCAAGTGGTCAAGTAGAGCGAGTCAATCAAATTCTGGAAGATATGCTCCGAGCTTCTGTTATCTCGTTCGGAATGAGTTGGGAGAAATGCCTTCCATTCGCGGAGTTTGCTTATAACAATAGCTATCAAGCTAGTTTGGGAAAGCTCCCTTCGAAGTTCTCTATGGACGAAAATGTCGAACGCCTCTTAACTGGTCAGAATCCGGGGAAAGACAACTCTTTGGCCCGGATATGATTCAGGAAGCAGAAGAGCAGGTTCGCGTTATTCGTGAGAAATTGAAAACAGCCCAATCTCGCCAAAAGAGTCAATATGATCGTAAACATAAGCCTATGACATTTGAAATTGACGAGAAGGCTTACCTTCGGGTTACCCCGTTAAAGGGAACCCATCGCTTCGGTATCAAAGGCGAATTGGCTCCTCGTTACATTGGACCCTTTCGCATTCTTGCCAAACGAGGAGAAGTTGCCTACCAATTGGAACTACCTCCGCATCTTTCCAGAGTTCACGATGTCTTCCACGTTTCGCAACTCAGGCGTTGCTTCGCGGATCCTATCCGTGGAGTGGACCACGAAACGCTTGATTTATAAGATAACCTTTCTTATCGAGAATACCCCGTTCGTATCCTTGATCAAGCCGAGCGTACCACTCGACGTCATAATATCAAGTTTCTCAAGGTTCAATGGTCACACCATTCCGAGGAAGAAGCCACTTGGGAAAGGGAGGATCGTCTTCGACTCAAGTACCCCACCTTCATTCCAGATGATCCTAAATCTCGGGACGAGATTCTATTGAGTGGGGGTGAGTTGTCACACCCTAGCTAGACCATGCATTAGAGTGTGCATCATGTTTACTTTCATCAGAAACTTGAAATGGGGAAAGCAGAACCCCCAGCACCCCCCCCCCTGAATTCAACTAGGGTTTACAAAAAAATAAATTCAATGAACCTGAAATGCCCTTCAAAAATGTTCACCCTCTTTGCCTAGGGCTAGAACCTTTGGGAAAATAGGTGCACATTTTTCTAGGTCAACAGAAGGTCACTGATTTAATTCATAAATATTTGCATCTGGGCATTTAAATGCTATTAAATAATTCAAGTGCTCAAATAATTCTGAAAGTAATTGTTTGCTGTTAGGAATAATTCCAATAGGGCTCACAAATATTTTCAGGATTTTAGAAAGTGCCTAGGTATTTTAATTAAAGCCCTAAAGCTACAGAATAATAGAAAAGAAAACAAAATCAAAAAAAGGGGAGAAGAACCTTACCTGGCGCCACCCACCAGGCCCACCTGCCGGCCCAGCCCAGCTGCCGCGCCAGCGAGCAGCTTGGCTTCGCCAGGAAGGCAAGCAGGTGCTCGACGGCGGCACCCGCGTGCGCCACGCAGCAGGCTGCCGTCCTGCTTCCTCCCCTCGCCGCCTCGACCCCCTGGACTGGCTCCACGTCGCCGTCTCGACCCCCTGGACACGCTCACTCGCCCCCTGCCTCTCTCTCTCGCTCCCCTCCGCCATGGCCGACGCTGCTGAGCTCGCGCCACCGTGAAATCCCCGTCCACCGATGTCCCCGTGCTGCACCACCGTGTCCATCCTCTCCGCCGTCGTCAACTCCTTCGGGCAACCAAGCCCAGAGCGCTCACACGCCCTGCAACGACTCCTTCGACCTCGTCTTCACCGAGCCTCGCCGGAGATCCCCTTCCCCGTCGCCGCCGCACCAGCTCGTCCCCGACCGCGCCGTCTAGCTCTACGAGACCGCCGTGAGCTCAGCTACCTCCCCATCCTCTCCGTTTGCTTCCTCATGCACCGTAGCAACTGCACGAAGCTCACCCGCACACACCGCTGCGGAGCTCGTCGCCGACGTGGCTCCGGCCAAATTCTGGCCACGCCACCCTGTTCGAACACTTCACCGCATCACCAGGAACCCAACGCACTACTCCACGCACCTCGCCGTGCCTCACAGCCACGGGTTCACTTTCGCCCGACTCCAGCGACCGCCAAAGTCGTCGCCGGCGACGTCTCCGGCCACCCCGAGCTCAACCACCACCACCAAGAGCTGCGGCTTGTTCCCAGGAGCTCGTAGATGCTCTCCGCGCACCAAATGGTGCCCCGTGGGCGATTTCCGCAGTGCGCCACCGCGTCTGGCCTCGCCGGCGGCTAAACGCCGGCAGGCTTTGACCCACTGACCGGGGAGGTTTGACCTGCTGACGTGGGTTGACTCCCCCCCCCTCTCTCACTGACATGCGGGCCCCGCCCGGCTAATTACCCTATTAGTGCTAACTAAATAGATTAGTTAATTAGTATAGTCACTGACTAGTGGGCCCCACCTGTTAATTAGGCTAACTAAGCGCGGTTACTGCACAGAGACACTGACCAGGGGGCCCCACCAGTCAGGTTTGACCTGGCTGGCGCCTTTGACTTGCTGACGTCATGCTGACGCAAGGCTGACGCAGTAACTCTTTTCTGGATTTAGTTTTATATAGAAAATTCCAGAAAATTGCCTAAACTTCAAAAATTCATAGAAATTCAACCATAACTCCAAATGAGACAAATTATATATGAAAAATTATCAGAAAAATCCAAGCTATCCATTGGTACTGGTTTCATGCATGTCAGAACAAGTTAAACCTGCTGTTTATGCAATATAAGGTGATGCATTAATATGATCATGACAAATGAGCTAACACTTGAACCTTTGGTTCAAATAAGCAATTACCCTTCTGTTTTAGCATGCATTAGGCCAAGATACATCCATATTGCCATGTCATAGCATGCATCATATTGTTGCATATCGTCATGTGTTGATTGTGTTCCGATGTGTTCTTCGTGGTAGGTTCTGCCTCCGAGGATATTCACGAGTATCCAACTGAAGGGCAGTATCCCGTTACCACTCCATCAGGAAAGCAACCATTGATCATTCCGATACAACCCATGTTCTCGCTCCTACTCTTGTTTACTGCATTAAGACAACGCGTTTCAAACTGCTGTGTGCTACCGTAGTTGAACCCTTATCCTCTGCATGACCTGTCATTGCCACAGTAACTAGATGAAACCCACTAGCATGTGTAGGAGTTGATTGAGCCATGTTTTGTGATTCCTACCTTGCTATGCCTGCTATGCTTAGAGTTGTGTCAGGTCTGGTTCATCTGGGTGATGGGCTAGAGTGAAATGCTTGTGTCAGTAATATGTGGGATGTGTTGAACATGTTTTGGTAAAGGTATCGATGAGAGGCCATGTAGGAGTACATGGTGGGTTGTTTCATTGAGGCCGCCCATAAGAACTGAGATCTGTATGTGTGATTTAAGATGCAGTTACTACCGTACATTGGGCCCGAAACAAATGGACCCTCTCGGCTTCTTAGCCACCCTAGTACTCTGTCCAGGAGTTGCAAATAGTTTCTGGTGTTTGTAGGATATGTGTTGGCGGCCGTGTGTAGCGCTGACCCTAGGGGTGGGCTATGTTGCGGTAGATACACCGTGGCACGGTGTACCGAGTCACCTGTTTGGTGTCTCGGGAACCCTGTTCACATCGTTCGGGGCCGTATGTGGAAACCTCGGCCGGACTCCCTGCGGATGGAACCTGGATAGGCGATAACCTGGACTAGGGGCTTAGGTGTTTAGGTAGGCCGTGGCCGACACCCTCGCTGGGCTTCCGCTTGAAGGTTGCCGAGTACATGTCGTGTAGACGGCGGTAAGCGGTGAAAGCGTGTATGACGAAGTACACCCCTGCAGGGTATAGAACTATTCGAATAGCTGCGTCCGCGGTAAAGGACTACTTGGTTGCCAATACAGTTCATAGACAAGTTAATGGATACTACTAAAAGACTCAAGATAAGTGTGAATACCGAGGATGGCCCTCTCGCAGGATACGAGGGAGGATCCACGATGGAGTATTGTGATGGTGAGTAGTGGACTCGTGTGCGAAAACTATTTTGCTAAAAGGTTCCGTAGCATAGCTTAGCCAAGAGTCAAAGCTGGCTTGCTGCATAAACCCCACCACCTTCTTGAGAATGAGCATGTATAGTAGGTTCTGATGTAAGACTTGCTGAGTACCTTTGTACTCATGTTTGCTTATTTATTTTTTTCAGACGACAACACTGCCCCCTCCGATGGGTTTTACGTAGACCTTGACGTCGACGAGTGACTAGCCACCCAGGTGGTGATCCAGGCCATGGAGGGCCCTATGTAGATAGACAGGCTTCGAGAAGCCCTCTTTCTTTCTAGAGTCTGTACTCAGACTAGTTGCTTCCGCATGTGCTTGTATGACTGTATGACTTGAGTGTCGGGTCATGTGACCCCTACCTGTATGAATATGTTATGTATGGCTCCCTGGAGCCTTTAAATAAAGTACTTGAGTTGTAGAGTTTTGTTGTGATGCCATGTTGTATGTACTCATATCGGGCATATTGTGTGTATGATTGAAATGCTTGTTATGAGTGGGATCCGATAATCTAGTTGTTTGTCCTTCGCAGCCTTTCTTATGGGGAAATGTAGTCTAGTGTTCCTCGAGCCATAGTAGTCCGCTACAGCCCGGTTCACCGGAGTCCTGCTAGCCCAGCACTACTGTTCAGGACACTTGACTGGCCGGCATGTGTTTCACTTCGTCCCTATGTCTGTCCCTTCGGGGAAATGTCACGCGGTGATCTCCGAAGTCCTGTCTAGCCTGCTACAGCCCAGGATCCCCGGAGTCCTGTTAGCCCAGTGCTACAGCCCGGAATCACTCGTTGATGACCGACATGTTCGATGTGATTCATGTATGCCTGTCTCCATAGGTCTGTGCCGCTTTGGGTTCACGACTAGCCATGTCGGCCCGGGTTCTCGGTCATATGGATGCTAGCGACATTGTCATATACGCGAGCCAAAAGGCGCAAACAGCCCCGGGCCATGGTAAGGCGACACCCGTGGGATACCTTGCGTGAGGCCGCAAAGTGATATGAGGTGTTACCGGCTAGATCGTTGTGGCTTAGAATCGGGGTCCTGACAACCATCCACTTCCTCGAGGCTCCGAGGACGGCAGCTATGGCGTTTCTTCAGTGGAGCATTTGAAAACTCGAGGAGGCCCATGCGGACGGGGTCGGGTAGAGCAACATCGTCGATGTAGAACCATTCGGAAGGCCACTCTTCGGGAGCATTCTTCAGCATGCCGGACACGTATCCGGTCCCGGCGATGCGCCACACTTTGGCTCCTCCCACTTAAAAAATCGACCCGCCTTGATTGCGAGGTACGAGGCAGAACAATCTTCTCCATAAATTGAAATGGGCCTCGCAACCCAGGAATAGCTCGCATAGAGCGACATAACCCGCAATATGAAGGATAGAGGCGGGAGTGAGACTGTGCAGTTGGAGGCCGTAATACTCCAGCAGACCTCGGAGGAAAGGATGGATCGGAAATCCGACACCTCTTAACAAGAAGGGGACGAAGCACACTCGTTCTCCCGTGGACGGATTGGGGAAATCCTCCTCCTGGGTTTTGCCGTTGAAGGAGGCCAATCCTGCTCAAACATGGACCAGATCTGCAGGAGGGAGAAATCCCTGCATTTGCAACTTCTCTAATTGGCTATGGGACACAGAGCACCTCTCCCACTCGCCTTTCTCTAGGTCGAAACGGGAGGTGGAGCTGGGAATTTTAGCCATGTTGGAATGGTCTTTCCTGGCAATCTCTGAGGATTTTTCTCCACGTGGTGTCGAATGGGTCTGAGACCCAATCTCTTTAACTAGACGCTCTTTCTTGCATGGCCGGGGTGTTATTTGCAAAAAATACCCTGGCCGTCCGCATTCGCCCGACACGTGGAAGCTGAAGTCTAAGTGCACAGAAGCCGAGGGGTGCGGCATTGAATTATAAGCCGAATACATTACTTGGAAGTCGTCGGAGGAGGAACCCGCCATGCAATGCCGAAGACAATCTGCGCGCCGAACATCTTGTCATTGAAGCCTGGTTCGGGGGCTACTGAGGGAGTCCTGGATTAATGGGTCCTCGGGCATCCGGCCTGTTAGCCATGGGTCGGACTGATGGGCTATGAAGACACGAAGACCGAAGACTGCACCCGTGTCCGGATGGGACTCTCCTTGGCGTGGAAGGCAAGCTTGGCGGCCGAATATGTAGATTCCTTTCTTTGTAACCGACCTTGTGTAACCCTAGATCCCTCATGTGTCTATATAAACCGGAGGGCTAGGTCCGTAGATAGGCCGAATACTCATTACCATAGCCATACCAGCTAGACCTCTAGGGTTTAGCCATTACGATCTCGTGGTAGATCAACTCTTGTAATACTCATATTCATCAATATCAATCAAGCAGGATGTAGGGTATTACCTCCATAGAGAGGGCTCGAACCTGGGTAAACATCGTGTCCCCTGTCTCCTGTTACCATCGACCTTAGACACACAGTTCGGGACCCCCTACCCGAGATCCGCCGGTTTTGACACTGACACCCCCCTCCACAGTTTCACACCTCGGTCATATCATCGTAGTGCTTAGGCGAAGCCCTGCGCCGGTAACTTCATCATCACCGTCAACACGTCGTCGTGCTGACGGAACTCTCCCTCGTCCTCAACTGGATCAAGATCTCAAGGGACGTCATCGAGCTGAACATGTGGTGAACACGGAGGTGTCGTAGGTTCGGTGCTAGGATCGGTTGAATCGCGAAGACGTTCGACTACATCAACCGCGTTACTAAACGCTTCCGCTTTCGGTCTACGAGGGTCCGTGGACACACTCTCCCTGCTCGTTGCTATGCATCTCCTAGATAGATCTTGCGTGATCGTAGGTAATTTTTTTGAAATACTGTGTTCCCGAACAGTGGCATCCGAGCCAGGTCTATGCGTAGATGTTGTATGCACGAGTAGAACACAAAGAGTTGTGGGCGATAATAGTCATATTGCTTACCAGCAATGTCTTACTTTGATTCGGCGGTATTGTTGGATGAAGTGGCCCGGACCGGCATTGCATGACCGCATTCATAAGAATGGTTCTACTGACGTGCTTTGCACATAGGTGGCTGGTGGGAATCTTTTTTTCCAACTTTAGTTGAAGCGAGTTTGACTACGTCCGGTCCTTGTTGAAGGTTAAAACAACACACTTGACGAAAAATCGTTGTTGTTTTGATGCGTAGGTAAGAACGGTTCTTGCTAGAAGCCCGTAGTAGCCACATAAAACTTGCAACAACAAAGTAGAGGACGTCTAACTTGTTTTTGCATGGCATGTTGTGATGTGATATGGTCAAGACGTGATGAGATATAAATTGTTGTATGAGTTGATCATGTTTTGTATAAGTTATTGGCATTTGGTAGGAGCCTTATGGTTGTTGCTTTATTGTATGAAATGCAATCGTCATGTAATTGCTTTACTTTATCACTAAGCGGTAGCGATAGTCATAGAAGCAATAGTTGGCGAGACGACAACGATGCTACGACGGAGATCAAGGTGTCAAGCCAGTGACGATGGTGATCATCATGGTGCTTTGGAGATGGAGATCAAAGGCACAAGATGATTATGGCCATATCATATCACTTATTTTGTTTGCATGTGATGTTTATCTTTTGTGCATCTTATTTTTCTTAGTATGGCGGTAGCATTATAAGATGATCCCTCACTAAATTTCAAGGTATAATTGTTCTCCCTGAGTATGCACCGTTGCTACAGTTCGTCATGCCGAGACACCACGTGATGATCGGGTGTGATAAGCTCTATGCTCACATACAACAGGTGCAAGCCAATTTTGCACGTGCAGAATACTCAGGTTAAACTTGACGAGCCTAGCATATGCAGATATGGCCTTGGAACACTAAGACCGAAAGGTCGAACGTGAATCATATAGTAGATATGATCAACATAGTGATGTTCACCATTGAAAACAACTCCATCTCACGTGATGATCGGACATGGTTTAGTTGATATGGATCACGTTATCATTTAGAGGACTAGAGGGATGTCTATCTAAGTGGTAGTTCTTAAGTAATATGATTAATTGAACTTTAATTTATCATGAACTTAGTACCTGATAGTATTTGCATGTCTATATTGTTGTAGATCAATGGCCCGTGCTACCGTTCCCTTGAATTTTAATGCGTTTCTAGAGAAAGCTAAGTTGAAATATGATGGTAGCAATTACACGGACTGGGTCCGTAACTTGAGGATTATCCTCATTGCTGCACAGAAAAAGTACGTCCTGGAAGCACCGCTAGGTGCAAAACCCGCTGCAGGAGCAACTCTAGATGTTATGAATGTCTGGCAGAGCAAAACTGATGACTACTCAATAGTTCAGTGTGCCATGCTTTACGGCTTAGAATCGGGACTTCAAAGATGTTTTGAACATCATGGAGCATATGAGATGTTCCAGGAGTTGAAGTTAATGTTTCAAGCAAATGCCCGAATTGAGAGATATGAAGTCTCCGATAAGTTCTATAGCTGCAAGATGGAGGAGAATAGTTCTGTCAGTGAACATATACTCAGAATGCCTGGGTACCACAACCACTTGACTCAACTAGGAGTTAATCTTCCTGATGATAGTGTCATTGACAGAGTTCTTCAATCACTGCTACCAAGCTACAAAATCTTCGTGATGAACTATAATATGCAAGGGATGGATAAGACAATTCATGAGCTCTTTGCGACGCTAAAAGCTACGGAGGTAGAAATTAAGAAGGAGCATCAAGTGTTGATGGTTAACAAGACCACTAGTTTCAAGAAAAAGGGCAAAGGGTGGAAGGGGAACTTCAAGAAGAACGACAAGCAAGTTGCTGCTCAAGTGAAGAAGCCCAAGTCTGGACTTAAGCTTGATATTGAGTGCTTCTACTGCAAAGGGACTGGTCACTGGAAGCGGAACAGCCCCACGTATTTGGCAGATAAGAAGGATGTCAAAGTGAAAGATATTTGATATACATGTTATTGATGTGTACCTTACTAATGCTCGTAGTAGCGCCTGGGTATTTGATACTGGTTCTGTCGCTCATATTTGCAACTCGAAACATGGGCTACGGATTAAACGAAGATTGGCTAAGGACAAGGTGACGATGCGCATGGGAAATGGTTCCAAAGTCGACGTGATCGTCGTCGGCACGCTACCTCTACATCGACCTTCGGGATTAGTATTAGACCTAAATAGTTGTTATTTGGTGCCAGCGTTGAGCATGAACATTATATCTGGATCTTTTTTGATGCGAGGCGGTTATTCATTTAAATCAGGGAATAATGGTTGTTCTATTTATATGAGTAATATCTTTTATGGTCATGCACCCTTGAGGAGTGGTCTATTTCTGTTGAATCTTGATTGTAGTGATACGCATATTCATAATATTGTAGCCAAAAGATGCAAGGTTAATAATGATTGTACAACTTATTTGTGGCACTGCCGTTCAGGTCATATTGGTGTAAAGCGCGTGAAGAAACTCCATGTTGATGGGCTTTTGGAATCACTTGATTATGAATCACTTGATGCTTGCGAACCATGCCTCATGGGCAAGACGACTAAAACTCCGTTCTCCGGAACAATGGAGCGAGCAACTGACTTATTGGAAATAATACATCCTAATGTATGCGGTCCGATGAGTGTTGAGGCTCGCGACGGGTATCGTTATTTTCTGACCTTCACAGATGATTTGAGCAGATATGGGTATATCTACTTAATGAAACATAAGTCTGAAACATTTGAAAAGTTCAAAGGATTTTAGAGTGAAGTGGAAAATCATCGTAACAAGAAAACGAAGTTTCTATGAACTGATCGTGGAGGTGAATATTTGAGTTATGAGTTTGATCTTCATTTGAAACAATGTGGAATAGTTTCGCAACTCACGCCACCTGGAACACCACATCGTAATGGTGTGTCCGAACGTCGTAACCATACTTTATTAGATATGGTGCGATCTATGATGTATCTTACTGATTTACCGCTATTATTTCGGGGTTATGCTTTAGAGATGGCTGCATTCATGTTAAATAGGGCACCATCTAAATCCGTTGAGACGACACCATATGAACTCTGGTTTGGCAAGAAACCTAAGCTGTCGTTTCTTAAAATTTGGGGCTATGATGCTTATGTGAAAAAGCTTCAACCTGATAAGCTCGAACCCAAATCGGAGAAATGTGTCTTCATAGGATACCCAAAGGAGACTTTTGGGTACACCTTCTATCACAGCTCCGAAGGCAAGATATTCGTTGATAAGAATGGATCTAGAGAAGGAGTTTCTCTCGAAAGAAGTGAGTGGGAGGAAAGTAGAACTTGATGAGGTAATTGTACCTTCTCCCTTATTGGAAAGTAGTTCATCACAGAAATCAGTTCCAGTGATTCCTACACCAATCAGTGAGGAAGCTAATGATGATGACCATGAAACTTCTGATCAAGTTACTACTGAACCTCATCGGTCAACCAGAGTAAGGTTCACACCAGAGTAGTTCGGTAATCCTGTTCTGGAGGTCATGTTACTTGACCATGATGAACCTACGAACTATGAGGAAGCGACGATGAGCCCAGATTCCACAAAATGGCTTGAGGCCATGAAATCTGAGATGGGATCCATGTATGAGAACAAATGTGGACTTTGGTTGACTTGCCCGATGATCAGCAAGCAATAGAGAATAAATAGATCTTTAAGAAGAAGACTGACGCTGACGGTAAATTATTGTCTACAAAGCTCGACTTGTTGCGAAGGTTTATGACAAGTTCAAGGAGTTGACTGTGATGAGATCTTCTCACCCGTAGCGATGCTTAAGTCTGTCCGAATCATGTTAGCAATTGTCGCATTTTATGATTATGAAATTTGGCAAATGGATGTCAAAACTGCATTCCTTAATGGATATCTTAAAGAAGACTTGTATATGATGCAATCAGAAGGTTTTGTCGATCCTAAAGGTGCTAACAATGTGTGCAAGCTCCAGCGATCCATTTACAGACTGGTGAAAGCCTCTCGGAGTTGGAATATACGCTTTGATAGTGTGAGCAAAGCATATGGTTTTATACAGACTTTTGGAGAAGCATGTATTTACAAGAAAGTGAGTGGGAGCTCTGTAGCATTTCTAATATTATATGTGGTTGACATATTGTTGATTGGAAATAATACAGAATTTATGGATATCATCAAAGGATACTTGAATAAGAATTTTTCAATGAAAGACCTCGGTGAAGTTGCTTATATATTGGGCATCAAGATCTATAGAGATAGATCAAGATGCTTAATTGGACTTTCACAAAGCACATACCTTGATAAAGTTTTGAAGAAGTTCAAAATGGATCAGTCAAAGAAAGGGTCTTGCCTGTGTTACAAGGTGTGAAGTTGAGTCAGACTCAATGACCCGACCACTTTAGAAGATAGAGAGAAAATGAAAGTCATTGCCTATGCCTCAGTCATAGGTTCTATCATGTATACAATGTTGTGTACCAAACCTGATGTGTGCCTTGCTATAAGTTTAGCAGGGAGGTACCAAAGTAATCCAGTAGTGGATCACGGGACAGTGGTCAAGAACATCCCGAAATACGTGAAAAGGACTAAGGATATGTATCTTGTTTATGCAGGTGACAAAGAGCTCATCGTAAATGGTTACGTCGATGCAAGCTTTGACACTGATCTGGATGACTCTAAGTCACAAACCGGATACGTATTTATATTGAATGGTGGAGCTGTTAGTTGGTGCAGTTCCAAGCAGAGCATCGGGCGGGATCTACGTGTGAAGCGGAGTACATAGCTGCTTTAGAAGCAGCAAATGAAGGAGTTCATATCCGATCTAGGTGTAATACATAGTGCATCGGGTCCAATGAAAATCTTTTGTGGCAATACTGGAGCAATTGCCCTGGCAAAGGAATCCAGATATCACAAGAGAACTAAACACATCAAGAGACACTTCAATTCCATCCGTGATTAAGTCAAAGAGGGAGACATAGATATTTGCAAGATACATACGGATCTGAATGTTGCAGAGCCGTTGACTAAGCCTCTCTCACGAGGAAAACATGATCAGCACCAAGACTCCACGGGTGTTAGAATCATTACTATGTAATCTAGATTATTGACTCTAGTGCAAGTGGGAGACTAAAGGAAATATGGCCTAGAGGCAATAATAAAGTTTTTATTTATATTTCCTTATATCATGATAAATGTTTATTATTCAGCCTAGAATTGTATTAACTGGAAACTTAGTACATGTGTGAATACATAGACAAATAGAGTGTCCCTAATATGCCTCTACTTGACTAGCTCGTTAATCAAAGATGGTTAAGTTTCCTAACCATAGACATGTGTTGTCATTTGATGAACATGATCACATCATTAGAGAATGATGTGATGGACAAGACCCATCTGTTAGCTTAGCATAATGATCATTTAGTTTTATTGCTATTGCTTTCTTCATGACTTATACATGTTCCTCTGACTATGAGATTATGCAACTCCCGAATACCGGAGGAACACCTAGCGTGCTATTGATACGTCTCCAATGTATCTATAATTTATGAAGTATTCATGCTGTTATATTATCATTCTTGGATGTTTTACAATCATTTTATAGCAATTTTATATCATTTTTTGGGACTAACCTATTGACCCAGTGCCCAGTGCAAGTTGCTGTTTCTTGCTTGTTCTTTACATCGCAGGAAATCGATATCAAACGGAGTCCAAACGCAACGAAACTTTACGGAGATTTTTTTGGACCAGAGAGAACCCAATGGGCCAGAGCTGCACCTCGAGGGTGCCCCGAGGGGGGCACAACCCACCAGGGTGCGCTAGGGCCCCCTGGCGTGCCCAGGTGGGTTGTGCCCACCTCGGTGGCCTCCTGTACCCCTTTTTCCACTTTAAATTCCAAAATATTCCGAAACCCCTCGGGGTTAACCTAGATCAGAAGTTCCGCCGTTGATACATCTCCAACATATCTATAATTTTTTATTGTTCCATGCTATTATATTATCTGTTTCGGATGTTTAATGGGCTTTAATATGCACTTCTGTATTATTTTTCGGACTAACCTATTAACCAAAGGCCCAGTGCAAATTGTTGTTTTTTTGCCTATTTCAGTGTTTCACAGAAAAGGAATATCAAACGGAATCCAAACAAAACGAAACCTTTGCGAGGATCTTTCTTGGAACAAACGTCACCCAAGAGACTTGGAGTACAAGTCTGGAAGTCCGCGATGCTTCGACAACGCAGGGGGGGGGGGCGCCCAAGGGGGTAGACGCATCCTATATATACTCTTATACCCTGAAAACATCCAGGAGAGCCACGAAACCACTTTTCCACCGCCGCAACCTTTTGTACCCATGAGATCCCATCTTGGGGCCTTTTTCGACGATCTTCCAGAGGGGGATTCGATCACGGAGGGCTTCTACATCAACACCATAGCCTCTCCGATGATGTGTGAGTAGTTTACCGCAGACCTTCAGGTCCATAATTATTAGCTAGATGGCTTCTTCTCTCTCTTTGGTTCTCAATACAAAGTTCTCCTCGATGTTCTTGGAGATCTATTCGATGTAATACTTTTTGCGGTGTGTTTGCCAAGATCCGATGAATTGTGGGTTTATGATCAAGATTATCTATGAACAATATTTGATTCTTATCTGAATTCTTATATGCATGATTTGATATCTTTGCAAGTCTCTTCGAATTATCGGTTTAGTTTGGCCTACTCGATTGATCTTTCTTGCAATGGGAGAAGTGCTTAGCTTTGTGTTCAATCTTGTGGTGTCCTTTCCCAGTGACAGCAGGGGCAGCAAGGCACGTATTATATTGTTGCCATCGAGGATAAAAAGCTAGAGTTTATATCATATTGCTTGAGTTTATCCCTCTACATCATGTCATCTTGCCTAATGCGTTACTCTGTTCTTATGAACTTAATACTCTAGATGCATGTTGGATAGCGGTCGATGTGTGGAGTAATAGTAGTAGATGCAGAATCGTTTCGGTCTACTTGACACGGACGTGATGCCTATGTTCATGATTATGCCTAGATATTCTCATAACTATGCGCCTTTCTATCGATTACTCGTCAGTAATTTGTTCACCCACCGTAATATATGCTATCATGAGAGAAGCCACTAGTGAAACCTATGGCCCCCGGGTCTACTTTACATCATATAAGTTTTCGATCTATAATTCTAGTTTACTATTTATTTTCCAATCTATACAACAAAAATACCAAAACTATTTATCTTATTATCTTTATCAGATCTCACTTTTGCAAGTGGCCGTGAAGGGATTGACAACACCTTCATCGCGTTGGTTGCAAGGTTCTTGATTGTTTGTGCAGGTACTAGGCGACTTGCGTGTAGTCTCCTACTAGGTTTATACCTTGGTTCTCAAAAACTGAGGGAAATACTTATGCTACTTAGCTGCATCACTCTTTCCTCTTCAAGGGAAAACCAACACATGCTTAAGAGGTAGCAAGAAGGATTTCTGGCGCCATTGCCGGGGAGATCCACGCTCAAGTCAAGACATACCAAGTACCCATCACAAACTCTTATCCCTCGCATTACATTATTTGCCATTCGCCTCTCGTTTTCCTCTCCCTCACTTCACCTTTGCCGTTTTATTTTTCCCTTTTTCGTTTGTCTCTTTTTGCTTGCCTCTTGTGTATCCGTTCTTAGTGCGGTTTGTTGCCATCATGTCTGAATCTGAGGAGGTTATCATTGAAAAGGATAATAGCAACAATGGGGGAAACTTTGATGCTTTTGATAATCCTCATGAAGAACCTACTATTTTACACACTATAAAGTTTCGGATTGGTAGCGGTAATAGTATTGGAAAAGGAGTTATTCAAGATTTCTTTACTTGTGTCGGTGCTCTGCCCACTATGGGTGGATCTATTCTTCATAGAACTAGTAGTCTTGCGGATGCTATATATTTGCTCGTAGTTGAACTTGAAAGACAATTTATTCATATGCATCCCTGCATACAAAGAATTTTTCTAGCACTTTCCAATATTGTGCATTCTTCTGTTAAGCGAGCAGCTACTATCTTTTTAGCACACGAATTCAGATTTACAATGAAAGAGGCCAATGAAATTTTTGCGCATTATAGGGTGGATGCCGGTCATCCTCCCATAGAAGCGATCCTTTTTTATCAAGAAGACATAATGCGCTTACGATCTTTAGATCATGTTGCTTTTAATGAAAACCTTAGAAAAAAAAGGTTCCTACCGATGTTCTAGTAGACATGATTTCTGAACTTAATGATAAATTTGCTATGCAGAACAATGGGTTAGGTTTTTCCCTTGAACAAAGGCTCATGACTTTTTGTCAAAAGAATGCTTATAATGATGAATTGGTTGTGCAATATGAGGAGCCAAAGGAGGAACCAATACCTCCAGCGCTTGATCTTGGGGACTTTTGTCCTATTAAATTTAGCCCTTTTGATTACTTTTGCTTGCCACAAAGAAAACTTGTTGCTGAACGTAGGCAGTATGAGATGAGTGTTCGTGATTTACCTTATCATGGCAATACCTAGATCTATTCTTGTTTCTATGCCTAGCTAGGGGCGTTAAATGATAGCGCTTGTTGGGAGGCAACCCAATTTTATTTTTGTTCCTGTTTAGTAATAAATAATTTATCTGTCCTCTGCTATGATTGTGTTTTTTATGTTATAATTAGTGTTTGTGCCAATTAAAGCCTTTAGGATCTTCTTGGATGATTGTTGTTTGATCTTGCTAGAAAAAAATAGAAAGTATGCGCTCACAAGAATAATTTTCATTTTTTATTCATAATTCATTTTTATATTTCTTTAAAACAAAGATGAAACAGCTCTCCCAGAGAGCGATAAAGTACCAATTCCAACTGCAGTAGAGCAATATACAAATTATTTAGGTCGTCCTAACTTTTTAGAATTTTTGGAGTTACATAAGTATTCGAAACCTCCAGATTGCTACGGACTGTTCTGTTTTTCGTGTGTTGTTTGCTTATTTTGATGAATCTATGGCTAGAATCAGGGGGTATGAACCATAGAGAAGTTGGAATACCATAGGTTTAACACCAATATGAATAAATAATGAGTTCATTACAGTATATTAAAGTGGTGGTTTGTTTTCTTATACTAACGGAGCTTATGAGATTTTCTATTGAGTTTTGTGTTGTGAAGTTTTCAAGTTTTTGGGTGAAGATTTGATGGATTTTGGAACAAGGAGTGGCAAGAGCCTAAGCTTGGGGATGCGCAAGGCACCCCAAGGTAAAATTTAAGGACAACCAAAAGCCTAAGCATGGGGATGCCCCGGGAGGCATCCCCTCTTTCGTCTTCGTCTATCGGTAACTTTACCTGAGGCTATATTTTTATTCACCACATGATATGTGTTTTCTTGGAGTGTCTTGTATGATTTGAGTCTTTGATTTTTAGTTTACCACAATCATCCTTATTGTACACACCTTTTGGAGAGACACGCATGAATCAGAATTTATTAGAATACTCTATGTGCTTCACTTATATCTTTTGAGCTATATAATTTTGCTCTAGTGCTTCACTTATTCCTTTTTAGAGCATGGTGGTGGCTTTATTTTATAGAAATTATTGATCTCTCATGCTTCACTTATATTATTTTGAGAATCTCTTAGAAAAGTATGGTAATTTTCTTTGGGTATAAAATTTGTCCTAATATGATAGGCATCCAAGACGGGTATAATAAAAACTTTCATATAAAGTGTATTGAATAGTTTAATACTCGATAATTGTTTTGAGATATAAAGATGGTAATATTAGAGTCGTGCTAGTTGAGAAATTTTGAAATTGAGAAATATTGTGTTGAGGTTGGCAAGTCCCGTAGCATGCACGTATGGTAACCATTGTGTGACAAATTTGAAGCATGAGGTGTTCTTTGATTGCTTTCCTTATGAGTGGCGGTCGGGGACGACCGATGGTCTTTTCCTACCAATCTATCCCCCTAGGAGCATGCGCGTAGTGCTTTGGGTTTGATGACTTGTAGATTTTTGCAATAAGTATGTGAGTTCTTTATGACTAAAGTTGAGTCCATGGATTATACGCACTCTCACCCTTACATCATTGCTAGCCTCTTCGGTACCGTGCATTGCCCTTTCTCACCTCGAGAGTTGGTGCAAACTTCGCCGGTGCATCCAAACCTCGTGATATGATACGCTCTATCACACATAAGCCTCCTTATATCTTCCTCAAAACAGCCACCATACCTACCTAGTATGGCATTTCCGTAGCCATTCCGAGATATATTGCCATGCAACTTTCCACCGTTCCGTTTATTATTACACGCTTCATCATTGTCATATTGCCTTGCATGACGTGTAGTTGACATTGTATTTGTGGCAAGGCCACCATTCATTTTTCATACAAGTCACTTTTGAATCATTGCATATCTTGTACACCACCGGAGGCATTCACATAGAGTCATATTTTGTTCTAAGTATCGAGTTGTAATTCTTGAGTTGTAAGTAAATAAAAGTGTGATTATCGGTGTCAAAACCGGCGGATCTCAGGTAGGGGGTCCCAAACTGTGCGTCTAGGCTGGATGGTAATAGGAGGCAAGGGACACGAAGTTTTACCCAGGTTCGGGCCCTCTCGATGGAGGTAAAACCCTACGTCCTGCTTGATTAATATTGATGATATGGGTAGTACAAGAGTAGATCTACCACGAGATCGAGGAGGCTAAACCCTAAAAGCTAGCCTATGGTATGATTGTTGATGTGTATGTTGTCCTACGGACTAAAACCCTCCGGTTTATATAGACACCGGATAGGGTTAGGGTTACATAGAGTCGGTTACAATGGTAGGAGATTTGCATATCCGCATCGCCAAGCTTGCCTTCCACGCCAAGGAAAGTCCCTTCCAGACATGGGACGGAGTCTTCAATCTTGTATCTTCATAGTCCAGGAGTCCGGCTAAAGGTATAGTTCGGCCATCCGGACACCCCCTAATCCAGGACTCCCTCAGTGATGATCTTCATTATTAGAGCATTGTCCCATGTGAGGAAAGGATGATGGAGACTATGATTCCCCCATAAGTCGGGATGAAATCCCGGAAGAAAAATAATAAAAATAAAAATAAAAAAGATGCCAAAGAAACCCACCAAAAAAATGAATGGGATAAAAAGAGAGAAGGACATTGTTACTATCCTTTTTCCACACTTGTGCTTCAAAGTAGCACCATGTTCTTCATGATAGAGAGTCTCCTATTTTGGAACTTTCATATACTAGTGGGAATTTTTTATTATAGAACTTGGCTTGTATATTCCAATGATGGGCTTCCTCAAAATGCCCTAGGTCTTCATGAGCAAGCAAGTTTGATGCACACCCACTTAGTTTCTTTTGAGCTTCCAAAATATTTCGAAAACCCTCGGGGTTAACCTAGATCAGAAGTTCCGCCGCTGATACGTCTCCAACATATCTATAATTTTTTATTGTTCCATGCTATTATATTATCTATTTTGGATGTTTAATGGGATTTAATATGCACTTTTATATTATTTTTGGGACTAACCTATTAACCGAAGGCCCAGTGCAAATTGCTGTTTTTGCCTATTTCAGTGTTTCGCGGAAAAGGAATATCAAACGGAATCCAAACGGAACGAAACCTTAGCAAGGATCTTTCTTGGAACAAACGTCACCCAAGAGACTTGGAGTACAAGTCTGGAAGTCTGCTAAGCTTCCACGAGGCAGGGGCACGCCTAGGGGGGTAGGCGCGCCCCCACCCTCATGGGCCCCATAGAGCTCCACCGACCTACTTCTTTCGCCTATATATATACTCTTATACCCTGAAAACATCCAGGAGAGCCATGAAACCACTTTTCCACCGGTGCAACCTTCTGTACCCGTGAGATCCCATCTTGGGGATTTGATCATGCAGGGCTTCTACATCAACACCATAGCCTCTCTGATGATGTGTGAGTAGTTTACCACAGACCTTCGGGTCCATAGTTATTAGCTAGATGGCTTCTTCTCTCTCTTTGGTTCTCAATACAAAGTTCTCCTAGATGTTGTTGGAGATCTATTCGATGTAATACTTTTTGCGGTGTGTTTGCTGAGATCCGATGAATTGCGGGTTTATGATGAAGATTATCTATGAACAATATTTGATTCTTCTCTGAATTCTTATATGCATGATTTGATATATTTGCAAGTCTCTTCGAATTATCAGTTTAGTTTGGCTTACTCGATTGATCTTTCTTGCAATGGGACAAGTGCTTAGCTTTGGGTTCAATCTTGCGGTGTCCTTTCCCAGTGACAGTAGGGGCAGCAAGGCACATATTGTATTGTTGTTATCGAGGATAAAAAGATGGAGTTTATATCATATTGCTTGAGTTTATCCCTCTACATCATGTCATCTTGCCTAATGCGTTACTCTGTTCTTATGAACTTAATACTCTAGATGCATGTTGGATAGCGGTCGATGTGTGGAGTAATAGTAGTAGATGCAGAATCATTTCAGTCTACTTGACACGACCTGACATCTATGATCCTGATTATGCCTAGATATTATCATAACTATGCGCTTTTCTATCAATTGCTTGGCAGTAATTTGTTCACCCACCGTAATATATGTTATCATGAGAGAAGCCACTAGTGAAACCTATGGCCCCCGGGTCTACTTTACATCATAGAAGTTTCGATCTATAATTCTAGTTTACTATTTCTTTTGCAATCTTTATTTTCCAATCTATACAACAAAAATACCAAACATATTTATCTTATTATCTTTATCAGATCTCACTTTTGCAAGTGGCCGTGAAGGGATTGACAACCCCTTTATTGCGTTGGTTGCAAGGTTCTTGATTGTTTGTGCAGGTACTAGGCGACTTGCATGTAGTTTCCTACTAGATTGATACCTTGGTTCTCAAAAACTGAGGGTAATACTTACGCTACTTTGCCGCTTCACCATTTCCTCTTCAAGGGAAAACCAACGCGTGCTCAAGAGGTAGCAGCTGCCGCAGGGCTCCGTAGCCACCGAAAACCAATCTAGACCCATTTCGGCGCCGTAGCAGAGGGGGGAATCATCTCTGGTGGCCATCTTCATCATCCCTGCGGCCACCAAGATGAGGAGGGAGTAGTCCACCCTCGGGGCTGAGGGTTTGTACTAGTAGCTATGTGATTAAGCTCTCTCTCTCTCTCTCTCTCTCGTGATCTATATCATGGGCTTTGTTAATATAGTCGGATCATATGATGTTTCTCCCCTCTATACCCTTGTTGTGATGAATTGAATCTTTACCCTTTGAAGTTTTGTCTTGTCGGGTTGAATGTTCAGATTTGAGAACACATGATGTATGTCTTGCGGTATGAATACTTGAGGTGACAATGGGGTATCTTATTGATTCACTTGATATACGTTATGGCACTCAACTTGCGGATTCCCGTGGTGATATTGGGGTAATATATGCATAGGGGTTGATGCACGTTTTTATTATCTTTTCTCCGATAGAAACTTTGGGGTCTCCTTGTAGTTATTTCTGTGGATTGAGTATTATCAATATGAATTTGCTTTGGTGTTATTCTAGTACGTACTCTAGGATAGATCAAACGGAAACAATAGCTTTGTGTTATTTTAGTACGAACTCTTGAATAGATCAAACTGAAAGAATAGCTTTGAGGTGGTTTCGTACCCTAAAAACAATTTCTATCTTTGTTCTCCGCTAATAGGAACTTGGGAGTGATTCTTTATTGCACTTTGAGGAATAGTCATATGATCCAACTATGTTAGCATTGTTGAGAGATTGCACTAGCGAAAGTACGGACCCTAGGCCTTGTTTTTAAGCATTGCAATACCGTGTTTGTGCCCATTTACTATTTGCTACCTTGTTGTTTTTATTTATTCAGATTATAAAAATATATTTCTACCATCCATATTACACTTTTATCACCATCTCTTCGTCGAACTAGGCACATATACAATTTGCCATTGTATTGGGTGTGTTGGGGACACAAGAGATTTCTTGTATTTAGTTGCAGGGTTGTTTGAGGGAGACCATCTTCATCCTACACCTCTCACAGATTGATAAACCTTAGGTCATCCACTTGAGTGAAAATTGCTACTGTCCTACAAAACTCTAGGCTTGGAGGCCCAACACGTGTCCACAAGAATAAAGTTGCGTAGTAGACATCAAGCTCTTTTCTGGCGCCGTTGTCGGGGAGGTGAGTGCTTGAAGGTATATCTTTAGATCTTGCAATCGAATATTTTAGTTTCTTGTTTTATCACTAGTTTGGTTTATAAAAAGAAAACTACAAAAAATGGAATTGAGGTTGCATCATATTATTGATCATCTTTATAATATCTTTCTTGAAAATGATGGTTTGGAAAATTGTGCTCAATTGTTAGAAGAAGAAGTCAATAAAATGTTTGGCACAAAATATTTGAATGATGAGCATGATTGCAATGTTGTTAGTATGAATTATTTAAATATCCATGATACTAATGATATGCAAAGCCATAAGCTCGGGGATGCTGTATTTGATGAACTAGATAACACCCCGCACGTTGCAGCGGGACTTGTAGCTCTAAATTTGTTGTCAATAAAATTTGAATATGCTAAACTACTTTGTAGGAGCATAAAAGTACAATAGATATCAATAATCTGCATGGGCATGGAAAGTTTGTGCATGAGGCAAGCCAGGCAGAACTATCAAAATCATCTTACCGAAAAAATAAAAATAAAAGTAGGTCCAAATGAGCATCTGGAGAATAAGCTAAAGTAACAGGCTGTATATGGGTGGCACTGATCTGATCAGAATAAAGGAAATGAAACATACATAACCGGAATGGCTGCATGTTGAGAAATAGGTTAATAATTTTTCTCTTGTGATTTGCAAATAGTAATTGCTCAGATGGTTTGTTTGATGAACACCTAGTTGGCGTGTATATTGGAGGGACCTTGTGTTTTGGTTAACACTTAATTGTCTACATTAACCTTTTTAAGTGTGGCGTACTAATATGCATCGTATATCAAAAGTTTAAAACTTTTCTTGAAGATGTACCGAGCTGACCTCTATTCTAAATAATTTTCAGTTCAATATGTATATTAGACGGGCATGCTTTATCCTTCAAAACAAAGTGATTCGTATAAACAATCAAATGTAGATAATAAGGAATTGGAGATGAGAAACGGAGGGGGGGAAGTATGCAATATTATAGAAGAAAGCAACTATGATTTTCTTACCAGTCTCATGCTTCGTAAATGGGTCTGTGGCGTTTTACCAGGCCATTGGTAGGCAGCCAAGTGATTAATTGCTGCACACCATGATGATGCACACGGATGCCAGGGATCTTCTTATACAGAGAAGTCAACAGCCTCATATGCTTATGGGATGAGCCAAAATTTCCACAAAAAAACCAACGACACCCAATCAGCCAAGAAATCAGCTGCAGGTGTTGTCGCTTGCTAAACTTCTCAAGGAGGCATCGCCATAAGATGATTGCTTACTTATTTCTGCAGGGGTACATAAAAGCAAGAGAGGCACATGATGTTGCAATATAAA
Source organism: Triticum monococcum (assembly GCA_034509565.1). Taxonomy (NCBI): domain Eukaryota; kingdom Viridiplantae; phylum Streptophyta; class Magnoliopsida; order Poales; family Poaceae; genus Triticum; species Triticum monococcum. Next base: position 532,247,136 of record CM067844.1, read on the forward strand.
AACTATACTACCCGTTGACACCTGTTGTCTTCTCTGTGGACGTGCATCAGCCTAGGCAGCAAAATTACTGTTTCAATAGTAGCAAGAACTCTGTTTTGATTATCAACCATGTGCTGCCACTAGCGGTGGAGGAGTCCGGGGTTGATCCTTCACGAAAGGGACAACAAGTCGACGGGTGCTTTGTTGTAAGTCGATGCACTATGTGGAAGTTCTTCAGACTCGGCTAGGGATTTGTGGCCGTGACCCATGGATAGTCAAAACGCATGGTGTCACTTACAGTAGTCCAAGAACGAGGAGAGGGATTACAGTGTTGGGGGGCTAGCCTCGTCATTCACAAATAGAGCTTCTTTTAAGGGAGATCAAGGAACATATGACTTGGCTTGGATAGGTGACTTGTTTTATCAAAATCGACTGGCTGTTCAGCTACTTGAAGAACTGAACGCTAATTTCTCAAACGATTGGTTGTTCGGCTGCTTGAATAAATGAATGCTGATGTGGCATGCATCTGACGTGGACACTCCGCATGTAGAGAGAATTGGGACCAACTTCTTAAGAATGTAAGGTAAGATATTTTTAGTCCCCCAAGTTTTGATGAGAAAATTTATTATGATGATTGCATGCCTCCTATCTATGATGATTATATTGATGAAAGTGGATCTAGAGAGGTCGTGATTTTATTTAATGATGAATCCACTATTTTGGAGGAGGCTGCAATTGACTATGACAACAAAGTTGCTATCTATGATGATTATGCTGATGACATGTATGCTATGAATAATAATGATAACCATGAAACTTGTCATCATGATTTTTATTTTCAATCCCATGATAGTTATTTTGTTGAGTTTGCTCCCACTACTATTCATGAGAATAAATTTGCTTATGTGGAGAGTAATAAAATCTATATGCTTGTGGATCATGAAAAGAATTATTTATGTGATAGCTATATTGTTGAATTCATTCATGATGCTACTGAAAATTATTATGAGAGAGGAACATATGCTTGTAGGTATTGCAATAATATCAAGTTTCCTCTCTATGTGTTGAAAACCTTGAAGTTATGCTTGTTTTGCCTTCCTATGCTAGTTGATTCTTGTTCCCATAAATTGTTTGCTCACAAAATCCCTATGCATAAGAAGTGGATTAGACTTAAATGTGCTTGCCTTGTGATTCATGATGCTCTCTTTATGTTTCAATTCTTATCTTTTATGCGAGCATCATTGAAATCATCATGCCTAGCTAAAAGGCATTAAAGAAAAGCGCTTGTTGGGAGACAACCCAACACTTTTACCTACTGCTTTTGTGTGTTCACATGGTTAGGCTACTATAGTAATCATGTTTTATTGCTTTTGTTTCAATGAAGTGCAAAGTAAAGCCTTTGGGATGATCTATGGTCATAGTTGATTTGATCTTGCTGAAAAACAGAAACTTTTGCGCTCAGGAAAACAATTCTCATTTTTAACAGAAGCATGATAAAATGCTGATTCTTTTGCAGAATATTAATAGACAAATTTCTCAGGTTTTCCTAATGTTTCAGAATTTTTGGAGTAGCACAAGTATGGTTGGAGTACAGATCATTACAGACTGCTCTGCTTTTGACAGATTCTGTTTTCAATGCATAGTTTGCTTGTTTTCAAGTTTCTATGGCTTATATTACTCAATATAAATTGTGAAATTGTTATGATACATTAGGTATTGTGTGATAAAAATTATGAATCTTGTCTTTGGCAGTACCAAAAGTGGAATGGTTTGCTCTTTATCATACTAACCTATCTCACAAAGTTCCGTTAAGTTTTGTTTGATTGAAGTTTTCAAATTTTGGGTGAGATATCGATATGAGGGGAATAAGGAGTGACAAGAACCTAAGATTGGGGATGCCCAAGGAACCCCCAAGGAAATATTCATGGAAGATCCAAGCAACTAAGCTTGGGGATGCCCCTGAAGGCATCCCCTCCTTCGTCTCCAACATTATCAGTAAACTCACTTGGAGCTATGTTTTCATTCGTCACATGATATGTGTTTTGCTTGGAGCATCAATTTATTTTGTTAAGAATTTGCTTGATGTTATTTGGAATAATTTTTTGCATCTTTTCAATAAGACTGGCATTGATAGCCTTTGCCATGCTTATCTTGCAAGTATACATGTTGCTGATTGAAAACAAAAATTTTATCGATGTTGCAAAAATTCCCTAGAAAAGTCAGAATGTGATAAAATGTAGAAACTTTTTGCATAATAAGCTATGATAAAAAATTTACAGTGTGATAAATTTTCATGATGTTTGCAGTTGAATAAGTACTGATACTCTTGCATTCTTTACAGACTATACTGTTTTGGCAGATTGTTGTTATGTTTGCTTGTTTAATGATTATATTTGAGGATAGGAGTATTAAATATGCAGAGGCATTTAGTGTCCAATGTTGAATAATAATTTTAGTGATTTGCTACAGTAGAGAATGATAAGGTTTTCGCATTGGTTTATACTAACTTATCTCACGAGTTCTTGCTGAGTTTTGTGTGGATGAAGCTTTTGAGATTTTTTTAGGAAAACCGTGATATGAGGGGAATTAAGGAGACACAAAAGCTCAAGCTTGGGGATGCCCAAGGCACCCCAAAATAATATTTCAAGAAGTATCAAGCATCTAAGCTTGGGGATGCCCCGGTAGGCATCCCACCTTTTTTCTTCAACAATTATCGGTTAGTATCGGTTGAGCCTAAGTTTTTGTTTCTTCACATGATGTGTTCTATCCTTGGATTATCATTTTATTTTGTTTTGCTTACTTTTTTTAATAAAATACATAGATCTGAAAGTTTTAAATAAAATAGAGTCCTCAAATAGTTGCCAGGGAGGCTAAGTAAGCGGCATTCACATCCCGTCAACGAAGCTCTTTTCTATGTCATTTACTCTTGTGCTTTGCTACCTCTTGAGCATTGCGTTGGATTTCCCCGAAGAGGAGAGGATGATGCAGCAAAGTAGCGTAAGTATTTCCCCCAGTTTTTGAGAACCAAGGTATCAATCCAGTAGGAGGCCACGCGCGAGTCCCTCGTACCTACACAAAAACAACAGCTCAACGCAACCAACACGCTTAGGGGTTGTCAATCCCTTCACGATCACTTACGAAAGTGAGATCTGATAGAGATGATAAATAATATTTTTGGTATAGATATGCAAAGTAAAAAGTAAAAGCAAAGTAAAAAAGCAAAGCAATAATAAAGTGATGTAGATTGATATGATGAGAAAGAGACCCGGGGGCCATAGGTTTCACTAGTGGCTTCTCTCAAGAGCATAAGTATTCTAAAGTGGGTGAACAAATTACTGTTGAGCAATTGACAAAATTGAGCATAGTTATGAGAATATCTAGGTATGATCATGTATATAGGCATCACGTCCGAGACAAATAGACCGACTCCTGCCTGCATCTACTACTATTACTCCACTCATCAACCGCTATCCAACATGCATCTAGAGTATTAAGTTAAAAACAGAGTAACGCCTTAAGCAAGATGACATGATGTAGAGGGATAGTTTCATGCAATATGATAAAACCCCATCTTGTTATCCTCGATGGCAACAATACAATACGTGCCTTGCTGCCCCTTCTATCACTGGGAAAGGACACCGCAAGATCAAACCCAAAGCTAAGCACTTCTCCATGGCAAGAAAAACCAATCTAGTAGGCCAAACCAAACTGATAATTCGAAGAGACTTGCAAAGATAACCAATCATACATAAAAGAATTCAGAGAAGATTCAAATATTATTTATAGATAGACTTGATCATAAATCCACAATTCATCGGTCTCAACAAACACACTGCAAAAAAGAAGATTACATAGAATAAATCTCCACAAGAGAGGGGGAGAACATTCTATTGAGATCCAAAAAGAGAGAAGAAGCCATCTAGCTACTAACTATGGACCCGTAGGTCTGAAGTAAACTACTCACACTTCATCGGAGGGGCTTGGATGATGATGTAGAAGCCCTCCGTCATCGATGCCCCCTCCGGCGGAGCTCCGAAATAGGCCCCAAGATGGGATCTCGTGGATACAAAAAGTTGCGGCGGTGGAATTAGGTTTTTGGCTCCGTCCCCGATCGTTTGGGGGTACGTAGGTATATATAGGAGGAAGAAGTACGTCGGTGGAGCTTCGAGGGGCCCACGAGGCAGGGGGCGCGCCCTAGGGGGGGCACGCCCTCCACCCTCGTGACCTCCTCGTGGCTTTCTTGACAGAGGGTCCAAGTCTCCCGGATCTTATCTGATGAGAAAATCAAATTCCCGAAGGTTTCATTCCGTTTGGACTCCGTTTGATATTCTGTTTCTCCGAAACACTGAAATAGTCAAAAAAACAACAATTCTGGGCTGGGCCTCCGGTTAATAGGTTAGTCCCAAAAATAATATAAAAATGGAAAATAAAGCCCAATATAGTCCAAAATAGTAGATAATATAGCATGGAGCAATCAAAAATTATAGATACATTGGAGACGTATCAAGCATCCCCAAGCTTAATTCCTGCTCGTCCTCGAGTAGGTAAATGATAAAAACAGAAATTTTTTATGCGGAGTGCTACTTGGAATAATTTTAATGTAATTCTTCTTAATTGTGGTATGAATATTCAGATCCGAAAGATTCAAGACAAAGGTTCATATTGATATAAAAATGATAATACTTCAAGCATACTAACTAAGCAATTATGTCTTCTCAAAATAACATGGCCAAAGAAAGTTCATCCCTACAAAATCATATGGTTTAGTCATGTTTCATTTTCGTCACACAAGAATTCTATCATCATGCACAACCCCGATGACAAGACAAGCAATTGTTTCATACTTTAGTAATCTCAAACCTATAAACTTTCGCGCAATATATGAGCGCGAGCCATGGACATAGCACTATAGGTGGAATAGAATATAATGAGGGGGTTATGTGGAGAAGACAAAAAAGGAGGAAGTCTCACATCAATGAGGCTAATCAATGGGCTATGGAGCTGCCCACCGATTGATGTTAATGCAAGGAGTAGGGATTGCCATGCAACGGATGCACTAAAGCTATAAATGTATGAAAGCTAAACAAAAGAAACTAGTGGGTGTGCATCCAACTTGCTTGCTCACGAAGACCTAGGGCACTTGGGGAGGCCCATTGTTGGAATATATAAGCCAAGTTCTATAATGAAAAATCCCCACTAGTATATGAAAGTGATAACATGAGAGACTCTCTACTATGAAGATCATGGTGCTACTTTGAAGCACAAGTGTGGTAAAAGGATAGTAACATTGTCCCTTCTCCCTTTTTCTCTTATTTTTTTGGGCCTTTTCTTTTTGTATGGCCTTTCTCTCTTTTTTTGGGCCTTCTCTTTTTTATGGCCTTTCTTTTTTTATTCCTCACTTGGGAAAATTCTCTAATAATGATGATCATCACACTTCTATTTATTTACAACTCGATACTAGAACAAAGATGACTCTATATGAATGCCTCCGGCGGTGTACCGGGATATGCAATGAACCAAGAGTGACATGTATGAAAGAATTATGAATGGTGGCTTTGCCACAAATACTATGTCCACTACATGATCATGCTAAGCAATATGACAATGATGAATGTGTCATGATGAACGGGATGATGGAAAGTTGCATGGCAATATATCTTGGAATGGCTATGGAAATGGCATAATAGGTAGGTATGGTGGCTGTTTTGAGGATGATATAAGGAGGTTTATGTGTGAAAGAGCGTATCATATCACAGGGTTTGGATGCACCGGCGAAGTTTGCGCCAACTCTCAATGTGAGAAAGGGAAATGCACGGTACCGAAGAGGCTAGCCAGGATGGAAGGGTGAGAGTGTGTATAATCCATGGACTCAACATTAGTCATAAAGAACTCATATACTTATTGCAAAAATCTACAAGTCATCAAAAACCTCGATACTACGCGCATGCTCCTAGGGGGATAGATTGGTAGGAAAAGACCATCGCTCGTCCCCGACCGCCACTCATAAGGAAGACAATCAAATAATACCTCATGTTTCAAATTTGTTGCATAACGTTTACCATGCATGCATGCTACGGCACTTGCAAACTTCAACACAAGTATTTCTCAATTTCACAACTACTCAACTAGCATGACTTTGATATTATTACCTCCATATCTCAAAACAATCATCAAGCATCAAACTTTTCTTAGTATTCAACACACTCATAAGAAAGTTTTATTATTAATCTTGCATACCAAGCATATTAGGATTTTAAGCAAATTACCATGCTATTAAGACTCTCAAAATAATCTGATTGAAGCATGAGAGATCAATAGTTTCTATAAAACAAATCCACCACCGTGCTCTAAAAGATATAAGTGAAGCACTAGAGCAAAACTATAAAGCTCAAAAGATATAAGTGAAGCACATAGAGTATTCTATCAAATTCCAAATCATGTATGGCTCTCTCAAAAGGTGTGTACAGCAAGGATGATTGTTGTAGACTAACAAGCAAAGACTCAAATCATAAAAGGCGCTCCAAGCAAAACACATATCATGTGGTGAATAAAAATATAGCTCCAAGTAAAGTTACCGATAGAAGTAGACGAAAGAGGGGATGCCTTCCGGGGCATCCCCCAAGCTTTGGCTTTTAGGTGTCCTTAGATTATCTTGGGGGTGCCATGGGCATCCCCAAGCTTAGGCTCTTGCCACTCCTTGTTCCATAATCCATCAAATCTTTACCCAAAACTTGAAAACTTCACAACACAAAACTTAAAGTAGAAAATCTCGTGAGCTCCGTTAGCGAAAGAAAACAAAAGACCACTTCAAGGTACTGTAATGAACTCATTCTTTATTTATATTGGTGTTAAACCTACTGTATTCCAACTTCTCTATGGATTATAAACTATTTTACTAGCCATAGATTCATCAAAATAAGCAAACAACACACGAAAAACAGAATCTGTCAAAAACAGAACAGTCTGTAGTAATCTGTAGCTAGCGCAAGATCTGGAACCCCAAAAATTCTAAAATAAACTGCTGGAAGTGAGGAATTTATCTATTAATCATCTTCAAAAAGAATTAACTAAATATCACTTTCCAAATAAAAATTACAGCAGTTCTTGTGAGCGCTAAAGTTTCTGTTTTTTACAGCAAATTTAACAAGACTTTCCCCAAGTCTTCCCAACGGTTCTACTTGGCACAAACACTAATTAAACACAAAAAACACAACCAAAACAGAGGCTAAATAAATTATTTATTACTAAACAGAAGCAAAAATCAAGGAATAAAAATAAAATTGGGTTGCCTCCCAACAAGCGCTATCGTTTAACGCCCTTAGCTAGGCATAACAAGCAAGAATAGATCTAGGTATTGCCATAATAGTAAGATAGATTATTAAAACTCATTTCATATTCTCAATGTTCGGCAGCAAGTTTTCTTTGAGGCAAGCAAAAGTAATCAAAAGGGCTAAATTTAACGGGACAAAAGTCCCCAAGATCAACCTTGGGAGGTATAGGTTCCTCCTTTGGTCCTTCATAATGCACAACCAATTCATCATTATAATCATTCTTTTGACAGAACTTTGTGAGCCTATATTCAAGAGAATATCCTAGTTCATTATTTCGAATAGCCAAATCATCATTAAGTTCAGAAATTCTATCAACTAAAACATTGGTAGGAACCCTTTTTCTAAGATTTTCATTGAAAGCAACATAGTCTAGAGATTGAAAACGCATTATTTCTTCTTGATCAAAGAGGATAGCCTCTATGGGAGGACGGCAAGCGTCCACCCTATAATGCGCAAAGATTTCTTTGGCTTCTTTTATTATGATTCTAAACTCATGAGCCAAAAAGATAGTAGTGGCACGCTTAATAGAAGAATGCTCAATATTAGAAAATTCCAGAAAAATCCTTTGTATGGAAGGATGCATGTGCATGAATTGTCTTTCAAGTTCAACTACAAGCATGGCAATAGCGTCAGCAAGACTACTAGTTCTGTGAAGGATAGAACTACCCATAGAAGGTAAAGCACCGGCACAAGTAAAGAAATCTTGAATAAATCCTTTTCCAATAATATTACCACTACCAACACGGGATTTTTTTTGTATGAAAGATGGTAGGTTCTTTAGCAGGAGCATCAGAATTTTTCATGATATTATTACTGTCCACATCGACAATAATTTCCCCAATTTCAGACATAGAGGCAGAAGGTAAAGGACTTAACATAACGATAAGCTAGCAAACTAACACACAAGCGAACAAAAAGCAAACGGGCAAAAAGACAAATAGAGAGGGAGGATAGAGAGAGAGGGTGAATAAAACGGCAAGGGTGAAGTGGGGGAGGAAAACGAGAGGCAAATGGCAAATAATGTAATACGGGAAATAGGGATTGTGACAGGTACTTGGTATGTTGACTTTTGTGCAGACTCCCCGGCAACGGCGCTAGAAATACTTCTTGCTACCTCTTGAGCACTGCGTTCGATTTCCCCGAAGATGAGAGGATGATGCAGCAAAGTAGCGTAAGTATTTCCCTCAGTTTTTGAGAACCAAGTGATCAATCCAGTAGGAGGCTACGCGCGAGTCCCTCGTAGCTACACAAAAACAATAGCTCAACGCAACCAACGCGCTTAGGGGTTGTCAATCCCTTCACGGTCACTTACGAAAGTGAGATCTGATAGAGATGATAAATAATATTTTTGGTATTTTTGGTATATAGATGCAAAGTAAAAAGTAAAAGCAAAGCAATAATAAATTGATGGAGATTGATATGATGAGAAAGAGACCCGGGGGCCATAGGTTTCACTAGTGGCTTCTCTCAAGAGCATAAGTATTCTATGGTGGGTGAACAAATTAATGTTGAGCAATTGGCAGAATTGAGCATAATTATGAGAATAACTAGGTATGATCATGTATATAGGTATCACGTCCGAGAAAAATAGACCGACTCCTGCCTGCATCTACTACTATTACTCCACTCATCGACCGCTATCCAGCATGCATCTAGAGTATTAAGTTAAAAAAGAGTAATGTCTTAAGCAAGATGACATGATGTAGAGGGATAGTTTCATGCAATATGATAAAAAACCCATCTTGTTATCCTCGATGGCAACAACACAATACGTGCCTTGCTGCCCCTTCTGTCACTGGGAAAGGACACCACAAGATCGAACCCAAAGCTAAGCACTTCTCCCATGCCAAGAAAACCCAATCTAGAAGGCCAAACCAAACTGATAATTCGAAGAGACTTGCAAATATAACCAATCATACATAAAAGAATTCAGAGAAGATTCAAATATTATTCATAGATAGACTTGATCATAAACCCACAATTCATCAGTCTCAAAAAACACACCGCAAAAAAGAAGATTACATCGAATAGATCTCCACAAGAGAGGGGGAGAACATTGTATTGAGATCCAAAAAGAGAGAAGAAGCCATCTAGCTACTAACTATGGACCCGTAGGTCTGAAGTAAACTACTCACACTTCATCGGAGGGGCTTGGATGATGATGTAGAAGCCCTCCGTGATCGATGCCCCCTCTGGCGGAGCTCCGAAACAGGCCCCAAGATGGGATCTCGTGGATACAGAAAGTTGCGGCAGTGGAATTAGGTTTTTGGCTCCATCCCCGATCGTTTGGGGGTACGTAGGTATATATAGGAGGAAGAAGTACGTCAGTGGAGCTTCGAGGGGCCCACGAGGCAGGGGGCGCGCCCTCCACCCTCGTGACCGCCTTGTGGCTTTCTTAGCGGAGGGTCCAAGTCTCCTGGATCTTATCTGATGAGAAAATCACGTTTCCGAAGGTTTCATTCCGTTTGGACTCCGTTTGATATTCTGTTTCTCCGAAACACTGAAATAGGCAAGAAAAACATCAATTCTGGGCTGGGCCTCCGGTTAATAGGTTAGTCCCAAAAATAATATAAAAGTGGAAAATAAAGCCCAATATAGTCCAAAAGAGTAGATAATATAGCATGGAGCAATCAGAAATTATAGATACATTGGAGACGTATCATGCTTCACTTATATCCTATGAGTAAATTGTTGAATAAATTGAATGTCATGAAGTTGAAATCATATCATGCCTAGTGGTAGCTTCAGATTGGGTTTAGAAAATGGAATATTTCGAGGCTTGATAATCACAATATTGGTCATACAAGCAATTCACGAATAATTAGTATAAGGAAAAGAACTTTCACATATAAATACACTATCATGGAAATCTTTTGTGATTGTGAGCCCCCATCAAAATATTCTATGCCAAAATTGTTGGTGTTGGACAAGGAAGACAATGTAATGGTTTATGTTTGTTCATATTCAAACAGAAGTTATATTGTCATAGATCCTTCAACATGTGGTGCTTGCCCCCCATCTTTGCTAGCCAAAAATTCCGCACCAAGTAGAGATACTACTTGTGCATCCAAAAACCCTTAAACCAAAATCTTATTTTCAAAAGTCCACCATACCTACCTAAGGATTGAGCAAGATCCTTCAAGTAAGTTGTCATCGGTGCAATAAGGCAATAAAAATTGCTTCTAAAAGTGTAAGATCATTTAGTGTAAGAGAAAATTGAGCGTTGTACAAACTTGTGATGGTACAGCAATAAAAGCGACAGACTGCATAATAAAGTTTCCTATCACAAGGGGCAACATTACTTACATTCTTTTGCACTAACGGATTGAGCATACAAACAAATAAGCGCATGGCAACCTCTGCTTCCCTCTATGAAGGGCCTATCTTTTACTTTTATGTATTTACTTTTATGCAAAGAGTCAAAGTTCTTCTCTCTATTCCTTTTTATTTTTCTCTTTTGGCAAGCATCATGTGGTGAGGAAAGATCTAGGCACGTATATCTAGTTGGAAATGGGTAGCATGAGTTATTATTGTTGACATCACCCTTGAGGTGAATACATTGGGAGGCAAAATTATAAGCCCCTATCTTTCTATGTGTCCGGTTGAAACATTTTGCTCATGTGTACAAGGTGAGTGTTAGCAATCATAGAAGACTATCTGATGGTTGAGTATGTGGAGCTCTTACTTAAACTATGTTGAATAAGTTGAATTGCAATTGCTTGGTGACTGAGAACATAGGTTGTTGGGTTTCAAGAGAATTCATTGTTTGAACCTTAACCTATGAATTGGTTGTTACTATAACATGAGAAGTTTTTTAAGAAAGAATCGTTGTTATGATGCTAGGAAAAGTGACTGAAATTATCAATGATCAAACTTATGCACTTTGCTAGCATTCATACTTCATAAATTATTTATTTTATCATTTACCTACTCGAGGAGGAGTAGGAATTAAGCTTGGGGATGCTGATACGTCTCCAACTTATCTATAATTTATGAAGTATTTGTGCTGTTATATTTATTTTTCTTGGATGTTTTACAATCATTTTATAGCAACTTTATATCATTTTTTGGGACCAACCTATTGACCCAGTGCTAGTTGTTGTTTTTTGCTTGTTTTTTACATCGCATGAAATCAATATCAAACGGAGTCCAAACGCAACGAAACTTCACAGAGATTTTTTTGGACTAGAACGAACCCAATGGTCCAGAGCTACACCTGGGGGTGCCCCGAGGGGGGCACAACCCACCAGGGCGCGCCGGGCCCCCCTGGCGTGCCCAGGTGGGTTGTGCCCACCTCGGTGGCCTCCCGTACCCCTTCTTTGCACTATAAATCCTCAAATATTCTGAAACCCCTCGGGGTTAATCTAGATCGGAAGTTCCGCCGCTGCAGGGCTCCGTAGCCACTAAAAACCAATCCAGACCCGTTCCGGCACCCTGCTAGAGGGGGAATCATCTCCGGTGACCATCTTCATCATCCCGGTGGCCACCACGATGAGGAGGGAGTAGTCCACCCTCGGGGCTGAGGGTTTGTACCAGTAGCTATGTGATTAATCTCTCTCTCTCGTGGTCTATATCATGGGATTTGTTAATATAGTCGGATCATATGATGTCCCCCTATACCCTTGTTGTGATGAATTGAATCTTTACCCTTTGAAGTTTTGTCTTGTCGGATTGAATGTTCAGATTTGAGAACACATGATGTATGTCTTGCGGTATGAATGCTTGACGTGACAATGGGGTATCTTATTGATTCACTTGATATACGTTATGGCACTCAACTAGTGGATTCCCGCGGTGATATTGGGGTAATATGTGCATAGGGGTTGATGCACGTTTTTATTATATTTTCTCCGATAGAAACTTTGGGGTCTCCTTGTAGTTCTTTGTGTGGATTGAGTATTATGAATATGAATTTGCTTTGGTGTTATTCTAGTATGAACTCTAGCACTGGTGCGCGTCGGTCCTAAACAAACGGTTTTTAACCCCTTTCTGCGACGGCATTTGGAACCGTCGCCAAGTGAGTGTGGACGATAGGGGGGTCCTTCCCACACGACCCAGAAACCGTCGGGGATAGGTAGCCTTGATGCATACAGTTGTCCCTATATAACATTTCCGATATCTCGAATATCCCAAATGCTTCATCCTTGCTACTTGTTTGTGCTCGCATTGCCATCGCAGTCGGAGTTTTGTGGTTCTGCCTAAAACTAGGCATATTCCAGGCACGGGAGTTTTCCAGGCAGATTCTAGGCACGGGAGTTTTACGATGCCTAGCACATCACAAACAGTTCATGATTATAAACCGTGTACGATAGGTAGACAATCACACACATTTAGTTTTGATGCACCGTATGTGATAGTGTCTGACATCACACACGCTTTGCAAACGGCAACTGTGTGCATGCTTGCACATGTTTCCTCTCTGTGAACCGTCTCGGATTATGATGTATATCGCAAACGTTTGTGTTTTACCAACCGTGTGTGCCCTAATGACCTGCGCAACGTAATTTCACCCTAATTAAATTCCTCCTATTTAAAATTGTACCTGATATAAACTTGAATGTAGGCTATAGCTTTATTCATATCCATTAGGTTCGAACAACCAATGCATTATTCGATTCACAGGTACATATGTTTAAGAATTACATAAGCACCAAATAAAGAATGATGTACCGGGGTTCTATTCTTGTACTATTACATATGGTAAAGAAAGAGGCGACAGACATTCCAGTTGCTGAACAAGGTGAAGCGAAATGGCCCTATTGTGCTCTCCTAGATGCAGAAGGCATGTAGGACTCTAGTCCAACCCCTTGTGATGGTCGGCCACCAATCATGTAGTTTGAGAGGTAATCTTGAGTAAACTGCTTCAGGATCCACTGTAAAAGAAAAAAGCTTCAGATATTGTCATCTAACACAACTCATTACAGGCAGTAAAAAGAAGGCTACAGGGTTCTTACTTACCATCCTGCGATTCACTGTTGTCTTGCATAAAGTGTAAAAATAGTTCGATTGACATCTTTTGACCCATTTTAATAACAATCTTTATCAGTTTCCTCACTTGATGCTGGTTCATGAATATCTCATTGCCCCATACGCAGAAAGGGTCAAAGTGTGGATCTTGGGCAATGATATATGTACCTAAAAGCACCAAGTTAATATTTGAAGTTAAACAACAATTGAAAAATGATGTAGTACAACACTCCATCCATCCCATTATATAAGATTTTATTACATGGATATCTAGACATCATCAGAACATTAAGGTAACACTCTTCCTTGTTGCTATGTAGCATCGGATTGCATATTTAGTCATTCAGTACAATGCATGTTGCTAAACAACAATTGAAAAACGAAAAGGCATGTTAACTGCAATATCCTTAACATCAACCAAATATCGTAATTCATAGTGGTATTGTTGAAACTGTTATTAATGAAATTGAACTGCACGGGAAATAGTTGCACATATAGAGCATCACATTGTGAAGAACTGAAATAAACAAGTCATAAGGACATCTCTAGGCGATCCTTAAAAAGTTAAAGGACTAAAACCCTTAGTGGATATATATATATATACTCTGGCAATTTTTGGCCTTTTCTACTCGATCCCCTAAACTTAAGGTTGTAAACTTCAATCTGATCAAGTTCAAAGCAGGTTCAACCAAAAGTAGCATGCATTCAAACATAAACATAGATAGTTTTGCACAACCGAACATAAAACATAAATTTAAACTAAGCTAAACTACTTTCGGTCGAAGTAGAGGTCGAGCCAATCCTTCCTCGTTATGTACGGTGTGCCGCGAGCCGGGTCCGGGCCAGTACCATCGTCGGGGTCATTGGGGAAGACACTCCTCCACTCGTTAACATCGATATCCTCGTCCTCGGGGCCCACCTCAACGCCCTCCGCGCCGCTGTCGCTGCCACCTTCAACCTCGTCATCAGAGGAGAGCGCGATAACCTCGCCGCCCTCCACGCCGCCGTCCTCGCCGCCTTTGACCTCATCATCGGAGGAGAGCGCACTAACCTCGCCGCCCTCCGCGCTGGCAAAGATCGCCCGCTCCGCCTCCACGAGCTCCGGGTGCTTCCGGCGGAGCTCTTGCATGTAGGCCTCATCGGCGGCCTCGGCCGCGAGGCGCTCCCATGCCTCGCGGTCCTCCCATGCCACCCCTGGCTCCGGCGGAACGAGGTCGACCGAACGTGTGCCAAAGGGGAAATTGAGCCTAGTCACCGCGTTGTGGTAGCAGACCTGCCAGCGGTCATACTCCATGGCCGGGAGCTCAGCCGTGTGGAAGCTACCGAGCCATCGGCGGGTATGGATCTCTCGATCTGTAATCTCGACGACCCATGTCCCCCACTGCCGCTATAGGACCCCGAGGTAGGACTTCATCGGCTGCCAGGTCCGGGGGAGGACGGTAAGTCCTCGAACCGGCAGAGGGGCGCGACGGCGGGCGGATCGGAAGACCGACGACGGTGGATCGGGCCTGCGGAGGACAACGGGGTCACCTCACGGCGGCCACCTCGCCGGCCTCAGGGGAAAAGGCCATGATAAACCTCTTTTTGGCCATTGGCTCCTCGAGCTCCCCGACACATAGGCAGAGGTTGAGGATGGAGGCGTTGGTGATGGCGGCGACTTACCAATGGTTTCGAGGGTTGTGTGTGTCTGTGTGAGCGGCGGTTGTGTTTGAGGAAATACTACGGCAACTGAAGATTTTACTAGGCAGGAGTAACAAGGCGGGGCTACTGAAAAATTGGATCAAGGGCGAGCAGATATTTTTGAGATTGCAAGGGATGCAGAGGCGGGAGTAAAATGTTGGGGCTACTGACAATTTGAATCAAGGGATTGAAGCGGAGCGGGAGTACCAGACATCGCACACGGTCTGCACATACTAATCATGTGCTATCAAACATTAAAACCTTCCAGACGGTAGATATCTTCGAGATTGCGAGGGATGCAGAGGCGGGAGTTTTTGGGGAGCGAGCTAGTGTGCTTGACACGCTGGCTGTGGACTGTAGCCGATGCACCTTCTTGCATAAGCCATAGGCGTACTATATACACCGACGGTGCTCCAAGATATTTTGTACTACATCTCACACGGTTGATGATAATAAACTGTGTGGTCTACTTGATTTGAATTACAAAATGGGGTCACAGCAGCAATGGACGCTGTTTGAATTGCTAGACCTTTTATCTGCACTGAACATGCAACTATATGTGTGTCGTAAAAGAATTGGAATTATTCAGGGTTCGTTTGGACATTTTATACATTAAACTGGTTTCTAGCCATTTCAGGTGCACAATTCAAAACTAAACTACATGCACCTGCTCTGGTGCATACAAATTGGTTGAAAAATCAAATCTGTGTCCTTGAGTGCATGCTTAGGTCCCATGCAAGAAATGGGAATGAATTTTTCGGGGTTCGTTTGGCCTTTTTATACATTAACTGGGTTTTCTAGGCATTTTATGTGCATAATTCAAATTTGAACTACAAGCACATGCTCCAATGCACTAAAGTTGGTTGAAAAATCACATGTGTGTCCTTGGGTGAATTTCTAGGTCCCATGCAAGAGATGGGAATGAATTTCAAACACCAAGGCACTGTTGATTGCCGGCAAAACATTGAGATACCTAGTTTTTAAATTCTAGTAAATCCAAAACTCGTGTGAAATTCATAAAACTTGGCATGCTATCATGGAGCGGCATCAACATACCGTGGTGAAAATTTTGTCCCATTTGGGGCAGGTTTGGGTATAAGCTTCTCACAACAAGCATGATGGTTTCGATAGGGAACGTACCACCTTTGGGGACGAGACGATATCTGTTGCCTCTTATTGCTTTCAAAAAATTTCTAGTGTCAACATAGAACAACAGGAGTGTTGTGTTTAATCTTGGAATTTTTGGGGTTCGTTTGGCCTTTTTTATACATTAACTGGGTTTTCTAGGCATTTTATGTGCATAATTCAAATTTGAACTACAAGCACATGCTCCAATGCACCAAAGTTGGTTGAAAAATCACATGTGTGTCCTTGGGTGAATTTCTAGGTCCCAAGCAAGAGATGGGAATGAATTTCAAACACCATGGCACTGTTGATTGCCGGCAAAACATTGAGATGCCTGGTTTTTAAATTCTAGTAAATCCAAAACTCCTCGGAAATTCATGAAACTTGGCATGCTATCATGGAGCGGCACCAACATGCCGTGGTAAAAAATGTGTCCCATTTGGGGCAGGTTCGGGTATAAGCTTCTCACAAACCAGAGCTTCTAACAACAAGCATGATGGTTTCGATACGGAACGTACCACCTTTGGAGACAGGACGATATCCGTTGCCTTTTATTGCTTTCAAAATTTTTATAGTGTCAACATAGAATAATAGGAGCGTTATGTTTAATCTTGGAATTTTTCGGGGTTCGTTTGGCCTTTTTATATACATTAACTGGGTTTTCTGGGCATTTTATGTGCATAATTCAAATTTGAACTACAAGCACATGCTCCAATGCACTAAAGTTGGTTGAAAAATCACATGTGTGTCCTTGGGTGAATTTCTAGGTCCCATGCAAGAGATGGGAATGGAATTCAAACACCAGGGCACTGTTGATTGCCGGCAAAATGTTGAGATGCCTGGTTTTTAAATTCTAGTAAATCCAAAACTTGTCCGAAATTCATGAAACTTGGCATGCTATCATGGAGCGGCATCAGCATGCCGTGGTAAAAAAATTGTCCCATTTGGGGCAGGTTCGGGTATAAGCTTCTCACGAACCAGAGCTTCTCACAACAAGCATGATGGTTTCGATAGGGAACGTCCCACCTTTGGGGACGAAACGATATCCATTGCCTCTTATTGTTTTCAAAAAATTTCTAGTGTTAACATAGAACAACAGGACTATTGTGTCAATTTTTGTGATTTTTCGGGGTTCATTTGGACATTTTTATGCATTAACTGGGTTTTCTAGGCATTTTATGTGCATAATTCAAATTTGAACTACAAGCACATGCTCCAATGCACTAAGGTTGGTTGAAAAATCTAATCTGTGTCCTTGGGTGAATTTCTAGGTCCCATGCAAGAGATGGGAATGAAATTCAAACGCCAGGGCACTGTTGATTGCCGGCAAAACGTTGAGATGACTGGTTTTTAAATTCTAGTAAATCCAAAACTCGTCTGAAATTCATGAAACTTGGCATGCTATCATGGATCGGCATCAACATGCCGTGTTAAAAAAATTGTCCCATTTGGGGCAGGTTCGGGTATATGCTTCTCACAAACCAGAGCTTCTCACAACAAGCATGATGGTTTTGGTAGGTAACGTCCCACCTTTGGGGACGAAATGATATTCATTGCCTCTTATTGCTTTCAAAGAAATTCTCATGTCACAGGAGTGTTGTGTCAATTTTTGGGATTTTTTGGGGTTCGTTTGGACATTTTTCTGCATTAAATGAGTTTTCAATGCATTTATGTGCATAATTCAAATTTGAACTACATGCACATGCTCCAGTGCATATAAATTGGTTGAAAAATCAAATTTGTGTCCTTGGGTGCATGCTTAGGTCCCATGCAAGAAATGAGGGTGAATTTCAAACACCAAGGCACCGTTGATTGCCGGTAAAACATTGAGATGCCTGGTTTTTAAATTCTAGTAAATCCAAAACTCGTCTGAAATTCATGAAACTTGGCATGCTATCATGGAATAGCACCCGACATGTTGTGGCATTTTTCATGTCCATGTTGGGAGAAGGCACACTCGAATAATGATAGCAAACAAAGGCATTTTGAAAAATAGCTGCCACTTTAATATCTCAAACATCTGTATAATTCAAACCGTGTGCGTTCTGTTAACCATTCACGTGACGCCATGTGTCTTGGTTTTAATGGCTGTAGGAGGTGCCATGCGGACAGCTGCTTGACCTTGACTGAACGGGAGGCGTGCGAGCGCAGTCCGGTGCGCAGGCTGACCGAGAGACGTGCAAGCTGTCCTCCAATGCGCAGGCTCACCGGGAAGCGTGCGAGCTGTATGTTGCGCAAGCTCATTGGGAAAGGGGGCCTTTGACTTCCATGACCGCCCACCTTCCTCTCCATTAATGGCGCCCGAGCCGCTGTTTAATACGGCCGGGCTTACTGTTCGCCTCCCATTCCCCTCCCTCCCGCAGACCTCCACCAACGCCATGGCGCAGAATGATCATCTGCCGCTAGTCTTCAAGTTTGGTGAAGTCAACTCCAAGCCGGAGGAGATAGAAAATAAGGAGGAATGGGGCCTCATGGACATGGCCTAGAATGAGCTGGCCACGGCGGTTGCTGCCCCCGCTCCCATCCCCGTGCCCGTGCCAGCGACCATCCCCGTAGCATGGACGGGCTGGTCGCCGAGCACTATCGCAGAGTTGGAAGCCGCAGGCGTCAGCGAGGTCTCCACAGACCTGCGCGAGCTCATGTACATGCCAGTGCCAGCACCCATGCACGTGCCCGTGCGCGCCCCTCCACCCACCGTGGCGCCGGCCCCCATGCATTTGGCTGCACCCGCAGCGCTCGTGCCCCTGCCCGTGCGTGCCCCTCCACCCACCGCGGCGCCGGTCCCCATGCGTTTGGCTGCACCCACCGCGCCCGTGCCCGTGCCCATGCACGCGCCCCCCTCAGCGACATGGGACGCTAGCGTCGACCGCTACCTCTCAGCGGTGCCAGTTGCCGTCCTCCCGTGCCCCGCCCGTCGATCGTGCGATGACATGATGTTTGATTTACAAGTGAAGAACATTTGGTGCTACCTTGAAGACTTCAACAATGGCGTCCCGGAGGACGACAACGACGGCGCGGCACGCCGCCGCCGGAAATAGTTTTTTGGGGGTTTAATACTGTATCTCGAATTCTCGATCATATGAATATAAATTCGCAGTGTGACTGAATGAAAGATATGGTTTGAACGAACTTGCATTTTTATCTCTTAATCTACAGACTTATCAAACGATTTCCTTTTGAAAAAAACGTTAATGGTTTTTAAATATGAAACACTCATCGCAAATGTTTTAGTTAGAACACTCGTATGCAAACCGACAGCTTCCCCAGGAAGTCAAGGGAAAATATCTCGAGCAGGATTTTTGCATCCCTTCAACGCAAACGGTTGTTTTGCATGACCCGTGTGCAAGCACGTACAAACAATTGGGTAAGATTTGCATATATATCATTTTGGGTATGTTACCATTTGTCAAACTGGAAAGATTGACATTTGTTTATCTAGTCACATTGCCATTTGTCAACCTTGTAACACTGCGATTTGTCAAAATATGCAGCTACAAATCACTAGCACTATCTAATTTTTGCAACTAAAATCACTAGCACTGTTCATATGGACACCACTAGCAGGCGTGAGTTGATGGACGCATATGCAAATGTACCATTGATTACGTACAACAAGTCATCAACCCACAACACGACAACGAGGATACCCGTTGGATTATAGATCATTTCCAACAAAACATTCTAGTAAAGTTTTTCTCACACAACAAAGAACAAAGCAATGAAATGAATTTCAGCTCAAACACTCGTCGGTGTTGGAAACACTTGCTTTGAACCAGAAGTGATTCTCTGGGAAGGGCCAGCTACTGTCAATCTTGAGACCAACGCAGGACTGATCATCGAGGCTGAAGCGGCCTATGCCAGGACCCATATTGGGACGGTAGGGAAGCATAGTAATGTCCGAGGTATAGATACAGTTGCTTCTCATAAATGGTAGTAACGTTGTATCAACAGCAGCTGGATCGCCTTCCATCGTCATTGGATAGTTTTGTCCAAGGAAGAGCAAGTTTCCTCCAAGACTTTCAATACTGAACCAGGGAGAAGGTGTTGGCGCTAGTACACTAGTATCGATCTTGAATACCCTGCAACGGATGTTGGAATAGGTCCGGAGAGTGCGACCATGCGAGACAACACCTGCTTCCTTAGTAACATCAGCAGTGCCCTGTATACAGACAAGAAGAGGTGATCCATCAGAATAAGTTGCCAGGCGCCACTGAGTATATGGGTCCTGCTCGTCCTCATGCTTGTAAAAAATTTCAAGTACAGGTGGTGGAATGTTTACAGGACCTTGGGAACACAAGAAGGTTAATTAGTAAAGGGAAACTAGCTAACCCGCATGCATGTGGATGAAACAATTATAATTACGATGGAAGAAAAACATACCGAAAGCATCAGGATTCCATGCAAAAATAGTGCCACGAGTGGTGGCAGCAAACACAAGACCCTCGTATTGAATTGCATCATAGTACTCATCCATGTATAGAAATTGATTTTTGAGCAATATCCATCGAGGCGTGGAAGTAAGGACGGCAACAAGCTTGTCGAAGATAGCAACAACATCATAGTTCATGTAATCCCAAGAGCGGTTGGGAACTCGACAAATTGTTGTCTTCCGTAGACGACAGTCAGGATGATCGTATTTGAACTCACGTAGAATACCGGTGTACTCAACCTCTGGGCAGTCATCTGAGATTTTTGGAAGTGGAACCCGGTGATGAGTGTACACATTCATAGGTTCCCACTCGGAGTTGTACCCAATATAAACAACCCAATCTCCATTTGCGCCTGCCCAAGCCTTGCCCTCAAGTGATGGCATCTTAACATCATACGTATCATTATCGAGAGGCATCAACTTACACAACGCGAGGCTTCCCTCATCCCTGCGCCAATCAGCAGGGTCATGGCGAAGAAGATAGGGGAGATCAAACCACTCCTGGACCCTTGGGTTCCTTGTAATGATGTTATTAGTTGAGTCAAGAATGGTCTTGAACGAACCTGCCATGCTAGCCGAGGTGATGACGTCGCACCGATCAATGAGTTCCTCCACCGTGTCATCATTCAGATCGGGGCAACAATAACGGGGTCGTTTCTGGCCTGTTCCCTCCATGGAGAAGACAATCGAACAATGGAAGAAGGACGGGTGAAGGAAAATGGAGGAGGGAGTAAGAGCTAGCGTGCGGCAGTAGTTCCAAATCGAGAGGGAAAGGCGAAGAGTCGATGGACGGTTGCCACGGTACACGAAGAGGCACCTGGGGAGCGAACGGTTGCCACAGAGGTCACACACTGACGACAAGGGCCGAGTGAACCGCATGTGTATATCGCACACATCTTCATCTGGCTGGCCGTTTCTTTTGTGTTGCCTAATCACAAACAGTTCATCCGAGTGAACCGTATGTTGTATATCGCACAAACCTTCATCTGGCTGCCCGTTTCTTTTGTTCCTCCTCATCACAAACAATTCATCCGAGTGAACCGTATGATGTGTATCGCACACACCTTCATCTGGCTGCCCGTTTCTTTTGTTCTTCCTCATCGCAAACAGTTAATTGAACTGAACTATATGCCCTTCATCACACACGCAACTAAAATCTTAACCGTGTTTGATGCATCCGTCATCGCAAACATTTTATACATTTTTGACGGTTTTCATACACCATTGTTTGTCATTATTGCATCGCACACGGTTTCTCGAAGGGTCTCTAATCGTAGTGTCGCGTTAGCAGCATCCTGTGATAACCCACAAGTATAGGGGATCGCAACAGCTTTCGAGGGTAAAGTATTCAACCCAAATTTATTGATTCGACACAAGGGGAGCCAAAGAATATTCTCAAGTATTAGCAGTTGAGTTGTCAATTCAACCACACCTGGAAACTTGTATCTGCAGCAAAGTGTTTAGTTGTTGGAAATATGCCCTAGAGGCAATAATAAATTGGTTATTATTATATTTCCTTGTTCATGATAATCGTTTATTATCCATGCTAGAATTGTATTGATAGGAAACTCAGATACATGTGTGGATACATAGACAACACCATGTCCATAGTAAGCCTCTAGTTGACTAGCTCGTTGATCAATAGATGGTTACGGTTTCCTGACCATGGACATTAGATGTCGTTGATAATGGGATCACATCATTAGGAGAATGATGTGATGGACAAGACCCAATCCTAAGCCTAGCACAAGATCATGTAGTTTGTATGCTAAAGCTTTTCTAATGTCAAGTATCATTTCCTTAGACCATGAGATTGTGCAAATCCCGGATACCGTAGGAATACTTTTGGTGTGCCAAACGTCACAACGTAACTGGGTGGCTATAAAGGTACACTACAGGTATCTCCGAAAGTGTCTGTTGGGTTGGCACGAATCGAGACTGGGATTTGTCACTCCGTGTAAACGGAGAGGTATCTCTGGGCCCACTCGGTAGGACATCATCATAATGTGCACAATGTGATCAAGGAGTTGATCACGGGATGATGTGTTACGGAATGAGTAAAGAGACTTGCCAGTAACGATATTGAACAAGGTATCAGGATACCGACGATCGAATCTCGGGCAAGTACAATACCGCTAGACAAAGGGAATTGTATACGGGATTGATTAAGTCCTTGACATCGTGGTTCATCCGATGAGATCATCGTGGAACATGTGGGAGCCAACATGGGTATCCAGATCCCTCTATCGGTTATTGACCGAAGAGTCATCTCGGTCATGTCTGCATGTCTCCCGAACCCGTAGGGTCTACACACTTAAGGTTCGATGACGCTAGGGTTATAAAGGAAGTTTCTTTGTGGTTACCGAATGTTTTTCGGAGTCCCGGATGAGATCCCAGACGTCACGAGGAGTTCCGGAATGGTCCGGAGGTAAAGTTTTATATATGGGAAGTCTTGTTTTGGTCGCCGGAAAAGTTTCGCGCATTATGGGTATTGTACCGGGAGTGCCGAAAGGGGTCCAGGGATCCACCAAGGGGGTCCACCTGCCCCGAGGGGCCACATGGGCTGTAGGGGTGTGCGCCTTGGCCTATATGGGCCAAGGGCACCAGCCCCAAGAGGCCCATGCGCCAAGAGATAAGGGAAAGGAAGAGTCCTAAAGGGGGAAGGCACCTCCTAGGTGCCTTGGGGAGGATGGACTCCTCCCTGGCCGCACCCTTCCTTGGAGGAAGGGCCAAGGCTGCGCCCCCCCTCTCCCTTGGCCCTATATATAGTGGGGGGAAGGGAGGGCAGCCGTACCAATGTTCTGGCGCAGCCCTCCCCCTCTCCCAAGTCCTTCTCCTCTCCCATGGTGCTTGGCGAAGCCCTGCAGGATTGCCACGCTCCTCCACCACCACCACGCCGTCGTGCTGCTGCTGGACGGAGTCTTCCTCAACCTCTCCCTCTCTCCTTGCTGGATCAAGGCATGGGAGACGTCACCGGGCTGTACGTGTGTTGAACGCGGAGGTGCCGTCCGTTCGGCACTAGGATCTCCCACGAGTACGACTCCTTCAACCCCGTTCTCTTGAACGCTTCCGCTTAGCGATCTACAAGGGTATGTAGATGAACTCTCCTACCCTCGTTGCTGGTCTCTCCATAGATAGATCTTGGTGACACGTAGGAAAATTTTGAATTTCTGATACGTTCCCCAATAGTGGCATCATGAGCTAGGTCTATTGCGTAGATTCTATGCACGAGTAGAACACAAAGTAGTTGTGGGTGTTGATTTTGTTCAATATGCTTACCGTTACTAGTCCAATCTTGATTCGGCGGCATTGTGGGATGAAGCGGCCCGGACCGACCTTACACGTACTCTTATGTGAGACTGGTTCCACCGACTGACATGCACTAGTTGCATAAGGTGGCTAGCGGCTGTCTGCCTCTCCCACTTTAGTCGGATCGGATTCGATGAAAAGGGTCCTTATGAAGGGTAAATAGCAATTGGCATATCACGTTGTGGTTTTTGCGTAGGTAAGAAACGTTCTTTCTAGAAACCCATAGCAGCCATGTAAAACATGCAAACAACAATTAGAGGACGTCTAACTTGTTTTTGCAGGGTATGCTATGTGATGTGATATGGCCAAAAGGATGTGATGAATGATATATGTGATGTATGAGATTGATCATGTTCTTGTAATAGGAATCACGACTTGCATGTCGATGAGTATGACAACCGGCAGGAGCCATAGGAGTTGTCTTTAATTTATTTATGACCTGCGTGTCAACATAAACGTCATGTAATTACTTTACTTTATTGCTAACTGTTAGCTGTAGTAGTAGAAGTAATAGTTGGCGAGACAACTTCATGAAGACACGATGATGGAGATCATGATGATGGAGATCATGGTGTCATGCCGGTGACGATGATGATCATGGAGCCCCAAAGATGGAGATCAAAAGGAGCAAAGTGATGATGGCCATATCATGTCACTATTTGATTGCATGTGATGTTTATCATGTTTATACATCTTATTTGCTTAGAACGATGGTAGTAAATAAGATGATCCCTCATTAAAATTTCAAGAAAGTGTTCCCCCTAACTATGCACCGTTGCGAAAAGTTCGTCGTTTCGAAGCACCACGTGATGATCGGGTGTGAAAGATTCTAACGTTCGAATACAACGGGTGTTGACGAGCCTAGCATGTACAGACATGGCCTCGGAACACATGCAAAACACTTAGGTTGACTTGACGAGCCTAGCATGTACAGACATGGCCTCGGAACACAAGAGACCGAAAGGTCGAGCATGAGTCGTATGGTAGATACGATCAACATGAAGATGTTCACCGATGTTGACTAGTCCGTCTCACGTGATGATCGGACACGGCCTAGTTGACTCGGATCATGTAATCACTTAGATGACTAGAGGGATGTCTATCTGAGTGGGAGTTCATAAGATGAACTTGTTTATCCTGAACATAGTCAAAAGGATTTTGCAAATTATGTCGTAGCTCGCGTATCAGTTCTACTGTTTAGATATGTTCCTAGAGAAAAAAATTAGTTGAAAGTTGATAGTAGCAATTATGCGGACTAGGTCCGTAAACTGAGGATTGTCCTCATTGCTTCATAGAAGGCTTATGTCCTTAATGCACCACTCAGTGTGCTGGACCTCGAACGTCGTCTGTAGATGTTGCGAACATCTGACATACACGTTTTGATAACTACGTAATAGTTCAGTTAAATGGTTTAGAGTTGAGGCACCGAAGACGTTTTGAAACATCACGAAACATATGAGATGTTTCGAGGGCTGAAATTGGGATTTCAGGCTCGTGCCCACGTCAAGAGGTATAAGACCTCCGACGATTTTCTTAGCCTACAAACTAAGGGAGAAAAACTCAATTGTTGAGCTTGTGCTCAGATTGTCTGAGTACAACAATCATTTGAATCGAGTGGGAGTTGATCTTCCAGATGAGATGGTGATGTTTCTCCGAAGTCATTACCACCAAGTTGCTAGAGCTTCGTGATGAACTATGATATATCAAGGACATATATGATGATCCTTGAGATATTCGCGATGTTTGACACCACAAAAGGTAGAAATCAAGAAGGAGCATCAATTATTGATGGTTGGTGAAACCACTAGTTTCAAGAAGGGCAAGGGCAAGAAGGGATACTTCATGAAATGGCAAATCAGCTGCTGCTCTAGTGGAGAAACCCAAGGTTGAACCCAAACCCGAGACTAAGTGCTTCTGTAATAAGGGGAATAGCCACTGGAGCAGAATTACCCTAGATACTTGGTAGATGAGAAGGCTGTCGATAGAAGTATATTGGATATACATTATGTTAATGTGTACTTTACTAGTACTCCTAGTAGCACCAGGGTATTAGATACCGGTTCGGTTGCTAAGTGTTAGTAACTCGAAACAAAAGCTACGGAATAAACGGAGACTAGCTAAAGGTGAGCTGATGATATATGTTGGAAGTGTTTCCAAGGTTGATATGATCAAGCATCGCACGCTCCCTCTACCATCGAGATTGGTGTTAAACCCAAATAATTGTTATTTGGTGTTTGCGTTGAGCAAGACATGATTAGATTATGTCTATCGCAATACGAATATTCATTTAAGGAGAATAATGGTTACTCTGTTTATTTGAATAATACCTTCAATGGTCTTGCACCTGATATAAATGGTTTATTGAATCCTGAGCGTAGTGATACACATGTTCATGCCAAAAGATAGTAATGATATTACCACTTACTTGTGGCACTGCAATTTTAGTCACAATGGTATAAAACGCATGAAGAAGCTCCATGTTGATGGATCTTTGGACTCGCTTGATTTTGAATCACTTGAGACATGTAAATCATACCACATGGGCAAGATGACTGAAAGCCTTGTTTTCAGTAAAAATGGAACTAGAAAGCAACTTGTTGGAAGAAATACATTTTGATGTGTGCAGTCCAATGAGTGCTGAGGCGTGTAGTGGATATCGTTATGTTCTTACTTCACAGATGATTTGAGTAGATGTTGAGTACATTTACTTGATAAATCACGAGTCTGAATTATTGAAAGGTTCAAGTAATTTCAGGGTGAAGTTGAAAGATCGTCGTGACAAGAGGATAAAATATCTATGATATGATCATAGAAATGAATATCTGAATTACGAGTTTGGCACAGAATTAAGACATTGTGGAAATTGTTTCACAACTAATACAGCCTGGAACACCATAGTGTGATGGTGTGTTCGAACATCATAACTGCACCCTATTGGATATGATGCATACCATGATGTCCCTTATCGAATTACCACGATAGTTTATGGCTTAGGCATTAGAGACAACCACATTCAATTTAAATAGGGCACCACGTAATTCCGATGAGATGACACCGTATGAACTATGGTTTAGAGAAACCTAAGCTGTCATTTCTTAAAAGTTTGGGGCTGCGATGCTTATGTGAAAAAGTTTCAGGCTGATAAGCTCGAACCAAAAGCGGATAAATGCATCTTCATAGGACACCCAAAAATAGTTGGGTATACCTCCTGTCTCAGATTCGAAAACAATAAGGGATTGTTTCTTGAATCAGGTCCTTTCTCGAGGAAAAGTTTCTCTCGAAAGAATTGAGTGGGAGGATGGTGGAGACTTGATAAGGTTATTGAACCATCTCTTCAACTAGTGTGTGGCAGGGCACAGGGAGTTGTTCCTGTGGCACCTACACCAATTGAAGTGGAAGCTTATGATAGTGACCATGAAACTTCAGATCAAGTCACTACCAAACCTCGTAGGATGACAAGGATGCGTACTACTTCAGAGTGGTACGTAATCCTGTCTTGGAAGTCATGTTGCTAGACAACAATGAACCTACGAGCTATGGAGAAACGATGGTGGGCCTGGATTCCAAAATGGCTCGAGGCCATATAATCCGAGAAAGGATCCATATATGAAAACAAAGTGTAGACTTTGGAAGAACTACTTGATGGTCGTAAGGCCGTTAGGTACATATGGATTTTAAAAGGAAGACGGACAATGATGGTAATCACCATTAAGAAAGCTCGACTTTGCGTTAAGATGGTTTCCGACAAGTTCAAGGAGTTGACTATGATGAGACTTTCTCACTCGTAGCGATGCTAAGAGTCTATTGGAATTATATTAGCGATCACTGCATTATTTATGAAATCTTGCAGATAGGATGTCAAAACATTGTTTCCTCGATGATTTTCTTGAGGAAAGGTTGTATGTGATACAACCGGAAGGTTTTGTCAATCCTGAAAGATGCTAACAAGTATGCAAAGCTCCATCAATCCTTCTAAGGACTGGAGTAAGCATCTCGGAGTTGGAATGTATGCTTTGATGAGATGATCAAAGATTTTGGGTGTATACAAAGTTTATGAGAAACTTGTATTTCCAAAGAAGTGAGTGGGAGCACTATAGAATTCCCGATGAGTATATGTTGTTGACATATTGTTGTTCGGAAATGACGCAGAATTTCTGGAAAGCACATAGGGTTATTTGGAAAGTGTTTTTCAATGGAAAACCTGGATTAAGCTACTTGAACATTGAGCATCAAGATCTATAAGGATAGATCAAAACGCTTGATGGTACTTTCAAATGAGCACACACCTTGACATGATCTTGAAGGTGTTTAAGATGGATCAGTCAAAGAAGGAGTTCTTGCCTGAGTTGTAAGGTATGAAGTTAAGACTTAAAGCTCGATCACGGCAGAATAGAGAGAAAGGACGAAGGTCGTCCCCTATGCTTAAGACATAGGCTCTACAGTATGCTATGCTGTGTACCGCACCTGAAATGTGCCTTGCCATGAGTCAGTCAAGGGGTACAAGAGTGATCCAAGAATGGATCACAGGACGGCGGTCAGAGTTATCCTTAGTAACTAGTGGACTAAGGAATTTTCTCGATTATGGAGGTGGTAAAAGAGTTCGTCGTAAAGGGTTACGCCGATGCAAACTTTGACACTAATCCAGATTATTCTGAGTAGTAAACTGGATTCGTATAGTAGAACAGTTATTTGGAATAGCTCCAAATAGAATGTGGTAGCTGCATCTAGGAGATGACATAGAGATTTGTAAATCACACATGGATCTGAAAGATTCAGACCCATTGACTAAAACCTCTCTCACAAGCATAACATGATCAAACCCAGAACTCTTTGGGTGTTAGTCACATGGGGATGTGACCTTGAGTGTTAATCACATATCAATGTGAATTGGATTATTTACTCTAGTGCAAGTGGGAGACTGTTGGAAATATGCCCTAGAGGCAATAATAAATTGGTTATTATTATATTTCCTTGTTCATGATAATCGTTTATTATCCATGCTAGAATTGTATTGATAGGAAACTCAGATACATGTGTGGATACATAGACAACACCATGTCCCTAGTAAGCCTCTAGTTGACTAGCTCGTTGATTAATAGATGGTTACGGTTTCCTGACCATGGACATTAGATGTCGTTGATAACGGGATCACATCATTAGGAGAATGATGTGATGGACAAGACCCAATCCTAAGCCTAGCACAAGATCATGTAGTTCGTATGCTAAAGCTTTTCTAATGTCAAGTATCATTTCCTTAGACCATGAGATTGTGCAACTCCCGGATACCGTAGGAATACTTTGGGTGTGCCAAATGTCACAACGTAACTGGGTGGCTATAAAGGTACACTACAGGTATCTCCGAAAGTGTCCGTTGGGTTGGCACGAATCAAGACTGGGATTTGTCACTCCGTGTAAACGGAGAGGTATCTCTGGGCCCACTCGGTAGGACATCATCATAATATGCACAATGTGATCAAGGACTTGATCACGGGATGATGTGTTACGGAATGAGTAAAGAGACTTGCCGGTATTGAGATTGAACAAGGTATCAGGATACTGACGATCGAATCTCGGGCAAGTACAATACCGCTAGACAAAGGGAATTGTATACGGGATTGATTAAGTCCTTGACATCGTGGTTCATCCGATGAGATCATCGTGGAACATGTGGGAGCCAACATGGGTATCCAGATCCCGCTGTCGGTTATTGACCGGAGAGTCATCTCGGTCATGTCTGCATGTCTCCCGAACCCCTAGGGTCTACACACTTAAGGTTCGATGACGCTAGGGTTATAAAGGAAGTTTGTATGTGGTTACCGAATATTGTTCGGAGTCCCGAATGAGATCCCAGACGTCACAAGGAGTTCCGGAATGGTCGGGAGGTAAAGTTTTATATATGGGAAGTCTTGTTTTGGTCGCCGGAAAAGTTTCGCGCATTATCGGTATTGTACCGGGAGTGCCGAAAGGGGTCCGGGGATCCACCAAGGGGGTCCACCTGCCCCGGGGGGGCACATGGGCTGTAGGGGTGTGCGCCTTGGCCTATATGGGCCAAGGGCACCAGCCCCAAGAGGCCCATGCGCCAAGAGATAAGGGAAAGGAAGAGTACTAAAGGGGGAAGGCACCTCCTAGGTGCCTTGGGGAGGATGGACTCCTCCCTGGCCGCACCCTTCCTTGGAGGAAGGGCCAACGCTGCGCCCCCCCCCCCCCCCTCTCCCTTGGCCCTATATATAGTGGGGGGAAGGGAGGGCAGCCGTACCAATGTTCTGGCGCAGCCCTCCCCCTCTCCCAAGTCCTTCTCCTCTCCCGTGGTGCTTGGCGAAGCCCTGCAGGATTGCCACGCTCCTCCACCACCACCACGCCATCGTGCTGCTGCTGGACGGAGTCTTCCTCAACCTCTCCCTTACTCCTTGCTGGATCAAGGCATGGGAGACGTCACCAGGATGTACGTGTGTTGAACGCGGAGGTGCCGTCCGTTCGGCACTAGGATCTCTGACGAGTATGACTCCTTCAACCCCGTTCTCTTGAACGCTTCCGCTTAGCGATCTACAAGGGTATGTAGATGCACTCTCCTCCACTCGTTGCTGGTCTCTCCATAGATAGATCTTGGTGACACATAGGAAAATTTTGAATTTCTGATACGTTCCCCAACATTAGTAGCAAAGTAATATGATAGTGATGGTAACAGTAACAAAAGATTAACGAAAGCAAAGTAATATTTTTGGTATTTTGTAGTGATTGTAACAATAGCAACGGGAAAGTAAATAAGCGTAAACCAGTATATGGAAAGCTCGTAGGCATCGGATCAATGATGGATAATTATGCCGGATGTGGTTCATCATGTAACAGTCATAACATAGGGTGACACGCAACTAGCTCCAATTCGTCAATGTAATGTAGGCATGTATTCCGAATATAGTCATACGTGCTTATGGAAAAGAACTTGCATGACATCTTTTGTTCTACCCTCCCGTGGCAGCGGGGTCCTAATGGAAACTAAGGGATATTAAGGCCTCCTTTTAATAGAGAGCCAGAACAAAGCATTAGCACATAGTGAATACATGAACTCCTCAAACTACGGTCATCATCGGTAAGTATCCCGATAATTGTCACTTCGGGGTTAACGGATCATAACACATAATAGGTGACTATAGACTTGCAAGATAGGATCAAGGACTCTCATATATTGATGAAAACATAATAGGTTCAGATCTGAAATCATGGCACTCGGGCCCTAGTGACAAGCATTAAGCATAGCAAAGTCATAACAACATCAATCTCAGAACATAGTGGATACTAGGGATCAAACCCTAACAAAACTAACTCGATTACATGGTAAATCTCATCCAACCCATCACCGTCCAGCAAGCCTACGATGGAATTACTCACGCATGGCGGTGAGCATCATGAAATTGGTGATGGAGGATGGTTGATGATGACGACGGCGATGAATCCCCCTCTCCGGAGCCCCGAACGGACTGCAGATCAGCCCTCCCAAGAGGTTTTAGGGCTTGGCGGCGGCTTCGTATCGTAAAACGCGATGATTTCTTCTCTCGTATTTTTTTCTCCCCGAAAGCAGTTAGATAGAGTTGGAGTTGGAGTCGGGAGGTCTCCAGGGGGCCCACGAGGTAGGGGGCGCGTCCCCCACCCTCATGGCAAGGGTGTGGGCCCCCTGGTCTTCATCTTTGGCGAGGATTTTTATTATTTATTGTAAGATATTCCGTGGAGTTTCAGGTCATTCCGAGAACTTTTGTTTTCTGCACATAAAACAACATCATGGCAATTCTGCTGAAAACAGCGTCAGTCCGGGTTAGTTCCATTCAAATCATACAAATTAGAGTCCAAAACAAGGGCAAAAGTGCTTGGAAAAGTAGATACAACGGAGACGTATCAACTCCCCCAAGCTTAAGCCCTTGCTTGTCCTCAAGCAATTCAGTTGACAAACTGAAAGAAATAAAGAAAAACTTTTACAAACTCTGTTTGCTCTTGTTGTTATAAATATGTCAAGCTAGCATTCAAGTTTTCAGCAAAGATTAGAACTAACCACATTCGCAATAACGCATAGGTCTCAAGTTTACTCATATCAATAGCATAATTAACTAGCGAGCCATAATAATAAAACTCGGATGACAACACTTTCTCAAAACAATCATAATATGATATAACAAGATGGTATCTCGCTAGCCCTTTCTGAGACCGCAAAACATAAATGCAGAGCACCTTTAAAGATCAAGGACTGACTAGACATTGTAATTCATGGTAAAAGAGATCCAATCATAGTCACACCCAATATAAATTAACAGTAATGAATGCAAATGATAGTGGTGCTCTCCAACTGGTGCTTTTAATAAGAGGGTGATGACTCAACATAAAAGTAAATAGATAGGCCCTTCGCAGAGGGAAGCAGGGATTTGTAGAGGTGCCAGAGCTCAGTTTTGAAATAGAGGCGAATAATATTTTGAGCGGTATACTTTCATTGTCAACATAGCAACCAAGAGATGGCGATATCTTCCATGCTACACACATTATAGGTGGTTCCTAAACAGAATGGTAAAGTTTATACCCCCCCTCCACCAACAAACATCAATCCATGGCTTGCTCGAAACAACGAGTGCCTCCAACATACATCGGGTCCCAGGGGGAGTTTTGTTTGCAATTATTTTGATTTAGTTTGCATAAAGCATGGGACTGGGCATCCCGGTGACCAGCCATTTATCTCGTGAGTGAGGAGCGGAGTCCACTCCTCTTGAGAATAACCCGCCTAGCATGGAAGATACAGGCAGCCCTAGTTGATACATGAGCTATTCGAGCATACAAAACAGGATGATTATTTGAAGGTTTAGAGTTTGGCACATTCAAATTTACTTGGAACGGCGGGTAGATACCGCATATAGGAAGGTATAGTGGACTCATGTAGAATAACTTTGGGGTTTAAGGAGTTTGGATGCACAAGCAGTATTCCCGCTTAGTACATGTGAAGGCTAGCAAAAGACTGGGAAGCGACCAACTAGAGAGCGACAATAGCCATGTACATGCATTAAAATTAATAAACATTGGATGCAAGCATGAGTAGGATATAATCCACCATGAACATAAATATCGTGAAGGCTATGTTGATTTGTTTCAACTACATGCGTGAACATGTGCCAAGTCAAGTCACTTAAATCATTCAGAGGAGGATACCACCCTATCATACCACATCATAACCATTTTAATAGCATGTTGGCATGCAAGGTAAACCATTATAACTCATAGCTAATCAAGCATGGCACAAGAAACTATGATCCCTAATTTTCATTGCAAACATGTTTATTCATAACAAGCTGAATCAAGAACGATGAACTCATCATATTTACAAAAACAAAAGAGGTCAAGTTCGTCCCAGCTTTTCTCATCTAAGTCAGTCCATCATATATCATCATAATTGCCTTTCACTTGCACGACCGAACGATGTGAATAAGAATAAGAGTGCACGTGCATTGGACTAAGCTGGAATCTGCGAGCATTCAATAAACAGGAGAAGACAAAGCAATATGGGCTCTTGGTTAAATCAGCAATAAATCATATAAGAGCCACTTCAACAATTTAATCATGGTCTTCTCCTACTGACCCCCAAAGAAAAGAAAAGAAATAAAACTATTTACATGGGAAAGCTCCCAACAAGCAAAAGAAGAACGGGAAATCTTTTTGGGTTTTATTTTTAATTACTACTACAAGCATGGAAAGTAAATTAATTAAAAGCTACAACTAAATTTTTTGGTTTTTTCTTAAGGTTTATTAATCACACAAGAAGAAAGCATAAAAGGAAATAAACTAGCATGGATGATACAATGAAAAAGTATGAGCACCAACATCTAGCAATGAGTGTGTGTGAACATAAATGTAATGTCGCTGAGAAATACGTACCCCCCCAAGCTTAGGCTTTTGGCCTAAGTCAGTTTATGGCCACGGCTGGCCTGGCTGATATCCATAATAATAGTTGAGGTCGTACTGTGATGAGGAAGAAGAAGGCTCCGATTGCCACTGGCTGGCAATCATCTCCGGATCCCACTGATAGTTAGATTGTCGTGAAGGATCAAATTGTGGTTCCAGTTCTGGCTCCTCGGCTGGTGCAGGGTTCCGGTAGGCGTGGATAGCCGTCAACGGAACAAGGTACGTGTTGATCGCATTGGTCGTGGAGGAAAGCGGTGAGGTCTGCATTATGAGCCAACTCATGAAAATCTTCATAAATCACTGCTGCTCTTAAGAAATCCTCGGAAGAACATTCACACGCCCGAACCTCCACGGTGCGCGGCAAATTATACTTAGGCTTCGGTGCCTTTTCCTTCGAGCATTGGCTCGATGAGCCCCTCAATAATCTCCTCGTCATTTTCTGAAAAATCCTGAAATTTTTAGTAACTTCAAAATAAAAGTAAACCAAACTCAATAATATTGATAGCAACTACTCCTACAAGTGCCTAGAGCCTATATCATGCATCAAAACTACTTTTGACCATATAAATTTGACATGCAAGCTCAAGAACAGGGTCACCTAAGTAGAAAACATTTGCAATGAATAAAGCACTAGACCAAAAACTAATTGGACCAATGGAGGAGTCACATACCAAGGAACAATCTCCCCAAGCAGTTTTGTGAGAGGTGCTTTGAGCAAGGAGATCGAAAATGGCAGCAAAACGAGCTTGGACTCCGGTTTGAGCTGGTTTTTCGTGTTTGTGGGAGGAAGAAGAAGAGGATGGGTGGAGGAATAAGTGGAGGAGGGCCACCATGGGCCCACGAGGTAGGCGAGCGTGCCCTAGGGGGGTGGGCGAACCCCTCCACCCTCGTGGCAAGGTGGTTGGCCCCCCTCGTGTGTTCTTTGTTCCATAAATCCTCAAATATTCTAGAAAAAATCATATTTAATTTTCAGGGCATTTGGAGAACTTTTATTTTTGAGGTATTTTTATATTGCACGGATAATCAGATAACAGACAGACAAATAATTATTTTTATTTTATTTAATATAAATAACAGAAAGTAAAAGTGGGGTACAGAAGGTTGTGCTTCTAGTTTCATCCATCTCATGATCATCAAAAGGAATCCACTAACAAGGTTGATCAAGTCTTGTTAACAAACTCATTCTGATTAACATGAAACCGGAGAAATTTCGAATAACACTAGGTTACCTCAACGGGGATATGCACATCCCCAATAATAAGTATATCATATTTGTTCTTGACAGTAGGAAGAGGAAATTCAAAACCTCCAAATATAATCGATGGAATTTTTCCGATAGAATTGATACTATGAACTTGAGGTTATTTCCTCGGAAAGTGTACCGTATGCTCATTACCATTAACATGAAAAGTGACATTGCCTTTGTTGCAATCAATAACAGCCCCTGCAGTATTAAGAAAAGGTCTTCTAAGAATAATAGACATACTATCGTCCTCGGGAATATCAAGAATAACAAAGTCCGTTAAAATAGTAACGTTTGCAACTACGACAGGCACATCCTCACAAATACCGATAGGTATAGCAGTTGATTTATCAGCCATTTGCAAAGATATTTTAGTAGGTGTCAACTTATTCAATTCAAGTCTACGATATAAAGAGAGAGGCATAACACTAACACCGGCTCCAAGATCACATAAAGCAGTTTTAACATAGTTTCTTTTAATGGAGCATGGTATAGTAGGTACTCCTGGATCTCCAAGTTTCTTTGGTATTCCACCCTTAAAAGTATAATTAGCAAGCATGGTGGAAATTTCAGCTTCTGGTATCTTTCTTTTATTTGTAATAATATCTTTCATGTACTTAGCATAAGGATTTGTTTTAAGCATATCAGTTAATCGCATACGTAAAAAGATAGGTCTAATCATTTCAGCAAAGCACTCAAAATCCTCATCATCCTTTTTCTTGGATGGTTTGGGAGGACAAGGCATGGGTTTCTGAACCCAAGGCTCTCTTTCTTTACCATGTTTACTAGCAACAAAGTCTTTCTTATCATAACGTTGATTCTTTGATTGTGGGTTATCAAGATCAACAGCAGGTTCAATTTCTACATCATTATCATTACTAGGTTGAGCATCATTATGAACATCATCATTAACACTTTCATTAGGTTCATGTTCATTACCAGATTGTGTTTCAGCATCAGACATAGAGATATCATTTGGATTATCAGGTGGTTCAGCAATAGGTTCACTAGAAGTTTGCACAGTTCTATCATTTTTCTTTTTCTTCTTTTTAGAAGAACTAGGTGCATCAATATTATTTCTCTGATAATCTTGCTCAATTCTCTTAGGGTGCCTTTTAGGATGCAAAGGTTCCCGAGTCATTCTACCAGTTCTAGTAGCCACTTTAACAGCATAATCATTTTTCTTACTATTCATCTCATTGAGCAATTCTTTTTGAGCTTTAAGTACTTGTTCTACTTGATTGGTAATCATAGAAGCATGTTTACTAATAAGTTTAAGTTCACCTTTGACATTAGCCATATAATCACCCAAGTGTTCAAGCATATTTGAATTGTATTTCAATTGTCTACCAAAATAAGCATTAAAATCTTCTTGCTTAGCCATAAATTTATCAAACTCATCTAAGCATGGGCTA
Organism: Triticum monococcum; assembly: GCA_034509565.1. Lineage (NCBI taxonomy): Eukaryota > Viridiplantae > Streptophyta > Magnoliopsida > Poales > Poaceae > Triticum > Triticum monococcum. The sequence goes on from CM067844.1 coordinate 532,283,544, forward strand.
GCAAACTTAGTAAATGGGATTACAGCTTTATCATATCTATAGAGAGAATTTACCTTTACTACCTGTGTCGGGTTATCAAGACCATGAGTTTCTTCAATAGGTAATGAATTAAGATTATATGTTTCTTCAACAGGCGGTAAATTAAGACCGTGTATTTCTTCAATAGGAAGTAAATTCTTAACATCTTAAGCTTTAATACCCTTTTCTTTCATAGAATTCTCTGCCTCTTGCATATCTTCAGGACTGAGAAATAGAATACCCCTCTTCTTCGGAGTTGGTTTAGGAATAGGCTCAGGAATTGGCTCCGGAGGTGTCCAATTATTTTCATTTGTCAACAAATTATTCAATAGAATTTAAGCCTCATCCGGTGTTCTTTCCCTGAAAACAGAACCAGCACAACTATCCAGGTAATCTCTGGAGGCATCAGTTAGTCCATTATAAAATATATCAAGTATTTCATTTTTCTTAAGAGGATGATCAGGCAAAGCATTAAGTAATTGGAGAAGCCTCCCCCAAGCTTGTGGGAGACTCTCTTCTTCGATTTGCATAAAATTATATATATGTCCCTTAAAGCAGCTTGTTTCTTATGAGTAGGGAAATATTTAGCAGAGAAGTAATAAATCATATCCTGGGGACTACGCACACAACCAGGATCAAGAGAATTAAACCATATCTTAGCATCACCCTTTAATGAGAACGGAAATATTTTAAGGATATAAAAGTAACGAGTTCTCTCATCTTTAGTGAACAGAGTGGCTATATCATTCAATTTAGTAAGATGTGCCAGAACAGTTTCAGATTCATAACCATGAAAGGATCAGATTCAACCAAAGTAATTATATCAGGATCAACAAAGAATTCATAATCCTTATCAGTAACAAAGATAGGTGAAGTAGCAAAAGTAGGGTCAGGTTTCATTCTAGCATTTAGAGATTGCTTACTCCATTTAGCTAATAATCTTTTGAGTTCATTTCTATTTTTGCAAGCTAAAATAGCTAAAGAAGCTTCTTGATCAAAAACATAACCCTTAGGAATAACAAGTGATTCTTCATCATCACTTTCATCAGTATCATCAGATTCAATATTTTCAATTTCTCTAGCTCTAGCAAGTTGTTCATCAAGAAAATCACTAAGTGGCACAGTAGTATCAGGCATAGAGGTAGTTTCATCATAAGTATCATGCATAGCAGAAGTGGCATCATCAATAACATGCGACATATCAGAACGAATAGCAGAAGCAGGTGTAGGTGTCGCAAGCTTACTTAAAATAGAAGGTGAATCGAGTGCAGAGCTAGATGGCAGTTCCTAACCTCCCCTCGTAGTTGAGGGATAGATCTTGGTTTTTGGATCTCTCAAGTTCTTCATAATGATAAGCAGATATAAATCCCAAGTGACTCAAAGAATAGAGCTATGCTCCCCAGCAAAGTGTTTAACCCAAATTTATTGATTCGAGGGTAAAGTATTCAACCCAAATTTATTGATTCGACACAAGGGGAGCCAAAGAATATTCTCAAGTATTAGCAGCTGACTTTTCAATTCAACCACACCTGGAAACTTAGTATCTGCAGCAAAGTGTTTAGTAGCAAAGTAATATGATAGTGATGGTAATGATAACAAAAGAGTAACGAAAGCAAAGTAATGTTTTTGGTATTTTGTAGTGATTGTAACAATAGCAACGGGAAAGTAAATAAGCGTAAACCAGTATATGGAAAGCTCGTAGGCATTGGATCAATGATGGATAATTATGCCGGATGCGGTTCATCATGTAACAGTCATAACATAGGGTGACACAGAACTAGCTCCAATTCGTCAATGTAATGTAGGCATGTATTCCGAATATAGTCATATGTGCTTATGGAAAAGAACTTGCATGACATCTTTTGTCCTGCCCTCCCGTGGCAGCGGGGTCCTAATGGAAACTAAGGGATATTAAGGCCTCCTTTTAATAGAGAACCGGAACAAAGCATTAGCACATAGTGAATACATGAACTCCTAAAACTACGGTCATCACCGGTAAGTATCCCGATTATTGTCACTTCGGGGTTAACGGATTATAACACATAATAGGTGACTATAGACTTGCAAGATAGGATCAAGAACTCTCATATATTGATGAAAACATAATAGGTTCAGATCTAAAATCATGGCACTCGGGCCCTAGTGACAAGCATTAAGCATAGCAAAGTCATAGCAACATCAATCTCAGAACATAGTGGATACTAGGGATCAAACCCTAACAAAACTAACTCGATTACATGGTAAATCTCATCCAACCCATCACCGTCCAGCAAGCCTATGATGGAATTACTCACGCACGGCGATGAGCATCGTGAAATTGGTGATGGAGGACGGTTGATGGTGATGACGGCGACGAATCCCCCTCTCCGGAGCCCCGAACGGACTCCAGATCAGCCCTCCCGAGAGGTTTTAGGGCTTGGCGGCGGCTCCGTGTCGTAAAACACGATGATTTCTTCTCTCGTATTTTTTTTCTCCCCGAAAGCAGTTATATAGAGTTGGAGTTGGAGTTGGAAGGTCTCCAGGGGGCCCACGAGGTAGGCGGCGTGATAACCCACAAGTATAGGGGATCACAACAGTTTTCGATAAGTAAAAGTGTCGAACCCAACGAGGAGCTAAAGGTAGAACAAATATTCCCTCAAGTTCTATCGACCACCGATACAACTCTACGCACGCTTGACGTTCGCTTTACCTAGAACAAGTATGAAACTATAAGTACTTTGTAGGTGTTGTTGGATAGGTTTGCAAGATAATAAAGAGTACGTAAATAAAAAGTAGGGGCTGTTTAGATAAAGAAACAATAAAGTAAATATAGCGAGTGTGGAAAAGTGGTGGTAGGAGTTGCGAAATTGCCCCTAAGCAATTGACTACTTTACTAGACCGATAACAAGTATTATGTGGGAGAGGCCACTGCTAGCATGTCATCCCTTACTTGGAATTCTATGCACTTATGATTGGAACTATTAGCAAGCATCCGCAACTACTAATGTTCATTAAGGTAAAACCCAACCATAGCATTAAGATATATTGGCCCCCCTTCAATCATGTATGCATCAATTTCTATGCTAGGTTGAAGCTTCTGTCACTCTTGCCCTCCAATACATAGTCCTATCAACATACAAACTAACCCTAGGGTGTGATCCACGCGCGCAATCATATGATGGGCACCAAAGGACAGCAACATAACCACAAGCAAATTAAATCAATCATAGCAATTCATCAACCACCGATAGGACAACGAAAATCTACTCAGACATCATAGGATGGCAACACATCATTGGATAATAATATGAAGCATAAAGCACCATGTTCAAGTAGAGGGTACAGCGGGTTGCGGGAGAGTGGACCGTTGTAGATAGAGGGGGAAGGTGATGGAGATGTTGGTGAAGATGGCGGAGGTGTTGGTGTAGATCGCGGTGATGATGATGGCCCCCGGTGGCACTCCGGTGCCACCAGAAGCGAGGGGGAGAGAGCCCCCCTCCTTCTTCTTCTTCTTCCTTGACCTCCTCCCTTGATGGGAGAAGGGTTTCCCCTCTAGTCCATGGCCTCCATGGCATGGGAGGGGCGAGAACCCCTCCGAGATTGGATCTGTCTCTCTCTGTTTCTGCGTTCTATTCTGGCTCTGTTTCACCGTTTCGTGTATATATGGAGATCCATAACTCCGATTGGCCTGAAACCTTCGTCGTGATTTTTTTCCCGAAAATTAGCTTTCTTGCGGCAAAAGAAGAGCGTCAACCGCCTTATGGGTGGCTCGCGAGGGTAGGGGGTGCACCCAGGGGGGTCAGGCACGCCCCCGTACCTCGTGACCACCTCGGGAACCGTCTCGTGTGGATTTTTCTTCCGGAATTTTCCAAATATTCCAAAAATAAGCTCCATCTGTTTTTATCCCATTTGGATTCCGTTTGGTATGGATATTCTGCAAAACATAAAACATGGAACAAACAGGAACTGGCACTGGGCACTGGATCAATATGTTAGTCCCAAAAAATAATATAAAAAGTTGCCAAAAGTATATGAAAGTTGAATAATATTGGCATGGAACAATCAAAAATTATAGATACGACGGAGATGTATCAGCATCCCCAAGCTTAATTCCTGCTCGTCCTCGAGTAGGTAAATGATAAAAAATAATTTTTGATGTGGAATGCTACCTAGCATAATCTTGATCGTATGTCTAATCATGGCATGAATATTAAGACACGAGTGATTCAAAGCAATAGTCTATCCTTTGACATTAAGACAATAATACTTCAAGCATACTAATAAAGCAATCATGTGTTTTCAAAATAACAAGGCCAAACAATGTTATCCCTACAAAATCATATAGTCTGGCTATGCTCCATCTTCACCACACAAAATACTCACATCATGCACATCCCGATGACAAGCCAAGCAATTGTTTCATACTTTTGACGTTCTCAAACCTTTTCAGCTTTCACGCAATACATGAGCGTGAGCCATGGACATAACACTATAGGTGGAATAGAATATGATGGTGGAGAAGACAAAAAGGAGAAGATAGTCTCACATCAACTAGGCGTATCAACGGGCTATGGAGATGCCCATCAATAGATATCAATATGAGTGAGTAGGGATTGCCATGCAACGGATGCACTAGAGCTATAAGTGTATGAAAGCTCCAACTGAAACTAAGTGGGTGTGCATCCAACTTGTTTGCTCATGAAGACCTCGGGCATTTGAGGAAGCCCATCATCGGAATATACAAGCCAAGTTCTATAATGAAAATTCCCACTAGTATATGAAAGTGATAACTCAAGAGACTCTCTATATGAAGAACATGGTGCTACTTTGAAGCACAAGTGTGGAAAAAGGATAGTAGCACTGCCCCTTCTCTCTTTTTCTCTCAATTTTTTGTTTTCTCTTTTTTTTATTTTTTTTATTTTTTGGTGGGCTTCTTTGGCCTCTTTTTTTATTTGGGCTTCTTTGGACTCTTTTTTTTTGTAAAGTCCGGAGTCTCATCCCGACTTATGGGGGAATCATAGTCTCCATCATCCTTTCCTCACTGGGGCAATGCTCTAATAATGATGATCATCACACTTTTATTTACTTACAACTCAGTATTACAACTCGATACTAGAACAAAGATATGACTCTATATGAATGCCTCCGACGGTGTACCGGGATGTGCAATGATCTAGCATAGCAATGACATCAAAAAACGGACAAGCCATGGAAACATCATGCTAGCTATCTTACGATCATGCAAAGCAATATGACAATGAATGCTCAAGTCATGTACTCCCTCCGTCCGGAAATACTTGTCATCAAAATGAATAAAAGGGGATGTATCTAGATGTGTTTTAGTTCTAGATACATCCCTTTTTGTCCATTTTGATGACAAGTATTTTCGGACGGAGGGAGTATATGATGATGATGGAAGTTGCATGGCAATATATCTCGGAATGGCTATGGAAATGCCATAATAGGTAGGTATGGTGGCTGTTTTGAGGAAGGTATATGGTGGGTTTATGGTACCGGCGAAATTTGCGCGGTACTAGAGAGGCTAGCAACGGTGGAAGGGTGAGAGTGCGTATAATCCATGGACTCAACATTAGTCATAAAGAACTCACATACTTATTGCAAAAATCTATTAGTCATCGAAACAAAGTACTACGTGCATGCTCCTAGGGGGATAGATTGGTAGGAAAAGACCATCGCTCGTCCTCGACCGCCACTCATAAGGAAGACAATCAATAAATAGATCATGATCCGACTTCGTTACATAACGGTTCACCATACGTGCATGCTACGGGAATCACAAACCTCAACACAAGTATTTCTACTAATCCAAAACTACCCACTAGCATGACTCTAATATCACCATCTTTATATCGCAAAACTATTGCAAGGAATCAAACATATCATATTCAGTGATCTACAAGTTTTATGTAGGATTTTATGACTAACCATGTGAATGACCAATTCCTGTCATCTCTCTAAATAGATATAAGTGAAGCAAGAGAGTTTAATTCTTTCTACAAAAGATATGCCCACGCTCTAACAAATATAAGTGAAGCAAAAGAGCATTCTACAAATGGCGGTTGTCTAAGTGAAGAGAAACAGGCAATCCAAACTTCAAATGATATAAGTGAAGCTCATGAAGCATTCTATAAAGCCATACTCAAAAGATATAAGTGAAGTGCATAGAGCATTCTATAAATCAACCAAGGACTATCTCATACCAGCATGGTGCATAAAATAAAAATGAAAACTAAATGCAAAAGACGCTCCAAGATTGCACGTATCGCATGAACAAAACGAATCTGAAAACAAAACGATACTTGTTGAAGAAAGAGGGGATGCCTCCCCAGCATCCCCAAGCTTAGACACTTGAGTCTCCTTGAATATTTACTTGGGGTGTCTCGGGCATCCCCAAGCTTGAGCTCTTGCCTCTCTTCCTTCTTCTCACATCGAGACCTTCTCAATCATCGAACACTTCATCCACACAAAACTTCAACAGAAAACTCGGTAAGATCCGTTAGTATAATAAAGCAAATCACTACTCTAAGTACTGTTGCAAACCAATTCATATTTTGTTTTTGCAGTGTCTACTGTAATATAACTTTTTCATGGCTTAATCCACTAATATAAATTGATAGTTTCATCAAAACAAGCAAACTATGCATCAAAAACAGAATCTGTCTAAAACAGAACAGTCTGTAATAATTTGAACATCCACCATACTTATGATACTTGCAAAATTCTAAAAAAATAGGAAAAATAAACAATTTGTATAGGAAGACAGTGCGAAAAGAATCAGAACCATTTGACGTTCTAGCTAAAAATGCAAAATCGCGCACTACAGCCAAAGTTTCTGTCCTGCACCGTACAAACCATCAAGCAAATGTAAACATCCTAAAGGCAAACCTTGGCACATTATTTTTATAATATAATGGAATTGTACAAGGGGATAATTATTTTTATTGAAAAGTTTCTGGTTGTCGTGAGCATGAACAAAGTTCAAGGAGCTCTCCCACTTCAACAATGCTTTTCTTTCTCACTTTCACTTTCCTTTTTGAAAAAGTTTTGGGTTCCCCTTTTTATTTTTGTTGTTTTTAAACTATATGAAAGCACTCAACAGAAATAAATGACTCTATAAAACTTCTGGGTTGTCTCCCTGGCAGCGCTTTCTTCAAAGCCATTAAGCTAGGCATATAGTGCTCAAGTAGTGAATCCACCCGGATCCCAAGGTATATCAAAGCCAATTTTAATTAACAATGATTTGTAATTTAGTAGTGAGCACAAAGCAACATATATCAAGCAATGACGAAGTCTAACTCTCTTCCTATGCATCGGCATGTCATAAAAGAACAATTCATGCACACCTAGTAAAGGCCAATGCATAGTATAAATAGTTTCTTGCAATTTTATCGTACTGGAAACATAGAGAGGTGGAGATATAGTTCCTCTCTCATAATAATTGCAAGTAGGAGTAGCAAGCACATGCATATTATATCTATCAAAATCATCATGTGCAACAGTAAAAGGCAACCCATCAATGTAATCCTTAATAAGTGCAAACTTCTCCGATATAGTGTAGTTGGGAGAATTCAAAAGATAATAGGACTATCATGCGTGGGTGCAATAGCAACAATTTCATGCTTAACATAAGGAACTATAGCAAGTTCATCTCCATAAGTATAATTCATATTGGCATCTTGGCCACAAGCATAGCAAGCATCATCAAACAGGGATATTTCAAGAGAATCAAAGGGATCATAACAGTCATCACAGCAATCATCCTTCGGTAAGCACGAAGGGAAATTAAACAATGTATGAGTTGAAGAGTTACTCTCATTAGAAGGTGGGCACGGGTAGCTAATCCGCTCTTCCTCCTTTTGTTCTTCGCTCTCCTCCTCATCTTTTTCATCCAATGAGCTCACAGTTTCATCAATTTCTTCTTCCATAGACGCCTGCAAAATATTAGTCTCTTCTTGGACAGCGGAGTAGTACTCAATATATGGTTTAACATAAGCATTAGAAGCATAATTATCATAGCAATATTTAAATATGGCAAAGTTTTCAGATTTGTGAAGAGTAGCATCATACTTTTCAATCAAAGAATCAATTTCAAAAGCACCCTTAAAAGCAACAAATTCTTCAATTTGTTGAACATCATAGTAATTATAAACACCCTTGGTATATGAAGATAAGATTCCATTATCAATAAACTCACATTGGTAGGGAAGGTGTTTCTTAGGGTTTTCAGAGCAACAAGTAAAATCATATATTGCACATAAATTCCAAGCATAGCATTGCAAACGTTGAATTTTACCCCATAATAGTTTCCCTTTTTCAGATATACGGTGTCGCACATAACTAGCATGCTCATCTAAAGATTTGCCCTCAACTAAGCTAGTTGGGGATTCGGCACGAGCACAAAGGGATCGAAGATGATCCAAGTAATAAGCTTCAACAGTGTGATAGATTTTGAGTGGTTCTTCAACCATTGGTTCAGTAGGTACAACTAATTTTTTTGGTATTTTGCGTTTCCTACCCATAGCTAAAGATAGAAAACAACTAAGAACAGCAAATAAAAATTACTTAGTGATAAAGCAAACAAGCACACATGAGAATATTCACCCCACGCTATTGCTCCCCGGCAACGGCGCCAGAAAAAGGTCTTGATAACCCATAAGTATAGGGGATCGCAACAGTTTTCGATAAGTAAAAGTGTCGAACCCAACGAGGAGCTAAAGGTAGAACAAATATTCCCTCAAGTTCTATCAACCACCGATACAACTCTACGCATGCTTGACGTTCGCTTTACCTAGAACAAGTATGAAACTAGAAGTACTTTGTAGGTGTTGTTGGATAGGTTTGCAAGATAATAAAGAGTACGTAAATAAAAAGTAGGGGCTGTTTAGATAAAGAAACAATAAAGTAAATATAGCGAGTGTGGAAAAGTGGTGGTAGGAGTTGCGAAATTGCCCCTAAGCAATTGACTACTTTACTAGACCGATAGCAAGTATTATGTGGGAGAGGCCACTGCTAGCATGTCATCCCTTACTTGGAATTCTATGCACTTATGATTGGAACTATTAGCAAGCATCCGCAACTACTAATGTTCATTAAGGTAAAACACAACCATAGCATTAAGATATATTGGCCCCCCTTCAATCCTGTATGCATCAATTTCTATGCTAGGTTGAAGCTTCTGTCACTCTTGCCCTCCAATACATAGTCCTATCAACATACAAACTAACCCTAGGGTGTGATCCACGCGCGCAATCATATGATGGGCACCAAAGGACAGCAACATAACCCCAAGCAAATTAAATCAATCATAGCAATTCATCAACCACCGATAGGACAACGGAAATCTACTCAGGCATCATAGGATGGCAACACATCATTGGATAATAATGAAGCATAAAGCACCATGTTCAAGTAGAGGGTACAGCGGGTTGCGGGAGAGTGGACCGTTGTAGATAGAGGGGGGAGGTGATGGAGATGTTGATGAAGATGGCGGAGGTGTTGGTGTAGATCGTGGTGATGATGATGGCCCCCAGTGGCACTCCGGTGCCACCGGAGGCGAGGGGGAGAGAGCCCCCCTCCTTCTTCTTCTTGACCTCCTCCCTAGATGGGAGAAGGGTTTCCCCTCTGGTCCATGGCCTCCATGGCACGGGAGGGGTGAGAGCCCCTCCGAGATTGGATCTGTCTCTCTGTCTCTCTCTATTTCTGCGTTCTGTTCTGGCTCTGTTTCACCGTTTCGTGTATATATGGAGATCCGTAACTCCTATTGGCCTGAAACCTTCGCCGTAATTTTTTCCCCAAAAATTAGCTTTCTTGCAGCAAAAGAAGAGCGTCAACCGCCTTACGGGTGGCTCACAAGGGTAGGGGGCGCGCCCAGGAGGGTCAGGCACGCCCCCTACCTCGTGACCACCTCGGGCACCGTCTCGCGTGGATTTTTCTTCCGAAATTTTCCAAATATTCCAAAAATAAGCTATGTCCGTTTGGATTCCGTTTGGTATGGATATTCTGCGAAACATAAAACATGCAACAAACAGGAACTGGCACTGGGCACTGGATCAATATGTTAGTCCCAAAAATAATATAAAAAGTTGCCAAAAGTATATGAGAGTTGAATAATATTGGCATGGAACAATCAAAAATTATAGATACGACGGAGACGTATCAGGGCGCGCCCTAGGGGGGCACCCTCGTGGCAAGGGTGTGGGCCCCCTGGTCTTCATCTTTGGCGAGGATTTTTTATTATTTATTGTAAGATATTCCGTGGAGTTTCAGGTCATTCCGAGAACTTTTGTTTTCTGCACATAAAACAACATCATGGCAATTTTGTTGAAAACAACGTCAGTCCGGGTTAGTTCCATTCAAATCATAAAAATTAGAGTCCAAAACAAGGGCAAAAGTGTTTGGAAAAGTAGATATGATGGAGACGTATCATCCTGCAGTAGTGTAGGATAGAACGAACGGAAACAATAGCTTTGTGTTATTTTAGTACGAACTCTTGAATAGATTGAACGGAAAGAATAGCTTTGAGATGGTTTCGTACCCTACAAACAATTTCTATCTTTTGTACTCCGCTAATAAGAACTCGGGACTGATTCTTTATTTCACTTTGAGGGATAATCATATGATCCAACTATGTTAGCATTGTTGAGAGATTGCACTAGCAAGTACAGACCCTAGGCCTTGTTTTTAAGCATTGCAATGCCGTTTTTTTGCCCATTTACTATTTGCTACCTTGCTGTTTTTATTTATTCACATGATAAAAATATATTTCTACCATCCGTATTACACTTTTATCACCATCTCTTCGTCGAACTAGTGCACCAATACAATTTGCCATTGTATTGGGTGTGTTGGGGACACAAGAGATTTCTTGTATTTGGTTGCAGGGTCGTTTGAGAGAGACCATCTTCATCCTACACCTCTCACGGATTGATAAATCTTAGGTCATCCACTTGAGGGAAAATTCCTACTGTCCTACAAAACTCTGCGCTTGGAGACCCAACACGTGTCTACAAGAATAAAGTTGCATAGTAGACATCAGCTATCAAACGTCACAACGTAACTGGGTGATTATAAAGATGCTCTACAGGTATCTCCGATGGTGTTTGTTGAGTTGGCATAGATCGATATTAGGATTTATCACTCCATGTATTGGAGAGGTATCTCTGGGCCCTCTCGGTAATGCACATCACTATGAGCCTTACAAGCAATGTGACTAATGAGTTAGTTAAGGAATGATGCATTACGGAACGAGTAAAGAGACTTGCCAGTGACGAGATTGAACTAGGTATGAGGATACCGACGATCGAATCTCAGGCAAGTAACATACCGATGAAAAGGGGAACAACGTATGTTGTTATGCGGTTTGACCGATAAAGTGATCTTCATAGAATATGTAGGAACCAATATGAGAATCCAGATTCCGCTATTGGTTATTGACCAGAGATATGTCTCGGTCATGTCTACATAGTTCTCGAACCCATAGGGCCCGCATGCTTAACGTTCGATGACAATTTGTATTATGAGTTATGCGATTTGATGACCGAAGTTTGTTCGGAGTCCCGGACGAGATCACAGACATGACGAGGAGTCTCGAAATGGTCAAGAGGTAAAGATCTATATATTGGTAGGTTATATTCGGACACCGGAATGGTTCCGAAGTGTTTCGGGTATTTTCCAGAGTACCAGGAGGTTACCGGAACACCCCCCCCCCCCCCCCCCGCGGAAGTAATGGGCTTTAGTGGAAAGGAGAGAAGGGCCTCAAGGGTGGCCACGCCCCCCTCCCCCCCCCCCCCAAGGGCTAGTCTGAATTGGACTAGGAGGGGGCGGCGCCCCCCTCTCTTTCCTTCTCCCCTCTTCCTCCTTCCCCCTTCTCCTAGTTGGAATAGGAAAGGGGGGGGGATCCTACTTGGACGGAGTCCAAGTAGGACTCCCCCCTTGGCGCGCCCCCTCTAGGGACGGCCTCCTATTCCCCCCTCCTTTACATACGTGGGAGGGGGGCACCCCAAAGGGACACCAAGTCTTCTCTTAGCCTTGTGTGGTGCCCCCCTCCACATGTACACACCTCGGTCATATCGTCGTAGTGCTTAGGTGAAGCCATGCGCCGGTAAATTCATCATCACCGTCAACACGCCGTCATGCTGACGAAACTCTCCCTTGTCCTCAACTGGATCAAGAGCTTGAGGGACGTCATTGAGCTGAACGTGTGCTGAACACGGAGGTGCCGTATGTTCGGTGCTAGGATCGGTTGAATCGCGAAGACGTTCGACTACATCAACCGCATTACTAAACGCTTCCGCTTTCGGTCTACGATGGTACATGGGCACACTCTCCCCGCTCGTTGCTATGCATCTCCTAGATAGATCTTGTGTGATTGTAGGTAAATTTTTTGAAATACTGCGTTCCCCGACAATGACCGGAGGAGTAAACTGTGGAGGAGGCGCCGCACACGGCTAACAATTGTTGGTGTGTGTTCTAGCGGTGCCCCCCCCCCACTCATATATATAGGTTGGAGGGTATGGGAGGCAGCCAAGGGGGCGCCCCAAGTAGGAGGAATCCTTCTTGGGGTCCTCCCAATTTGGCCTCCCCCCTTTCCTATTCCTATTCAGAGTAGGAAGGGAAGAGGGGGAAGGGGGAATCCTATTCCCTTTTTCCTTTCCTCCATCCCCTTTTCTAATCCAATTTGGCCAGCCCATATGAGGGGCGCACCCGCCCCTTAGGGGCTGGCCTGTCCCTCTCTTGGCCCATTAGGCCCATATAGTTTGCCGGGGGTTGCCCGGAACCCCTTCCGGTGACCCGATACGTACCTGGTACTCCCGGAACACTTCTGATGTCCGAATATTATTTTCCTATATATGAATCTTTACCTCTCAGCCATTTTGAGACTCCTCGTCATGTCCGTGATCTCATCTGGGACTTCTAACAACATTCAGTCACCAAATTGTTGGGGAACGTAGTAATTTCGAAAATTTTCCTACGCACACGCAAGATCATGGTGATGCATAGCAATGAGGGGGAGAGTATTGTCTACATACCAACGCAGACCGACTGCGGAAGCGATCTTACAACGTAGAGGAAGTAGTCGTACGTCTTCTTCACGATCCGACCGATCCAAGCACCGTTACTCCGGCACCTCCGAGTTCTTAGCACACGTTCAGCTCGATGACGATCCTCGGGCTCCGATCCAGCAAAGCGTCGAGGAAGAGTTCCGTCAGCACGACGGCGTGGTGACGATCTTGATGTACTACCGACGCAGGGCTTCGCCTAAGCACTACAACGGTATGATCAAGGTGGAATTTGGTGGCAGGGGGCACCGCACACAGCTAAGGAACGATCTCAAGGATCAACTTGTGTGTCTTGGGGGTGTCCCCTGCCCCCGTATATAAAGGATGAGAGGGGGAGGGTTGGCCGGCCAAGTGGAGGGAGGCGCAGGAGGAGTCCTACTCCTACCGGGAGTAGGACTCCCCCCTCCAATCCTAGTCCAACTAGGAATCCTTAAAGGGGAGAGAGAGAGAGGTGGCCGGCCCCTCTCCTAGTCCTAATAGGACTAGGGAGAGGGGGGGAGGCGCAGCCCTATGTGGGCTGCCCTCTCACCTTTCCACTAAGGCCCATGTTGGCCCATTTGGCTCCCGGGGGGTTCCGGTAACCCTCCCGGTAATCCGGTAAAATCCCGATTTCACCCGGAACACTTCCGGTGTCCAAACATAGGCTTCCAATATATCAATCTTTATGTCTCGACCATTTCGAGACTCCTCGTCATGTCCGTGATCACATCCAGGACTCCGAACAACCTTCGGTACATCAAAATGCATAAACTCGTAATAACTGTCATCGTAACGTTAAGCGTGCGGACCCTACGGTTCGAGAACAATGTAGACATGACCGAGACACGTCTCCGGTCAATAACCAATAGCGGGACCTGGATGCCCATATTGGCTCCTACATATTCTACGAAGATCTTTATCGGTCAGACCGCATAACAACATACGTTTGTTCCCTTTGTAATCGGTATGTTACTTGCCCGAGATTCGATCGTCGGTATTCAATACCTAGTTCAATCTCGTTACTGGCAAGTCTCTTTACTCATTCCGTAATACATCATCCCGCAACTAACTCATTAGTTGCAATGCTTGCAAGGCTTAAGTGATGTGCATTACCGAGAGGGCCCAGAGATACCTCTCCGACAATCGGAGTGACAAATCCTAATCTCGAAATACGCCAACCCAACATCCACCATTGGAGACACCTGTAGTACTCCTTTATAATCACCCAGTTACGTTGTGACGTTTGGTAGTACCCAAAGTGTTCCTCCGGTAAACGGGAGTTGCATAATCTCATAGTCATAGGAACATGTATAAGTCATGAAGAAAGCAATAGCAACACACTAAACGATCGGGTGCTAAGCTAATGGAATGGGTCATGTCAATCAGATCATTCAACTAATGATGTGACCTCGTTAATCAAATAACAACTCTTTGTTCATGGTTAGGAAACATAACCATCTTTGATTAACGAGCTAGTCAAGTAGAGGCATACTAGTGACACTCTGTTTGTCTATGTATTCACACATGTATTATGTTTCCGGTTAATACAATTCTAGCATGAATAATAAACATTTATCATGACATAAGGAAATAAGTAATAACTTTATTATTGCCTCTAGGGCATATTTCCTTCAGTCTCCCACTTGCACTAGAGTCAATAATCTAGTTCACATCGCCATGTGATTTAACAGCAATAGTTCACATCACCATGTGATTAACACCCATAGTTCACATCGTCATGTGACCAACACTCAAAGGGTTTACTAGAGTCAGTAATCTAGTTCACATATCTATGTGATTAACACCCAAAGAGTACTAAGGTGTGATCATGTTTTGCTTGTGAGATAATTTTAGTCAACGGGTCTGTCACATTCAGATCCGTGAGTATTTTGCAAGTTCTATGTCTACAATGCTCTATACGGAGCTACTCTAGCTAATTGCTCCCACTTTCAATATGTATCCAGATTGAGACTTTAGATTCATCTGGATCAGTGTCAAAAAACTTGCATCGACGTAACCCTTTACGACGAACCTTTTTGTCACGTCCATAATCGAGAAACATATCCTTATTTCACTAAGGATAATTCTGACCGCTGTCCAGTGATCTACTCCTAGATCACTATTGTATTCCCTTGCCAAATCAGTGCAGGGTATACAATAGATCTGGTATACAGCATGACATACTTTATAGAACCTATGGCCAAGGCATAGGGAATGACGTTCATTCTCTTTCTATCTTCTGCCGTGGTCAGGCTTTTGAGTCTTACTCAACCTCACACCTTGTAATACAGGCAAGAACTCTTTCTCTGACTGCTCCATTTTGAACTACTTCAAAATCTTGTCAAGGTATGTATTTATTGAAAAAACTTATCAAGCATCTTGATCTATCTCTATAGATCTTGATGCTCAATATGTAAGTAGCTTCATCGAAGTCTTTCTTTGAAAAACTCCTTTCAAACACTCCTTTATGCTTTACAGAATAATTCTACATTATTTCTGATCAACAATATGTCATTCACATATACTTATCAGAAATGTTGTAGTGCTCCCACTCACTTTCTTGTAAATACAGGCTTCACCGCAAGTCTGTATAAAACTATATGCTTTGATCAACTTATCAAAGCATGTATTCCAACTCTGAGATGCTTGTACCAGTCCATAGATGAATCGCTGGAGCTTGCATATTTTGTTAGCACCTTTAGGATTGACAAAACCTTCTTGTTGCATCACATACAACTCTTCTTTAATAAATCCATTAAGGAATGTAGTTTTGTTTATCCATTTGCCAGATTTCATAAAATGCGGCAATTGCTAACATGATTCGGACAGACTTAAGCATAGATACGAGTGAGAAACTCTCATCGTAGTCAACACTTTGAACTTGTCGAAAACCTTTTGCGACAATTCTAGCTTTGTAGATAGTAACACTACTATCAACGTCCGTCTTCCTCTTGAAGATCCATTTATTTTTTATGGCTTGCCGATCATCGGGCAAGTCAACCAAAGTCCATACTTTGTTCTCATACATGGATCATATCTCAGATTTCATGGCTTCAAGCCACTTTGCGGAATCTGGGCTCACCATCGCTTCTTCATAGTTCGTAGGATCATCATGATCTAGTAGCATGACTTCCAGAACAGGATTACTGTACCACTCTGGCGCGGATCTTTACTCTGGTTGATCTACGAGGTTCAGTAGTGTCTTGTTCTGAAGTTTCATGATCATCATCATTAGCTTCCTCACTAACTGGTGTAGGTGTCACAGAAACATTTTTCTGTGATGTACTACTTTCCAATAAGGGAGCAGGTACAGTTACCTTGTCAAGTTCTACTTTCCTCCCACTCACTTCTTTCAAGAGAAACTCCTTCTCCAGAAAGTTTCCGAATTTAGCAACAAAAAGTCTTGCCTTCGGATCAGTGATAGAAGGTGTATCCAACAGTTTCCTTTGGATATCCTATGAAGATGCTCTTCTCCGATTTGAGTTTTGAGCTTATCAGGATGAAACTTTTTCATATAAGCATCGCAACCCCAAACTTTAAGAAACGACAATTTTGGTTTCTTTCCAAACCATAGTTCATAAGGCGTCGTCTCGACGGATATAGATGGTGCCCCTTTTTAACGTGAATGCAGCTGTCTCTAATGCATGACCCCAAAAACAATAGTGGTAAATCGGTAAGAGACATCATAGATTGCACTATATCCAATAAAGTATGGTTATGACGTTCGGACACACCATTATGATGTGGTATTCCAGGTGGCGTGAGTAGTGAAACTATTTCACATTGTTTTAACTGAAGACCAAACTCGTAACTCAAATATTTGTCTCCGCGATCAGATCGTAGAAACTTTATTTTCTTGTCATGATGATTTTTCACTTCACTCTGAAATTCTTTGAACTTTTCAAATGTTTCAGACTTATGTTTCATTAAGTAGATATAGTCATATCTGCTCAAATCATCTGTGAAGATCAGAAAATAATGATACTTGTCATGAGCCTCAATATTCATCGGACCACATACATCAGTATGTATGATTTCCAACAAATCTTTTGCTCGCTCCATTGTTCCGAATAACAGAGTCTTAGTCATCTTGCCCATGAGGCATGGTTCGCAAGCATCAACTGATTCATAATCAAGTGATTCCAAAAGCCCATCAGCATGGAGTTTCTTCATGCGCTTTACACCAATATGACCTAAACGGCAGTGCCACAAATAAGTTGCACTATCATTATTAACTTCTCATCTTTTTGGTTTTAATATTATGAATATGTGTATCACTAAGATCGAGATCCAATGAACTATTTTCATTGGGTGTGTAACCATATAAGGTTTTATTCATGTAAACAGAACAACAATTTATTCTCTTACTTTAATGAATAACCGTATTGCAATAAACATGATCAAATCATATTCATGCTCAACGCAAAAACCAAATAACACTTATTTAGGTTCAACACTAATCCCGAAAGTATAGGGAGTGTGCGATGATGATCATATCAATCTTGGAACCACTTCCAACACACATCGTCACTTCACCCTTAACTAGTCTATGTTTATTCTGCAACTCCCGTTTCGAGTTACTACTCTTAGCAACTGAACTAGCATCAAATACTAAGGGGTTGCTATAAACACTAGTAAAGTACACATCAATAACATATATATCAAATATACTTATGTTCACTTTGCCATCCTTCTTATCCGCCAATCACTTGGGGTAGTTCCGCTTCCAGTGACCAGTCCCTTTGCAGTAGAAGCACTTAGTCTCAGGCTTAGGATCAGACTTGGGCTTCTTCACTTGAGCAGCAACTTGCTTGCCGTTCTTCTTGAAGTTCCCCTTCTTCCCTTTGCCCTTTTCTTGAAACTAGTGGTCTTGTCAACCATCAACACTTGATGTTTTTCTTGATTTCTACCTTCGTTGATTTCAGCATCACGAAGAGCTTGGGAGTTGTTTCTGTTATCCCTTGCATATTATAGTTCATCACGAAGTTCTACTAACTTGGTGATGGTGACTAGAGAATTTTGTCAATCACTATCTTATCTGGAAGATTAACTCCCACTTGATTCAAGCGATTGTAGTACCCAGACAATCTGAGCACATGCTCACTAGTTGAGCGATTCTCCTCCATCTTTTAGCTATAGAACTTGTTGGAGACTTCATATCTCTCAACTCGGGTATTTGCTTGAAATATTAACTTCAACTCCTGGAACATCTCATATGGTCCATGACGTTCAAAACGTCTTTGAAGTCCCGATTCTAAGCCATCAAGCATGGTGCACTAAACTATCAAGTAGTCATCATATTGAGCTAGCCAAACGTTCATAACGTCTGCATCTGCTCCTGCAATAGGTCTTTCACCTAGCGGTGCATCAAGGACATAATTCTTCTGTGCAGCAATGAGGATAAACCTCTGATCACGGATCCAATCCGCATCTTTGCTACTAACATCTTTCAACACAATTTTCTCTAGGAACATATCAAAATAAACACAGGGAAGCAACAACGCGAGCTATTGATCTATAACATAATTTGCAAAATACTACCAGGACTAAGTTCATGATAAATTTAAGTTCAATTTAATCATATTACTTAAGAACTCCCACTTAGATAGACATCCCTCTAATCCTCTAAGTGATTTACGTGATCCAAATCAACTAAACCATAACCGATCATCACGTGAGATGGAGTAGTTTTCAATGGTGAACATCATTATGTTGATCATATCTACTATATGATTCACGCTCGACCTTTCGGTCTCCGTGTTCCGAGGCCATATCTGTATATGCTTGGCTCGTCAAGTATAACCTGAGTATTCCGCGTGTGCAACTGTTTTGCACCCGTTGTATTTGAACGTAGAGCCTATCACACCCGATCATCACGTGGTGTCTCAGCACGAAGAACTTTTGCAACGGTGCATACTCAGGGAGAACACTTCTTGATAATTTAGTGAGAGATCATCTTATAATGCTACCGTCAATCAAAGCAAGATAAGATGCATAAAAAGATAAACATCACATGCAATCAATATAAGTGATATGATATGGCCATCATCATCTTGTGCTTTGTGATCTCCATCTCTGAAGCACCGTCATGATCACCATCGTCACCGGCGACACCTTGACCTCCATCGTAGCATCGTTGTCGTCTCGCCAATCTTATGCTTCTACGACTATCACTACCGTTTAGTAATAAAGTAAAGCATTACATCGCGATTGCATTGCATACAATAAAGCGACAACCATATGGCTCCTGCCAGTTGCCGATAACTCGGTTACAAAACATGATCATCTCATACAATAAAATCAGCATCATGCCTTGACCATATCACATCACAACATGCCCTGCAAAAACAAGTTAGACGTCCTCTACTTTGTTGTTGCAAGTTTTACGTGGCTGCTACGGGCTTAAGTAAGAACTCATCTCACCTACGCATCAAAACCACAACGATAGTTCGTCAAATAGACTCCATTTTAACCTTCTCAAGGACCGGGCGTAGCCACACTTGGTTCAACTAAAGTTGGAGAGACAGTCTTCCGCAAGCCATCTATGTGCAAAGCACGTCGAGGGAACCGGTCTCGCGTAAGAGTACGCGTAAGGTTGGTCCGGATCGTCTCGTCCAACAATACCGCCGAACCAAAGTATGACATGCTGGTAGGCAGTATGACTTGTATCGCCCACAACTCACTTGTGTTCTACTCGTGCATATAACATCAAACCATAAAAACCTAGGCTCGGATGCCACTGTTGGGGAACGTAGTAATTTCGAAAATTTTCCTACGCACACGCAAGATCATGGTGATGCATAGCAACGAGGGGGAGAGTATTGTCTACGTACCAATGCAGACCGACTGCGGAAGCGATCTTACAACGTAGAGGAAGTAGTCGTACGTCTTCTTCACGATCCGACCGATCCAAGCACCGTTACTCCGGCACCTCCGAGTTCTTAGCACACGTTCAGCTCGATGACGATCCTCGGGCTCCGACCCAGCAAAGCATCGAGGAAGAGTTCCGTCAGCACGACGGCGTGGTGACGATCTTGATGTACTACCGACGCATGGCTTCGCCTAAGCACTACAACGGTATGATCGAGGTGGAATTTGGTGGCAGGGGGCACCGCACACGGCTAAGGAACGATCTCAAGGATCAACTTGTGTGTCTTGGGGTGTCCCCTGCCCCCGTATATAAAGGATGAGAGGGGGAGGGTTGGCCGGCCAAGTGGAGGGAGGCGCAGGAGGAGTCCTACTCCTACCGGGAGTAGGACTCCCCCCTCCAATCCTAGTCCAACTAGGAATCCTTAAAGGGGAGAGAGAGAGAGGTGGCCGGCCCCTCTCCTAGTCCTAATAGGACTAGGGAGAGGGGGGAGGCGCAGCCCTATGTGGGCTGCCCTCTCACCTTTCCACTAAGGCCCATGTTGGCCCATTTGGCTCCCGGGGGGTTCCGGTAACCCTCCCGGTAATCCGGTAAAATCCCGATTTCACCCGGAACACTTCCGGTGTCCAAACATAGGCTTCCAATATATCAATCTTTATGTCTCGACCATTTCGAGACTCCTCGTCATGTCCATGATCACATCCGGGACTCCGAACAACCTTCGGTACATCAAAATGCATAAACTCATAATAACTGTCATCGTAACGTTAAGCGTGCGGACCCTATGGTTCGAGAACAATGTAGACATGACCGAGACACGTCTCCGGTCAATAACCAATAGCGGGACCTGGATGCCCATATTGGCTCCTACATATTCTACGAAGATCTTTATCGGTCAGACCGCATAACAACATACGTTTGTTCCCTTTGTCATCGGTATGTTACTTGCCCGAGATTCGATCGTCGGTATTCAATACCTAGTTCAATCTCGTTACTGGCAAGTCTCTTTACTCGTTCCGTAATACATCATCCTGCAACTAACTCATTAGTTGCAATGCTTGCAAGTCTTAAGTGATGTGCATTACCGAGAGGGCCCAGAGATACCTCTCCGACAATCGGAGTGACAAATCCTAATCTCGAAATACGCCAACCCAACATCCACCATTGGAGACACCTGTAGTACTCCTTTATAATCACCCAGTTACGTTGTGACGTTTGGTAGTACCCAAAGTGTTCCTCCGGTAAACGGGAGTTGCATAATCTCATAGTCATAGGAACATGTATAAGTCATGAAGAAAGCAATAGCAACACACTAAACGATCGGGTGCTAAGCTAATGGAATGGGTCATGTCAATCAGATCATTCAACTAATGATGTGACCTCGTTAATCAAATAACAACTCTTTGTTCATGGTTAGGAAACATAACCATCTTTGATTAACGAGCTAGTCAAGTAGAGGCATACTAGTGACACTCTGTTTGTCTATGTATTCACACATGTATTATGTTTCCGGTTAATACAATTCTAGCATGAATAATAAACATTTATCATGACATAAGGAAATAAGTAATAACTTTATTATTGCCTCTAGGGCATATTTCCTTCACAAATCACATAACTCATATAATACAAAATCGTCATCGAACGTTAAGCGTGCAGACCCTACGGGTTCGAGAACTATATAGACATGACCGAGACACTTCTCCGGTCAATAACCATTAGCAGAACCTGGATGCTCATATTGTTTCCCACATATTCTACGAAGATCTTTATCGGTCGTACCGTAATGACAACATACATTATTCCCTTTGTCATTGGTATGTTACTTGCCCGAGATTCGATCATTGGTATCTTCATACCTAGTTCAATCTCGTTACCGGCAAGTCTCTTTACTCGTTCCATAATGCATCATCCCCCAACTAACTCATTAGTCACATTGCTTGCAAGGCTTATCATGATGTGCATTACCGAGAGGGCCTGGAGATACCTCTCCGATACTCAGAGTGACAAATCCTAATCTCGATCTATGCCAACCCAACAAACACCTTCGGAGATACATGTAGAGCATCCTTATAAGCACCCAGTTATGTTGTGACATTTGATAGCACACAAGGTATTCCTATGGTATCCGAGAGTTGCATAATCTCATAGTCGAAGGAATATTTATTTGACATGAAGAAAGCAATGGCAATAAAACTGAAGGATCAATATGCTAAGCTAACGGATGGGTCTTGTCCATGACATCATTCTCCTAATGATGTGATCCCGTTCATCAAATGACAACACATGTCTATGGTTAGAAAACTTAACCATCTTTGATTAACGAGCTAGTCTAGTAGAGGCTTACTAGGGACATTGTGTTTTGTCTATGTATCCACGCATGTATCAAGTTTCTGATTAATACAATTCTAGCATGAATAATAAACATTTATCATGATATAAGGAAATATAAATAACAAATTTATTATTGCCTCTAGGGCATATTTCCTTCAATAAGAGTTAGGCAGTTCGCCATGTGGTCTGGCAGCCCGGGCACCACCGCTTTGATAACCAAACTTCTCTACACTCTCACTCTCCTCAACCCGCCATGACGGGAAAGAAGATTACGCTGGAGGGTCACAACTTTCTTCGATGGTGATCTTCACCCAGGGGGGTTGCATGATTAGTCCCTTTGGTGATTCGGTAAAGGAGCAGAAAGGATTTCGACTTTGTCCCCAGAGGTGACACTGTGTTATCGAACCCACAAGAGGACGGTGCCCTTTAAATTTCATCTTTTGACCATATCAAAATCAAGCTGACACTGAAAACACTTACAATAAAAATAGGCATGGGTATGAGGACTTATGCTTACAACAATATATTGTATCGGGACCATTATGATCTTAATTTGTGATCTCGAAGTCACCCATCAAGATGTGCTTGCTATGTATCAAAGTGGGGGGTGTGTCCAAATTATGTCTTGACCGGCACACATCCTGCATGAAGAGTCAGTTGTCCAATCGAAGGCCCTATCCGTCATGCGGGGTTGCCCCATAATTAAGACAGAAATAATCGGACAAAAGCATTGGGTGTTTAATGACTACACCTCTTCAAACCCTAGAGATAGGGTTCGTATTATCGTACTATACCTTTATGTCACTGGTATTTAGAATAACACATCACGGTCTCTTTGCCCTTGGCCTTATCATGAGTTGCTCTCCATAATCCTAGGTATTTGTAGGGATGAAGAACGTGAGCAAGACAAGAGGCAACTATGAAGCAACTTTATGCTACACATACAGGATGTTAATTCAAAGTACTTTCATCGATCCCTCCAACAAATACATCGGGTTGCAAGGCCCTTGCCTCAACCCACGACCTTTCCTAACCACTCACACATGAATATCATATCACACGAAGAACTCATTGAAGAACACATCATGAAGATTGATTGATTGATAATATGTCTTACAGTGGATGCCTGATGTGATACACGGTTACAAGTATGGCTAGATGACTAAGAACTATTGTGGTGTGAAGGTTTAGGCTATGGAGATGGAAAATGGCGGCTAGGGTTGATGGAGATGGCTTGTGTGAAGATGTCGATGTCTGGCTTGTTCTGCAAACTGTCGTTGCTCATTTGGCACCGGGCCCTTTATAAAGGTTGTTCGGGTGGATCAGACACCTCAGTTGACACTCCATACGGCTGCCCATACGAGCAGGTGCGGTCATACGGAAAGTCGTCTTTTGCTCAGGCTCCTCTGCCGCACCTCCCACTTCATCTCCTCTATCTCCAGTTTACTTCATTCCATGTATTAGCTTGATTTCGTCCATAAATAGCCCATTTCCTGTGCAAACAAAATAAAGATCAGATATTTGGAATCATTTGCATTACTACCGCTCGTACTACTGACCCACTGGCGTGCAACCCGACACGAACATCGAGCCCCCAGAAGCAACGGTACTACACGTGGCACTAGACCACGGTACTGCCGCTAACAAGCGGTACTACCGCTCGCCTGAGCGGTACTACCGCTTGGGGCCCACAGAATCTATGCACAAGGAACAGAGGAGCAACTCCATCGATGTGGGAAAAGAACAAGGGTGCATATGAGAATGTGTACGTGATGATTCCACCCAAACCTTTCCGAAGCGGACCCCCTCTTAATAGTACGGTTCTCCTACGACTTAAATCCATCAAAAAAGAAACGCGGGAAAATAACCGTCTTCACTTTTAAATTCCGAGGGGCACGAATTGTCTTATGCCATATGATAGATTATCTGAAATGCTCAATGCACATGAGTAGTCCGCATATGCATTATCGTCAACCACCAAATGACTAAGGGGGAAATATGCCCTAACAGTCATGGACCCTGGTCAAATGGTATCATTCTAGCTATCTTATGATTATGCAAAGCAATATGGTAGTGACGAATAACATTGGTTGTAGGTATGTTTCCTAATGTGGTTATACATATGCTTCTTGGTGTAGTTGTGTTTGTTCTTATTCATAGTTATCCAAGGAATTAGGTGCCCTTTGCATATCATTCATAGAACATGTCGTTCATAGGTTGCTTAGCTTTTTTATTGCAGTTGGCCTTTGCGCGAATGGCGCGACGAATCACATATATGTATGAACAACCTAAGATTTACGATTATTATGTGTAAATTAGTAAATGCGTGTGTTTTGTATACATGATAAGTGTAAAAGGAATGGATATGGGTGAAGCTGGGCTGAGTCTCAAGCTCTTGCTGGTGGTTATTTTGGCTATGTGTTGGGATGTGTTAGCTTTTACTCTCTAAGTTTCAAAATATAACCTGTAGAACAAAAAATTCTAAATCTGCCATGTGACCATTACACAAATTTCGGAAATTTTCATGATTTAGGAAATACAAACCTTATAAAATTGGCATGTGACAAAATGGAAAAGACTGTAAAAAATTCCATGATTTAGAAGAAAAAAATCCTAGCATTGCATTGTGACCAATACAATTTTGCCATGGACGAGTAGTAACAATTTCAGAAATTTGCCATGCTTTATAAAGATAACATGGCAATACTTGTTTATGAATTCATGGATATCATTACAAAAAATATATATCAAATTACCATGTTTTAGGAAAGACAATTGTATAAAATTGCCATGTAACAAAAAAAAGGAAAAATTATCAAATCCTGGATATAGAAAACAAAAAATAAATCCCTAAGATTGCCATATGACCAGTACATTTTCCCCTAAATTTGCCATATTTTAGTAAAAGAAATATTTTTGAATTTTTCCAGGTCTTTCATAATTTACCATGTCACTTTACAAAAACAAATGCCATGTTTTTTAGAACATTTTCTCGTAATTTTGCCATGGACCGGAGCTAACAATTTCAGAAATTTGCCATGTTTTGTAGATGACATGACAAAACTTGTATAAGAATTCAGGGATACACATGGCAAACTTTAGCAAAACTTTCCTATAAAACATGGCAAACGTATGATTACAAAGATGAAACTGGAAATCCATGCCGCATTTGTAAGGATGTGGAGATAAAACTCCACCATTCAATCTTTTGACAGGAGTTTTGCACATTGTTCAACTCTGCTATCGATGCCACATAGAACACCCAAAAAATGGAAACGTGTGTGCTTCAAGATCCGTGCGCTCGATCTAACGCCCACCGAGCGTTTTGCGCGAAAAACGATCTGAGCGGACGTCGGAACTATATCATTTGGGTTCGGGATCTTTAGGCCTCCTTTGTTTTGTAGGATTTTTATAGGAATTCTATAGGATGAGATTTGCAAAGGAAATTTTTTTTAAAGTCCTTCAGTTTGTAGGAACGGATTCCTATTCCTATGTAGGATAGGAATCAATCCTTCATATTTTGGAGAAAAAAACATTAGCCTAGACTCAATGAAAAAAATCCTACTTTATGGATTAAATGACATCTCTTTCTCTATAGGAATTGGCATGCATGTCATCTCACTTTCTATAATTTTTCTATTCCTATAAAATTTTTATCCTATTAACCAAAAAAGGCCTTATTGTGCGCCTAGCCGCCATCCTAAATTTGTAATCTCGTAACGTGCGGATAACGCATGTGTCAGATCAACATGTGTGGTGTTTGCAGGGATCGCGATCCATGTGCTTCTTATGCGTGACGGGTGACAAACATCCGATGCGGCCATTGTTCTTACGCTCGGCGCGCGTCACCTGTTGCACTCAAATCCGCTCTTTGGATTTTGCGTACCACGTAGACTCAGGACTTTAGTGGCAAAACACTGTCGACATCTATCTTCGTGTCATGCGTGCATTATGGTGTTTTGGACTTTGGACTTGTGTGACAGGCACGACATGCCGTTCACGTTCGGTTTGCTTAACTTAATTTGGAAGAAGAAATTATGACGAGCTTCATCTTCAAAGTGACTTTCGCTCCCGATTTCCCACATGTTTTTCATTTTTTTTAAACTAGATAAAAGATTTGCCACTTTCATTAATTAAAAAGACGGTTTAGAGTTTTGACCAAAGGCCGAATTACAAAACGTTGCTTTCGTGGCACTACATTACTCAAATACTTGGCTCCTGCAAGAGACAATAGCTTTGAAACATCGTTGGTTCTAGCAACAAGAGCCTCAACCGGCACCGCGGTGTTATGAAAGACGCGTGCATTTCTCTCATTCTAAATTTTCCATGAGCTCAGCATAATAAGAGACATCATCGCCCGTCGAGATTGCGACATGTTGAAGTCAATGAGGTTCCACCGGTCTTTCACCGAATGGGCAGCCAAAACAAGCCAAGCCAAGATTTGATCCTTTCCCAAACTCAAACCGTGTAGCGGCATTGGAAAAGGAGGTTCCACAGTGAACTCATTTAGGTAGAGTGCTCTGAAACACGCCTCCCATATTGTTATGGTTTGTTTGTCAGCTGTCGAAGACGCCACTTTTTGTGCAAAAAAACACTTTTTTGTGCCCTAAATTATACATGGACAACTTTTTCATGCCGTAAATAGGGTAATCATCAGAAATGCTCTTTTTTAGCATCAGTACAGACACAAGCGCTCATATGCATGCGCATACACTCACCCCTATGAACGCATATACGCACATCCTACCCCTATGGGCACCTTCGAGAGACTGAGCCGGCATATCATCTTGAGATTTACAAAGTCACCGTAGGCGCCTCGTCGTCGACGGGAATGTCTCCTCCTACTGAAAGCGCATCGCCCGAAATCCTGAAATAAATTCAGAAATAATACTGTAAAATAGGGTAATTATCAGAAATGCACTAACATACATGCATGCTGGTAGTGTAAGTTACTTCCCTATGACCAGCATAACGCATGTGTTTCAGGTTTGCAGGGATTGCGATCGAATCGTTTCTTAAGCGTGACGGCTGACAAACATCCGGTTACACTAGACGTTACCTTCATAAATACTCCTTCCATAAAAAAATATAAGAACGTTTATAGATTACTAAAGTACAGAGGAGTATTTGTACTCCAAACAGTTGGATTTTGTACACTACGTGCTGGCAGCAATACACTTTCGCATCTATTCTATCATCGTGTCATGGAAGCCAAGTTTTGCGTACCGGTCAGCTCTTTGTACTTGTGTGACAGGTACGACACATTCTGTTTGCTTAACTCATTTTGTCGCAAAGACTTTCGCTCCCGATTTGCCCGTGCACTTCATTCTTTTTCTTTGTAGATAGAACACGTGTATTTGTAGGCGTATTTGAAGATGTGTTAAGTGACATGAAAGTGACATTGCGTGAACTGCCAGTCGATCGGCAGCATGATCGAGCAGTGAGCGCAGATTCCACAGTGACCCCATTTGGACTGGGTAGAGTGCTCTGAAACACGCCTCCCGTCCCGCATCTGCAGATGTACTTTTTTAAAGAGAAGGTTAAACTCCCGGCCTTTGCATCAATTGATGCATGCAACCCTTTTTATTAATTATTCAATAAAGATTTAAAAAACAAATACGTCAATTCATCTGAAGTCAGCACTCATACCTACAAATTTGATAATGTGAAGTGCTTTCATATCTAAAACCGATATTGTCGTCGATCCATGCCGAAACCCCGCGTCACTGTCTTAGGTCCGGCGGGCATGGACCGCTCCCTCCCCCCCCCCCCCCCAACCGGATCTGGCTGAGGAGAAACACCGCCGCCACCACTGCCGCACACAGACTTTACATGCGAGTCCCCCGGCGGCGGCGGTAGGGGATGTAAGTGCATCTCGTGCCATCCCTGATTGGTTTTGGAGTATTGACGACAAACCTAGTTGAGGGACTAATGTGTTTGCGAGAATTGCAGGATAACACAGGTAGAAGTCCCTCATTGATTCGGTTTTACTACCAGAGATGACCCCTAAAAATGTACGAAGACATTGAATACAATGGTGGTATATGAAGATATTCACATTGAAGACTATGACAAGAGAAGACACCACGTGAAGCCTATGGAACTCGAAGACTTAGATGTTTTGTAGTTCTTTTTTATTTGTGTTGAGTCATAGGAACCACCGTACTGTTAAGTGGAGTTTAAGAGAACCAGTCAGAATGACTGAAGTGATGCCTAATTCAAATCATATGTCTTCGAGCGAAGACTATGAGAGCAAATCTTGTCCAGAGTCGGACAAGTCAGCTTTACTTGTAGCCCAAGTAAAGTTGCCGTGTGAGTTCGAAATCTGACCGTTGGAACACGTGTCAGTTTCTTAGTGACTCAGGGTCATTTCGGACAAATCAGGTCGGGTTGCCCAGTGGCTATAAATAGTCCACCCCCTACAACCATAAACGGTTGGCTGCTCAGATTTCAGTGCACGGCTTTTGTCGTTTGAGAGCAACCCACCTCGAAGCCTTTGAGAGAAAATTTCCTAGCGAGGAGAAAAGTCCTAACCACCCAGAGCCAGAGAGAATTGGGCATCACTTAAGTCTTCTTGTCTGAGTGATCTGAAGACTTATTACACTTAAGGACTGTGCATCCTCCAGACGGTTAGGCGTCGCGTTCTGAGCATCCAAGAGACATTGTGAATTGCCGGTGAACGAAGTCTGTGAAGGTTTGGGAGTCTACCTTGAAGACTTACCAAAGTGATTGGGCGAGGTCTGTGTGACCTTGGCTCAAGGGGAATACGGTGAGGACTGGGTGTCCTGAGCTGCGTGTTCAGGACTGGGTGTCCGGGACTGTGTATCCTTTGATTTAAATACCTAGCCGCCCTAACCAGACGTACAGTTGTCACAGCAACTGAAACTTGTCAAACAAATCATTGTCTTCAACTAGTCACTGGTTTCATCTTCACTTCACTTACTTACTGTTACTCTTTGTGAAGTCATTGCATGCTTGCTCTATCTTTTGTCTTCACAACGTAACTGTATGATTTGATTGGCTTCATAACTTCTTCCTACCTGATCCTTATTACAGTGCAGCTATTTGTCATTGTGCTTTCACTCTATTGAATAATTGACCATGGCTTGCCTAGTGTAATCTAACTTCCGCTGCATAGTGATAGGCATATCTCTACTGTTCGTCTTCATAACCTTCACGTTTTGAAGACTTTCATAAAAATCACCTATTCACCCCCCTCTAGTCGATATAACGCATTTTCAATTGGTATCAGAGCAAGATGCTCCTTTTTTCTGTGTGATTCGGTTTAACCACCTGAAGTTTTAGCTATGTCGACTGCAGGAATAATCAAAGTCTTCGCTGTGTGCCCCGTCTTCGATGGAACTGAATATCCCTACTGGAAGAATCTTGAAGCCATTGACGTCGACCTATTGTATGTCATTGAGAACGGCGTTCCCAAGGCTGGAGAAGGTGTCACTGCTGATGATGTCAAGAAGTTCACTCAACTGGACTCTACTGCCAAGAATATCATCTGTGGTCATCTGACCAAAGGACAGTATGGCCGTGTGAGTGCCTTGAAGACATCCAAGCTGGTCTGGAACTGGCTCTCCAAGGTCAATGAAGGCATCTCGACTCAGAGAGATCAAAGAATCAGTGTTCTTCGCAACCTCTTCAACCGCTTCAAGCGAAATGACAATGAGAATGTCCAGCACACATTTGACCGGCTCACTGACATCACAAATGAGCTTCAAGCCCTCGGCGCCATTGAGATCACCAAACATGAAATCGTCAAGACGCTGCTGAGATCACTTGATAGTTCGTTTGACATCCTAGCCCTGATGATTCAAGAACGTCCAGACTTCAAGACACTCGATCCGTCTGACATACTTGAGAGGCTCAACACACATGAGTTTCAGCTTTCTGAAAAAAGAGATATCTACGGTCCAAACTATAGACGAACTCGTGCCTTGAAGGCAAAAGCTGTGTCCTCATCTGAAGAAGAATCTGACAGCAGTTCTGATGATCCTGAAGACATTGGAAGGGAGCTTGCAATGCTAGTGAAGAAGTTTCAGAAATTCACCAAGAAGAAAGGCTTCAGAAAGTCTTCATGATCAAGCTCAAGGAATGATGAAGTTTCTGTTCATAACTACAAGAAGAAGAAGAGCAAGGAATATGACTCTGACGACAAGAAGAAGAAGAAATACTCAAAGTCTTCTTCCAAGTCTTCCTCAAAGTCTTCATCACACAAGAAGAGCTCAACTGGCAAGGCTCGTGCGTTTGTTGGCAAGGAAATGGATTCAGAGGAGGAGTCCGCTTCTGAGGAGGCAGAGGTGGAGTCTGAGGAGGAATCTGATTCTGGCATTGCGAGTCTGGCTACAGCTTACGTCACCAAGTCCATCTTCAACACTGAAGACAATGACTTAATCACCAACACCGATGCAAATGACAAGGACGACTCCACTCCTACCTACTGCTTCATGGCACGCGGTGCCAAGGTAAACACACACACTACTCACTATCAAACATCCAGTGACGATGATTCTGATTGTGATTCAAAACCCAGCTACAAAACACTTGCTAAAATTGCAACTGAACAACAGAAAGCCATGGAACATATTCAAAAACTGTTAGTCAGAAACGATGATCTGTTGGGTGCTGAAATGACTCAATCTGAATCCTTAATTGAAGACATAAAAAATCTTCACGTTAAGTATCAGGAACTTGAAGATCGTCATGATACTCTCTCAACAACTCATGAAAAGCTCTCCTATGATTATCTTCAAAGAAAGCAAGATTTTGAGAAATTGAAAGCGGCTCATGAAAATCTTCAAAAGGAAAACGAGTCACTTCGCGCCGAACAGATCAGTTCCGCTCAGGAAGTATTTGAACCACCATGCCTTAAATGCATTGAGCGTGATAATGCTACTTCTGTTGCTGAATGTTCCACTGCTACTGCTGTTGCAATATCTTCAACTATTGACGTGGTAACTAACCCCTCTGCTGAGGATACCACTGCTATTGCTGATGAGAATGCTAGGTTGAAGACATTGCTTGAAACAGGAATGTACAAAAGTCTCAAAGGATATCAGACATTATGTGATGTCGTCAAGAAGCAGATTCTGAACCGAAACCCTAGGAAAGAGGGTGTTGGTTTCGTGAGGAAAATAAATGCAGATGGCTCTTACTGGAAACCTGAGCAGTACCCCAAAACCACATGGGTTGCTGCAAAGGAATCCTCAGCAGATCCATCCAATCTGTCTAGCTTCACCTGTGCTAACCCAATTATCATTGATGAATCCTTTGATGCAAACTATAAGCTGTTTAGAAATCAGAATGGTGAAGTGTTTGCCGGGTACATTGGTACTAACTGCAAGAATGGACCGCCTATGAAGAAGATCTAGGTTCCAAAAACATGTCTGAAGAATCTTCCTGTGAATGTCCTCATGACACCTCACATGAAGAAGACAAACCTCAGACCAAAGGCGTCATATGGTCCAAAGGCTTCATACAGACAGAGGACTCACCTGAGTCGCACTAACGCAAATGTTTTGCAGGGAAACCATACTCAGGCATATGAATATGAGAGCGGTTTTTCAAACCGTCATGTTCATATGACCAAGAACTATTTTGCCTATTCTTATGAGTACTATTGCCCGCCTGCTAGACTGTTTGCTAGGGCTCCAAAGCCAAAATTCTCAGATACTGCACTTAGACTTATTGCTTCTAAGCCACCCTTGAAGATGTGGGTGGTTAAGAAAGCTTAACTTTCTTTTGCAGGGAAAGGTCTCCAGCAGAAAACCAAAATCTTCTGACGCTATTGCTGGGGACCTTAAAAATCTTGTGGGGCGCAAGATCAAATGCCCGAATGGCATCACTATGTATTTCGTTCCTGCATCGCATGCTACTCTCCCTATTAGTCCTAACCTGGATCTAAGTTTCCATAACCCACTGGTTCGTCAAATGTTTTTGCTTCACAATTCTCTTCGTGAAGCCTATCCCCCTAACTGCACTGTAGGGTACGACACCAGCGTCTTCAGAATGGATTATTGACAGTGGGTGTACAAATCACATGACTGGCAAAAGAAGCCTTCTTATGGACTCAACCTTACGTCCATCCGACAAGAGCCACATCACATTTGCTGACACTGGTAAAAGTAAGGTATTGGGTCTAGGTAGAGTTGCAATCTCAAAGGATCGACACATGGACAAAGTCATGCTTGTTGAATTCCTTGGCTTCAACTTAATGTCTGTCTCAATGCTTTGCGATTTGAACATGGTCGTAATATTTGGAAAATATCGTTGCCTGGTACTAATAGAATCTGACAAGTCTCTAGTGTTTGAAGGGTATCGGAAAAATGATCTGTATGTGGTAGATTTCTCAGCAGGGCCACAGCTTGCAGTATGCCTTCTGGCAAAGGCTTCAGAATGTTGGCTTTGGCATCGGAGGCTTGGGCATGCTGGCATGAGGAACCTCCACACCCTTGCAAAGAAGAAGCATGTCATAGGCATCGAAGGCGTCAAGTTCAAGAAAGATCACTTATGCGGTGCCTGTGAAGCAGGGAAGATGACGAGGGCAAAACATCCCTCGAAGACAATCATGATCACTACTCGACCCTTCGAACTGCTTCACATGAATCTTTTTGGTCCCACTCACTACTCAACTTTTTCCACTACTGCTTGCCTCTATGGCTTTGTCATTGTTGATGATTACTCTAGATATACTTGGGTGCACATAATCCTTTACAAGACTGAAGTGCAGGATGTCTTCAGACGCTTCGTCAATCGAGCTATGAACAATTATGGCGCCAAGATAAAGCACATCAGAAGTGACAATGGCACTGAATTCAAGAACACTGGCCTTGACACATATCTTGATACCTTGGGCATCACACATGAATTATCAGCTCCGTACACGCCACAGCAGAATGGCGTCGTCGAACGCAAGAACAGAACACTCATTGAGATGGCCAGAACGATGCTAGATGAGTACAAGACTCCAAGAAAATTCTGGCCTGAAGCCATTGACACTGCATGCCATACAATCAACCGTGTTTATCTTCACAAGCTTCTGAACAAGACATCTTATGAACTCCTAACTGGCAAGAAGCCAAATGTCAGTTACTTCAGAGTATTTGGCGCGAGATGCTGGATCAAGGACCCACACCACACCTCAAAATTTGCACCAAAAGCACATGAGGGTTTTATGCTTGGATATGGAAAGGATTCGCACTCCTACAGAGTCTTCAATCTCTTTCACTACAAAGTGGTTGAAACAGTGGATGTGCGGTTCGATGAGACAAATGGTTCACAAAGAGAGCAACTGCCAGATGTGCTAGATGAAGTTCCAGCTAGTGAATCAATCAAGCTAATGGGAACTGGAGAAATTATACCTTCTGAAGCTCATCCTGAAGAAGAACTTATCATCTCAGCACCTGATCCACATGAAGACAATGCTCAGCCTGAAGACATTCCTCCCAACGACAACATAGATCAGCAAGAGCAAAGTCTTCGACCTATACATCTTCGTGTTGCCAATGAAGTGCAGATTGACAGAATAATTGACAGCATCAATGCACCTGGTCCACTGACTCGTTCAAGGGCAACTCAACTGGCAAATTTCTGTGGGCACTTCACATTCGTTTCAATCACAGAACCCAAAAAAGTTGAAGAAGGTTTCATGGAACCTGAATGGATTCAAGCTATGCAAGAAGAGCTTCAACAGTTTGAGCTGAACAAAGTATGGGAACTGGTTAAGCGTCCTGATCCACGGAAGCACAATATAATAGGCACCAAATAGATATACCGCAACAAGCAAGATGAGCATGGTCAAGTTGTCAGAAACAAAGCTCGTCTCGTTGCTCAAGGATATACTCAAGTGGAAGGCATTGACTTCGATGAAACATTTGCTCTTGTGGCCAGACTTGAAGCCATCCATATGTTGCTAGCCTATGCAAATCATCATAACATACTTTTATATCAAATGGATGTGAAGAGTGCCTTTCTCAATGGCAAAATTGAAGAAAAAGTGTATGTTGCACAACCACCTGGGTTTGAAGATCCAAAACATCCTGACATGGTTTACAAGCTCAATAAGGCACTGTATGGCCTCAAACAAGCCCCTCGGGCCTGGTATGACACACTCAAATACTTCCTGAAGAGCAAAGGCTTAATACCTGGCTCTCTAGATCCCACTCTCTTCACGAAGACATATTATGGTGAACTATTTGTGTGCCAAATATATGTGGATGACATTATCTTCGGCTGCACCAATCAGAAGTACAGTGAGGAGTTTGGATATATGATGCAAGAGCAATATCAGATGTCTATGATGGGGGAGCTGAAGTTCTTCCTCGGTCTTCAGATACGGCAACAACGCAATGGCATCTTCATATCTCAAGAAAAGTATCTCAAAGATTGCCTGAAGAAGTTCAGTATGCAAGACTGCAAAGGCTTCACAACACCAATGCCAGCCAAACATCATTTGGGTCCAGACGACAATGGTAAAGAGTTCGATCAAAATGTATACCGCTCCATGATTGGTTCTCTGCTTTATTTATGTGCATCTAGGCCAGATATTATTCTTAGTGTTTGCATGTGTGCTCGATTTCAAGCGGCACCAAAGGAGTCGCATCACTTAGCAGTGAAGCGAATTCTTTGATATTTGGCTCACACCCCAACTCTAGGGTTATGGTATCCAAAGAGATCAGAGTTTGATCTGGTTGGATTCTCGGATGCTGATTATGCTGGTGACAAGGTGGATCGCAAGTCTACATCAGGCACATGTCATTTTCTGGGACGATCACTTGTATGTTTGTCTTCTAAGAAGCAGAATTGTGTATCTCTCTCCACTGCTGAATCTGAATACATTGCTGCTGGATCTTGCTGCGCTCAGCTTCTGTGGATGAAGCAAACTCTCAAGGACTATGGCATTCATCTGAAGCAAGTGCCACTCTACTGCGACAACGAAAGCGCCATCAAGATTGCTAACAACCCAGTTCAGCACTCGAAGATAAAGCACATTGAAATTCGTCATCACTTTCTCAGAGATCATGTTGTGAAGGAAGATATTGATATCATACACGTCAACACTGAAGAGAAATTGGCAGATATCTTCACCAAGCCCTTGGATGAGAAGAGATTTTGCAAGTTACGGTGTGAGCTAAATATCTTGGAATCATCAAATGTCCTGTGATCAGGCACACATCCTAACACTTATGCATATTGATGACTTAGATGTGCAACACACGAAGTAACGTATATCTTCAATCAATGAAGACATACATTCTAAGTGTGAATACATCAATGTGGAATTTTACTTCAGAGCGCCACGATAATTGTGCGCCGTGTCTAGGTTTAATACTTCCTATACGGTGGGTAACGCTACCACCAAACGTTCTATTATGAAGTGTTTCACTCATGGCGTTACCTTGCAATGTCTTCACATTTGGTTTGGCTTACATCTCAACATGTCTTCATGATTATCCTCACTACATGGATTATATAGATATATATATATACTAGTGTTCTGTCCTCTACAGTATTCACTTATAACTATGTCTTCTTGTTTGAATCTTTTGAACTAAGTGAATGTGATCGGACCCTAATCTCTCTATGCTTTCTATCTCAAATTCTATCTCTCCAAGTCATATGCATTCTATTGAAACTGTCGAATGTCTTCTCTGCGTCCTTGTCAGCAGAAGACACAAAGACAAACTTTAAAACCGCTTTTAATGCTCATTCATCCACAAGAAATCCGGAGAAGTAGGAACGACCACCCGACAATCCAGGCGTGCGTGGGATGTGGAACTGCCCCCGAGATTCCGCATGATGGCCACATTTTGTTCAGAGGCGAATCGCCAGGGGCACCTGTGTAATAGCACAGTGCCGCCCCTGTAACTATAAATACACCCTCACCGCGGTCATTGTCTCCTTCTTCCTCCCTCGCACGAACCCTAGCGCCACCGCTAGCTCTCGACGACGCCGGCGACGAAGCGCTTCACTGCCGCAACCTCTCCGATGTCGTCTTCACGCCGATCGCGGACATCGTCCTCTCCGCCGTCGTCGTAGGTGTCTTCCGTCGCCAAGTTAGGGCACGGAGGATCGAACTGCTCGGCCTCATCTCCCACTCCGTCTAGCAGTTCCAAGTGTGGTAATTAAAACCTCTTTTTACAGCCTCTTTTGATCCTATGGTTCTGTCACTTTCTGCCATAAGAAGTTTCTATTCACACAAGTTAGATCTCTCTCAATCTGCATCTCATAACATGCCTAGAATATTCACTTATGCTTCATAAAGTAGTTTGATTCCTCACTTGTACTGATCTGTGGATTCGTACAAATCTGGAACCAACTTCTTATCTATGAGTGAATGTCTTCGCACGATGAGGTCAATGTCTTCTAAGCTGATTTATCTTCAAAATCTTCTGAGAATGCATATGACCTCTTCCCCTTCCCTCACACCTTAATACTGTCACAGGTACATGTCCGTGGGAGAATCCCTTGGTTCTCATAGTCTGCATTCATTTGCAGAATTCTTACAGCATCATATAAATTCTTCCGAAGCCAGTTCCTGTTTGACCAGCAAGAGAAAGCCTTTGAAGCCTTTGAACGTATTGAAGCCATTCAGTTTAAAGTTCATGGCTGCAGAAAAATCAGCAAGGAAGGGTGGCAGAAAGCGTCGAGGAGAAACATTAAGAGATCTGCCCGATGACCTCTCAGAGTTGTACAAGACAGATCCTGAAGAGGATTACAATTAGCGCAAGACACGAATCCAATGGATTCGACGCTATTGGGCGGAGCAATGGTTCCAATACCGCTTTGTCACCAAGGAGTACGCTGAGAAAAACGCCATCAGGAGACCATGGGGAGACGTACTATACAAAAATCTCGTGCCAAGGTCCAGAGATGAAGCCATTGCTCAAGGCTTCTACCTGTGCATGGTTCGTGGGCCACAGCCAGCTGAAGCACATCCGTCGTTACTACTCTGGTGTCGTGACGACAATCTGTTCAAGCGCAACTTCCAGTTTGCCCAGAACTCAGCGAAGCAAAACAAGAAGAAATTGGGCTTAGACTTCAACCATGGTCCCTCCGCACCAAGGGCAGATGGCACACGCGAGGCAGACCAGAATATCATCGGACCATACGCCAACCTTGAGGGCCTCATCACCCGCATCTTAGTCTAAGGGACTGCAGTGAATGAGCCACCAGCTGACTCTGAATCAGAAGAAGCGCCTGCTGCACCGAAGCCAAAGCAATCGAAGAAGCCCAAAGCTTCAAAGCTGGCCTCTCCACCGAAAATCTCAAGGGCGAAGCCATTGGCAACTGCACCTCCTGAAGCCAGTGTGCAGTCTGAAGACTTATCATGAGTCTCCAAGCCCCAGAAGGCCAAGATGCCTCAGCCACACAGCGGCCAAGAGCTCACAGTTGCTGCCATTCTGCGCAACGACGCCATTGATCTGTCAAGCGATGAAGACCTTGCAGAAGACGCTCTTGAGCAACTTATCAAGAGCAAAGAGGAGGCAGAAATCTTCAATAATCTATCTCTCTTTGATGTCGCCATCATCCACGACTTCATTGACGAGTGGTTTGCTACACCAAACGTCAGCTTTGACGATCTGCAGCTGCCCATTGGCCTCAGTGTTGCCTTCCAAGGAGCCATTGCTTCAGAACTGGCCATCGCCCAGTGCGTTGTTGAGCTGAAGCAGAAAATTGACTATGAAAAGGCTCAGTTCAAGAAGCATATGGCCAAGCTCAGTGTGCAGGAAGTGAAGAACTTCAAAATCATGTTGCACGAGCTAAAGAAAAACTTCCTGAAGAAACGCGTCGAAGCTCAAGGTTTGCGTGAGCGGATGAAGACTCTGGCCGACAGATGTGTGCAAGCCTATAACGAGGCTGAGAAGCGCAAGGCACTTGGGCGTCCCGGCATCGACCCCAGGATGGCCGCGAAGAAAAAGAAGAAGCCTGCTGTGGCTGAACCAGAGGCACCAAGTCAAGAAGCTGTTCCGAGAGTCTTCCCCACTGCTACGACTGGCTCGAAGCCAAAGAGCCGGTCAACTGCTTCAGAGCTCAAGAAGACACGGACTGCAGAGGCTGAAGCTAGGAAGAGGAAACACTCTGAAGCCTCTCCTTCTGACCCCACCAAGAAGAAGCGCAAGATCAAGAAAGCTCGGGCTGCTCCCACAGAGCCCTTGATGGTTGAACCCCTCTCTGTCATC
The DNA here is from genome assembly GCA_034509565.1 of Triticum monococcum. Classification (NCBI taxonomy): domain Eukaryota; kingdom Viridiplantae; phylum Streptophyta; class Magnoliopsida; order Poales; family Poaceae; genus Triticum; species Triticum monococcum. The sequence continues at coordinate 532,321,991 of CM067844.1, forward strand.
TATCCTGGTGCAGATCGTCAGCTGACAGTTCATGAGCCTGCTCCCACAGAGGCTCCTGAAGCTGAAGACATACCAACAGCCGACCCCATCGCTGCTGAAGACATTGGTCACCAAGACAATGTACAAGATGATGCAGCCCTTCCTCAGCTTGAGACAAGCGAACTCATCAGCATTGGTCGTCCTCTGACGCCAATTGCACAAGATGCATCATGGGCGGATCGCCCATAAGTGGAAGAAGAATCTGAGGTCCAGCCCACTCCAACTCCACAGGCGTCGTCTGCATACCGCAGGCTTCGCAAAGGACCAAGGCCTCAAGATTCAGCTGAAGCCACTCCTGCTGCATCAGCCGAAGAGCATGAAGAAGTACCACAAGCTCCAACTCCCCTGCTCCAACAAGAAGCCGTTCTCTAGGAGAACGTGCCGGAGTCTGTCCCTCCAACTACACAAGTGGAGGCTGAAAATGTTGAGGCTGCCACAACCAACACCGAAGCCAATGTGGCGCCCTCCCCATCCAAAGCTTCTGAAGACAGTGAAGCTACTGATCCAGATACGTCTGTTCCTGAGTCTGCTATAGGTCCTCAATTTGATTACCATGTTGAGCACAGGCCTCAGGTCCAGACGCCAATCCCTCGACTGCCAAGGTTCCCAGGTCCTGCATCAGCTCCTGGCTCCTTCAACATCACTAGTTTCAAGGCGGACAACACGTTCTTCAACAGCTCCAAGAACCCCTATTCAAGGGAAAGGATTGTATTAGATAGGTTCTGGAGATATCCTCAGCGCAGCTACTACTCCTGCATCCTCTACAACCAAGGTCGCATCTTCCCACACAAGCGCCTTGATGTTGAAGCCATTGCTGGACTGCCCTGTTTGGAGGAAGCTTTGTATTGCTTTAAGCAAGTGGGTCTGCTGCAGTTTGTAACTGATGAAGAGCACTGGAATGAAGAGCTTCTGCTTAAATTCTATGCCACCCTCCATATTAAAGGATACAACAGAGATCCGAAGACTTGGATCCTGAAGTGGATAACCGGCAATGTCCATCACGAAGCCAATGCATTTGATATCATTGAGCTTACCGGCCTACCCACTCCTGGTGAATTCTTCGAGGAAGGCTGTCAACTACATGCTGAAGCTATTGAGAGCATATTCCAGAGGCCTGAACCAAATATGAGTCAGATGCTCTCAATGATGAAGCCATTGCCCCATGATGCACCCTATCCAACTGAGTTCTTCGTTGAAGACCTAGAGTACCTGCCCAGAACCATATATCACATCATCCGGCGGACTCTCTGGCCCATTAAGGGACACTCTCCATATGCCAAGGTTGAGGGTGCAATGAAGACTCTCATATTCTATATTCTTCATGGCAAATGCTTCAACGCACAGGATTTCTTCATCCGCCAACTTGCAGCGTCAGGCTCAGACTTATTTGGTTTGAAGTTCTATGCTCCTTGGGTAATGAGGCTGATCAAGCTTCACTCTGCGATTTCATATCAGCCCTCAGCCCGCAACCATCGGATCTTCTTGCCAGATGTGGACACCTCTGCTGAAGCTGTATATCCTAAGCCTGCCAAGCAACCCTTAAGTCTTCAGAATGCAGAACACCAGAGCTTCACGCAGAACGTTGAAGGTGTTGAAGCCATCTCCAGGGTGTACCCGTTGGCTGGCACTACACGTGCACCTGCATCCACTAAAGTCACTGATAGCGCAACTGCTCAGCGACCCAAAAAGCGCGCTCATGCCCTCAATGACCGAGAGCTTCTTGTGGCCCTTCACCAAAAGCAAGATAGGCATCACGACTGGTTGAAGAGAAAGATGAAAAGCCTCTTGGTGGATGTCAATCGCATCAGAAATCTTGCCACCAAGAATGCATTCGTTGCTCATGAAACTTGTCGTCGCACCTGGAAAGGCCTCACAATGCTGTGCCCTGAAGCTGATCTTCATGAGGATAGCTTCAGAGAGAGATTCAAGTTTGACTCCACACCCCCCAGAAGAGCTGTGCTGCGCGGAACTCCATCACTTGAAGATTCTGAGTTCTCTTCATCTGCTGCCACGGTGACTACAAGAATCATCAAGGAAGAAGACGACGCTACATCACCACCACCTCCTTCAGCGCATGTCGACCCTGCACCAAGCTCTTCAGCACCGCCAAACAACTCCAACGACCCTGCTGCGCCTTGGAACGCGTAGAACACTCTATGTCTTTGAACCTTTTTGGTCATCACTGACAAAAGGGGGAGAAGCATATGATGTTGTTAGTCTTCAAGCGGGTCAATATGGGCGGGTGCCTAATATTTTGCTATATTTTGCTTCGTGCTTACAACTCCCGTTCTGCTACATTTGCTTCCTTGAGTTGTAACACTTAAACTTGATGGTCGTCTGCTACTTGTTTGCCACTATGTTTTGCGAAGATAAATTCCGCATGTGCGACGATAAATTCCGCACTTGGATCATTCTGCAGACGTCCATTTTTCATTATGCATGTCATTCTCTTCATATACTTTTACATGCATAGTGGATTGTCATCATAAGTTGAAGTGGATTTTCACAAGTACAACCTGCCATGTGCATTTGCATTCCAGAAGCAAATTACTTATATGCACATCTTCAGGGGAGCCCTTGCAGCTTATGAAGACAATCCCTTTACAATTTCACAAATTATATTCCCCGTTGAAAACTTTAACTAGTTTGTCATCAATCATCAAAAGGGGGGAGATTGTAAGTGCATCTAATGCCACCCCTAATTGGTTTTGGAGTATTGACGACAAACCTAGTTGAGGGACTAATGTGTTTGTGAGAATTGCAGGATAACACAGGTAGAAGTCCCTCATTGATTCGGTTTTACTACCAGAGATGACCCCTAAAAATGTACGAAGACATTGAAGACAATGGTGGTATATGAAGATATTCACATTGAAGACTATGACAAGAGAAGACACCACGTGAAGGCTATGGAACTCGAAGACTTAGATGTTTCGTAGTTCTTTTTCATTTGTGTTGAGTCATAGGAACCACCGTACTGTTAAGTGGGGTACAAGAGAACCAATCAGAATGACTGAAGTGATGCCTAATTCAAATCCTATGTCTTCGAGCTAAGACTATGAGAGCAAATCTTGTTCAGAGTCGGACAAGTCAGCTTTACTTGTAGCCCAAGTAAAGTTGCCGTGTGAGTTCGAAATCTGACCGTTGGAACACGTGTCCGTTCCTTAGTGACCCAGGGTCATTTCGGACAAATCAGGTCGGGTTGCCCAGTGGCTATAAATAGTCCACCCCCTACAACCATAAACGGTTGGCTGCTCAGATTTCAGTGCATGGCTTTTGTCGTTTGAGAGCAACCCACCTCGAAGCCTTTGAGAGAAAATTTCCTAGCGATGAGAAAAGCCCTAACCACCCAGAGCCAGAGAGAATTGGGCGTCACTTAAGTCTTCTTGTCTGAGTGATCTGAAGACTTATTACACTTGAGAACTGTGCATCCTCCAGACGGTTAGGCGTCGCGTTCTGAGCATCCAAGAGACATTGTGGATTGCCGGTGAACGAAGTCTGTGAAGGTTTGGGAGTCTACCTTGAAGACTTACCAAAGTGATTGGGCGAGGTCTGTGTGACCTTAGCTCAAGGGGAATACGGTGAGGATTGTGTGTCCTGAGCTGCGTGTTCAGGACTGGGTGTCCGGGACTGTGTGTCCTTTGGTTTAAATACCTAGCCGTCCTAACCAGACGTACAGTTGTCACAACAACTGGAACTGGTCCAACAAATCATTGTCTTCAACTAGTCACTGGTTTCATCTTCACTTCACTTACTTACTGTTACTTTTTGTGAAGCCATTGCATGCTTGCTCTATATTTTGTCTTCACAACATAACTGTATGTTTTGATTGGTTTCATAACTTCTTCCTACCTGATCCTTATTACACTGCAGCTACTTGTCATTGTGCTTTCACTCTATTGAATAATTGACCATGGCTTGCCTAGTGTAATCTAACTTCCGTTGCATAGTGATAGGCATATCTTTACTGTTCGTCTTCATAACCTTCACGTTTTGAAGACTTTCATAAAAATCGCCTATTCATCCCTCTAGTCGATATAACGCATTTTCAGGAGAGATGGCGTTGGAGAGGACCGGAGGAAGAGGAAGGGGGCGGGGGCGTTACGGTGCGGCGCGGCGGCGCCCCACGGGAGCGGGAGCGGGGTAGGATTAAGGAACCATTTGCAGATGTCCTGACGTGGCAATAATACAGATGGACGTAACATGAACGGATGTTGATCGTGGTTGAAAATCAACATAATACTAAACTACCAATGGTCCACATCTGGGCATAGATCAGACATGACTTACTATTAAAATGTTGAACCAAGGAAAAGAAATTACTAAAACGAAAACGACCCGTACGAAGGATGATGCTTCCGCCGGTCAACCCTGCGTGCATGACTCAATTTGCAATGCAGTGTGCGATACGGCAGCACCAGGAACGCTAATCCCAGTACATCTGCAAGCATTGGCATCTTCGCAACGAGGCCACAGACCAGTAACTATTTACTACTAGCAGTAGTATGACAGTCCTACCGAAGCACCCCGTTGTACAAATTTGGTTGCCATGCGTGCGGAAAGATGAACCATGTGCCGAATGCGATTCAGATGTTACAGTCTAATAATCCCAAGAAATGCTACGACTAATTAGTTAGATGCCTTTTTCTTTCCGAAAGAGTACAACCATGTCCCTTTTCCTCATCTTTTTCTCGTGTAGCCATGTGGATTCGGGGACTATTATCCCTCTCCTTTTCTCCCTTTTTCTTTCCCAGTTTGTGTAGTAATTTGGAACGAAGGGAGTACAAATCATCACCAACGGAGCTCCTCCCTCGGTCAATCCCGTAACCATCTTCCATCATTTTTCCTTCACCCCTCCAATCTCCTCCACCGAGAAGCTCCTGCCCCCCTGCTCCTCGCCTTTCTCCGTCCCATCATCACAGATCCTGTTGCGCACACACAATACTTTTCTCCCAATTGACCATATCTATCTACCCATCCATCCCATAGCATTGCATCACCTCCACTTCGCTCTCTTTCGCTTCACCTGCGTCTGCGTGAGTGCGTGTCTCGGTCGCCGTCTCCGTTTCCTAGCCGTCGGCCTACCGGCGGCACAAAGGACAGCAGCCTAGCAAAGCCAGCCCGCTCGCCGCCGCGGACCGCGACGACGACCGTCTCGGGCCGTTCAACCCAAGCCCCGCCCCTGCCCCGCGCGGCCTCGTGTCTTTCCTGCGGCATTCGTGGTTGGAGTGGTTGGGCGGAGCCCGCCCCGTGCCCCGCCTGCCGATGGTGACGGCCGGCGGCGTAGCGTGGCGCGGCGCCATGAAAGGTGAAATTTTATATACCATCTCCACGGCTGAGGCCTGACAACCCAACCAGATTTTAGGTAGTTACCTCTGTCGCTTGCCGCCCGCTGCCCGCCTCCCCCCTTCGCTCCGCCACATCTTCCGCCCGCTCGAACTCCTAGCGGTAGGATATATCTGCCGCTTCCCTCTGGCTCCTTGCGCTTGTACTGTATCTTCCTCCTCCCCGGTCCCTTGGTTCACCCCCCTCGCCCCCTTTCGGCTCGAGTTAGATCATCCATCGGCTGTAAAGCGGGCGGGAGGCTTGGCTTCGGCGCGCGGGACAGGGCTCGCTTTCCGGGAGGCCGCCCCTGCGACGACAGCCGCGCCATTTTCTATTCCAGCGGAGGGGGAGAGAGGTTCCGGGTCGTAGTGGTGCTGCATTGGCTGCGGTAAGTAAGCGGGGCTCGCATCGGCCAACGGGGGAGGTCCACGGCGGTTAGTGGTTGAGCCGCCGACTGCGTGCTCTGGCGAGTGTTATCTATCGATCGCCATGGCGGGCAAGTGTGGTTCCTGGTGATTATCTCGAGCTGCCACTGGTGGGGGGAGCATGGCGGGGGAGGGCGTCGGGCGGTGCATACTGGTGGGGCTGCACATGGACGCCGTCGGCAAGGAGCTGCTCCAGTGGGCGCTCACCCAGGCGGCCAGGAGCGGCGACCGCGTCGTCGCCGTCCACATTTACCGCAAATCCGGTAGGTGCCTCGCCCCCTATCCCGTCTCCTATCCGTCAAGAACCTTTGCTTGCGTTGCAGCTCGACTCATGGCAGCATTTCCCTGTGCCTCGAATCGAAGGAGACCTGTGCAAGACGAACGCGCTGACGCTGATCAGGACGCTGGACGACTACCTGGCGGAGTACGAGGCCATCTGCAGCAAGAAAGACGTGCGTAAGCAAGCAAGCACGAGGCCTTCCCCGCCATTAATGTCGCTGGCGGTTGCGTTCATGTGCTGGTATTGATGGTACGGTTTCATGTCCGTCAGATCGTCCTCGTGGGGCGGGTCACGCCGGGGAGCTCGATCCAGAAGGTGCTGGTGAAGGAGGCCAAGCTCTGCGCGGCCATGGCGGTGGTGATCGGCGCCAACAAGAAGTACTCCTTCGGGTCAGTCAGTGCCGATGCTCACCTCTCACCTCCCAGCAGCAGCAATCTTGGCGTGATCCAACTGTTTGTTTTCTACACGATTCGTTAACGCCCGCGGGCACCAAAAGTAATCGATTCTTTTACCTGTGTGCTCGATCAGTGGCTCGACCGGCCTCGCCAAGTACTGCGCCAGGAAGCTGCCGGCGACGACCAGCGTCGTCGCCATCCAGGGCGGCAAGGCCATCTTCGTCAGGGAGGCCCCCCGGCCGCCACTTGGTCAGTAGAGTACTGACTCCCGATGTTAGCTGCGAATTGATTTCGGTTGGTGAGTGGGTGATTGATTGATGGATTAAATCGTTGGGTGGCTTGGTTCGTCCTCCTCCAGGAGCAGAGCCCAAGCCGGTGCTCCGCACGCTGCTGCACCCCAGCGTCGGCATGGAGCCCAAGGTGATCATCCCCAACCCCAACCGCCGGAGCGCGCGGTCCATGGACTTCGACGCCGCGGGCTGCGGCCAGTGCGCCGCGCCGCCGCAGTCCAAGAAGCCCTCCGACGACGACGCTGCCGACGCCAAGGCCCTCGTCGTGCGCGTGGCGGCGCCAGAGCAGAAGCTCGGCTGGCCTTTGCTCCGGCGCGCGCCTCCCGCGGCGCCGGCCACGGCGAGAGACCAGGAGACGACGCGCAAGCAGTCGGTGGTGCACTGGGTGATGAGCCTGCCGCGGCGCTCCTCGCCGTCGGCGTCCCCGGAGCCGGCGCAGGAGGGGCTGGCAGCGGACCTGCGGCGGGCGCTGGGCGGCGCGCCGTCCCGGTGCCGGTGGTTCCGGTACGAGGAGCTGTACGACGCCACGAACCACTTCGCCCCGGGCAACCTGGTGGGCAAGGGCGCGCACAGCCGGGTGTACCGGGGCGGGCTGGCGAGCGGGCAGCGGGTGGCGATCAAGCTGTGCCGGGCGTCGGCGGAGGCGTCCAAGGACTTCCTCCGGGAGGTGGACATCATCACCAAGCTGCAGCACGGCCACATCGTGCCGCTCGTCGGCGTCTGCGTGGAAGGCCCCAACCTCATCTCCGTCTACCGCTACCTCCCCCGCGGCAGCCTCGAGGACAACCTGCACGGTACGCCACCACGCTTGCACACCACGACACACTACGCTACTGTATTTTGGCTGCGTCGGTGGTCTACAGCGGCCTTGGGCATGTGATTTCGCAGGGAAGAAGAGGTCGAAGCCGGCGCTGCCGTGGGAGAAGAGGTACCGGGCGGCGGTCGGGGTGGCCGAGGCCCTGAGCTACGTGCACTCCGGCTGCTCGCGGCCGGTGATCCACCGCGACGTCAAGTCCTCCAACATCCTCCTCGCCGACGACTTCGAGCCCCAGGTAGGACTGTGCTCTTGAATTCAGGAATATACAGTTTGTTTGTCTGTGTTTTGTACTGACAGACATGAACTCTGAACTGTGTACCGACGGTGGCAGTTGTCCGATTTCGGGCTCGCGATCTGGGCGCCGTCCAGCCCGTCGTCCCTCACGCACAGCGACGTCGTCGGCACCTTCGGGTACGTCTTCTTCTTGTACACAGACACGGACAAGTCTCTTTCGGTCTGAAGTGGCGCCGTGTTGGGGTGACGATGATCAAAATCCTTGTGCGTGCAGGTACCTAGCGCCGGAGTACTTCATGTACGGGAAGGTGACGGACAAGGTGGACGTATACGCGTTCGGGGTGGTGCTGCTGGAGCTCCTCACCGGGCGGAGGCCCATCACCGGCGACGGCTCACCGAAGGGCCACCACCAAAGTCTCGTCATGTGGGTAAGCCCTCGCGATCCCAATCAAGCCCACATAACCACCTCGCTGTGTTACGTTGTTACCATATCATTGTCTTTATAAAAAAAAACGTTATCATATCATCATGCTCGTGTAGAGAGAGAGAGGGACACTGCTGACGCTGTTGGTCTGTTTGACGTGCGTGACAGGCGACTCCGATTCTCAACGGCGGCGACATCTCCGACCTGCTGGACCCGAGCCTGGACGTGAAGCACGACGAGGTGGAGGTGCGGCGGATGGCCGTCGCGGCGTCGCTCTGCCTCGGGAGGTCGGCGCGCCTCAGGCCACCGATATCGCAGGTCCGTCTCTGTCTGAGTAACAGGCTCTTGTTCAGAAGAAGGGAAAATTACGTCCAGACGTTTTTGAAGTGTTAACATTTGCTTGCGTGTGGTGGCAGATACTGAGCATACTGCGGGGAGAAGAGGACGCGACGAGCCTAGCGGCCTCTGAGCCGGACTGCGTGGTGGACGACGAGACCTACCCGGCGGCCAACGTGAGGTCGCACCTAGGGCTAGCGCTGCTGGACGTGGAGGACGCCGAGTCCATCTCCAGCACCGAGCACACCAACCTCAGCCCGCTCGAGGAGTACCTCAGACAACGCTGCAGCCGATCCTCCAGCTTCGATTGACCTTTTGGTTTTTTTTTTCTTCTCCTTTTTGGATGAGTTTGATTGTCTTTTGTTGGAGTTATACAAACTCATGTACATAACATAAACAAAGCAGGTGCCACATTTCCGGCACTCAGGGACATGATAGCCGATAGATAGAGAAAAAACAAAGCAAAAAATGGAATGAAAGACTCTAGTGTGCCTGATGCTGTAATTCGGCCACAAAGCCACGATTCATCTTCAGTTTATTAGCTATCTGAATGATGTATTCATTTCAGGGGTAACAAGGTTGTCATACAACATTACAATAACCTTAAAACTCAAGGTTCAAGGTTGTCCGTAGATCAATTGCTTGGAAACCAAAAGTGAGTCAAATAGACTAACAACACTACAGAAGGTTGCCAAATCCATCGTCCTGGAAAAGAAACACTAGGAAACAAAGCTGGAAAACTGCCGTGGGGGAACACTACCTCCCACACCGGCACAGCTATCTCCCAACATCTCTTCTACTTCTCATCTAACCTCAGTCTTCCTACACAAACCTAAAAGGGAACAACATATGGCAACTGATACATATGAAGGTCAGGCAGATGAATAGCCCTTGGTTGCCATGAAAACTCCACCTCCATGGGCGCCAAACCATCACTTGCCTTGCAGCTGCTGTTGCTGGCATCAGGTTTCTTTGCACCACCGAGCAACCAATCCTGATCGACGAGATTACCGGTCTCCTCAACCTCCAAGGAAGGTGGATTCCAGGTAACAAAAAGATCTCGGAACTTCCTCTCTTTCTTCTCTTCCTTCTCAGCCTTGCGGCTCTTCTTACGATCAGACTTTGACTGCTTAACCTCTGGTATTTTTTCAGTCTTCCTGCCAGAGGAACAAGGCTCTTCTTTCGGCAAGGTGCTTGACTGCTGCTGTTTGATGAGGGGAGAGACTTCAGGCACCTTGGGTTTGTGCAGAACGGGCTGCAGCTGCCTGTCTGGCTGGTGGGAAGAAGCAACTTTTATTGTTTCCTTCTGCAACACAGGCAAACTCTGTGGAGGAGCATCTCTTCGGAGCACCTTGGATGGCACCAGAGGATCAACCTTTTGCAGCGCCATTGCAGGAGGAATGTCAATAACCTTGGCAGGAGGAATGTCGACTCTCTGTGCCGCCTTGGCAGGAGGAATGTCGACTCTCTGGGCCGCCTTGGCAGGTGGAGGAACAACTCGTCGTGTCAGCTGCGTAGGCAAAGGATCAGCACTTCCCTTCACCTTGGCAGATGGAGGTGTAGCATTAACGGGCACCCGGGAATCTATCTCTTGCATGATCTTTGCTGAGGTTGGGGCATCTATCTTTGGTGTGATCTTCGCTGTGGTTGGGGGATCCACCTTTGGAGCAATATTTGTCATGGAAGGAACTCTTTGCAAGATCGTTGCAGGGGTTTTTACATCCATTTGTTTTGGCACAGATTGGGTATCCCTCTTGATGCTTTGCTGGACACCGGCAGCTGACTTTACCATAACATCCCTGCGAGGTTGAACTGCATTCTGCTTACTCAACAAGGATGAAGGTGTAGCCATTTGTTGGACAGGTTGTTGCGGAAGAACCCTAGAACCATCCAACATGGCTGACGGTGAATCCTGATCTCTTTTTATCTTAATGCGAAGTACTGTCCCTGCAAAATCATAATTCATGGTCAGTAACTCTAGAAGAGAATGATTACTAAAATCAACAGAAACCTAAAAATATGACCTGAAAGCCTCACCGTTCTTATTTTGACTAGGTCCTGGGAGCACCACCTTTCTTCGCTTACTGCTGTCCTGAGAGCTCTCTGGTGATCCATGTACTGTCTGAATAAAAGAAGGAGCCCCATACTCTTCTGAGAGTCCACTCTTCTCCAACTGATCAAATAGTTCTTTGGGGGCAGTTTTGGACTCCAGGCCGGCTATGCTGGTATCTTCATGCTTTCTCTTCTTATGGCTACGTTTTGAATGTTTTGTCTCGCCACCACCCTGATGGGAAGCTTTCTTGTCATTCCTTTTCTCTTTCTTCTTTTCGGCCCTTTCCCTTTCTTTCTGGAGCTTCAGCCACCAGATTAATCGTCAGTTCTGATTTAGAACAGACGATGGCAATGGAATGCAGCATATTGCAGTATGGTAATGAAGTTTCAAACTTACACAAGCACACACATAAATAATGCAGCACTATCACAGAAGTGCTACAAGTTACAGTTAGAAATTAATGCATGAATCTTTCCACAAATAATAATTCAGTACCCTTGATCTATACTCTGTATATTCTTTACACAGTTATAGTAGAGTCAAGGAATTAGAGCACATCAAAATTGGCACAACTACTAATGACACTACCCAGAAGACATATTAGCAGGCAGAGAACAGTTGACAGAAAACATAGCAATTGTGCTGCAAGGAAGTCAATTTTAAGACAGCAAATTCCAGAGCAGAGACAGCAAAATAGACCACAAAGAAAACTTTAGACAAGAACACATGTACAACTCAAATGGCATGTGTCAAGATTGTGAGAATAGACACACATGAACAAAAACAAACAAGATACCAAACAGGATAAGGCAAGTACCGCCAATAGAACCACACATTAGTGACATCACAAAGTGAGCACACTAATTGGTGGTTAATTGGTGCTGGTAACCGAATCCAAGCAAGAGAAAGCCCAATGTGCTAACAATTTTAGCAAGACAGGAAAATATGAATTTTCTCATTGCTAAATTTGGAGGGATCTCCAAAAGTACTTTTCACAGAGAATTTAGTCTCAAAACTAGCAATGCGATTGACAAATCAAGACATCATGGGCGTCAATCTGGGTACAGAATCAATCCATCAAATACTGTAGGCATGTAACAATGAAACTGGAAGGCGCATCTGACAGACCACGTTTTGTTCGCATTCAGATTATTTCCAATTTAAGCACGCAAGCGAGGTCAGCAGGCTCGAGATCGGGCCACAGGGTTAGGTTAGCAGAAACAGGCAATCGATCTACCCGACGCATCGGCGGCAAGGTTAGCATCCCCCCGCGTGCGATTCCCAAATCGCACGCGCACACCCTACAGATCTGATCGGAACCAACAGGCAAGAACACATGATCCGAGGACGTGCGTGTTGTAAATCCGATGGTTCAACAAACCTTAGCGGTCGTCTCCACCACGGGAACGGGGGGCACGGCCACTGGGTTTCGCACGTAGCCCGGCGGCGGGTAGGGGAAGCACCTCGACATGGCGGCCGGTGTGAATCCCGCGGCGCGGCGCGCGAACCCTCGGAATCAAGAGCGCGACGGCGAGGCCAGCCCTAATCGACCGCGAACCGAAGGGAAATTTCGATTCGCGGGAGGGAAATCCGGCGGAGCGGATTGGGGGCTCTCGGCGGGAGGGATTTGGCTCTTGTGTGGCGGCTAGGGTTTCACGGGGAGGAGAGGGGAAATTTTAGCGGCGGCTACGCGAGATGGGAACGGAAGAAAAGGGTAGCCTCTTCGAGGGTCTGGGGGTTGGGCGGTATATATAGCCGGACGGGAGGTGCCCGAGTCGTGCGGGGAACTGGCGGGTCCGCCTCGCCTACCTATCGGGCCTCTACACGGAGTCGCTGACGGGTAGGGCCCAGATCCCGCGGGGCCCGGTGGCAGCGAGGGGCGCGGGCGGGGGCGCCGCGCGGCGGTGCGTGTGGGGCACGGCAAGCGGCGCGCTCTGATTGGCTAGGCCGCGCGGTGGCCCACCTGGCGGGGAGCGGGCGGGGGTGGCGTGTTCGCGTTGCACACGAAACGTGTTGGCGGGGTGGGCCCCCCGCGGCGCGGAACCGACCTAGAAGGCGGTGATGGCGGGCCGGCACGTGGGGCGCGGCTTTCGCGTGGCTGCCAGCCCAGCGAGAGGCTGTGCGGTGAGAGGCGAGGCGCGTTGCCTTCTCTCTCTTCTTTTTTTCTTCTTCCCGCGCGGCTCCGTGACCGTGTCCCCATCCCGTTCGTTCTGCGGTGGCCAGCCAAAACCGCCGAGCGCGCGGCGGCGGGGAGTCCGCTCGCGTGGATCTGAAGATTTCAGATTTTGGATTTTGGATGCCGAGGGAGGAGGGCTGCTGTGGTTGGTTTTTTGTGAGCCGGCAGCCCCCGATTTGTTTAATCTCGCGCCTGAACGAAGATCGTAGTGGCATGATAGTGGGGGGAAATCCCAGGATTGGATCTACTCCTACCATGTTCGCAATGTCGAGTTTTACCGGATTGAATCAACGACCCGAAATTTTCTCGTCCAACAAAGACTAACTCAATTTGTTTCCGTATATGAATCCCACCGCTTTTAAAAAAAAATCACAAAATGCAACCCATTCTTTTGTTAAATTCGCACGAACTATGATCGAAATGGCACTTTTTTGTTGAATTTTGTGAAAATGTTACCCAAATTTTGTCAAATATACATGAACTATGATCAAATAGATAATTTTTTATTTATTTATTTTGCGGGGGAAATAGATAATTTTTTTATCTTGTAGGCTACCAAAACCTTTCAAACACATTCTATTCGTGTCTTAAGCCATAATTATATGTGATTGCATTCTTGAGACGGGCGGGACACAAGGGTTATGGGAATGGGTAAGGTCTCGAGGCAGTGAATCTGATAGTTTCTACTTATGTTATGTTGCGTCTACTTTTGTTCTATAGATGGTTAAAATTATCAGATTCACTGCCTACTTATGTTAAAATCATGCATAGTAAAATTGCCATGAAAATATAGAGGGTTGAAATTTGTAGAAAAATTTCCATGATTTAGACCATAACAAAAGAAAAAACACACCATGTGTGGTACGGAACTTCATATTTAAAAATGAGCTATCACGCTTTAAGTCATTAGATATTAGATAGAAAAAACAAAGAGTCTCTACTCCTAATGTAGGAGTTGGTAGCCTGGTATGATCTTTTTCGTGCGGTTTTATTTCGTCTCATCTCTCATCACTCCTTTGCGCTGGTTTTCTCTCTCCCTAAAAAACCAAATCTTTACTCCTAATGGACGAGTTGGTGAATAGTCTTCACGGTTTTTTTTTGCTGATTTTTTTTCGTCTTTCCTCCCACCACCCCCTCCCATCTTGGTCCATCGATGTATTTTTCTCTCCACTCTTTATTACAACCAGAATTTTCCTAACGTATAACAAATCACGGATCTAACTTCTGTAAATTACGCAAATCAATTGATTCCTTTATTGGTTCAATTTGTCTTAAGAAACAAATAACATATTTTCAGGAAACAAATAATACATTTTAATCCAACTTTCCTAGCTTATGTAAATCAATCGATTTCTCTTATTAGTGAAATTTGTTTTAGGAAACAAATAACAGACACGTTACAAACGGGCAGGTACTGATATCACGTTACCAAATAATAAAACCCCATTTGCATAGAAATCAGTTCAAAAATCCTAACTTTCCTAAAATTTTACCTTTCCTTGATAACAACCAATATTTTCTATCTTTTCCACCTATTGAAGGAAATCACCCTCCATCGATATTAGCATTTTTTGGAATGAGATATCCGGGTTATGATTTTTTTTTATTCTTTCCAATTGTGACCTCTACTTCCACTCCGACTCATTCTCGCATAAACACCTCCACCACAGCCAGGTGACACCACACCAGACCTCCGGCCTCTCCACACCTTCTCCGCCACCTCCTTCTCGTACTCCATTAACAATCCATCCGCCACATTTGTCCACGGCGGTGTCGAGGTCATGGCGCAGCAGCGTACCAGTGGTAGAGCAGCGCATAGCAGCAGGAAGCAGCACGCAGTAGGCGAGGCGAGTGGCCGACGGTGGAGGGCAGAGATGCGGCTGGCATGGCTGAGGGGGCGGCCGGCAGAAGATGGCCACGACTGGAGGCGGCGCGAGGCAGGGGCGCGACAGCGGGGCGAGCGAAGGGATAGGCGGCAGCAGACGGGGCGAGTGCAGCCAGCGAGAGTGTGGCGCGCGGCCAGGGTGTGTGTCGCGCGGGGCACGGTGGTGCGGTGGCTGCGACGAGCGCGACGGCAGTGGCGGGCGCGACCGACGCGGTGTAGCACGGGCGTGGGCATGGAGATGGAGTGGCCCCGTGGGCGCGGAAGAAGAGCGGCAAGCTCGGCATGGGCGTGCATAGGAGCGGGCATGTGCCACAGGGTCAATCCGAGGAGCTCGGTGGCTACCCTTGCAATGGCCATGGCGGACGGCGGTTCTCGGCCATGGCGAAATACCTACCGAGAGCAAACGAGAGGGGGAACAGGGAAAAGGCAAGAGGAGATCATGGCGGTGTCAATGGCGCCCTAGGGGAAGACATGGGAGCTGGGGGCGGCGCGGATCGAACGGCAATGTCGCGGTGGCCCAAGGTTGAGGAAGATGGCAGCGACGTCGATGCGGGGGTGCTGGACTTGATGTCGTTGGCGCAGACGAAGTAGCGAAGGCGGTCGGAGCTCCTCGACAAGCTCTTATCCCGCAGGGAGGGCAGTGGCCAGTGGAGGGGGTCGGTCATGGTGGCCGTGGCGTCTGACTTCGTCCAGATCGACGGGATCGAGCGAGCAAGGAGGAGAAGTGGGTTTGGGAGGGGGCGTCGAGGAGGAGTGAGGCCATGGGGGCAGGGAAGGCAGGGTGTCACCCTTATCCATCCTCCTTCGATGCCAGCGAGGTGGTCGGGCGGGAGCCTGGCTCTGTAGCGACGCGGCTCGGGGAACAGAAGAAGACGACCGCGCGGGGACTGGACCGCTGAGCCGGTTCGGTGGCAAGGCCCGGGGGGCAGGGCGAATCCCCCTTTACATCGTCATTTTGGTTTTTCAATGTATTCTAATATGTTTCTCCTTTTTAACACAGTTTTTCATTTATTATTATCAACTAAATGATCTCTACTCCTAATGTCTCAGTTGGTAGTCTCCGTTTCGGGTTTATTTTCGTCCCACCTCCCTTGGTTTTTTTTCGTCCTCCCTCCCACCTCCCAGTTTTTTGTAGGTGCTTCTCAAACTGGAGGACAACATATTAGTCAAGACATTAGGGATCCTCATTGATGTTTTATCTCTCGTGTGCACTTATTTTGTTTGCTCCAATTCTATATATTCTCACGAGTAGATGAGGCAATGTAGTTCATTTTTCTACATATGGTGATTGATTTCTTCTTTGGTAACCCAACTAATGGATGGTTATCAATCTCCAAATACCAAAACCAAACGTACAAGGCAACAATCAATTCACGTATCACAATCAGATTCTTCTTTAGTACCCAACTTAACTCACAGATGGTAATCAATCTCCAAACAAAGGAAACAATCACCGTCGTTTACATCTTGCCAATGTTACATGAAAATGACGCTGAGAATTTAGATGTATTGTTTGTCATGGAGCTGTGGTTGGCCGATTACATGAAATTAATTCCCTCAGTTATGGTGGCAAATATAATACACATAATCCATATTGTTATGCACTAGCGCGTCTATGTGTGAAATAGATGGATTATGGTCCCGTACCCAATAAGATGGATATGTGTGTGTGTGTTAGAGAGAGAGAGGGAGAGGGGGAGAGAGAGTGAGGAAGAGGGAGGGAGAGGGTGTGTGTGTGAGAGAGAGAATTTGATGGTAAAAAAGGTCGTCAATGTCACTTAATATATATGAAAATATTAATTATAATATTAACATAATTGATATTGAACTCTTAAAGTTAATGTGGCTCTGTTGCAACGCACGGGCGTTCTTCTAGTCTCTCTATGGCACATCTAGATGTGCCCTAATTATTGCATATCTAAGTGACTAAATCGAGCACAAAAGGGAAAGAAAAAGAAAAAAAATACCCACATGAATCTCCACGTAAGATCAATGACATAGAATTTAGATGTGCAATATTTATGACATATCTATATGTGATTTAGCAAAACTGAAAAGAAAATCCAAAAAAAAATTAAGTTACCATGACAGTGGGGTATATTTGACCATAAGTTTGCTTTATATGAATGGCATGCATGAGAAACTAAATATGGCATATGTTAAAACATGAAAAGAAAATTAACGATTATATTTGAACCTAAATTGTCGTTGTTTTATAAAGATGATGGCCTAAAATTGATTTTTTTATGAAAATAGTCTCATGAAACAATTTTGCCATGTGGATATTCAAAAAATAAAGTTGCCACGATGTAAATAATTGAATTTACAATGGTTTGTGCAACATTTTTGCCATGTTCTGGAAATATAATTGACCATGGTCCAAAATATGAATTTTCTATGGTACCAAAAATAAACTTATCATGGCCAAATATATAAGTTTTCCATGACAGAGAACAAAAAGCAATTTGTTGTGGTCCAAAAAAATAAATTTACCGTCGATTGTTTGATATAATTTTCATGGATTGTTAGAAAACATGATAGAGGAAATTTTACAACACATTGTTTGATAAATTTGCCGTGATTCAAAAAGAAAATTAGAGAATGGTTAAAAAGCTTATTTTGTCATGGTTCATAAAGTATACTTGCCATCGACTGTAAACTAATTTTTTGCCACGGTCTATAAAGTAAACTTGCCATGGTTCCAATTTTTTTTGACATGGTCCAAAATATCATGACAAATTTGATTGTCGTGGTACACAAGTTTGCTGTTAGAACTCCAAAATCTAGGGTCCACTAATTTAGAAAATGTGAGTTGCCGTGTGGCGTAAGAAACAATTTTCAAAGTTGCCATGCGTGTGGAACGAAAAAATCGTATAGTTGCCATGTGAGCATTAACATATTTTTCTGAAATTTGCCATGTGACCACACGAAACAATTTTTTAAACTTTGCCATTAGTGGGAACAAAAAAAATCCTCGAATTGTCATGTGATATTTAAAAATACTTTCTAAAATTGTTGTGTTTTGGAAAAAGAGATGTTTCGAAATTGTGACGTGACCATAAGAAATAATTTTCTTTTTTTGCCATTTGTGGAGAGCAAAAAATCCTAGAGTTGCCTTGCAAGCGCTAAAATTTCCTACACTAGAAGATACCCCGCGCGTTGCGGCGGGAATTTATAGAAAGCGACTATAATGCGCACGAAAAATCTTAAGCAGAAGCAATCTCTAAAAGATAATATCATTATAGAAAAAAAATTGGTTCAAGATCACAAACATTAGGACATCAAAATACATGACTTATTATTTTTTAGTGACCACACAAGACACAATATATATAGATTTTTCTTTTTTTGCGAGTAGAAACTACCAACTACCTAAGCATAACCATGTCATTCGGGGAATACACAAATCAATTGCTAAAGTTCTTTCATAGCAGCAGTGTTTCAGTTCACCAACTATGAGGAACTAAGGTGCAATCATAGTGATGCTCCACGGGTGTAGTAATGCAAGATTATTCTGTAATGTGAGTAACTTTTGCAATACTATGTTACTTGTCATTATCAGAACTAATGGTGATTTAAGAGAGCTATCAAGAGAGGAAAAAGTATTTACATTAATCCTGTGACAATGTCTAAAGGCATATAAAAGTGCTCAGACAGATTTTGGCATTGAACCAATGGTGTGACCCAAAATGAAGATTGTTGTTTTGAAGAAAATTATCAAACTTATATAATCTAGATTACGCATAACACGTGTAGGTGCACAAATGACTAAAGATGCTCCAGTGTAGAAACATCTGGCAAAACAACGTTGTATGGGAAAAAATGAATCCAGTAAGACTGCATAACAACAAATCTTACAAAATGGTTAGTGTATAGTTACCGTTTTGAGTTACCTCGTTGGATGTAACATCACAAATTTTCAATTTGGAATGTTATACATAAATCATTCATGCATAGCATATTTTGTTTGTATTTCGTTTCGCGATCCTCGAAGTTCTAAACAACTCAAGGACCCTCGGAGAGAGTTGGGGATTTCCCTGTTTTCATATTTGAAATTTTATCAAATATTGAAACGAGGATTATTTGTTTTAATTATTTTTCTTTCCAAAAATATTTCATATTAAAATATATGAGAGGAGATAATATGACTTCTCCAAAAAAATGAAATATTGGAGGAAAAAATATTAAAATCAAATATTTGCTTTTATTCGGATTTTACTGCTATTTTATTTGCATAGGAAAAATATGCATTTATCAAAAATTGCATTTTAGACCAAGAAAATGTTCACCCTTTTTTAAATATTTTATTTAGACGATGAAATTTTGTTTTGATATTTTTTAGATTTTTATTTATTTTTCTAGGATTTCTTTTCGGCGGAATCAGTTTAAAAAAAGAGAGAAGCCCGCCGGAACGAACTGGGTCGAGGCCTAGTTGGCCCAGCCTCCCCGCGCGGCCGTCTCCCTCGCGAAGACCGCACCCGAGCCGCCGCCGCTCACCGTGGCCGAGTCCCCCTCCCCCCCCCCCCCCGGCGCCCCTCGCGCAAGCCACGCCTCCCCCCTTTAAAAGCCGACCCGAGGCCCCCCTGGAGCCCCAAGCCACAACCGCCGCCGCCCGCAAGCCGCCCCGCCGCCGCCGTCGCCCCGTGCCGCCCTCCGCTGCCCCGCGCCGCACCCCGCCGTCGCCCGCGCCGCCGCCCCGCTCGCCGGAGCCGCGCTGGAGTTCACGATCTCGCCGTTCGTTTTTTTGGGGTTTAGGTAAAAGCCGTTTTTTTTAAAAAAAACCCTAGTTTCAGTTTTCTTTTAGATCGGTTCGCCGGTTTTCTCGGTTAAGTTATTTAGCGATCGTTCGTCCGTACGTTCGTTTTAACGAACGGTTTTCGCCCGTTAGTCACAGACAACGAACGTTCGTTCGTCAGCATGTTCGTTCGTTTTTCTTTTCTCTGATTTTTTCGCGGTTATTTTCAATCGAGATTTCTGATCCGATTTTCGTTTTAGTTTATCTTTTCGCTCGTTTATCGGAATCAGGCGATTCAAGCGCCTAGATCTTCGTCTCGAAGCCCTCTTTCCGTTTAACCCACCTGAACAAGATTTTGGTACTGTAAAATTTGACCTTAGTCCAGATTAGTAATCGGATCTTGTTTCTTTCGTAGTTTGAGTTTCGTTGCTCCGTTTGATTTGATTCTTTTTGCAAACCGGAGTTCTTAAGTTGAACTTTATGGTTAGATCTTCTTTTTTGTGTTTTACCCATGCTTATTCGCTTATTTGCTTGTGTATGCTATTGTTTGTTTGTGATAGAACACCCGGAGTGCGAAGCGTGCTACTACGAGTCTCTAGGTTTTGCGGATCATCAACAAGGCAAGTAACACTTTGATCATATCCCTTTATCACCCAGTTTTTATGCATTAGTTTCAACCCTCAAACATTGCATGGTTAGGACTTGATAACATGTGGGTTTGGGAAGTAGTTGATGAGGTAGAACATATTGCCCTGTTATTATCAAACCCTTGGGAGTTACTTCTACATATTGCTTATATTGCCATGCTATGCTTGTAGACGTGGTTTGGGTGAGTGAATCCATGACAGATGTGAGATTGTTAAATTGATGGTTCAACATAAGGTGGCAACTTTAATACACATATGGGTGGATTGCTTGTCGGGCACCTGGAGAATGCAGTGTTGTCCTAGGATATCCCGGAGTACCCGTGCGATAATCCTAAGGTCCGCCACCCAGGCTCAAAGGGAACTCAGATATTTCATGCTAGAAACTTCCGTGTGCAGCCACAAACTATTATGGGCTCTAGTTGTAACACGACAAGAATCATGCTACAGTAATACCCCCTAATGGTGGGCATGTCATCATAATTACTATGCACGTTGCCACTTAATAAAAATCAAAGTCAAATTCAAATTTAAATTTCAAGTCAAAATAATATTTCTTTAAACGGTAAAACAAAAAATGTTCATTGGGTTGAAAATAATCACTATATAATTTGCATGTATAAACAAACATTATTTGAGTTGTTAAAATGCCCCTAAAGTATTTAAAACAGACCCAATAGCACCTGTTCAACACATTTAAATTCAAACCGAAAATCAAATAAATTGTGAATGCCCTCATTACTTTTTGTGCAAACCTAGAATATTTCATATCATTTTTGTGCCAAGTTTCATAATTAACAAAATTCATTTGATCACTAAACTATTTAGAAAAACAGTAGCTAAATTGGAAAATAGAAAAAAGATAAAGAAATAGAAAAAAAAGGAGAAATCCCCCCTGTTCACTTAAGCCCAGTACTAACATTGTACAAGGCCCAGCCCAGCTGGCCGGCCTTTTCCCCTACCTCTCGCAGGGGAGAGGCAGAGCCGTGCGTGCCGGCCATCCATGGCGCCAGGGCCACGTGCCGGCCATCCGCACCGTCCCTCGGCCTACTAAGGCGTCCCCCAGAAACCCTAGCTCGCCCTCGTTCATTCCCCCCTCGATCCCCATCGCCCCCTCTCCTCTGGCTCGATTTTGAGCTCGCAGGCTCCTGCGGTCACCGCTGCTTCGCCGTCGTTGACGCGTCCACCGGCCTCTCCGGCATCCGGGAGCACATCCTGGAGGTTCGCCGCGCTCTACCGTGTCCGTTCAGGGCATTGGAACGAGGCGGGGAGCTGCGTAGCCGACGCGGTCTTCGTCTTCTTCGTCCGGCCGTCGCCGTCTCGCCATCACCACCGCATCTCCGTTCCACCCCGACCCTCCCCGGGCGTGCCAATGGATTCATGGTGAGCTTCTCCTCCGGATCCCCCTTTACTTCGCCTCGATTCGTCGCTGTTTGCCATCCCCGAGCCCATCTGAGCTCGCGCGTACGCGTACATATGTGCGTGTGTGCTGCCTGATGCCGCACGCGCTCCCGCTGCGTCCTGAGCCGCCCCGTGCGTACCTCGTCCGCGCGCGGCACGCGCGCACGCGCCCGTGGTCGTGCCTTGGCCGCGCCCCACGCCGGCGCCGCCCAAGCTTTGGCTGGCCGCTGCGCCTTTGCTTGCGTGGCCGCGGCCGCGCGCTGCTCTGCCTACTGCTGCATGCGGTGCTGCCACTGCTGCTGCTTCGTGTTGTTGCTCCTGCTGCTCAAGCCGCCGCTGCATAGTGCCATCACTTGGTGGTGCCACCGTTGCGCTGTTGTTGCTTGCTGACCATTGACACCATGGCCATGTGTCCGAGCTAGCACATTCAGTGGCCGGCTGGTTCTATGGATGAAGCCGGCCCAGATTAGTTAGAGGACTAATCCCTTTTTTTACTAACACACATACGCTTTGAGTCTATTACATGTGGCCTCTATAGGTAAATTGTTTAACTAAAATAATGTTAACACATGTTACACTTACAAGTGGGCCCATTGACCTTGTTGACTGGTTAATCATTGACCTAGTCAACAGTCAACCAAACCCCCTGACCCTACCTGTCATACACCGGCTGGCACTACACTAGGTGACAAAAGTATTTTACTGTTTTAAATTCGAATTAACAAAAAATTCAAAAAATTGTTAAAACTTTGAAAAATCATATAAAATAATCCGTAACTCGGATGAAAATACTTTGTACACGAAAGTTGCTTAGAACGACGAGACAAATCCGGATACGCAACCCGTTCGTCCGCCACGCAGCCCTAGCATATCGAACACGCAACTTTTCCCCTCCGATTCATTTGTCCGAAAACGCGAAACACCGGGAATACTTTCCCGGATGTTTTCCCCCTTCACCGGTACCACCTCATACCGCGTTAGGGCACACCTAGCATCACGCTTTGTCATGTCATGCATCGTCATGCATTTGTTTGCATTATATTTATTGTTTCTTCCCCCTCTTCTCTCGCTAGACATCGAGACCGACACCGCTGCTACCCAGTACGACTACGGTGTTGACGACCCTTCTCTCTTGCCAGAGCAACCAGGCAAACCCCACCTTGATCACCAGATATCACCTACTCTACTCACTACTACTTGCATTAGAGTAGTGTAACATGTTACTGCTTTCCGTTAATCCTATCATGTTGCATAACCTGTCCTTGCTACTACTGTTGTTACCTTTACCTGCTATCCTACTGCTTAGTATAGGATGCTAGTATTCCATCAGTGGCCCTACACTCTTGTCCGTCTGCCATGCTATACTACTGGGCTGTGATCACTTCGGGAGGTGATCACGGGCATATACTATATACTTTACACTGTTACATTACCGGTGATACTGTTTGGAGATGGGGGCTGAAGGGGCAGGTGGCTCCATCCAGGTAGTGGTGGGCCTGAGTTCCCGATGGCCCCCGACTGTTACTTTGAGGCGGAGCGACAGGACAGGTTGAGACCACCTAGGAGAAAGGTGGGCCTGGCCCTGGTCGACGTTCGCGGTTACTTCAAAATAACACGCTTAACGAGATCTGGGTATTTGATCTGAGTCTGGCTACTGGCCTATACGCACTAACCATCTACGCGGGACAGTTATGGGCACTCGACGTTGTGGTATCAGCCAAAGCCTTC
Source organism: Triticum monococcum (assembly GCA_034509565.1). NCBI lineage: Eukaryota > Viridiplantae > Streptophyta > Magnoliopsida > Poales > Poaceae > Triticum > Triticum monococcum. The sequence goes on from CM067844.1 coordinate 532,345,178, forward strand.
GTGACGTCAGCGACTGAGCGGCGCGCGCCGGGTTGGATCGTGTAACGCAACTTCCTTTGTAATGGAGGTTGCTAGGTCTGCTCTCCGGCCACGTACGCAACATGCAGGTGTGCAATGGGCGATGGGCCCAGACCCCTGCGCCATAGGATTTAGACCGGCATGCTGACCTCTTTGTTGTGCCTAGGTTGGGCTGCGACGTGTTGATCTTCCGAGGCCGGGCATGACCGAGAAAAGTGTGTCCGGACAAAGGGGATCGAGCGTGTTGGGAAATGTGGTGCACCCCTACAGGGAAGTTTATCTATTCGAATAGCCGCGTCCCTCGGTAAAAGGACGACCCGGAGTTGTACCTTGACCTTATGACAACTAGAACCGGATACTTAATAAAACATACCCTTCCAAGTGCCAGATACAACCGGTGATCGCTCTCTCACGGGGCGACGAGGGAAGGGTCATCGGTTAGGATTATGGTACACGATGCTACTTGGTGAACTTACCTTCTACTCTCTTCTCCTGCTGCAAGATGGAGGTTACCAGAAGCGTAGTCTTCGACATGACTAGTTATCCCCCTCTTATTCTGGCATTCTGCAGTTTAGTCCACATATGATACCCTTATTCCAATTGATACCAATGCATACATATGTAGTGTAGCTCCTTGCTTGCGAGTACTTTGGATGAGTATTCATGGTTGCTTTGCTCCCTGTTTTCCCCTTTCTATACCCGATTGTTGCGACCAGACGTTGGAGCCGAGGAGCCAGACGCCACGGTCGATGACGACTACTACTACTCGGGAGGTGCCTACTACTACGTGCAGCCCGCTGACGATGACCAGGAGTAGTTTAGGAGGATCCCAGGCAGGAGGCCTGCGCCTCTTTTGATATGTATCCCAGTTTGTGCTAGCCTTCTTAAGGCAAACTTGTTTAACTTATGTCTGTACTCAGATATTGTTGCTTCCGCTGACTCGTCTATGATCGAGCTCTTGTATTTGAGCCCTTGAGGCCCCTAGCTTGTAATATGATGCTTGTATGACTTATTTTATTTGTAGAGTTGTGTTGTGATATCTTCCCGTGAGTCCTTGATCTTGATCGTACATGTTTGCGTGTATGATTAGTGTACGGTCAAATCGGGGGCATCACAAGTTGGTATCAGAGCCGACTGCCTGTAGGAATCCCCCTTCCACACTCCTTGACCGAAGTCGAGTCTAGTCATTACAAAACTTTACTAACATGGTTGTGTGTCTTACGGGCCCACGTCGCCATCTGGGTTGTATTAGGATCTTTTATTCCTCGACCTATACTCTGGGACTCTGATCTCTTTTCTATTCGGGTTAAATGATTTTTACTAACACCGACTCTAGGTTCTCGTAACTACTTCCACCCGGAGAGCCCCTTACTCCAGATGAATACTTGGTGCCTACCGACTTGCAGTTCTTTTTCACGTGAATACCCCTACGGATAAATCCTCACACTTGTCGAGTATCCGCTCATCCCCAGTTGATCAAGCAATTCACAAAAGTCTTCAAAATACCATTCGATCTTCCGAAAATCCTCAGGAGCCTTTTGCTCTTGAAATTCTTGCTTACTTGCATTATGGTTAATCCCATAAGTCTAGTAATCTTATTGACATCCTTTGTCATTATCATTTTGAGTCTGTTGATTCAATATGTTGCGAATGCTCGCAATCCTCAATCAGATCCTACAATTCATCCTTCCGGCTCAGCCGTCATTTTTAACTGGAGCTGGTTGTCGACCAATCAAATTCCCGTCGATTGTACCCCTAAGCTAGCTCAGCTTATCGATCCTAAATCAGAGTGTTTGGTTCTGATCCCTTGATTTCGAAATCATAATTCCTTGGCAATTAAACTTTGAATTAGTTATTTGCTTCTATAATCCAATGCCTTCGCATTGTTTCTTCCTCTGGATGTGTGCCGATGCTCACATCAGCTCCACTATGGACCGTCGGATCATTTGTTTAAATATCATCCGACAGCGTCCTTCGTATAAAAACCTCGAGAAGTTCTTTCCCTGATACATAATGCCTTAGGTAAATAGTATCCTCTGTTTTTGTCAACCATGCTCTACTATCGAGCTTGTGTTATTTACTATTTAAGCTTGTGGTATATGTTTCCACGATACCCTGACGGGTTGAACCTATGCCTTCCTTTATATGTGTGAACTCAGAAGTTTTCACGAGTCATACTCATCTGGTATTTCACCAGGTAAAACTGTCAACACTAATGCCTTTATCAAAGCGAGAAGTGAATGGAAGGTTATACATTGAAGAAGTGGGAGTCGACCTTGAACCTTGCGTTCATGCCCATGGACACGATGTATAACTTATCATGGAAGCTGCTCGTAAAAATAATTACCCCCCTGGTATCTCGAGATTATCATGGAACTGCATAGCTTCTTATGAGCTCTTCATCCCACTGGTTCCAATTTTTCACGGGCTCTGAGTTACTAAACACTCAAAGACACCGATAACTGAACTGAGTCCGCACTACGGTTCAACAACTCTTCAGTAATCTTCTTTAAGTACGAGTTTGTACCCGGTCATGCCATTCCTAGCATATTTGGCTATATCATTGTCGTGATGATTTTAATTGTGCTACCTGGTCCTTATTCTCGGAGCATCAATTTACAATGATAGCTAAGCTTACGTCGAATTTCCTCGTCATACCCTTTCACCTTAAACAACAAGCTTGAGTTCGAGTTTGTGTCTTAACTGTGGTTCCAATAACCTCTCGCTTCATCATTCCTTTGACTTGAAATCCTCGCTGATCGATTACATCTTCAGGAAATATCTTGACAAAATTTGTCGTGATCATCATCAACATCTTGACTCCTTCCTGGATATCAGTTGAATTCATGATGGGAAATACCATCCTTGCCCTCGATGATTTGTGTTATCATCGACCACCCGTTTGCCTTCCGTTCAACACAAACGTGTTCGTGTTTTGTGTTATACCTGAGATCCTTGCTATCCAACATTTGTTCTTCTTTACCTTGGAGTATTACCATCTTTTATGTCAAGAATGTCGTGAGAATTTCACCACCTGTTAAGAATTCTTGATACAGGTGATACCTTTTGCCATATCCATTCATTCCTTGGTCCCCGTGTTGTTTATAACAGGAAAGCCGACAATTGAACTATGATGTGCGACTTCAAAACTTCTAGCAACCCTATTGCTTTGGAGTTAATGGTCGAGAGTTCCTTCTTAGACTATTATTTATTGAATCACCATTGTAGCATTGATCATGCTACCTAAACCCATATATCATGTGCACCTTTCAACCAATGTTTAATTGCGTATGTTTTCCTCGAGCATCATCAAATATAACATTTGATCTGACAAATGTTTTCTCCTTATTCTCATAATTGTGGGAATCCGTCTTTTTGGAAACCTCGATGAATTGTCGCTAAGTCCATCAGCCATCTTTTCATCCTCTCATTGGTTTTAATGTAGAACTCTTGTTTCAGAACATGCTTCCATAGTTCATTGCCCGAGAATCTTATAATGTCATCTCATCAATTGCGACCTTTTCTTTCTCAGGCATCCTGAGTCAGTGATACCCTGACACCAATCAGATCTGAATCTCGGTCAGATATGATGGTTGGGACATTTTCCAAGAGTCATAACATTGGTCTTTATATGACCCGGTAAAATGATGTCATGCCCATCACACCTGGCCGGAGGACCTATTGTTATAGTTTCCTTTTTAGCAAGCTTAGCGATTCTTTCATGAGGAAATCGTAAGACTTATTTTATAAGTTGTTCCTGGTGGATCCTTTGTGTATCCAAAGCCCGACCTTTGCTGGAAGACCATGTCAATGCTATCTCGAAGCATGTCTGTGGTACTCTGATTTTCAACAAAAACATTTGAAGCCCAATGCTAAATGTTTCTTGCTCAATTACCCCAAACACCGTTGTATGGGTAATATCATGATGCCCCCCCTTACCTAAATGGTTATCTATTTCTATCCTCTCATGGATATCATGCTCTGCTTGTCCTTGAGAAGGATATACCATGAAATATGTGTTTAAACATATTTTTCCTTTCCATTTTTATGTTTAATCTGATAATCACATTTTCCTTTCCACTGTTTTGTTTAACCTTCTTGAGGTTTATATGATCTAAGCAGTAATAAGTCACTGCTTTTGTAAGCACCTCGGTGTACAAATATGTCAGTAAGAACCTGTTTACCATTGTTGATGACATTCTAGTAACTACCGATGGACGAGAACTTTGCCTATTGGTCCGCCTCGTACAATGAGCAGGAAAATGGTTCTCTTTGCCCCTCGTCCTTGGTACCGATGTTGTTGCCGATAACTGACAGGCTATCCTCTGACATGCCCTGCTTACATGACTGTGCAAGACGTCACCGCCCTTCCTACTTTTAACCCACATGGTGGGCCCATAACCCACAGGTCCACAGGATCGAAACCTGACTCTCCTGTACGCCCTAGTCTCTAAAAGTTATTCCCCACGTTTGGCTTCATATGTAATTCACGAGCCCCCTTCCAAGAGATCATCAATTCTGGTATCAGACATAATAATTATTCTCGTTGCGCTAAAACCCTTGCACACTTTGTTTGAGCCAACGAACGATTGCCTATCCGCTTGAAATTTCTAATTGCGCCTTTCTACCATGCTCTCAGTGACTTTCTTGAATTTCAACTCAAGAGATGTTCACTAAGATAGCCCCCAAGTACCTAATGTGTGCGGAGCTATGTCCTTCCCGAGTCTCCCCCCTTATCTTTTTTGTAAGTACGATGGAGATCCCGAAGAAAGGACGACAACTTCATCATGAGGCATTGATGCAGACAAATGAAGATGTCAATGTAACGGATCGACTTCTTCGAGAGGAGCAACCAAGATCGAGAAGACTCATTAGAATTTCGTAACCAAATCCCTTCCCCTTGCGCCCCCTCTTAAATCTCGGGACGAGATTTCTTGTAGTGGAGGAGATTTGTAACACCACGAGAATCATGCTATAGTAATACCCCCTAATGGTGGGCATGTCATCGTGATTACTATGCACATTGCCACTTAATAAAAATCAAAGTCAAATTCAAATTTAAATTTCAAGTCAAAACAATATTTCTTTAAACAGTAAAACAAAAAAATGTTCGTTGGGTTGAAAATAATCACTGTATAATTTACATGTATAAACAAACATTATTTGAGTTGTTAAAATGCCCCTAAAGTATGTAAAACAAACCCAATAACACCTGTTCAACACATTTAAATTCAAACCGAAAATCAAATAAATTGTGAATGCCCTCATTACTTTTTGTGCCACCCTAGAATATTTCATATCATTTTTGTGCAAAGTTTCATAATTAAAAAAGTTCATTTGATCACTAAACGATTTAGAAAAAAATAGCTAAATTGGAAAATAGAAAAAAGATAAAGAAATAAAAAAGAAAAGGAGAAACCCCCCTGTTCACTTAAGCCCAGTACTAACACTGTACAAGGCCCAGCCCAGCTGGCCGGCCTTTTCCCCTACCTCTCGCAGGGGAGAGGCAGAGCCGTGCGTGCCGGCCATCCATGGCGCCAGGGCCACGTGCCGGCCATCCTCACTCTCCCTCGGCCTACTAAGGCGTCCCCCAGAAACCCTACCTCGCCCTCGTTCATTCCCCCCTCGATCCCCATCGCCCCCTCTCCTCTGGCTCGATTTTGAGCTCGCAGGCTCCTGCGGTCACCGCTGCCTCGCCGTCGTTGACGCGTCCACCGGCCTCTCCGGCATCCGGGAGCACATCCTGGAGGTTCGCCGCGCTCTACCGCGTCCGCTCAGGGCATTGGAACGAGGCGGGGAGCTGCGTAGCCGACGCGGTCTTCGTCTTCTTCGTCCGGCCGTCGCCGTCTCGCCATCACCACCGCACCTCCGTTCCGCCCCGACCCTCCCCGGGCGTGCCAATGGATTCATGGTGAGCTTCTCCTCCGGATCCCCCTTTACTTCGCCTCGATTCGTTGCTGTTTGCCATCCCCGAGCCCATCTGAGCTCGCGCGTACGCGTACATATGTGCGTGTGTGCCGCCTGACGCCGCACGTGCTCCCGCTGCGTCCTGAGCCGCCCCGTGCGTACCTCGTCCGCGCGCGGCACGCGCGCTCGCGCCCCTGGTCGTGCCTTGGCCGCGCCCCGCGCCGGCGCCGCCCAAGCTTTGGCTGGCCGCTGCGCCTTTGCTTGCGTCGCCGCGGCCGCGCGCTGCTCTGCCTACTGCTGCATGCGGCGCTGCCACTGCCGCTGCTTGCTCCTGCTGCTCAAGCGGCCGCTGCATAGTGCCATCACTTGGTGGTGCCACCATTGCGCTGTTGTTGCTTGCTGACCATTGCCGCCATGGCCATGTGTCCGAGCGAGCAGATCCAGTGGCCGGCTGGTTCTATGGATGAGGTCGGCCCAGATTAGTTAGAGGACCAATCCCCTTTATTACTAACACACATACGCTTTGAGTCTATTACATGTGGCCCCAATAGGTAAATTGTTTACCTAAAATAATGTTAACACATGTTACACTTACAAGTGGGCCCATTGATCCTATTGACTAGTCAATCATTGACCTAGTCAACAGTCAACCAAACCCCTTGACCCTACCTGTCATACACCGGCTGGCACTACACTAGGTGACAAAAGTATTTTACTGTTTTAAATTCGAATTAACAAAAAATCCAGAAAATTGTTCAAATTTTGAAAAATCATATAAAATAATCTAAACTCGGATGAAAATACTTTGTACATGAAAGTTGCTTAGAACGACGAGACGAATCCGGATACGCAGCCCCTTCATCCGCCACGCAGCCATAGCATAGCGAACACACAACTTTTCTCTTTTGATTCATCTTTCCGAAAACGCAAAATACGGGAATACTTTCCCGGATGTTTTCTTCCTTCACCGGTACCACCGCGTACCGCATTAGGGCACGCCTAGCATCACGCTTTGTCATGTTATGCATCGTCATGCATTTGTTTGCATTATATTTATTATTTCTTCCCCCTCTTCTCTCGCTAGACATCGAGACCGACACCGCTGCTACCCAGTACGACTACGGTGTTGACGACCCCTCTCTCTTGCTAGAGCAACCAGGCAAGCCCCATCTTGATCACCAGATATCACCTACTCTACTCTCTACTGCTTGCATTAGAGTAGTATAACATGTTACTGCTTTCCGTTAATCCTATCATGTTGCATAACCTGTCCTTGCTACTACTGTTGTTACCTTTACCTGCTATCCTACTGCTTAGTATAGGATGCTAGTGTTCCATCAGTGGCCCTACACTCTTGTCCGTCTGCCATGCTATACTACTGGGCCGTGATCACTTCGGGAGGTGATCACGGGCATATACTATATACTTTACACTGTTACATTACCGGTGATACTGTTTGGAGATGGGGGCTGAAGGGGCAGGTGGCTCCATCCAGGTAGTGGTGGGCCTGAGTTCCTGACGGCCCCCGACTGTTACTTTGAGGCGGAGCGACAGGGCAGGTTGAGACCACCTAGGAGAGAGGTGGGCCTGGTCCTGGTCGACGTTCGCGGTTACTTCAAAATAACACGCTTAACGAGATCTGGGTATTTGATCTGAGTCTGGCTACTGGCCTATACGCACTAACCATCTACGCGGGGACAGTTATGGGCACTCGACTTCGTGGTATCAGCCAAAGCCTTCGTGACGTCAGCGACTGAGCGGCGCGCGCCGGGTTGGATCGCGTAACGCAACTTCCTTTGTAATGGAGGTTGCTAGGTCTGCTCTTCGGCCACGTACGCAACGTGCAGGTGTGCAATGGGCGATGGGCCCAGACCCCTGCGCCATAGGATTTAGACCGGCATGCTGACCTCTCTGTTGTGCCTAGGTTGGGCTGCGACGTGTTGATCTTCCGAGGCCGGGAATGACCTAGAAAAGTGTGTCCGGACAAAGGGGATTGAGCGTGTTGGGAAATGTGGTGCACCCCTACAGGGAAGTTTATCTATTCGAATAGCCGTGTCCCTCGGTAAAAGGATGACCCGGAGTTGTACCTTGACCTTATGACAACTAGAACCGGATACTTAATAAAACACACCCTTCCAAGTACCAGATACAACCGGTGATCACTCTCTCACAGGGCGACGAGGGAGGATCATCGGTTAGGATTATGGTACACGATGCTACTTGGTGAACTTATCTTCTACTCTCTTCTCCTGCTGCAAGATGGAGGTTACCAGAAGCGTAGTCTTCGACATGACTAGTTATCCCCCTCTTATTCCGGCATTCTGCAGTTCAGTCCACATATGATACCCTTATTCCAATTGATAGCAATGCATACATATGTAGTGTAGCTCCTTGTTTGCGGGTACTTTGGATGAGTACTCATGGTTGCTTTGCTCCCTCTTTTTCCCTTTCTATACCCGATTGTTGCGACCAGACGTTGGAGCCGAGGAGCCAGACGCCACGGTCGATGACGACTACTACTACTCGGGAGGTGCCTACTACTACGTGCAGCCCGCTGACGACGACCAGGAGTAGTTTGGAGGATCCCAGGCAGGAGGCCTGCGCCTTTTTCGATATGTATCCCAGTTTGTGCTAGCCTTCTTAAGGCAAACTTGTTTAACTTATGTCTGTACTCAGATATTGTTGCTTCCGCTGGCTCGTCTATGATCGAGCTCTTGTATTCGAGCCCTCGAGGCCCCTAGCTTGTAATATGATGCTTGTATGACTTATTTTATTTGTAGAGTTGTGTTGTGATATCTTCCCGTGAGTCCCTGATCTTGATCGTACACGTTTGCGTGTATGATTAGTGTACGGTCAAATCGAGGGCACCACACTAGCATAGTTGAGTAAGTTGCATGACTTCTTCTAGTGGTAGGCTAGCAGATGTAGGGGATGTAGGTTGGCACGGTATACCCGGAGTTAGAGTTAATGCTTCTGAAAAACTGTGTCTCGGTCATCCGTTTCTCAAACACCATGTAGTGCAAGAAATCCAACGGCGGAGATCGAGTCTTCTGGGGGAAAGTGCGCAAACCTCTGCAGAGTGTGCAATCTAATCATGGTTAGCCGTGTCCCCGTTTATGGACATCTTGAGTATCTAGTACTTGGATTATCATATGTATCTCATCACTCTAATTTAATATTGTTGGGTTGATAATTACTTTTAATTGGGATTGATTTGGAGGAACCTTCTCAATGATGTTTCAACTATCATGATAGTTAAATAAAATCTATTTCTTTGTTGTAGGAAAAAATTGACTTTTCGCAAAACTATAAGCATTGAGCCTTTCCACCAGCCAAATATGCATGTAGTGATAGCATTATTCTGTTCTTGCTCTACTGTGTTACATTGCCAGCATATTCCATGTGCTGACCCGTTTTCGGGCTGCAACGTATTACGTTGCAGACTTTTCAGATAAGGAGTAAGGTTCGTTAGGTCGTTGCCGTGCAACTCAGCTATGCCGTTGGAGTTGATGGACTCACCTTATCTTCCAAGCCTTCCGTTGTTATCGTATTAGATGGCCTTAAGCCATATTCATTGTAATAAGCCTCTTTTGAGACATTCGATGTAATAAGTGTGTGATTGCTATTCTGTTATAAATCATTCGAGTACTATGTGTGTCAGTATTACCGATCCAGAGATGACACTGAAACACAGAGACTTGACCGTTTGAGGTCGGGTCGCTACATTGGAAAGAAGGTACAATTACCAATCCACCACTGCTAGTTCCTTGCTGCAAGTCAATTAGGAAGTTATAAAGACAATCCCCTTGATAATCCCTTGAAGTATTTAAAGAACTAAAATTGAATTCTGGCATGCATCCAATATAGTACTGGAATAAGAAAATTGTTACTCTTTCCTTTGCATGCAAATACATGAACATATGAGCAAAAAGTTAAGAAAAGCCCTCTTTCAGTGAAGCATAAAATCAGTATATGTAATATTGGGTTGTACCCTAACACTGATTGGGTACAGTATAAAATCAGTAATGAAAAGCCCTCTTTCAATGAAAGAGGGCTGATTTTATGCTTCACTGAAAGAGGGCTTTCAGTGAAGTATTAGGCATCGCTAGCAATGGACGCTTCATGCTTGCATGCAGAGTCTAGCGATATACATTTTTTTGTTAATTATCTGTTGCACCCGGGAGGTTACCGAAGATTAAAAAGCTCGCGGTAGTTGAGATGGATAGCATGCATGTCTCACAGCTGATTGGGTGGAGAATTGCAAGACTGGCTGGCTGATTTTGCAAACTGATTGATGATGTGGCATAAAGCTGACATGGACCATGTGCATGATGAGAGAATAGGAAGAAGTGGAGAGCAACTTCTTAAGAATGTTAGATTTGTCACGTGACTCTTAGCAACATTTCCTAGAATTGTCATGTCTTGCACACCAAATAAGCGAAAATTGCCATCTAAAACAAGTTTGTTTTGCCTTGTGAAACATTACCATAATGTGTAAAATTTGTGATAGAGGCTAAGGTGTCCCGCCTTTCGATGAGATGGTGGCTATAGTTTTTGGTGAAGTAGACTTTAACGATCCGAGTACGATCCCGCGAGGACTTCACGCCTTCGCAATCGCTAAACCAACTCCGAGAGGTTATTGACCACGCCAGAGCACAATCAACCTGATCACGAGGGTCTGTTTCATGCACGCAAATGAAGAACAAGCAAGAAACTAGAATTACAATCTGGATATTGTGAATATAAGAGGAACACTTTATTAGAGCAACTCTAGCAGACCACGCAAAAGCTTGATCAGCAAAACGCGTTTGCGGTTTCACGAAGATCGCGTTTGCGGGTCGAAAACTAGCACGGCCGAACAGATACCGTATCTAAACCTGCATAATTTGAAAAAAACACTTTCACGGGAGAAATTGCACAAACATAGTTCATCACATCACATACTACATAGTTCATACATACTACATGATCAACAAATTACAAGCATAGATCATACTACATGCTACTTTAACTAGTACTAGAGGGGGTCAGATCTGACGGCGGTGAGATCCGATGGCGGTGAGGACGACACCGTGGAGGCCGAGGGACGTTCAATCCTCCTCGCCGGAGTTGCACATGTCGACGTACTTCGCCGCCTGCTCCGCGCGGATGCGGCGCCACTCCTCGGCCTTCTTGTTGGCGACGACTGCTTGCCGCCACTCGAGGTCTTTGAGCTCCTCGGCGTGGCGTCGGTGCTCCGCCTCCTCGCGCATGCTCCGCTCGGCGATGGCGGCCGCAACAGCGTCGACGTCCGCGACGTAGTCCTCGGGCCCGACGACTCCGCGGCGGCCAAGCGGAGCGGGCTCCTCGGGCTCCTCCTTCACAGGGACGAAGGCCAACGGCGCCGGCTCCTCCTTGTCCTCCGACTACTCCCTCTTCATGGGGAGAAAGCCCGCGTCGGAGGACGAGGAGCTCCCGGCGTACGAAGACCTCGCGGAGGAGAAGGATGCGTGACGGCGATCGTACTCTTCCGTCTCACTCCGCTGGAAGCTCGGCGGCGGCGACATGCCGCGGTTGGTCCACTTCCGGGCGCCGCGCTTCCACGCGTCGTCCGACTGAACGCACCGCTCGCGCTCTGGGTCCCTTCTGCCGCCGGATCTGCTGCCGGAGCCACGTCCGGAGCTCCACATTCGGCCCACATGGCGGCTGGAGGCGGGGCGGGTGGTCGCCGGTGGCGAGAAATGTGGAGAGGGGGAAGGGGAATCGCGTGGCTCGGCGGCGGGGGGATAGGGTTTGGACCCGCAAACAAGTCGCGAAACCGCAGTTATAGCGGTCGGGGCGTGCGGTTTGCGGGCTGCGGCAAAAAAAATTGCGGGCCGGGTATGCGGGCTCTGTTCTGGCCGGAAAATTGGGCCGAGCCCGCATACTCGCCGGACTTTTGTGGGTCTGCGCGTTTTGCAGGGTCTGCTAGAGTTGCTCTTAATGAAGGTGGGGTTTTGTGACGTCTTTGTTTGGTCGTTGAATACAAACGAAGTACACGAAGTTGCAGCTATGGCGAACTTTTAATCTAAAGAAAACCCGAAGTCCAAACCATGCACTGAGTGTTGTATATATGGAGGAATAAGGGGAATTTCATGACCCCTTGGAGGAGGGGTCCGAAACCAACCCTAACTCCGTTTCCCCACACATACGGACTCTAATAATAGCCTATACTGAAGTATTTCAAAATTACATGTGCCTGACCCAATAATAAGGTGACACAACACCTATAATAGCCTCTGGACGAAATTTATAAAGTGACATCTTGTATATTTCGTCCAATCCTTCATGCACACATTATGGTGGTTTCAAAGGTCCTGAAATCATCACTTCAAACTCCATTCTTATTTCCCTTGCGCATGCCATCATCTCCATGCTTGATCTTGCTCCAATGTTCATCCTTCTTGTTCAAGCTAGGCTCTTCATTTGTAAGCAAAATAAATGTATCCAATTTAGGCAGCATCATATTCTCATGAACATTATAACCGTTACCAAGAAACAAAAATACCTGGTAATTTAATTGGCGTGCGCGAGTTCTAGTAATTTGTCCGGTATGTATAGCGGCAGGGGTTATGAGTGTAACAATGGTATTGATGTCCTCATCAATTTGCCATGTGACATGTTTTCGAATTTCATCAACTTTGCCAGGTAGACAATACAGAAACCTATGAACTTCCCATGTACCTAGCACAAAAATACCATGGCATGTAGAAAAAGCCATAGATAATTTGCCATGAGAATAGGAATGTTTATTTGCAGTCACAGAAGGAATTTGCCATGGCAAAATGTTGAAACGGGTAAAAATTTGAGACACAACAAAAAAGTATGATGCATCGCAAATGAACAAAGCTGTTTTTTCACCCAAAAATCATGGCAATTTTCCCGTATAAAAAATGGAGACATGACAAATGCTATAAATCATTGATGGCAAATTCAGAAATAAGTGTGATGTTCACATGTCAATTTTTAAAAAAAAGATGGTTTACATCATATGAAAAATGTGTGGGCAACTCATACACAATGCATGATGGCAAAATGAACAAAGCAGTAGACCATAGCTAAAATCACAGTATAAATTTACCACACAAATCATATAAAGGATACAAAACATTTTCAAAACTTAACATACTTTATATAGCACAATTCCTTGTCATGTGTCCGTCCATTCACTCTACACAAATTAGCCAAATAACCGGCGAGCAAGGCAAGAGGAAGCCGACCGCGTTGGTCCGCTCATAACACACACACACACACCACACGCACACAACGTGTATGGAGGAGGGCAGGTGAGATGGAAGGACACTCACTGTCGCAGTTGTGGTAGGCCGACACACCGACGAACTAGCCCGGTGATGCTCAATCAGCATGCACACCACACAACGGTGTCTTGTGCTCCTTCGCAAGGAAGGAAACCACATAAGGGAGAGGGAAGAAGAGCAAATCGAACCAAGTGCAAGCGCGAGGCAGCCACATAGAGAGAAGAAGCCACATAGAGGAGAAGAAAGGCAAGAGTGGGAAAGGGGACCTTTGACGTCGGCTCCATGGCGTCGAGGGGCAGAGGAGCACGGACCAGGAACCGCACATCGTCGTCGACCAACGGGGCGATATTTTCAGGGTCACCGCCACTGTCAAATAGGTCCTCCTTGTCGTCGTCGACGTCCAGGCCGACATTCTCAATGAAGTTGTCGACCTTCGAGGTCGACAACTGAGTTGGAAGTGGGGGGTTAGGACGCTAGGGGGGCGGCAAAAGTACTAGCCTCATTGTCAATAAGCAAGAAAGAAAACATTTCAGAGATATAAATCTATTTTTTGAAAATATAAAGGTTTTGGGGGTCTGCTAGATGAGCTAAATTCCCCAAACCAAAAACATTCCCCCATTTATTAGTCATAAGCACAGGGTTTGCTTCATTCCTCTGAAATCGAACAGCAATCCATAACCATCGGCCATGGGACGTCTTACAGCCATTACTCATAACACAGACCAACAGAAGTTGTTGGCTAACTAAACAGCTGATCATATTCCTTCAAGATGAGAGCAAACCAAAACGGTATGAACCTACAAGGAAATAGGAACAAGTTCCAATTCACAGGTTATAGAATTCAAATAAGACACTTCTGGATTTGACAGACAGCAATAGCAAAGCTGCAGATTATAGCAGATAGACTGAGGAGAACAAGCACAAAGATAACCCACGACATGAGCAATCGCACAAGCAGCTAGTAGTTCCCAATTCTCAAACTCATAAACCATTACCCGTTACAACATTTGTTGAGTCTAGGGAGAAATTCAACTGCCATGACACATGTGTCTTATGGATTACACAAGTCACAAATATAAGAAGACGACATAATGGCAGCATGATTTAACATAACAGTCTTGCAAAATATAGCTGAAAAAACACAAAGACCTAGTAGACAAGACACCATCACCAGTCCAAGCCTCTGAAAAACTGTGTCACAGAGGCCCATCACACTGAAAGGTCTTGATAAATCATATGAGAAGCTTCTCGATAGCATCCTGTGATTCACAAAATTTAAAACAGGGTCAATTTTCGGAGAAAGGGTACACACTAGGGTAAAACAATCAGGCAGTTGTATAGAAAATCAGCAGACATCAGAAGATGTGGCAAGGGGTCACCTTAAGACTCTGAATGGGCTGTTTCAGCTGGCTACCCTCGTTGCTGGTCACTGAACAAGCAATGACCGGCCTGGTCACTCCACAAGCACGCCCAAGGGCTTGCTTTGAAGGGACAAAGACATATGGCACATTCTGCATCATACAACAGATGAGCTCAATAAGTTCTACTTTCATCCATTGTCACAAACACCAAATAAACATTATTCATTCATGTGCAAAAGCAAAAGGAAGATGCAAAAGATTAAGTAGCAAACGGTTAAATCATGGGATGAAACATATACAACACATAAATGTCAAGATTAATGCACAACAGCAAATCAGCTCCACTGCGATGAGATTTGCAAGGCTGAGTATCAAACTATGAACAGATACACTGAACTCTGCTTCAATGTGATGAAGTACCAATGTAACAGGATGCAACAACTCACTAAAGAAACAAAATTGAAGTACTGATGTTAAAAAACACTGATTTTTCACATAAAGCCCTAGAATTTTTCCAGTAGCTGTGTGCTGATACAAACAGTTTTAAGAGCAGGTCCACATACACTGTTCTTAAAACTGCTCGCATGAGCAAGCCTCTTGTCTGAGTAGGCATACTCAAACTTCCAATCCTAGCGGATTGGTAACCATACAGTATACAGTATTACTGGCACATCATGTATTCTGATAACCATCAACACAGCACAGTATTACGAGCTTTATTAAACTAAAAAAACATTACACGGTCTCGCTATAACCACATCACGCAAGCTACATCATACAAATTTACAGCAATAAGATGCAGCATAAGCACAGAATTTATACCTTGTCCTCCGCAAGCAACGGGAGGTGGAGGAGGATTTCGAGCGGCTCCGTGTCAGCTGCCATCACCACGAACTCCGATATTCCCCTGTTGAGAGTCTTGGTCGCTGGGGAAAACAAAAAACACACAAATTCAGATCACGGGGATTGAAATCAACAGAAAACAACCAAGGCGCACCGCCAGGGATTGGTCACCTTCGTTGGCGCCCTTCTTGAGCTGCTTGTAGTTGGCGGCCTGCTGGACGAGGTCGAGGATCGTTATCGTCAGCTGCGAGTCCGCCAGCGGGTAGGCCTTGGGGTTGACCGTCTCCTGACTCTGCAAAGCACCCCAAAAGAAACAACAACAACCGGCGGTCAGCACGCGCGCGGCGGGGCTCGGCTCGATCCGCGACGGCGGAACGGGCGGAGACGAGGTACGGAATCGGGAGGAGGAGGAGGAGAGGGCTCGTTACCATTTTCCCGACGGGTTGGTCGGCTTGGAGGCGCGCGGAGGAGGAGGGGGAGGAGGCGGCCGCCGCGGGTGGGGAGGGGAGCTTGGCGCTAGGGCTTTCGGGGGGCGGGTGAATGGAGCTAGGGTTTATCGCGGGCCTGTGGTTGCCTCATATAGCCCGTGGGGCGGGTGGTTTCGACGGCTGCGATTGTCTTCGTGATTCTTCCTTTCCCCTTTTGTGTCTTTTTTTTTTGGTCTTCGCTCCTTTTCCTTGGCTGCCAAGGGCCGTCAATGAACGTCCAGCCCTTTGTCGCGCCGCCATCGTGGCTGATATTTTGAGTCCGTTCGGCTTTTTTCCTTTTCTCTGGCTATACTCGAGGAATCTCTTTTTTTTTCTTAGAGAAAAAAAAGCCTGAGTTTTTTTTTGAGCAAAAAAGCTAAGCTTTATTCATTAGTTGGTATTGCTACCGGTATTACAGAAGTGTCATGTGGTAGCCCCAGCCAAATATGCCGGCCATGAACCAACTTTACAGCATGCCTAGCTAATTTGTGAGGCTCAAAATTTGAGACTCTTGATTCAAATTTAAAACAGCAAGAACTAAACGAAGATTGCCACAAAGTTATCTCTTTCACCACTCCACCGTAGTTTCCACCTGATTTTTCCTTGATGTGCTTCACTACCTCTTGACAGTCCGACGCGATCACCATATTCTGTAGCCCCAAATCTTCAGCCAGAGATAAGCCTTCTCTACATGCAATAGCCTCTAAAGTAGGCGGATCTATCAATCCTCGAACGACGAACGCCGAGGATCCAAGTTAGTCTACATTATTGTTCCTACACACAGCCGCCACTGGTCCAACTCCTCGAGAAACCGCGGCGTCCACATTGATTTTGGCGTAGCCCGGTGTTGCCGGAATCCATCTTCTCGGTACTGCACTCTTTGGTCTGATCACATGGTCCTGAATTTTGTTCTTCTTCTGTTCTAGCTCTGAGATGAAATGTGTGACGAACATATATGTCGATAGAGGGCTTTGATTTATTGCTTCATGTATTAGCTTTCTTCTCGCCCACCAAATGGCCCAAAGGATGACTGGTACTGTGATGAACTTTTCATGTGAAAGTTGCTCGATCATAGTAAATAACCACCTTCTTGCGTTTTGTTCGGTGTTGCTCTGAAGTTCATCGATCAATTCTTGATCAACTAATGACCAAACACAGCGAGCAGCACTACACTCCATCAGACTGTGCTTCCACGAGTCTGGAGTCCCACAGATAGCACAAGTGCAGCTCGTAGTCATATTCTGGTGCATCCTGACATCTTCCGTTGGGATAGACTGGCGCGCAAGCCTCCATAAAAACACCTGGATTTTAGCCGGAACTGTGGTCTTCCATAGTCGGACCCAAGCGAGCTCATCCTCTCGGCGGTTAGACACAGCCGGGCGTGACTCCAACCAGTCCTCCCTCCTCTTCTTGGTTTCAACTATCATGCGATAACACGACCGTACACTGAAGATGCTCGATTTCTCATACATCCAGGACCAATAATCCGCCACGCTCCTAATGCACATCGGAATCTGAAAGATTGCCTGTGCATCAAAAGGCGGAAAAACCTGATTCACCAGCTCCATATTCCAGCGTGCATTTCCTGAGTCAATCAACTCAGCCACTAGTTGGGGTGGATCTAGGATTCTAGAGACGAGTGGTCTCATTAAATCAGCCCGCGGGATCCAATTTGTGCTCCATATTTCCGTCTCTAATCCGTCCCCAATTCGCCTAATCAGGCCCTGCTTCATAATATCCCTTCCTTCCAGGATAGCCCTCCAAACCTGAGATGGATGGCTTCCGATATTTGCATCAAGGATAGAGCTGTTTGGGAAGTATATTGCTTTTAGAATTCGAGCACTAAGAGAATCCGGAGAGACCAAGATCCTCCAAGATTGCCGAGCTAGGAGAGCCAAGTTAAAAAGTTCAAAATCGCGAAAGCCGAGACCACCCATATACCTTGGCATTGTCATACTATCCCAAGACACCCAATAGGGTTTCCTCTTCCCTTGTTTGCTGCCCCACCAAAAGGCTCTTATGGCCGAGGTTAGCTTTTCACATAGTCCTCGAGGAAGTTTGAAACAAGACATCGAGAAGACCGGAATGGCTTGTGCAACCGATTTGATAAGAACATCCTTCCCCGCAGCTGAGAGTGACTTCTCCATCCATCCTCTTATCTTGTTCCATAAGCGGTCAATAAGATATTTGAACGCTCCATTCTTGGATGAACCTACGTCCGTAGGCAGCCCCAAATATTTCTCACTAAGTTGTTCATTGGGGACGTGCAAGACTTGTTTCACCTGCTGTCTCACTGATTCTGGACATCCCTTGCTGAAGAAACATGACAATTTGTCCCTGTTTACTCTTTGACCAGAAGCCCTTGCATAAGTCTCCAATAAGAGAGAAACTTCTTCCGCCCCTTCCGAATTTGCTTTAAAAAACAGCAGGCTATCATCTGCAAACAACAAGTGGTTTATCGGCGGAGCCGTTGAAGCCACTTTAATTCCTCCAAGGTTAGATGACTGAACACGAGATTTTAAGAGGCACGAAAGGCCCTCTGCTGCCAGCAAAAACAAATAGGGTGAAATAGGACCCCCTTGACGGATACCACGCGTAGGATTGAACTCTTCCAATTTTTCTCCATTAAACATAATCGAGAAGGAGACAGATGACACCATCCCCATCACAATATCCACCCAATTCTGAGTGAAACCGAGCTTCAACATAATTGCTCTGAGATAATTCCATTCAACTCGATCATATGCCTTCATCATATCCAACTTCAACGCACACGACCTGTGAACCTGGGCTTTGTTTCTCTTCATAAAATGAAGGTATTCGTAAGCAGCAATGATGTTATCCGTAATTAATCTACCCGGGACGAAGGCCGACTGCTCCTCAGAAATAATCTCCGGCAATATTAACTTCAAGCGATTAGCTATCACCTTTGATGCAACCTTATACAAGACGTTACACAAACTGATTGGACGGAATTGTGTAAGCAGCATAGGGTTTTTTACCTTCGGGATTAGGACTAGCACCGTATTGTTGATCTCCTTTGCGCTTTCAGTACCTGAAACGATACGAAGTACCACTCTAGCAACCTCCTCACCACAAACCTCCCAATGATGTTGGAAAAAATGAGCGGGGAAACTGTCGGGTCCAGGAGCCTTCGTCGGTGCCATCTGAAACAACGCGGTCTTTACCTCATCGGCAGTGTAAGGTGCATTCAACTGGTCATTCATCTGGGCGGTTACCCTCACTGGTACTGTATTCAACACATCGTCCATATCATGGACCCCCTCAGACGTGTAAAGGTTACTGTAGAAGGAGTTAACCAACTCCTTCATTGTTTGTATGTCATCCGTAGAGTTACCATCCTCCTGTACCAGTAACTTAATAAAGTTTTTTCTTCTTCGCATACTCGCCCTTAGGTGGAAGAACCGCGTATTCTTATCACCTGCCCGGAGCCATTCTACTCTAGCACGCCCCCTCCACATTAGTTCTTCTCTATGATATAGCTCAATAAGATTCTCCTTGATCTTTAACTCTCTGTGTGAGGGGCCAACCCTCCCGGGCACACTCTGCAAGATCTCCATCTCACTTTTTAGGGACCTGATTTGCTTGCGCACGCACCCGAACGTGGTCTTGTCCCATGCAGATAAAGACAGGGCTAGGGCTCCCAGCTTCCCTTTGATTTCCACCACTGAACTACAGGCCGGCTCGTTCCCCCAATCATTCGCGATCTTTGCATGTAATTGGTCGTGGGATTCCCACATGGTTTCATACCGAAAAGTGTGATGTCGCTGTCTTCCCTCCTGTTCACCATAAGGATGCAAGATAATGGGCGCGTGATCCGACGAGCCTGCCGTAAGGTGATCCACCCGCGCCCTTGGGAACTGCGCAGTCCATGCGCTGCATGCAAGTGCTCTGTCTAGTCTAACTCGTGTATATGATCCGCCAGTAACTTTGTGCTCAAAAGTCCATGGAATTCCTGTATACCCTAGATCGAGCAGGGCACAGTCATCTACAATTGATCTGAATGCTGCAATGCTGCAATCTGACTTTGGCTTCTCTGACCAACTCCATCATATTCCCTAGCATGCAACACCTCGTTGAAATCTCCGATCAACATCCATGGGAAAGGGGAAGATCCAGCTATATCCCGGATAGTGTCCCATGTGTTTTGCCTTGCCACGACCTGCGCTTCTCCATAAACACACGTTAACCTCCATGGGCTTGGTCCCGTTTCATCAATGAGTGCATCAACGTGATACTTAGAGTAACCCTGAACATTAAGCTTTATTTCATTATTACAAAACAAGCCTAAGCCTCCACTTCTACCAGAGCTGCTTACAGCGTAACTATTATCATAACCAAACGAAGTTTTCAAATTCTCGACACGTACTCTGTCTAGTTGTGTTTCTACTATACAAAGTACAGCCGGGGTAAATTGCTTTGCAAGATCGCAAAGCTCACGAACTGTCGCGGGTCTACCCACCCCACGACAGTTCCAGCACAATATACTCATTGTGCCCCGCGGAGGCCACTCTGGGTCTCTGCGATGGGCGCATCATTAGTCTTGGGCAATCCCTTATCAGCATTAAGGACAACCTTGGCTCTCTTCTGTTCCTGGCGTGATGTCGGGCTTGGAGGAACTATAGGAGGTGCTGGAAGCAGGAGCTTGTTGGCCATCGTTCCTTTTGGTGCATTTTCCTCATCCGCTTGGCCTGTCTCTGAAGATCTCTTCCTGACCGGTTCAGCATCGACCATGCAAGCATCCACGTCCTCCCTTCCTGCGCGTTGGTTGGGCTGTTGGAACATGCCCCGTCCAACGCTGAAACCTGCGCCTCCCCTTGTTGCTCCTCGTCCAAAGCCGCCTCTACGGGCGCGCCCTTCTCCTGGACCCCGACCTGCACCACGGAACCAGCTTGCTCTCAACTCTTTAAAAATTAAGGCCTTCGGGGGGTGGACTCCATCACCATGCTCTTTGAATTGGTGCCCAAGATGACCACATACGGCGCACCAGTCCGGGAGCCGTTCGTATTTCACAAGAAAGATCTGTCTCTTGTTCTCTTTAACAACTGATGTGGCATTCTTCAGAGGCTTGTGAACATCAATCTTGACCCGAACCCTATAGAAGTTTCCTTCAAAATCGTGGGATTTAGGTTCCACAAACACGACTTCACCAATCTTCCCCGCCAAAGCCCTCAACATGGGGCAGAAACCATCAGGAAGATCATGAATCTGAGCCCAGATCTCAAGACTATCAAGCTTTATTTGAGACGGTTTTGTCAACCCGTCGTAAGGTGCAATGATCACCGCAAAACCCTTGAAATTCCATGGCCCTTCTTGCATGACTCTCTCCCAGTCGCCTAAACACGAGAATTGCATGGTGTATAGATTATCTTCGAGCGGTCTAATCTTTACCTCTTTGGCCAGATCCCATGCCGCCCTCATCGTCTTGAAGAACCAGTACTGGCTATAGGCCTTCTCCGTGTGAACACGAGCCAACGCCATCCACCTGATCGACTCCGGTGGGGGTGCTTCTTGTTCCTCAAAAACTACATCATCCAGATCATCTTCAAGGAGACCAAGCCTCTCCATCATCTCTGCCACATCCTCTGAATCTACTGTCTTCGACCCCGAGGCCTTGTCCGCCATCTCTGAAACCCCTAACCCGACGAAGAAAACGATCGGGCTTTTTGGTGGAACCCTAGAACGCCTGTCACATCCAAACTCGTGGTCAGTGAAAAACCAGCGAGGAGGAAAGGTGGCGACAGGGGATATCCGATCTCGATGTTCGGCTAGCGCCGCCGCGAGTAGAACAAACCCTAACGAGAGGGGAAGAGACAAGCACGTTTCGATCGTTTTGGCTGAGGCAAGCGTTGGCACATTAGGTAGATGGACTGAAACAGACAAAAAAAGAAAGCCTAAGTGCATCTTATTATTTGATTATTGTGAGGAAAAAGCAATAATCAATATGATGTCGTTATAATTAAAATGGGCTCGGCCCATGTGCTTTTTCAGAAATTCTCAACTAAATCTCAAAGAGCCATGAAAAAAATTACAAGAGGTCGCGCAAATATCCGGTCATATTAGGTAATTGCCCTGGGAGTTTGCCTCAAAAAGGAAAAAAGGTAATTGCCCCGGGGCATGACTACTGTTTGGATTATGACTATCTTTGCCATATGTTGCCACATGATTTTTGCCACACTTGTCACACTTGTCTTACTTGAGTTGTTTAAATTGTTAGCCACACTTTGGCTTGCCTAAGGGAATCTTGCCACATTTTTTATGTCTATGACATGTGGGGTACACTGCTCGTAAAAAATTCCTTGCCTCAAGTGTGGCTAGAACCAAACACCTATCTAATTTGGTCAAACTTGCCTAAGGTTAGGTGTGGCAATGTGTGGCTAGGAACCAAAGAGCCTCATGTCTCTCTGGTAACGAGACACAGTGCAACCTCGCGCGTCTAGTAGCACCTAGAATGAGCCGGCCTGGTGAGGACCGCATGCATTGAGCGTTTTCTTTCTTTTTTCTTTTACATTTTTCTTGTTTTTAATTTTTTTCCGTATAATTCAAATACTAAACAAATGAATATTATAAAATTCACTTTACATACAGATTTGAAAAATGTTAAACATGCACTAGAAATGTTAAATGTGCATACAAAAATATTGTTAATATATACAAAAAGTATACATCTACAAAATGTTAATCATGTATTTAAAAAATATTAAATGTGTATATAAAAATGTTGCTGGTGTAAACAAAAATATGTAAATGTTAAATATGTGTATAAAAATATTCCTGATGTATATAGAAAATGTAGAATGTGTATTAAAAAAGTTGACACAAAAATATATGTTAATCATGTATTTAAAAAAATGTTCAACATGGACACAAAAAATTGTTAGATGTATTCGAATAAATGTTAAATAGGTATAAAAAAAATACTCCTATTCTATATGGAAAGGGAAAGAAAAAACTGATGAAAACAAAAAAGGAAACAAAGAAAAACTGAAAAAGAAGCAGAAAATAAAAATAAAACGGAAGAAAACCAGTGCAGTACAATGAAAAAACAGTGAAACATGAGAAAAAACAATTAAAACTAAGAAAGAAACAAAGAACACAAGAAAAGCAAAACAACCGGTGAGAGCCGAGAAAGAAACAAAGAAAAACAAAGAAAAATGCAAGAAAAGGAAAACTAGTGAAGACCGTGAAAAGAAATGAAGAAAATTGGTAAAAAGGAAAGAAAAACAAAAAAACTGAAGAAAATCGGTGTAGAAACATACAAAACCGAAAGAAACAAACTGAAGAAAACAACAAAAAGAGAAGAAAAAAAACCAAAAAACCACACAAAACCGAACAAAACCACCACGGCGGCCAAAATACTACCATGTGCAAGCGTCGAGTGAACAAAAAACAGACAAATCGGCCGGTCCAACAACTATGCGAGGGGGGAAAAGCTACACACGAGACGAGAGCTATCTCTCGCGAATTGCACGTGCATTGCTATGGTGATAGTGCAAATAAATGAAACAAACAATCATGTTTTAGTAATTTTATCGACCAACCAATAAGAGACTATTTGATATTACAATATAGCAAATTTCTCCTTCGCCCGAAGGTCCAAAGGAAGAAAGATTATGGTCACGTCCATCTTGACATAGTTAATCCACAGACAATAGCATCACATGGAATATTATTTCTTTCTTCACTAAAATACAATATCAAAATTATGTAATTGATATTATGAAATAGCTTACACGTAAATTTGAAGAAAAGTAGGAACAAATTATTACTCTGTAAAGCTCGGCGCCATATCACAACCTTGAATTCTGTTAAGCATAATATCGGCTACACATTTTGTTTCAGAAATACAAACTAAGTACCAATACAAATTGCTACACATAGGACACAATAATATATCAAGATCATAAAAACGCACTGGCGATAATGGGTGCACTTGATTAATCCAATGGCAAAAAACTCTTCAAACCTACTTGAGCTTTCCCACAGAGTATCTTTGTCGGCGTTCTGGGAACGAGGGTCCTCAGACTTACCTGTCTGCAGCCTGCGGCATGGCTCAAAGGGGGGCCCAGCACGGCCCATCTTCATCGACACAGACCCAAGACCCTCGCGAGGGGCCAAGCCTCGCGGGGCGGACGACACGGAGCTTCCTCAGGCACGGCCTCATCAGGCTGGCTCGCGAGGAGGCGGAGAGATCAAGGCGGGGTACCTCACGAGGTGCCCGTGACGCAAGCCATGACGACCAAGGGTGCCAGGCGGGTGCCAGCCCACACAGTGTCCTCCTTTCCACTTTGGTGCAAAAGGAGCAAGCGCAGGCGAGAGCATCAAGCAAAGGCACCCGTTTCGGTGCAACGAGACCAAGACCGGCCCAACGGCAGGAAGGAAGTCATTGTGGAGCCCAAGCCAGCGTCACCACCAGAGCCTTTGGCAAGCGAGGACAAACTTTAGTCAGGATAAGTGTACCAGATATTCTCCTTCAAAATGGCCAATTGTTGGCGCCCTTCCCGCTCAATATTTGGGAAGAGGCCCAGGGCCTTTGCCTATAAATAGGACTAGCCACCCACAGGGTAGAAGGGGGAAATCGGAGAGAGAATCGAGAAGAGAGAGAGAGAGAAGGGTGACTGAACTCCTCCTAGCAGTTCACCCCCTCAGCCAAGAACAGACCCTCGCGAGGCTGTTCTTCCTTGTATTGCTCATCATCATCAGCCCAAGAGGCAATCCACCACACCATACACTGGAGTAGGGTATTACACCACAACGGTGGCCCGAACCAATATAAACCCTGTGTCTCTTGTGCTGTTCTTTCCATAGTTTAGATCTTAGCGAGGCGGAGGGGTGCAGGTAGGTAGAAGATGAAATCTCCGCGCGCACCGCAGTGTTCGAACCTCAAGGGTCTGCCGGAACCCGAAATCCGACATTTGGCGCGCCAGGTAGGGGTGTGCCGGAATTCGTCTTCCATCACCCCGTTCTCCTCCGACCATCACGTCCATGTCTGACGCTCGTCGGGCCCGCGCCGAGCGCCGGGCCGCTCTCGCTTCCCGCGTCGCCCAGACAGCTCCTATCGGCGGGCGTCCTCGCCGTTCCCCGTCACCTGCCGTCAACGCCGCCATCGGCCCGGCGGGGAACGAGCAGCAAGCGTCGTCTCAGCATCCGTCCGTGCGGCAAGACGGCCGCACCGCTACTCCCTCGCTCACCCCAGCTGGTTCTTCGTCCCGCGCGCTCCGCGCACCCATGGAGGCTCGAGCTGCGCTCATCGCGGCAAACGAGCTCCTGCGCTACCATCCCGTCAACGACGTCTACGAAGAATGGCTCGACCGCGTCGCCGAGCTCGTCCGCGCCGCAGGGGGCTCTCCTGCGCCGTCCGTTCCGCTGCACCGCACCCCGCCCCGCGCGGGCGACGAAGCTCCGGGGGCGCCCCAGCTGCCTCCTCCTCAAGAAGGCGCCGTGGCTCCAAGGCGCGTGGCCCCTGGGCGGAACCCGCTCCATCAGGTGCCAGCGCGGCAAGAGCAGAGCTGCCAAGAAGTCCCTCGCCCGCAAGAAGCTGTCCGGGCGCTCCCTGCTCCAGCACGTCGCGACCATGCTCCTGCTCTCGCACGTCAAGACCCCGCGCTGCTCCCAGCTGCAGTGCGTGGGGACATGCAAGACCAAGCTCTCCGTCACCCAAGGCCTCCCGTGGCCACAGCAGGATGCCGTGCCTTCACCACCGAGCTATACAGCGTCGCGTGGCCCGGCAAGTTCAAGCCAAACCTGCCTCCTCGTTACGATGGCACGGCCGACCTTGCAGAGTTCCTCCAGCTCTATGAGCTGGGTATCAAAGCTGCCAACGGAGACGAGAAGTTCATGGCGAACTAGTTTCCCATGGCGCTCAAGGACGGGGCCCGCACCTGGCTCCCGAACCTGGCTCCAGGCACGATCTCCTCCTGGGACGAGATGCGCACCCGCTTCATCACCAACTTCCAAGGTACTCGCGACCGGCCACCCGCCGTGAGCGACATGCGCCGCATCAAGCAACAACCCGGAGAGACCCTGCAGAAGTACATCCAGCGCTTCAACAACGCACGCCTCAAGATTCCCAAGGTGACCGAGGAGGCCATCATCTCAGCCTTCTCCGACGGCGTGCGCGATGTCAAGATGAAGGAGGAGCTGGCGATGCATGAAGACCTGTGCACTTCCTTGGAGTTGTTCAACTTGGCAACCAACTGTGCCAGGGCTGAGGAAGGGCTTCTCTCCCTCCTCGAGCTGCCTGCCGCAGACCCAGAAGAAAAGAAGCCCAAGGCCAAGGATGTGAAGCGCAAGGGGGCTGCCGTGCTCGTGGCAGAACCAGACACTAAGCAGGGCGGAGATCAGCCCGAATCTTCCAAGGGCAGTCGGTACTATGTGTACCACGACCTCCACACCCACAACACCAACGAATGTCAAGAGCTCCGAGCCGTGCGAGAAGGAAGGATCGACCGTCGCCCCGACCGCGGTGACCGGGGCTACGGGCGAGGAGGAGGAAGGAATGCATGACGCTGGGAAGACCGCTGCCCGCGCCAAGGGTGGCGCGATCGACCTCGCGAGGATCGCTGGCAAGACCCGCCTCGCGAGGGAGACTGGAGGGATCAGCCTTGCGAGGATCGCCCGCAAGGCAACGCAGGCCTCCCTCCGCTGCCGCCGCAGCCAAGAAGAAACAAGGACCGCCATCAGGACGAGGGGGGTGGGGGCTTCCAGGAGCCGCGCGCGATCGCCTGCATCCTGGGCGGGGCTCAAGCCCCAGCCTCTCAGCGCATCTTCAAGCAGTTCGCCCGCGAAGCAAATGCAGTCCTCCCCAAGCTCGAAGCCACGCACCCTCTCAGGTGGTCGGCGTGCGCCATCACGTTCAGCTCAGCAGATCAGCTCAAGTATGCGGCCACAGCCGGAGTCCTCCCGATGCTTTGTTCCCCAGTCATCAGCAACGTGGTGGTCACCAGGACCCTCATCGATGGCGGGGCAGGGCTCAACGTCCTGTCCATGGAAACATTCAACAATCTCCAAGTGCCCTACAACCAGCTTCAGCCAACCAAGCCTTTCTCCGGAGTCACCGACAGCTCCACGGTCCTGATTGGGAAGGTCCGCCTCCCTGTCACCTTCGGGGCACGCGACAACTACTGCACCGAGCTCATCGACTTCGACGTTGCTCACATTCGCCTGCCGTACAACGCCATCCTTGGGTACCCAGCGCTGGCCAAGTTCATGGCCGTAACTCACCACGGCTACAACGTCCTCAAGATGCCAGGAAGTGGCGGAGTCATCACGGTGCCCTGTGAAGAGAAGGACGCGATGTGTTCCTTGGAACGAGCCTTTCATGCCGCATCACCGGAAGACCCGGATCGCGGAAGCAGGAGGCTTCCCCAGACCGCCCCCAAGAAGAAGAAGACATCGTCCGGCCCGGCCCCTCAGGAGGCAGGGCCCGCGCCTGCTCAGGGAGAACCTCCTTCCATCACATAGGAAAGCGCGCCCGGCGCCCTCCTCAGGCAGGGCTCGGGGGCTCTCCCCTGGAGGGCCACCGACCTGGCTAAGGTCATGAGGGAGGCGCTTGGGCACCACATGGAGGCGTGTTTCGAAGCACGTTTCCCTCAAGAAGGAGTAAGGCAAGGAGGGCCAGACCCTCAGGAGTTCGTCAGCAAGGCCATTCAGGAGCTATAGGAGTCAAGAGTCATGAAAGGCGACCGCCGCCTACCAGCTGTGGCTCCCCATCCAGGCGAGGATGGTAGGCTGCGCGTCTGCATCGACATACCAGGGCTCAATCGAGTCACCTCTCTGGAGCGCCTCTGGCCCTCGCGAGTGGGGCGCTGCGAAGGTCCACCCCGCAGCTACGTTCGCATGCCTTACGGCTTGCCGAACACGGCTGCCGCGTACCAGCACCTCATGAGGGGCATCTGAAGGAAATATGCCCTAGAGGCAATAATAAAGTTATTATTTATTTCCTTATACCATGATAAAAGTTTATTATTCATGCTAGAATTGTATTAACCGGAAACATAATACATGTGTGAATACATAGACAAACAGAGTGTCACTAGTATGCCTCTACTTGACTAGCTCGTTAATCAAAGATGGTTATGTTTCCTAACCATGGACAAAGAGTTGTCATTTGATTAACGAGATCACATCATTAGTTGAATGATCTGATTGACATGACCCATTCCATTAGCTTAGCACCCGATCGTTTAGTATGTTGCTATTGCTTTCTTCATGACTTATACATGTTCCTATGACTATGAGATTATGCAACTCCCGTTTGCCGGAGGAACACTTTGTGTGCTACCAAACGTCACAACGTAACTGGGTGATTATAAAGGAGCTCTACAGGTGTCTCCAAAGGTACATGTTGGGTTGGCGTATTTCGAGATTAGGATTTGTCACTCCGATCGTCGGAGAGGTATCTCTGGGCCCTCTCGGTAATGCACATCACTTAAGCCTTGCAAGCATTGCAACTAATGAGTTAGTTGCGGGGTGATGTATTACGGAACGAGTAAAGAGACTTGCCGGTGACGAGATTGAACTAGGTATTGGATACCGACGATCGAATCTCGGGCAAGTAACATACCGATGACAAAGGGAACAACGTATGTTGTTATGCGGTCTGACCGATAAAGATCTTCGTAGAATATGTAGGAGCCAATATGGGCATCCAGGTCCCGTTATTGGTTATTGACCGGAGACGTGTCTCGGTCAAGTCTACATTGTTCTCGAACCCGTAGGGTCCGCACGCTTAAGGTTTCGATGACAGTTATATTATGAGTTTTGATATACCGAAGGAGTTCGGAGTCCCGGATGAGATCGGAGACATGACGAGGAGTCTCGAAATGGTCGAGACGTAAAGATCGATATATTGGACGACTATATTCGGACATCGGAAAGGTTCCGAGTGATTCGGGTATTTTTCGCAGTACCGGAGAGTTACGGGAATTCGCCGGGAGAAGTACTGGGCCTTGATGGGCTTTAGTGGAAAGAGGAGAAAGGGCATGCTGCGCCCCCCTCCCCTCTAGTCCGAATTGGACTAGGGAAAAGGGGGCCGGCCACCTTTCCTTCTCCCTTCCTCCCCTCTTGGTGGACTCCTACTAGGACTCCAAGTCCTACTAGGACTCCACATCCTGGCGGCACCTAGCCTTGGCCGGCCTCCTCCTCCTCCATCCTTTATATACAGGGGCAGGGGACACCCCATAGACACACAAGTTGATCCACGTGATCTTATTCTTAGCCGTGTGCGGCGCCCCCTGCCACCATAGTCCTCGATAATATTGTAGCGGTGCTTAGGCGAAGCCCTGCGACAGTAGTAAATCAAGATCGTCACCACGCCGTCGTGCTGACGGAACTCTTCCCCGACACTTTGCTGGATCGGAGTCCGGGGATCGTCATCGAGCTGAACGTGTGCTAAAACTCGGAGGTGCCGTAGTTTCGGTGCTTGATCGGTCGGGCCGTGAAGACGTACGACTACATCAACCGCGTTGTCATAACGCTTCCGCTGTCGATCTACAAGGATACGTAGATCACACTCTCCCTCTCGTTGCTATGCATCACCATGATCTTGCGTGTGCGTAGGAAAATTTTGAAATTACTACGTTCCCCAACAGTGGCATCCGAGCCTAGGTTTTATGGTTTGATATTATATGCATGAGTAGAACACAAGTGAGTTGTGGGCGATATAAGTCATACTGCCTACCAGCATGTCATACTTTGGTTCGGCGGTATTGTTGGATGAAGCGGCCCGGACCGACATTACGCGTATGCTTACGCGAGACCGGTTCTCCTGACGTGCTTTGCACACAGGTGGCTTGCGGGTGACTATTTCTCCAACTTTAGTTAAACCGAGTGTGGCTACGCCCGGTCCTTGCGAAGGTTAAAACAGAGTCAAATTGACAAACTATCGTTGTGGTTTTGATGCGTAGGTGAGATTGGTTCTTGCTTAAGCCCGTAGCAGCCACGTAAAACTTGCAACAACAAAGTAGAGGACGTCTAACTTGTTTTTGCAGGGCATGTTGTGATGTGATATGGTCAAGACATGATGCTAAATTTTATTGTATGAGATGATCATGTTTTGTAACCAAGTTATCGGCAACTGGCAGGAGCCATATGGTTGTCGCTTTATTGTATACAATGCAATTGTGATGTAATGCTTTACTTTATCACTAAGCGGTAGCGATAGTCGTGGAAGAATAAGATTGGCGAGACGACAATGATGCTACGATGGAGATCAAGGTGTCGCGCCGGTGACGATGGTGATCATGACGGTGCTTCGGAGATGGAGATCACAGGCACAAGATGATGATGGCCATATCATATCACTTATATTGATTGCATGTGATGTTTATCTTTTATGCATCTTATCTTGCTTTGATTGACGGTAGCATTATAAGATGATCTCTCACTAATTATCAAGAAGTGTTCTCCCTGAGTATGCACCGTTGCGAAAGTTCTTCGTGCTGAGACACCAAGTGATGATCGGGTGTGATAGGCTCTACGTTCAAATACAATGGGTGCAAAACAGTTGCACACGCGGAATACTCAGGTTATACTTGACGAGCCAAGCATATACAGATATGGCCTCGGAACACGGAGACCGAAAGGTCGAGCGTGAATCATATAGTAGATATGATCAACATAGTGATGTTCACCATTGAAACTACTCCATCTCACGTGATGATCGGACATGGTTTAGTTGATTTGGATCACGTGATCACTTAGAGGATTAGAGGGATGTCTATCTAAGTGGGAGTTCTTAAGTAATATGATTAAATTGAACTTAAATTTATCATGAACTTAGTCTTGGTAGTATTTTGCAAATTATGTTGTAGATCAATAGCTCGCGTTGTTGCTTCCCTGTGTTTATTTTGATATGTTCCTAGAGAAAATTGTGTTGAAAAGATGTTAGTAGCAATGATGCGGATTGGATCCGTGATCTAAGGTTTATCCTCATTGCTGCACAGAGGAATTATGTCCTTGATGCACCGCTAGGTGATAGACCTATTGCAGGAGCAGATGTTGACGTTATGAACGTTTGGCTAGCTAAATATGATGACTACTTGATAGTTTAGTGCACCATGCTTAACGGCTTAGAATCGGGACTTCAAAGATGTTTTGAACGTCATGGATCATATGAGATGTTCCAGGAGTTGAAGTTAATATTTCAAGCAAATACCCGAGTTGAGAGATATGAAGTCTCCAACAAGTTCTATAGCTAAAAGATGGAGGAGAATCGCTCAACTAGTGAGCATGTGCTCAGATTGTCTGGGTACTACAATCGCTTGAATCAAGTGGGAGTTAATCTTCCAGATAAGATAGTGACTCACAGAATTCTCTAGTCACCATCACCAAGTTAGTAGAACTTCGTGATGAACTATAGTATCCAAGGGATGACGAAAACGAATCCCGAGCTTTTCATGATGATGAAATCGATGAAGGTAGAAATCAAGAAAGAGCATCAAGTGTTGATGGTTGACAAGATCACTAGTTTCAAGAAAAGGGCAAAGGGAAAAGAGGGAACTTCAAGAAAAACAGCAAGCAAGTTGCTGCTCATGTGAAGAAGCCCAAGTCTGGTCCTAAGCCCGAGACTAAAGTGCTTCTACTGCAAAGGGACTGGTCACTGGAAGCGGAACTACCCCAAGTGATTGGCGGATAAGAAGGATGGCAAAGTGAACAAAAGTATATTTGATATACATGTTATTGATGTGTACTTTACTAGTGTTTATAGCAACCCCTCAGTATTTGATACTGGATCAGTTGCTAAGAGTAGTAACTCGAAACAGGAATTGTAGAATAAACAGAGACTAGTTAAGGGTGAAGTGACGATGTGTGTTGGAAGTAGTTCCAAGATTGATATGATCATCATCGCACACTCCCCTATACTTTCGGGATTAGTGTTGAACCTAAATAAGTGTTATTTGGTTTTTGCGTTGAGCATGAATATGATTTGATCATGTTTATTGCAATACGGTTATTCATTAAAGTCAGAGAATAATTGTTGTTCTGTTTACATGAATAAAACCTTCGATGGTCATACACCCAATGAAACAAGTTCGTTGGATCTCGATCGTAGTAATACATATATTCATAAGATTGAAACCAAAAGATGCAAAGTTAATAATGATAGTGCAACTTATTTGTGGCACTGAAGTTTAAGTCATATTGGTGTAAAGCGCATGAAGAAACTCCATGCTGATGGGCTTTTGGAATCACTTGATGCTTGCGAACCATGCCTTATGGGCAAGATGACTAAAACGCCGTTCTCCGGAACAATGAAGCAAGCAATAGATTTGTTGGAAATCATACATACTGATGTATGTGGTCCGATGAATATTAAGGCTTGCAGCAGGTATCATTATTTTCTGACCTTCACAGATGATTTGAGCAGATATGGGGATATCTACTTGATGAAACATAAGTCTAAAACATTTGAACAGTTCAAAGAATTTCAGAGTGAAGTGGAAAATCATCGTGACAAGAAAATAAAAGTTTCTACGATATGATCGCAGAGGTAAAATTTTTGAGTTACGAGTTTGGCCTTCAATTAAAACAATGTGAAATAGTTTCACTACTCACGCCACCTGGAACACCATAGTGTAATGGTGTGTCCGAATGTCATAACCGTACTTTATTAGATATAGTGCGATCTATAATGTCTCTTACCGATCTACCACTATCGTTTTGGGGTTATGCATTAGAGACAGCTGCATTCACGTTAAATAGGGCACCATCTAAATCCGTTGAGACAACACCGTGTGAACTATGGTTTGGCAAGAAACCTAAGCTGTCGTTTCTTAAAAAGTTTGAGGTTGCAATGCTTATGTGAAAAAGTTTCAACCTAATAAGCTCAAACCCAAATCGGAGAAGTGCGTCTTCATAGGATACCCAAAGGAAACTGTTGGGTACACCTTCTATCACAGATCCGAAGGCAAGACATTCGTAGCTAAGAATGGATCCTTTCCAGAGAAGGAGTTTCTCTCGAAAGAAGTGAGTGGGAGGAAAGTAGAAAACTTGATAAGGTAATTGTACCTTCTCCCTTATTGGAAAGTAGTTCATCACAAAAATCTGTTCTTGTGACTACTACACCAATTAGTGAGGAAGCTAATGATGATGATCATGTAACTTCAGATCAAGTTACTACCAAATCTCGTAGGTAAACCAGAGTGAGATCCGCACCAGAGTGATACGGTAATCCTGTTCTGGAAGTCATGTTACTAGACCATGACGAACTTGCGAACTATGAGGAAGCGATGATGAGCCCAGATTCCGCGAAATGGTTTGAGGCCATGAAATCTGAGATATGATCCATGTATGAGAACAAAGTTTGGACTTTGGTTGACTTGCCCGATGATCAGCAAGCAATTGAGAATAAATGGATCTTCAAGAGGAAGACGGACACTGATAGTAGTGTTACTATCTACAAAGCTAGAATTGTCGCAAAAGGTTTTCGACAAGTTCAAGGTGTTGACTATGATGAGAGTTTCTCACTCGTATCTATGCTAGAGTCTGTCCGAATCATGTTAGTAGTTGCCGCATTTTATGAAATCTGGCAAATGGATAAACAAAACTGCATTCCTTAATGGATTTATTAAAGAAGAGTTGTATATGATGCAACCAGAAGGTTTTGTCAATCCGAAAGGTGCTAACAAAATGTGCAAGTTCCAGCGATCCATCTGTGGACTGGTGCAGGCATCTCGGAGTTGGAATATACACTTTGATGAGTTGATCAAAGCATATAGTTTTATACAGACTTGCGGTGAAGCCTGTATTTACAAGAAAGTGAGTGGGAGCACTACAACATTTCTGATAAGTATATGTGAATGACATATTGTTGATCGGAAATAATGTAGAATTATTCTGTAAAGCATAAAGGAGTGTTTGAAAGGAGTTTTTCAAAGAAAGACTTCGGTGAAGCTGCTTACATATTAAGCTTCAAGATCTATAGAGATAGATCAAGACGCTTGATAAGTTTTTTCAATGAGTACATACCTTGACAAGATTTTTAAGTAGTTCAAAATGGAGCAGTCAAAGAAAGAGTTCTTGCCTGTATTACAAGGTGTGAAGTTGAGAAAGACTCAAAGCCCGGACACGGCAAAAGATAGAAAGAGAATGAAAGTCATTCCCTATGCCTTGGCCATAGGTTCTATAAAGTATGTCATATTGTGTACCAGATCTATTGTATACCCTGCACTGATTTGGCAAGGGAGTACAATAGTGATCTAGGAGTAGATCACTGGACAGCAGTCAGAATTATCCTTAGTGAAATAAGGATATGTTTCTCGATTATGGACGTGACAAAAAGGTTCATCGTAAAGGTTTATTTTGATGCAAGTTTTTGACACTGATCCAGATGATTCTAAGTCTCAATCTGGATACATATTGAAAGCGGGAGCAATTAGCTAGAGTAGCTTCATGCAGAGCATTGTAGACATAGAATTTTGCAAAATACATACGGATCTGAATATGGCAGGCCCGTTGACTAAATTTCTCTCACAAGCAAAACATGATCACTCTTTGGGTGTTAATCACATAGCGATGTGAACTAGATTATTGAATCTAGTAAACCCTTTGGGTGTTAGTCACATGGAGATGTGAACCAATCACATAAAGATGTGAACTATTGGTGTTAATCACATAGCGATGTGAACTAGATTATTGACTCTAGTGCAAGTGGGAGACTGAAGGAAATATGCCCTAGAGGCAATAATAAAGTTATTATTTATTTCCTTATATCATGATACAAGTTTATTATTCATGCTAGAATTGTATTAACCGGAAACATAATACATGCGTGAATACATAGACAAACAGAGTGTCACTAGTATGCCTCTACTTGACTAGCTCGTTAATCAAAGATGGTTATGTTTCCTAACCATGGACAAAGAGTTGTCATTTGATTAACGGGATCACATCATTAGTTGAATGATCTGATTGACATGACCCATTCCATTATCTTAGCACCCGATCGTTTAGTATGTTGCTATTGCTTTCTTCATGACTTATACATGTTCCTATGACTATGAGATTATGCAACTCCCGTTTGCCGGAGGAACACTTTGTGTGCTACCAAACAGCACAACGTAACTGGGTGATTATAAAGGAGCTCTATAGGTGTCTCCAAAAGTACATGTTGGGTTGGCGTATTTCGAGATTAGGATTTGTCACTCCGATCGTCGGAGAGGTATCTCTGGGCCCTCTCGGTAATGCACATCACTTAAGCCTTGCAAGCATTGCAACTAATGAGTTAGTTGCGGGATGATGTATTACGGAATGAGTAAAGAGACTTGCCGGTGACGAGATTGAACTAGGTATTGGATACCGACGATCGAATCTCGGGCAAGTAACATACCGATGACAAAGGGAACAACGTATGTTGTTATGCGGTCTGACCGATAAAGATCTTCGTAGAATATGTAGGAGCCAATATGGGCATCCAGGTCCCGCTATTGGTTATTGATCGGAGACGTGTCTCGGTCATGTCTACATTGTTCTCAAACCCGTAGGGTCCGCACGCTTAAGGTTTTGATGACAGTTATATTATGAGTTTATGAGTTTTGATGTACCAAAGGAGTTCGGAGTCCCGGATGAGATCGGGGACATGACGAGGAGTCTCGAAATGGTCGAGACATAAAGATCGATATATTGGACGACTATATTCGGACATCAGAAAGGTTCCGAGTGATTCGGGTATTTTTCGGAGTATCGAAGAGTTACGGGAATTCGCCGGGAGAAGTATTGGGCCTTGATGGGCTTTAGTGGAAAGAGGAGAAAGGGCGGGCTGCGCCCCCTCCCCTCTAGTCCGAATTGGACTAGGGAAAAGGGGGCCGGCCACCTTTCCTTCTCCCTTCCTCCCCTCTTGGTGGACTCCTACTAGGACTTGGAGTCCTAGTAGGACTCCACATCCTGGCCGCACCTAGCCTTGGCCGGCCTCCTCCTCCTCCATCCTTTATATACAGGGGCAGGGGACACCCCATAGACACACAAGTTGATCCACGTGATCTTATTCTTAGCCGTGTGCGGCGCCCCCTGCCACCATAGTCCTCTATAATATTGTAGCGGTGCTTAGGCGAAGCCCTGCGACAGTAGTACATCAAGATCTTCACCACGCCGTCGTGCTGACGGAACTCTTCTCCGACACTTTGCTGGATCGGAGTCCGGGGATCGTCATCGAGCTGAACGTGTGCTAAAACTCGGAGGTGCCGTAGTTTCGGTGCTTGATCGATCGGGCCGTGAAGACGTACGACTACATCAACTGCGTTGTCATAACGCTTCCGCTGTCGATCTACAAGGGTACGTAGATCACACTCTCCCTCTCATTGCTATGCATCACCATGATCTTGCGTGTGCGTAGGAAAATTTTGAAATTACTACGTTCCCCAACAGCATCATGGAGGCTCAAGAGACCAGGCATTCTGCAGCCCTGGCGGAGATGGAGATGGTCCGCGAGGAGCCACCAGTGCCTGTGGAGCGTCCCGAGGCCCCTGGGCCTGGGGGCTCGTGAGGACCGGCTTCCGCAGCTCACCGAGTCTGCTACACCAACACTCCTTCGTCCTCAACATCATCAGGTGACATTTTTCAAGTTTCATTTCCAGTTGGGAGCGCCCCCCAGGGCTGCATTATTCCCAGGCCGCGTGGGTCCGTCCCTGCAGCGTGTATCCCTTTTATTTCATGTTGTAAGCTTACTTTGTTGGGGGCGCCCCTCGGGCTGCATCATCCCCAAGTCGCTCAGGCCAGACCCAGTGGCATGTATCCCTTTTGCGTTTATTTCCGGCTATGCGTTCGACCCACCATGCTTGATTATTTGATGCCGGTCCATGGCACCTCTTCTTCTCCATGCCGACCACTTGCACGTTAAAGGGGGGGGGGGTACCTGAGCATCGCAACTCAGGGCTCTTACTGGCTCTCCAGCCCTCACCCTCTGGCCTTGTCCATGGCATCGCGACCTGGCATACCAGCGACGGCTGAGACCAGCTCGAGGGCCGGGACCGAGGACGTAGAGTGCCGGCATCTAACCAAATTTGCAGGTACACATCACAAGATAAGGCCCAGTGTCAGGCGCAACCCGCCTAGAGGTAGGGCCCCGTGAGTCCCGCGCTGGCTCACGGGTGCCCAGATACACCTCGCCAGGCCCTACCGTGCTGTAACACCCCGGATATGACTTTCCCAATTTGTAATCCAACTCTTGCCGTTTCTGGCCTTAAGTTAATTTATTTTCTCGGGTTCGGGTCTTTGTCTTCGTGTGTTGTTATCATTGTCATGCATCTCATATCATGTCATCATGTGCATTGCATTTGCATACGTGTTCATCTCATGCATTCAAGCATTTTCCCCGTTGTCCGTTTTGCATTCCGACGCTCCGTTCTCATCCGGTGGCCAATTCTAGCTTTCTTTCGTGTGTGGGGTTTAAACATTTCCGGATTGGACCGAGACTTGCCATGCGGCCTTGGTTTACTACCGGTAGACCGCCTGTCAAGTTTTGTACCATTTGGACTCCGTTTGATACTCCAATGGTTAACCGAGGGGCCGAAAAGGCCTCGTGTGTGTTGCAGCCCAACACCCCTCCAATTTGGC
This sequence comes from Triticum monococcum, assembly GCA_034509565.1. Lineage (NCBI taxonomy): Eukaryota > Viridiplantae > Streptophyta > Magnoliopsida > Poales > Poaceae > Triticum > Triticum monococcum. Next base: position 532,382,624 of record CM067844.1, read on the forward strand.
CCAAAACCCACCAAACTCTGCTCCATCATCTAGATCGTTTGATCACGATCGCGTGGCCGAAAACCGCACCTCATTTGGACTCTCCTAGCTCCCCCTATGCCTATATATACACCCCCATTCCAAATTCGCGGATCCTCTCCCCCTAACCCTAAAAAAATCCCAGATCCGCGCCGGCCGGACACGTCCGCCCCGGCCGGATGCGTCCGCTCTGCCGCCGCCAGCCACCCCGCGCTCGCCACATGGCAGCCGCCGCCGCCTCCCACCGCGCAGCCCGGGCGGCCCGCAACCGGCCCCCACGGCCCGAGCCGCCATCTGCCGCCGCCGCCGAGCCAGGCCGCCTCCCCGCCACCTGAGTGCGCCGCCTCCTCCTCCAAACCGCCGCTGCCGGAGCCAGCCGGCCCCGCCGCCGACGAACTCTGCTCCGCCGCTGCCCGCACCTCCTCCGTCGTCACCGCGCCTCCCCGCCGCTGCTCCGACTCGCTGGCGACCGGATCCGGCGAGATCCGGCCGCGGGAGGACCGGATCCGGCGCCCCCAACCCCGGCCGCCGCTGTCCTCGACTTCTCCGATGAGCCGCGCCACCGCCTCGGCTTCCGTGTCCCGAGTTGACTTTTCTCGCGGGTTGATTTTTCCTTTAAGTCCCAGGAATTTTTAGTTCATGTGCTCATGTTCGTAGCTCCGTAACCTTGCATCCGTAGCTCTGATTCATGCATATATCATATCAAAATGTTCACCTCTAAGAGTACATCATTTCATTCCATTGCATCATTTTCATTTGAGTTCATCTTGATGCCCGAAATGCTGTTAGAAGAGGGCTACTTGAGTTAATTGTCAGATCTACTACTTCATCTTAGACATTTGTCATTTTTGCCATGATTGTTCTATGCATGATATGCCCATGAGCTCTACATATGTTTTGTTTAGGGATTTGTCATCTTTCCAGAGGTGCAACCCATGTATTTTTGTGACGGGTGTGGCGACTAGTGCAAGCTTGCAAAGTGAGGCACTCGGTAATTCTGTTTTCAGGGACTTAGTAATTTCACTAAGCCCTGGGTTTGTTTATCTCATGATGTCACATGTTCATGTTGTTTCCTAGTGATCCGTGCCTCTTTTGAGGATGATCAGTAAAGGAGTTTTGTTAATCTTGTAGTACTGTATCCATCCATGTCTTTGTTTGCAATTATGGAGTACCCTAGCTTGAGTCAATCGAGCTCTACTTTTGCTTCGTTGTGAATCTGGGCAGATCGTCAACTTGTTTGCGATTTTGTCAATGTTGTTGTAGTTGATCCGTGCATGCTATGCCATTGTTCTTGCCATGTCTAGCTTGCATTTTGTGCCTTCTTGATGGATGTATGCTTGTCTTGCCATGACTTGCTCCATGGTGAGTGCATCGAGCTCGTAAACATGCCTACTTGAGTTATGTTTCAGCATGTCCCAGTTTTCACTAAGTTTGAAAACTGACTACGTTTTTGCTATGTTCATGTGCTTGTTAGTATATTTTGTGATCCCTTTTGGCTCAAGGTCACTAAGGGACTTTTGTTAAGCTCTTTGAGTAGCTCCATGCCATGTTTTACTTTGTCATGTTCAGGTACTGTAGCATGTTGTTTTGTTGCTCCGAAGAGGGCTATATGATCTGAAATTTCAGACAAGTGTTAATTTCACTAAGTCTGAGATCTGTTTACCATTTGCATTTTTGCCATGCTTGTTTGAACCTGTTAATTGATGAATTGGCCGTAGCTCAGTGCTAGACTTTTGTTAAGAATCTTGAATGCTTCCCTGCCATATATTTTGTTGCCATGTTTTAGTGTTGTAGCATGTTCATTCCGTTGCGTTTAGATGCCTACTTGCTGTAAATCGCAGACCGGTGCCAATTTTGAATCGCTTGCCATTTCCAAACCGTAACTCCGATTCCGATGATCTTTATATCGTTTTCAAGCGATTTCATCTCATCTTTACAGTGGCACACTTGGATTTCCAAGTTGAGGCCAGGTTCATGCATTTCCTGTCATATCTTGCATATGCATCCCGCATTGCATCCCGCATAGCATACCATGTTTGCATCATCTTGTTTGGTCCTTGCACGTGGTTGATTGTGTTCTTGTTGCTTGTTTGTCTTGTTTGGGTAGAGCCCGGAGATGATTTTGCTAACAAGGAGCCCGTTGAGTTTGCTTTCGAGGATCCAGTCAACTCTGACAACTTTGCAGGCAAGATGATCATACCCTCGAAATCACTACTATCTTTGCTATGCTAGTTTGCTCGCTCTTTTGCTATGCCAATGCTACGATGCCTACCACTTGCTTTCAAGCCTCCCAAATTGCCATGTCAAACCTCTAACCCACCATGTCCTAGCAAACCGTTGATTGGCTATGTTACCGCTTTGCTCAGCCCCTCTTATAGCGTTGCTAGATGCAGGTGAAGATTGAAGGCCGTTCCTTGTTGGGACATTTTTTTACTTGTTGGGATATCATTATATTGCTATGTTATCTTAATGCATCTATATACTTGGTAAAGGGTGTAAGGCTCGGCCTCTCGTCTAGTGTTTTGTTCCACTCTTGCCGCCCTAGTTTCCGTCATATCGGTGTTATGTTCCCGGATTTTGCGTTCCTTACGCGGTTGGGTTATAATGGGAACCCCTTGACAGTCCGCCTTGAATAAAACTCCTCCAGCAATGCCCAACCTTGGTTTTACCATTTGCCACCTAGCCTCTTCTTCCCTTGGGTTTCCGGAGCCCGAGGGTCATCTTATGTTAAACCCCCCCGGGCCAGTGCTCCTCTGAGTGTTGGTCCAACCTAGAGCACCGTGCGGGGCCGTCCCTTGGCAACTTGGGTTACGTTGGCTCCCGTATGCTTAGCTTATCCGGTGTGCCCTGAGAACGAGATATGTGCAGCTCCTATCGGGATTTGTCGGCACAGCGGGTGGTGTTGTTGGACTTGTTTTACCATTGTCGGAGTTGTCTTGAAGAACCGAGATACCGAGTCTGATCGGAACGTCTCGGGAGGAGGTCTATTCCTTCGTTGACCGTGAGAGCTTGTCATGGGCTAAGTTGGGACTCCCCTGCAGGGATTGAACTTTCGAAAGCCGTGCCCGTGGTTATGGGCAGATGGGAATTTGTTAATGTCCGGTTGTAGATAACTCAAACCTTAACTTAATTAAAATGAATCAACTGTGTGAGTTACTATGATGGCCTCTTCTCGGCGGAGTCCGAGAAGTGGACACGGTGTTGGAGTAATGTTTGTCGCAGGATTGCCCCTTTAGTTATGCGTTTGCGCTTTGCCTCGTCTTCTCGCTCTCATTTGCGTATAAGTTAGCCACCATATATGCTAGTCGCTTGCTGCAGCTCCACATACATTTACCTTGCCTTACCTATAAGCTTAAATAGTCTTGATCGCGAGGGTGCGAGATTGCTGAGTCCCTGTGGCTCATAGATTTACTATCACACCAGATGCAGGACCCGATGATACAGCTCCAGATGGCGCACTTGAGCTCAAGTGGGAGTACGACGAGGACTCTCAGCGTTACTATGTTTCTTTTCCTGATGATCAGTAGTGGTGCCCAATTGGGGTGATCGGGACCATGTCGCTTGTTGGGTTATCTTTTATTTTGGCGCCGTAGTCGGGCCATGAGTGTTTGGATGATGTATGTCAATTATGTACTTGATTGACGTGGCGAGTGTAAGCCAACTATGTTATCCCTTTTCATTATCTATATTACATGGGATGTTTGTGATGATTACCTGACTTGCGACATATGCCTTCAATGCGATTATGCCTCTAAGTCGTGCCTCGACACGTGGGAGATATAGTCGCATCGAGGGTGTTACAAGTTGGTAATCAGAGCCTTCCCTGACCTTAGGAGCCCCCACCGATTGATCGTTTTTAGCGGCCGAGTTGTGTCTAGAAAAATGTTTTGAGTCAATTAGGAATTATATATGGGAGAGTTTAGGAATTCTTTTTACTTCCCAGTCTCCTCATCACTCTGGTAAGGCATCCTGATGTAGAGTTTTGACTCTTCTCTTCTCAAATTTCACTAAAAAAAATTTAGGATCACACGGGTATCTTGGAATAGTTCCGATGGTTTTATGATGAGAGCATTGTCTTGGTGCCTCCTGTCAGGGGTTTAGTGGAAGTGTCCCAGGGAGTTGAGCTCTGAGGTGTTGTCATCATAATTTTATCATTGCAGTTCTGGAATACCTGAGTTTTAGTATGCCGACATCGAAAATCTCTTTTATGCAGTTCGTTGGTGAGATAACCTCAATGCCACCCAGTACTGGGGCGGGAGTTCGGGAGTATCGCCATAACTTGTATAACGGATGCTTTTCGAAGGTTGAGGTAGATGGTTTCCGAAATTTTTCTCGGTTATGTGTTGAAGGATGGATACAGCTGGATGTAGGATTTGCTAGTTTGGGTGAGATATTATGCTTCCCCTGTATCCCCAACACCTGATTGCATAACCGGAAAGGTTCGGGAGTTTCATAGGTGGGAATTCTTGTAGCTCTAGCTCTTCTTCCACGGATATTGGTTTGAGATTGGGATTTCTTACCGATTATTCATTCTTGATCCGTACCTTGTTGATTTACTTCTTCTACCTAATTCTACGTGGCTTCGCAATTTATGGATATGTGACCATTTCAAGAGGAATGCATTCGTTCATTTTGTTCGGATGTGAAGACTTTATGTTGCAATTTTCATTCCGTTGGTTTCATCTTCATTTATCTGTCTATGTGCTAACGGTGGTCAACCTCTTCAGGATGGCTCCCGCTAAGAGCACCAGTCAGAACCAGAATCAAGATCCGCCACCACCTCCGGAGGCATGGCAAGCTGTGATGGCCGCAACCAATGCAAACACGCAGTTGATCATGCAAATCCTCCAAGAGCGCAATCAAGGCAACCAAGGGAATCAAGGCAACAATCAGAACCACTTTGCTACACTGAACCAGTTCCTTGCTAATGGGCCAAAGACGTTCAACAATTGTGTTGAGGCAACCGATGCTGACGATTGGCTTGTGGATCTATGTAAGCATTTTGAGTGCAGCAACGTCAGGCCTGAAGATTTCGTCAAGTTCACTTCCTTCCAGCTCAAAGATCAAGCTGCAGAGTGGTTCCAGCAGTACAAGGATTCCAGAGGTGGTCGTCTGATCACTTGGGATGAATTCCGTCAAGATTTCCGAGCTCATCACATCCCTCAAAGTGTGGTTGAAAGTAAGCGTGAGGAATTCCGCAACCTGAAGCAAGGCTCTTTGTCTGTCTATGACTACAACAAGTTGTTCCAGAAGCTCGCCCGCTTTGCCAAGCAGGACGTACCTGATGAGAAGAGCATGATATACCAGTTCAGGGGTGGTCTCAGAGAAGAAATTCAGCTAGCTCTTGTTCTCTTTGAGCCATTGAGATACGATGAGTTCTACAACATGGCACTGAAGCAAGAAGCCGCTCAGTTGAGGTGTGATGCTTCCAAGAAGCGAGTCAGAGATGCTACTCCTTCTTCCTCTACTCAAGTGGCCAAGCAGCAGAAGTATTGGCTTCCTCCTCCTCCGTTCCGTCAGCCGTATCAGCAGAAGAGCAAAGGTGACAGTGGTTCTTCCCACCCACCCAACCCTGGCTTTCAGAGCAAGACTTCGTCGCAAGCTCCAAGATCGAGTGCTCCGTACCACCGTCCGCTTTCAGAGGTCACGTGCAACAAGTGCCAACAGAAGGGTCACTATGCCAACAAGTGTTTCAACCAGCGGCGTCTTCCTTCTCCTCCTCCTATCAGATCGGCAAGTACAGCTGTGGTCAAGCATAACCCCAAGCACACCAAGGTCAATTTGATGAATGCAGCTCAGGTAGAGGATTCATCAGATGTCATCATGGGTAACTTTCCAGTTAACTCTATTCCCGCAAGATTTCTTTTTGACACTGGTGCATCACATTGTTTCATGTCAAGATCATTTGTTTCCAAGCATGACTTCGTTTCGCAAATGTTTGGTAAACCTATGGGAGTGGTTTCTCCGGCTAAGTCTATGAGGGCTACTTCAATAGTCCCGGATATTTCTATCATGATGGGTGATTTCAAGTTTCTGGCTTCTCCAATGGTTCTTGGTAACTCGGATATTTATCTTATTCTCGGAATGGACTGGCTTTCTAAGCACAAGGCTCAGCTTGATTGTGCAGCCAGGCAGATTCAATTGACTCATTCGCCTGAGGATGTAATTGTCTTTGCCGCGAATGACGATACCATTCGTCTGTTTTCTCTCAATGAGAAGGGTGAACTGGATCCTATCTCGCAGATTCCAGTCGTTTGAGAATATCAATACGTCTTTCCAGAAGAGCTTCCAGGAATGCCTCCGCACCGGCCAGTTGAATTCGTTATTGATCTTGAGCCTGGTACGGAACCTGTGTGCAAGCGTCCTTACAAGCTCGGACCTGAAGAGTTGAAGGAGCTGAAGAAGCAACTCGATGTTCAAGAAAGAATGGGTCTCATCCGGCCTAGTTCTTCTCCGTGGGGTTGTGGTGTTCTTTTTGTGAAGAAGAAGGATGGAACGGACCAACTTTGTGTTGATTACCGTCCATTGAACAAGAAGACCATCAAGAACAAATACCCACTTCCCAACATCAATGAGCTGTTCGAACAACTCAAGGGTGCCCAAGTATTCTCCAAGCTTGATCTCCGTATGGGTTATCATCAGATTCGAATCCGTGAGCAAGATATTCCCAAGACGGCTTTCAGGACAAGCTATGGTTCATACGAATACACTGTCATGTCTTTTGGCCTCGTCAATGCTCCTCCGACTTTCTCTCGCATGATGAACTTCATCTTCAACGCCTACACCAATGACTTCGTGTTGGTCTATCTTGACAACATTCTGGTTTTCTCGAAGAACAAGGAAGATCATGCCAAGCACTTGCGTTTGGTTCTCGACAAGCTGAGGGAACACCAGTTCTACGCCAAATTCTCCAAGTGTGAATTTTGGCTCGATGAGGTTCTTTATCTTGGACATATCATCTCTGCCAAGGGCATTGCCGTGAATCCTGAGAAGGTGTCTACAATTGTGAATTGGGAACCTCCTCAGAACGTGAAGCAACTCCGTAGCTTCCTCGGTCTCGCAAGCTATTGTCGAAGATTTGTTGAAAACTTTTCTAAGATCGCGAAGCCTCTCTCAAATCTCCTCCAGAAGCACGTCAAGTACGTTTGGTCTCTGGAGTGTGACATTGCTTTCAACACTTTGAAAGAGAAATTGATCACTGCTCCAATTCTTACTCCGCCTGATGAATCCAAGTCGTACGAGGTCTTTTGTGATGCCTCTCTCCAAGGTCTCGGTGCAGTGTTGATGCAAGAGAAGAAAGTTGTTGCTTATACCTCTCGCCAGTTGAAGCCTAATGAGAAGAACTACCCCACTCATGATCTCGAGTTGGCGGCAGTTGTGCATGCTCTTTTGACTTGGAGACATCTTCTATTGGGAAGAAAAGTGGACATTTTCACTGATCACAAGAGTCTCAAGTACATCTTCACTCAGCCTAACCTCAACCTCAGGCAAACTCGATGGGTCGAAATGATTCAAGAGTATAATCCGAGTATCGAATATACTCCAGGCAAGGCCAATGTGATCGCTAACGCATTGAGCAGAAAAGCGTATTGCAACAGTCTGATTCTCAAGCCTTATCAACCCGAGCTTTGTGAAGCTTTCTGCAAACTTAATCTGCAAGTTGTTCCTCAAGGTTTCCTCGCCAACCTTCAAGTCTCTCCTACCTTGGAAGACCAGATTCGCCAAGCCCAGCTTCTTGATGCTATGGTGAAAAAGGTGAAGATTGGGATTGCCAAGAGTCAACCCAAGTACAAGTGATACCGCCTTGATGACAAGGATACTCTATTCTTCGAGGATCAAATTGTTGTACCCAAAGGTGAACTTCGTAAAGTGATCATGTATGAGGCTCACAATTCTCTCCTCTCCATCCACCCTGGGAGCACGAAGATGTATCAGGATCTTAAGCAGGCTTATTGGTGGACTCGAATGAAGTGCGAGATTGCTCAGTTCGTGAATGAATGTGATGTCTGCAGAAGGGTGAAGGCAGAACACCAAAGGCCAGCAGGTCTCCTCCAACCTCTTGCCATTCCAGAATGGAAGTTTGACCACATTGAAATGGACTTTGTGACTGGGTTTCCAAAGTCCAAGCGTGGCAATGATGCTATATTCGTTGTCATTGACAAACTCACTAAAGTGGCTCATTTTCTGCCTATCAAAGAGTCGATCACTGCAGCTCAATTGGCGGAACTCTATACCTCTCGAATTGTCTCTCTGCACTGTATTCCTCAGGTGATCTCTTTAGACCGTGGCAGCATCTTTACCTCAAAGTTTTGGGATTCTTTTCAGAAGGCCATGGACACCAACATCCGCTTCAGCACAGCTTTCCATCCTCAAACAAGCGGTCAAGTTGAGTGTGTCAACCAGATTCTTGAAGATATGCTTAGAGCTTGTGTGATCTCCTTCGGCATGAAGTGGGAGGATTGTCTTCCTTATGCTGAATTCTCCTACAATAACAGTTTTTAAGCAAGTTCGGGCAAGGCCCCATTTGTAATTCTGTATGGCAGGAAGTGCCGTACCCCTCCCAACTGGTCAGAAACCGGTGAACGTCAGCTGCTGGGTAATGACTTAATCACAGAGGCAGAAGAAATGTGCAAAGTCATTCATGATAACCTCAAAGCAGCCCAATCCCGCCAGAAGAGATACTATGATAGTAAGCATCGTGATTTGGCTTTCGAGATCGGAGATCATGTTTACCTCCGCGTCTCTCCTATGAAAGGGACTCGTCACTTCGGTATCAAAGGGAAGCTTGCCCCTAGATACGTCGGGCCTTTCAAGATTGTCAGCAAGAGAGGCGACCTCGCCTATCAACTCGAGCTTCCGTCAAACTTTGCAAATGTTCATGATGTGTTCCATGTCTCTCAGCTCCGAAAGTGCTTCAAGACGCCCGACCACACAGTCAACTTTGAGGACATTGAGCTCCAAGAAGATCTCTCTTATCGTGAGCACCCCGTTACTATCCTTGAAGAGACTGAACGCAAGACTCGCAACAAGTCAATCAAATTTCTCAAAGTCAAGTGGTCACACCATTCCAACCGTGAAGCTACCTGGGAACGCGAGGATCACCTCCGTTCTGAGTACTCGGCGTTCTTTCAGTCCTAGACCTCGGGACGAGATCTTTTCGTAGTGGTGGAGTGTTGTAACACCCCGGATATGACTTTCCCAATATGTAATCCAACTCTTGCCGTTTCCGGCCTTAAGTTAATTTATTTTCTCGGGTTCGGGTCTTTGTCTCCGTGTGTTGTTATCATTGTCATGCATCTCATATCATGTCATCATGTGCATTGCATTTGCATACGTGTTCATCTGATGCATTCAAGCATTTTCCCCGTTGTCCGTTTTGCATTCCGGTGCTTCGTTCTCATCCGGTGGCCAATTCTAGCTTTCTTTCGTGTGTGGGGTTTAAACATTTCCGGATTGGACCGAGACTTGCCATGCGGCCTTGGTTTACTACCGGTAGACCGCCTGTCAAGTTTCGTACCATTTGGACTCCGTTTGATACTCCAACGGTTAACCGAGGGACCTAAAAGGCCTCGTGTGTGTTGCAGCCCAACACCCTTCCAATTTGGCCCAAAACCCACCAAACTCTGCTCCATCATCTAGATCGTTCGATCACGATCGCGTGGCCGAAAACCGCACCTCATTTGGACTCTCCTAGCTCCCCCTATGCCTATATATACACCCCCATTCCAAATTCGCGGATCCTCTCCCCCCTAACCCTAAAAAAATACCAGATCCGCGCCGGCCGGACACGTCCGCCCCGGCCGGACGCGTCCGCTCTGCCGCCGCCAGCCACCCCGCGCTCGCCACATGGCAGCCGCCGCCGCCTCCCACCGCGCGGCCCGGGCGGCCCGCAACCGGCCCTCGCGGCCCGAGCCGCCATCCGTCGCTGCCGCCGAGCTAGGCCGCCTCCCCGCCGCCCGAGTGCGCCGCCTCCTCCTCCGAGCCGCCGCTGCCGGAGCGAGCCGGCCCCGCCGCCGACGAACTCCGCTCCACCGCCGCCCGCACCTCCTCCGTCGTCACCGCGCCTCCCCGCCGCCGCTTCGACTCACCGGCGACCAGATCCGGCGAGATCCGGCCGCGGGAGGACCGGATCCGGCGCCCCCAACCCCGGCCGCCGCCATCCTCGACTTCTCCGACGAGCCGCGCCACTGCCTCGGCTTCCGTGTCCCGAGTTGTCTTTTCTCGCTGGTTGATTTTTCCTCTAAGTCCCAGGAATTTTCAGTTCATGTGCTCATGTTCGTAGCTCCGTAACCTTGCATCCGTAGCTCCGATTCATGCATATAGCATATCAAAATGTTCATCTCTGAGAGTGCATCATTTTATTCCATTGCATCATTTTCATTTGAGTTCATCTTGATGCCCGAAATGTTGTTAGAAGAGGGCTACTTGAGTTAATTGTCAGATCTGCTACTTCATCTTAGACATTTGTCATTTTTGCCATGATTGTTGTGTGCATGATATGCCCATGAGCTCTACATATGTTTTGTTTAGGGATTTGTCATCTTTCCAGAGGTGCAACCCATGTATTTTTGTGATGGATGTGGTGACTAGTGCAAGCTGCAAAGTGAGGCACTCGGTAATTCTGTTTTCAGGGACTTAGTAATTTCACTAAGCCCCGGGTTTGTTTATCTCATGATGTCATATGTTCATGTTGTTTCCTAGTGATCCGTGCCTCTTTTGAGGATGATCAGTCAAGGAGTTTTGTTAATCTTGTAGTGCTGTATCCATCCATGTCTTTGTTTGCAATTATGGAGCACCCTAGCTTGAGTCAATCAAGCTCTACTTTTGCTTCGTTGTGAATCTGGACAGATCATCAACTTGTTTGCGATTTTGTCAATGTTGTTGTAGTTGATCCGTGCATGCTATGCCATTGTTCTTGCCATGTCTAGCTTGCATTTTGTGCCTTCTTGATGGATGTATGCTTGTCTTGCCATGACTTGCTCCGTGGTGAGTGCATCGAGCTCGTAAACATGCCTACTTAAGTTATGTTTCAGCATGTCCCAGTTTTCACTAAGTTTGAAAACTGACTACGTTTTGCTATGTTCATGTGCTTGTTAGTATATTTTGTGATCCCTTTTGGCTCAAGGTCACTAAGGGACTTTTGTTAAGCTCTTTGAGTAGCTCCATGCCATGTTTTACTTTGTCATGTCTAGGTACTGTAGCATGTTGTTTTGTTGCTCCGAAGAGGGCTATATGATCTGAAATTTCAGACAAGTGTTAATTTCACTAAGTCTGAGATCTGTTTACCATTTGCATTTTTGCCATGCTTGTTTGAACCTGTTAATTGATGAATTGGCCGTAGCTCAGTGCTAGACTTTTGTTAAGCATCTTGAATGCTTCCCTGCCATGTAGTTTGTTGCCATGTTTTAGTGTTGTAGCATGTTCATTCCGTTGCGTTTAGATGCCTACTTGCTGTAAATCGCAGACCGGTGCCAATTTTGAATCGCTTGCCATTTCCAAACCGTAACTCCGATTCCGATGATCTTTATATTGTTTTCAAGCGATTTCATCTCATCTTTCCAGTGGCACACTTGGATTTCCAACTTGAGGCCAGGTTCATGCATTTCCTGTCATATCTTGCATATGCATCCCACATTGCATCCCGCATAGCATACCATGTTTGCATCATCTTGTTTGGTCCTTGCACGTGGTTGATTGTGTTCTTGTTGCTTGTTTGTCTTGTTTGGGTAGAGCTGGGAGATGAGTTTGCTAATGAGGAGATGAGTTTGCTTTCGAGGATCCAGTCAACTCTGACAACTTTGCAGGCAAGATGATCATACCCTCGAAATCACTACTATCTTTGCTATGCTAGTTTGCTCGCTCTTTTGCTATGCCAATGCTACGATGCCTACCACTTGCTTTCAAGCCTCCCAAATTTCCATGTCAAACCTCTAACCCACCATGTCCTAGCAAACCGTTGATTGGCTATGTTACCGCTTTGCTCAGCCCCTCTTATAGCGTTGCTAGATGCAGGTGAAGATTGAAGGCCGTTCCTTGTTGGGACATTTTTTTTACTTGTTGGGATATCATTATATTGCTATGTTATCTTAATGCATCTATATACTTGGTAAAGGGTGGAAGGCTCGGCCTCTCGTCTAGTGTTTTGTTCCACTCTTGCGGCCCTAGTTTCCGTCATATCGGTGTTATGTTCCCGGATTTTGCGTTCCTTACGCGGTTGGGTTATAATGGGAACCCCTTGACAGTCCGCCTTGAATAAAACTCCTCCAACAATGCCCAACCTTGGTTTTACCATTTGCCACCTAGCCTCTTTTTCCCTTGGGTTTCCGGAGCCCGAGGGTCATCTTATGTTAAACCCCCCGGGCCAGTGCTCCTCTGAGTGTTGGTCCAACCTAGAGCACCGTGCGGGGCTGTCCCTTGGCAACTTGGGTTACGTTGGCTCCCGTACGCTTAGCTTATCTGGTGTGCCCTGAGAACGAGATATGTGCAGCTCCTATCGGGATTTGTCGGCATAGCGGGTGGTGTTGCTGGACTTGTTTTACCATTGTCGGAGTTGTCTTGAAGAACCGAGATACCGAGTCTGATCAGAACGTCTCGGGAGGAGGTCTATTCCTTCGTTGACCGTGAGAGCTTGTCATGGGCTAAGTTGGGACTCCCCTGCAGGGATTGAACTTTCGAAAGCCGTGCCCGCGGTTATGGGCAGATGTGAATTTGTTAATGTCCGGTTGTAGCTAACTCAAACCTTAACTTAATTAAAATGAATCAACTGTGTGAGTTACCGTGATGGCCTCTTCTCGGCGGAGTCCGGGAAGTGGACACGGTGTTGGAGTAGTGTTTGTCGCAGGATTGCCCCTTTAGTTATGCGTTCGTGCTTTGCCTCCTCTTCTCGCTCTCATTTGCGTATAAGTTAGCCACCATATATGCTAGTCGCTTGCTGCAGCTCCACATACATTTACCTTGCCTTACCTATAAGCTTAAATAGTCTTGATCGCGAGGGTGCGAGATTGCTGAGTCCCTGTGGCTCATAGATTTACTATCACACCAGATGCAGGACCCGATGATACAGCTCCAGATGGCGCACTTGAGCTCAAGTGGGAGTACGACGAGGACTCTCAGCGTTACTATGTTTCTTTTCCTGATGATCAGTAGTGGTGCCCAGTTGGGGTGATCGGGACCATGTCGCTTGTTGGGTTATCTTTTATTTTGGCGCCGTAGTCGGGCCATGAGTGTTTGGATGATGTATGTTAATTATGTGCTTGATTGACGTGGCGAGTGTAAGCCAACTATGTTATCCCTTTTCATTATCTATATTACATGGGATGTTTGTGATGATTACCTGACTTGCGACATATGCCTTTAATGCGATTATGCCTCTAAGTCGTGCCTCGACACGTGGGAGATATAGTCGCATCGAGGGTGTTACACGTGCCAGCCACATGTCAGGGCGGGGCTGTACACACCCCGGGGGCTCCTCCCGAAGGGGAGCCCCCCCCCACGTACCAGTGGAAGCACCATGCTCCGCGCTGGCCGACGACACTGCCGAGGAGCGGCTATGCCCTTACACATACGGAAGCGCTATGCTCCGCGCTGGTGATAAACAACTGAGGGTGGCCCCCAGGCCGCATCAACCTCAGGGAGCCCAGAGCTCAGTGTCTAGCCTCATCGTAACGCCTCCCCTCGGGAGTGCCGCACGAGGGGGCTGGGCACGGGGGCTGCGCCTGGGTCACGCCCAGACGCACGCCACCCAGCCAGGCCCCCCCGGGCCTGGTTCGTCGCGCATCTCTCCCCGAGCGGAGCCAAGGTACGAAGGCCGTTTGAGCGTCAAGGGGGACTCTTGAGCATCGCGACTCAAGAGCCTAACTGGTCACGTAGCCCCTCACTCCTTAGTTCCGAAAGGCTAACGGCGGTTGAGGTATGCGCGCGGCCGGGCTCTGCAGACGTAGAACGGTAGATCCACCCACATCACACCTCCCTACTTTATGTTCGTGCGCCAAGGGGGACTCCTGAGCATCGTGACTCAGGAGCCTAACTTGTCACGTAGCCCCTCACTCCTTGGTCCCATCCTGGTTTCCGGTCGGGGCTAACGGCGGCTGAGGTATGCGCGGGGCCGGGCTCTGCCGGTGTAGAACATAAGAAAGTAGGAAGGAAAAGCGTAAATTTCAAGGAATTCAAAAGCAAATATTACAGTACGTGGGAGGTCAACGCCAGCAGAGCCTCCGCGTGACCCTTCACGGCCTCGGCAGCGGCACGCTCGCCGCTTACTGGCTCCAGCAGGCTGTCGAGGTCGACGCCAGGATCGCGAAGGTAGATGTGGGTGAGGACCCGCGTCAGCGCTGCAGAAGATAGGACACGCGCCTCGGCCTCGGCCGTGGGGCCAAGGCCAATGGCGACATCTTCAAGAGCGCGAACCAGGAAGGGAAGCAGCTTGGCGGGGCCGTCCTTGGCGCCAGCCAGCGGGCTCTCCAGGCCACCGTCGTAAAGCGTCCTCAGCGAGGAGCGAGCCTTCGCCTCCATCTCCGCGAAGGCCACGCGGTCCTCGGCAAGAACCTGGGCCTTGTCGTCCAGCTCGACCTTCCTCGCCCCCAACTCCTGCTCCAGCGCGCCTAGGCGGTCACGGCGCCTCCTGAGCATGACCTCCCTCTCCTTGACGGCCGCCTCGCGAACCTTCACGCCTTCTTCCTGCTCTTGGCGAAGGCGGGCCTCTGTTGCGAGCTGGTCCCGCAGGCCTTGCAGCTCGTCCTCCAGCGCCTTGCAGCGACCACGGACGTCGACCACCTCCCCCAGGGCTGCATCACGAGCAGCCTTCGCCTCAAGGATGGCCTGCCTCTCCTCGTCGCAAGCCATCGAGGCCTAGACTAGCGCCGCCCGAATTGAAGCGTCGGAGCGAATCCATCCTGAAGCCAGCTCCAAGCGCCCGGCCACCAAGCGAGGGTCGGTGCCAAGAAGATCCCGCAGCAGCACAATCCAGAACGGCAGGAGGAGTCGGAGATACAGCAGTCGGTGGAGTAGGAGGAGAAGGCGGCAGCGCGACCACATCATCCTGAGGCGGAGCCTGCTGCGCCCCAACGGCTGTAGTGGCAGCAGCAGGCAAAGGCACCTCGGGAGTCACTTGGGCCATGGGGGCTGAGCTCGCCCCAGCCGGCTCAGCCAGGCCTCGCGAGGACGACCGGGCAGGAGAAGCCCGTGCGTCGCGGTCACCTTCCTTCGCGGGCAGAGGCGCTGCCACGGATGGAACCTCAGGAGCTCCCTTCGGCTTCTTTGCTGCGGGCGCCAGCCTGTCCAAGAGATGTGGACGTCAAGCCTCAGCAGCAGAACAAGAAATAAAGAAAGGAATCAAGCGCTTATGGGTCGTCGCCAGTGAGCTTAGGCAGCCTCCGGCCAAATTTGAAGCCTGAAAGCCGGCTGGAAGGGTCAACCTTGGGAAGCTCAGGAGCGGAAGGCGCGTCTGCGGTCCGCCTCGGGGCCGGGGCAGACCCGCGGGAGATCAGCCCGGTCCTGTCCTTCTTTGGGATCGGGGGCAAGCTCCCACCGCCCTGCTCGTCATCATCTTCGTCGTCATCGCTCGGAGAGAGGCGGAGAGCGCGGGACCTGCGCCGGGGGAGGGGAGCCCTCGACTCTCCGTCAGTCGCCTCGGAGTCAGGCCCTTTTTCCCGCTCCCCTCCTTCCTCCTCTTCGTTGGAGTTGTCAGAGGACACGTCCACCGATTCCCCAGGAGTTTCCATGGGCATGGGCCCGTCCCCATTGAAGACGGGCATGGACTCCACTACCTGCTCCCAGTTGTCGCGGAGGAACAAGGGCGTAGGAGCACCCTCCAACCTCGCCACATCGCCCCCGACCAGAGATTGGAGGACCGCAGCCAGATCTTCGTCGGCCAAGGCCGCGGGGCTCGGATGGGGCCTCCACATCGGAAGTGAGTACTGCCGAAGCGGAGCCAGCTGGTGCTCCAGGAATTCCCTCAGCAGCGACGCGCCGGTCAGCTTCGCCGCCGCCATGTTGGCCGGCCTCAGATCCGCGTACATCTTCTCCAACACCAGCTTCGCGCGGGGGTCCGCGAGCTCCGCTCGACCCCAATCGCTGGAGCTCGTGGGTTGCTCCGTGGGCAAGATCAGCCGACGGTGGATGCGCCCAGTGTCTGCCAAGACCCACTTGCTCCTGAAGCCCTCAACCCTTTTTCCGGGGTTCGAAATGGTAATGGCGCCACTGTACGCGATGAAGCTCGCGCACGCGGAAGCAGGGCCGCGAGAGGTCCGGAGGTAGAAGTAGTGGCGCAGCAAGGCCATTGAGGGCTGCACCCCTACGTGAGCCTCGTAATAATAGGCGAAGATTGCCAGGTGAAGGACGGAGTTGGGGTGGAGATGCAGAGCCTGTAGCTTATAATGGCGGAGGACAGAGAAGAAGAACTCGGAGAAGGGAGGCACCAGGCCAGCAGCAATGGCTCTTACAAAGAACGGATAGAAGGTGCTCCCTTGGCCCTCAGGGGTGGCGGAACCGGCCTTGAACACCTTCGCCCCGTCGATGCCCTGCGCCGCCGCCTTCCGGCACAACCGGGCGAGGCTCGCCTCTGACACGTTCGGCGAGTCCAGGGCAGACGAGTACCAAGCTCCGGTCGGGGACTGACGAGGCGCCATGGCTTCCTAGGTCACGCGGTCGAAGTAGATCTGGAAATTTTGGAGGAAGGAAGGAGAGGCGCAAGAAAGGGGATCTGAGCAGCAACCGGAGAAAGCAAAAAGCAAAGCCTAGGCAGATGCCGCTCCTTTATCAACTCACGCGGTTGCTGAGGCGCTCACGTCCAATCAACCGCCACACGGCGCCCAAGGCCGCAGGCTGTTAGGGCCCGCGAAACTTCGCCCTTACCCTTTCGCCTCCCTGCACGGCCAAGTCCGGGTGCGCCTTGGGCCCGGGGGCTACTTTCAGCATTCTGGGAACGGGGGTCCCTAGACTTGCCTGCCTGCGGCGTGGCTCAAAGGGGGGCCCAGCACGGCCCATCTTCATCAACACAGACCCAAGACCCTCGCGAGGGGCCAAGCCTCGCGGGGCGGACGACACGGAGCTTCCTCAGGCGCGGCCTCATCAGGCTGGCTCGTGAGGAGGCGGAGAGATCAAGGCGGGGTACCTCACGAGGTGCCCGTGACGCAAGCCATGACGACCAAGGGTGCCAGGCGGGCGCCAGCCCGCGCAGTGTCCTCCTTTCCTCTTTGGTGCAAAGGGAGCAAGCGCAGGCGAGAGCATCAAGCAAAGGCACCCGTTTCGGTGCAACGAGACCAAGACCGGCCCAACGGCAGGAAGGAAGTCATTATGGAGCCCAAGCCAGCGTCACCACCAGAGCCTTTGGCAGGCGAGGACCAACTTTAGTCAGGATAAGTGTACCAGATGTTCCCCTTCAAAATGGCCAATTGTTGGCGCCCTTCCCGCTCAATATTTGGGAAGAGGCCCAGGGCCTTTGCCTGTAAATAGGACTAGCCACCCACAGGGTAGAAGGGGGAAATCGGAGAGAGAATCGAGAAGAGAGAGAGAGAGAGAAGGGTGGCTAAACTCCTCCTAGCAGTTCATCCCCTCAGCCAAGAACAGACCCTCGCGAAGCTGTTCTTCCTTGTATTGCTCATCATCATCAGCCCAAGAGGCAATCCACCACACCATACACTGGAGTAGGGTATTACACCACAACGGTGGCCCGAACCAGTATAAACCCTGTGTCTCTTGTGCTGTTCTTTCCATAGCTTAGATCTTAGCGAGGCGGAGGGGTGCAGGTAGGTAGAAGGTGAAATATCCGCGCGCACCCCAGTGTTCGAACCTCAAGGGTCTGCCGGAACCCGAAATCTGACAATCTTGATTCGAGCGGGATTCCAAGAAAATCATGCATTAACATAGATACATCACAACAGTGTCGACCAAGCACTTGGCCGCCGATGTCTTTCGTCATGGCTCCTTTCACGCAGGCACATTCAAGACATCGGTCACGTTGTAGCTCTAGGTTTTCCACGACATCGAGCGTCCACTAGTATCGCCATCGGCCGCTAGGCTGCCCGTAGTGGGAGTATCATAACTAGTATCATAAATGACCACTAGACAATTTTGATGAGGTGACATAGAATTGAATGAAGAAAAAGAAAGTTGATTATTATATCATGATAATGTATCATAATAAATACTCGGTAATAGTTGAGTATATAGGTGGAAAACGTTTCCAGATATATTAAATTAATAGTAAAGGGCTCTAGTAATTGTTGGGAGGCTTTTGTATTTAATTTAATGTCAACGGCCTTAAAAGGCCAAGTGGTGGAAGGTGAAGTGGGCCACATGGGCCCAATATAGATGGCACCCCTCTCCGCATGTGCAACTATGGCCCATCTGCTTCCTTTTGGCCCATAAAAAATCATCGTAAAGTTTCGTGCCATTTGAACTCCGTTTGATATTGATTTCATGCGATGTAAAAAACATGAAAAAATAGGAACTGTCACTGGGCACTATGTCAATAGGTTAGTACCAAAAATTGATGTAAAATGATTATAAAACATCCAAGATTGATAATAAAACAACATGGAACAATAAAAAATTATAGATATGTTGAAGACGTATCAATACATCACAACATTATCGACCAAGCACTTGGCCGCCGATGTCTTTTGTCACAGCTCCTTTCACACAGGCACATTCATGACATCAGTCACGTTGTAGCTCTAGGTTGTCCATGACATCGATCATCCGCTAGTATCGCCATCGGCCGCTAGGCTACATACTGAGAGTATCATAACTAGTATCATGCATGACAACTAGACAATTTTGATGAGGTGGCATATAATTAAATGAAGAAAAAGAAAGTTGATTATTATATCATGATAATGTATCATAATAAATACTCGGTAATAGTTGAGTATATAGGTCGCAAATGTTTCCAGATATACTAAATTAATAGAAGTCTCTAGTAATTCTTGGGAGGCTTTTGTGATTAATTTAATGTCAATGGCCTTAAAAGGCCAAGTGGTGGAAGGTGAAGTGGGCCACATGTGCCCAATATATGTGGCGCCCCTCTCCGCATGAAAAGGAGAGAGGGAGGCCCAATTGGAGGGGAAACCCCCTTCCTCTTGGCCAGCAGAGGTGGGAAATTCCCCTCCCCTTGTGAAGCCCTCTCCCCCCTCCAACCTATATATAATAGATGTTTTGGGCACTTTTGAATACATAAGTTTTTTAGCCTCCTGTAGTTCTAGTTCTAATCGGTCTTAGTTGATCAATTAGAGTTTAACCTAGATCCTTCAATCCTCATAATTAGAAGCCCAGTGTGCTTCTAATCTCCTCCTACCGGTGTCGTGACAAGATGCGTCACACACCCACCGTGCGCCTCACGGTCGCCGGGGATCATGCCCAAGAAGAGAGAAGAGCTGTGTGCCATCATCCTTCCTGGTGGTATGCGGATCTTCATGAAGAATATCAACTAGGAGATATATCAAGCACGCCTTGGGATCAGTGGTGGCATGCAAATCTTTGTATAATAGGGATTGGATCCTCCTCCACCGCCCACCAGATCAACAGGTACCCAACCAAGACATTCGTCGATGATGGATAGCCAAGACCCGGGAACGACCTCGCCCGACAACAGTTGTCCACAGTTGGCGCACACTCGACTAGCCTTCGATAGCAAGCTATCTATTCACCTATGCGTGGCGTAGTGTTTCTGCGCTCGCAGAGCTCTCGCGAGCTCTCGAGCCATGCGGCCGATAGACAATGTGATAGCGTGGCTTATTAGGGATGATAGACTACTCATATCAATAAGTAATTCCTTCTTTTTCGGAAGCTCATTCGGACAGAACTCCAAAGTTAAGCATGCTCAGCTTGGAGTAATTTCAGGATGGGTGAACGACCGGGAAGTTGCTCCCGGGTGCGCACGAGTGAGGATAAAGTGCGCAGAAAAGACTAGTATTGATCTGTGGAGCCAGTCTAGATCCCGCCAGGAGTAACGACCACCGGCGGATGTGTCCAGAGTGTTACAAGTTGGTATCAGAGCTGACCCTCGCGGTTACACGGATGTTTGCGGACAGGTGCCCGGTCATGTTGTGCATGACGTTTGTGACCCGTCGTGGCACACGACATGGCACATGTGCCGGACTGGATGCACACACGTATGTGCCCAGAGGGAACGTTCCTGTGGGCCCCACAAGGACGCCAGTTCCTCTAAGTGGGGGTGTATGTGATAGCATGGCTTATTAGGGATGATAGACTACTCATATCAATAAGGAATTCCTTCTTTTCCGTAAGCTCATTCGGACAGAACTCCAAAGTTAAGCGTGCTCAGCTTGGAGTAATTTCAGGATGGGCGATTGACTAGGAAGTTGCTCCCGGTTGCACACGAGTGATGACAAACTGCGCAGAAAAAGACTAGTATTGATCTATGGGGCCAGTCTAGATCCCACCAGGAGTAACGACCACCGGCGGGTGTGTCCGGGGCGTTACCAACAGGCATGCCAGATAGTGGACATGACACAAGGGGTGACTCACTCACCCATGTCGCCGCGTGGTGCACACCTGTTCTGAGATGTTTCATGCCTCGGCAGGCGGCACCTAAGTTGGTTTTGACAAGACAGGGTCTGTTCCCAGAGGACAGAAGGCGATGACACCTCATCGTGTGTTTAATGCTTCCATCTATGATGACCCACAAGTATAGGGGGTCAATCGTAGTCCTTTCTATAAGTAAGAGTGTCGAACCCAACGAGGAGCAGAAGGAAATGACAAGCGGTTTCCAGTAAGGTATTTTCTACAAGCACTATAATTATTGGTAACAAATAGTTTGATAGCAAGAGAATTTGTAACAAGTGATAAGTAACAAAAGTAGCAATAGGTGCAGCAAGGTAGCCCAATCCTTTTTGTTGCAAAGGACAGGTGAAAGGATCGATATGGTTGACTAGAGGGGGGGGGGTGAATAGGCAACTAACAATTTTTAGCTTTTCTTTACCAAATTAAACTTTGCATCAAAGTAGGTTGTCTAGAAGTGCAACTAGGTGAGCAACCTATATGATGCAACAACAACAAGCACATAAGCAAGCAAGGGAATATCACTAATAAGCTTGCACAAGTAAAGGTATGAGATAACCAAGAGTGAAGTCAGTGAAGGCGAGGATGTGTTACCGAAGTTCCTTCCTTTTGAGGGGAAGTACGTCTCCGTTGGAGCGGTGTGGAGGCACAATGCTCCCCAAGAAGCCACTAGGGCCACCGTATTCTCCTCACGCCCTCACATAATGCGAGATGTCGTGATTCCACTATTGGTGCCCTTGGAGGCGGCGACCGGACCTTTACAAACAAGGTTGGGGCAATCTCCACAACTTAATCGGAGGCTCCCAACAACATCACGAAGCTTCGCCACAATGGACTATGGCTCCGTGATGACCTCAACCGTCTAGGATGCTCAAACACCCAAGAGTAACAAGATCCGCTAGGGATTGGTGGGGGAATCAAATTTCTCTTGGTGGAAGTGTAGATCGGGGCCTTCTCAACTATTCCCGAGCAAATCAACAAGTTTGATTGGCTAGGGAGAGAGAGATCGGGCGAAAATGGAGCTTGGAGCAATAATAGAGCTTTTTGGGGGAAGAGGTAGGTCAACGGGGAAGAAGGGGACCCCCTTTTATACTAAAGGACCCCATCCAACCGTTACCCCCGAAACAGCCCCGCAGAGGGCGGTACTACCACAGGGGGCAGCGGTACTACCGCTGGACCCAGCGGTACTAGTGCCCAGCCTGGGTGGGATAGAGGCAGAGCAGGACCCAGACCCCATGCGGTACTACCGCGGAGGTAGGGCGGTACTACTGCTCACGAGTGGCACTACCGCAACTACTGCCGCAACTTAGTGCCGCACAGCCCGACATGAGAGGCGACCCCCTCGAGTCAACATGGTAGTAGCCCGGTACCGCAGCGGTACTGCCGCTGAGGACCCTCAAGCGGTACTACCGCTGGGCATCGCGGTACTACCGTTGGGGGCCAAAAACTGCCCATTCAACATGGAATCAAACCTCCAACGAAGCTGGAAGGCTCAAGAGGGTGTGAAAGGAAGTGTACGTGATGATTTGTGACGCCCGGATAATTAAGCTACAGTAACCCTCTACTAATGATGCCATGTCACCACGATTAGTGTTGATAATCTCGCGTTGATTCAAAACCAATTCAAAATTCAAATGTAAAATAAAGTCAAACATTAAAAGTTTTTAAATGTCAAAACTAAGATGTTTAAAATGTGAAAAATAAATCAAAAGTAATAATGGTGGGGAAACACATTTTTATAAAATGTTTAAATGTGCTTAACTAATTAAAACAGTAGCAATAACAATTATTTAAATGCCTTTTATAATTAATAAAATATTAAACTAATTTATTTGGGGACTAAACCTTATGTGGTAGTAGTATATTTAGTTATACTAATTTAGGAGCTACTCATATATTTTAGAATTAAAATTAATGTAAGAATAAAATTTAAACAGTAAAGAATGAAATAATAAGAAAAACAAAAGGTAAGTAAAAAAATGCCCCCTCCCCCGCTGGGCCTCGGCCCAGCTGGCTATAAGGCCAACCAGGTCGGCCCATCTAGCTACCGTCCCCTTCCTCATGTTCACAGGGGGGATCGTGGCAGAGATCCCCCGGCGATGGCCGAGGCATGTCGCCGTGGCAACCATCCGCCCTCCCCCACGGCGCCTACTTGACGCCCCCGAGCCCCCCTCTACGAAACCTAGTGTGCCCGTTCCCCTCCCCACTCCCCTCGTTCACCCCACTCCCTCTCTGTCTCGTTCGCCCGAGCGCGGTCGCCGATGCACCGCCGTCGATCCCGCGACCACCAGTCACCCCGCGCTGCCCGGAAACGTCCAGGAGGACCAATGTCGACTTCTTCTTCATCTACGGGCTTTCAATCGATCGGAGCCGCACCGTATCGCCGCCATCGTCGTCTTCCCCAACCTCGGTCGATGTCATCCACCTCGTCACATAGCTCCGCCCTGGCCACCCCCAACCTCCTGAGCTCGTCTTCGAGCACCTCGGTGAGGCTGCCTACACTTGCATCCGTGCGCTGCTGCTGCCTCTGGCGGCCTCTACCTGCTCGTGCCACGAGCGTGCTGCACCCACCTCCGGTCGCCGCCGCACTCGCCTGCTGCGCTACTGCCGTTGCCGCACGCCGCCTTGCTTCCTGCTCGCCGGCCTTGCCCCGCGCCCGCGCAGCCACGCCCTATGCATCTCGCGTGTGCCTGGATAGCTGCTGCTCCTGCTAAGCTGCTGCCGCTGCTACTGCTCTTAATTCTTGCTGCCGCTGCCCTTATTTGCTTGCGCTACTACCTCATGCTGCTTGCTGTTGTTGAGCATGGCCATGGCCGCTGCCTCTGCACCCATGTGTGTTGACCATGGCCACACAACCGTGGCACAGCCACTCAACGTTAGGCACAGTTGTGCCAGTGGCCGGCCCAGTTAATTAGGAGTAGGTTAGATTAGGGACTAATTAGCACTAGTTAATTTATGTGACAATGACATGTGGGTTCCTTTCAATTAGATTAGTTTTATTTATTTGTTTAGGTACAACCTATGACATGTGGGCCACTCCTTGCCCTTTTGACAATTCAAAATTGACTTGGTCAACTTGGATTAAAACAAATTAAAATAAAACCAGAAACTTTAGAAACTGTTTAAACCTTTGAAAATTAATACAAAATAACCCGTATGTCAGAT
This sequence comes from Triticum monococcum, assembly GCA_034509565.1. Taxonomy (NCBI): domain Eukaryota; kingdom Viridiplantae; phylum Streptophyta; class Magnoliopsida; order Poales; family Poaceae; genus Triticum; species Triticum monococcum. The sequence continues at coordinate 532,406,327 of CM067844.1, forward strand.
GAAAAAGTTTTATACATGAAAGTTCTTCAGAACGACGAGACGAATTCAAATACGCAGCTCGTTCGTCCGCAACACATCCCTTGCATAGCGAACGCGCAATTTTCCCCCTCCGGTCCGGGTGTCCAAAAACGCGAAACATCGGGAATACTTTCCCGGATGTTTTTCCCCTTCGCCGGTAGCACCTAGTACTGCGTTAGGTCGCCCTAGCACCGTGTATTGCCATGTTATGCTTTGTGATGCTTTGATTGCTCTGTTATTTATTGTGTTCCCCTCCGTTACTTCTTCCCGGTAGACCCGAGACCGCGGTTGAACCAGTGACCGACTACTTCACCTTCGAGGGTCCGTTTCTGTCTGCAGAGCAACCAGGCAAGCCCCCCCCTTGATCACCAGATATCGCCTACTCTTCTCTCTACTGCTTGCATTAGAGTAGTGTAGCATGTTACTGCTTTCCGTAAATCCTATCCTGATGCGTAGCCTGTCATTGTTGCTACAGTTATTGATACCTACCCGCAATCCTAAATGCTTAGTATAGGATGCTAGTTTATCATTAGTGGCCCTACATTCTTGTCCGTCTGCCATGCTATACTATCGGGCCGTGATCACTCAGGAGGTGATCACGGGTATATATTATATACTTTATACATGATACATGTAGTGAGTAAAGTCGGGCCGGCTCATTGAGTACCCGTGGATGATTCACGAATTAGGGGCTGGAAGGACATACTTTCCCGATGGCCCTCTGTGTGGATCTTTGTGGCGAAGCGACAGGGCAGGTTGAGACCACCTAGGAGAAAGGTGGGCCTGGCCCTAGTCGGCATTCGCGGTTACTTCAAGATAACACACTTAACGAGATCTTGGTATTTGATCTGAGTCTGGCTACTGGCCTATACGCACTAACCAACTACGCGGGAACAGTTATGGGCACTCGACGTCGTGGTATCTGATAAGGGAAAATTTTGTTTTTGCCACTCTAGCTTTTGCCAATTTTGCGTATGCCACTCTAGAATTTGACATATCACTTTTGCCACCCTTAGCTTTTGACAATGTATCACTTTTGCCATTCCATGGCAAAAGCAAATTTTTCATAGTTGCAATTGTGATACGTTGTCAAAAGCTAACAGTGGCAAAAGTGAAATGAAAAATTATCGTTTTTGCCATGGAATGGCATTTGTGATGTATTGTCAAAAGCTAAGAGTGGCAAAAGTGAGATGTCAAATTCAAGAGTGGCATAAGCAAAATTGGCAAAAGCTAGAGTGGCAAAAACAAAGTTTTCCCATCTGATAACCCACAAGTATAGGGGATCGCAACAGTTTTCGATAAGTAAGAGTGTCGAACCCAACGAGGAGCTAAAGGCAGAACAAATTGAAAGGACATGCGGTGCCCTCATGTGTGGTTTTGGTAATTGATGACATTCTCTATGGACTAATGGTTGCATTGAGTTATATTTGAAGGATTTGTCCATAGGCATTTCTTGAAGTCCATGTGTTGGTTTCAAGGAGTTTATGTGTTGACCAAGGTGCTATTAAGGAATTATCCAAAGATTGGTCATGTGAGTGTTGAGCTTATTGCAAGCATGTCTTGAAGAAGAAGATTGTGTGATCATTCATGTTTACCTTCATGACATCATCCAAACGAAGAGAGTTGGAAATATTTAAGGTTGATCAAGACTATGTCAATAGTGAATCAAGTTGATCAACTCACAAAGCGTAAAAGATGTACCGAGAGGGATCAAGTGATCCCATGGTATGGTAAGCATTGTCCATTGCACTTTGTGTACTAACCCATGGTCTATGTGAGAGTTCTATGTGGGGTTAGGTACGTGTCCATGGGCTTGCGTCAAGAGGAAGATATCATACAACCCATGGAAAGGATGACATCAAGTGGTGATCGTCATCAAGATTGCCGTGTGCAAGTTCAGGTGGAGCAGCATGAAGAGATCAAGTTCTTGAATCTTGCCATCCATTGTGGTGTCAATGGACTTGCGAAGATGTGCCGAAGAGTGGCTCACCCATAGTGGAGTATGGGGGAGCAATCATCTAGTCTTCATCGAGCCAACACAATCAAGAAAGGTGGTCCAACTTGAGGGAGTCAAGATCGTCATCATCTAGCTCAAGTGGACCATGTGCAAGGCAAATATTTGCCCTTGATAGGCTTTCTATTTTACCGGTCTCGTGGTGGTAGTTGGGAGACCGGGTTATAGGATCATTTGCCGTACTATCAAGGGGGGCTCTCAAGTTGGTGGCTTGATCGTATCGTTAGTAGAGAGCTCAAACCATTGCATCCTTGCATCATGTTTCTTGGTTATTGTTTGGTTCTCTTTGTGAGTCTTAGATCTTATGGTCATCTTGATGACAAGCTTGAGTTCATCGAAAACGGAGTTCGCATGCGTCTTCTATGATGTTTTCGGTGTTGGAGGTTTTACCGGTCTTATCCGAGGAAAGGTTCTCACCATTTTCTTATTAGACTTTTCTAATTTGCTTCTTATTGATATTTCTTTCCAGATTGTGTTAGCCCTTGTCGCTAGCTTTCCAACAAACTTGGTTTCATCGAATTCGGAGTCCGTTTGCAAAAGTTGTGGCAGTTTTGGTGTTCTGAAAAGGCTGCAGCGGTACTACCGCGAATTGGAGCGGATGTAATTTTTTACTACCGCTCCAGAGCGGTACTACCGCGGCTCCTACAGCGGTAGTACTGCTCCGGACCAAAAACTCGTCCCAAGTCCTGTGGTGGTAGGCCCATATGTATTTTTTAGTACCGCCCGCTAGCAGTAGTACCGCTACCCTTTGCGGTAGTACCGCGATCCCTAGCGGTAGTACCGTGAGGACGAGCGGTAGTACTGCTCTGGCGGTTCTACTGGCCTTTTGCCTCCTCGCTGTTGTTTTTCAAAGGGGTAGTACCGCCCTAGCGGTAGTACCGCTCCTTGGAGCGGTAGTACCGCTTTGTGCGGGCTATGAGCATAACGGTTGGATTTTTCCTCACCTATAAAAGGGGGTCTTCTTCCCCATTGAACCTCATCCTTTTAGCTCGTGTTCTTCCCCCATTGTTGACCTTCTTCGAGCTTGCTAACTCTCAATCCCTCCAATGATTCTTGCTAGTTCTTGAGGGAAAAGAGAGAGGAGATCTAGATCCACATTTCCACCAATCACTTTCTCCTCTAAGTGAGGGGAACCCCTTGGATCTAGATCTTGGAGTTCTTCGTGTTCTTCTTTCGTTCTTCCTCTCATTTTCTTCCCTAGCATTAGTTGCTTTGGTGGGATTGGGAGAGAAGGACTTGGGCACTCCGCGTGCCCTTGCCATTGCATTTGGTGCATCGGTTTGAGTTCTCCACGGTGATACGTGAAAGTGAAGTTTGAGAAGCTTATTACTCTTGGGTGTTTGGGCACCCTAGAGCTTGTTCCTCTTGGGTGCCTTGGCGCCCTAGACGGTTGGTGGTGTTCGGAGCTCAATCATTGTGGTGTAAAGCTCCGGGCAAGCATCGGGGTCTCCAATTAGGTTGTGGAGATCGCCCCGAGCAATTTGACGGGTACCGGTGACCGCCCCCAAGGGTTGCCAAAGTGTATGGGTTCGGTGACCGCCCCCAAGGGTTGTCATTTGTACGGGTTCGGTGACCGCCCTCAAGGGTCCCTTAGTGGAATCACGGCATCTTGCATTGTGCGCGGGCATGAGGAGATTACGGTGGCCCTAGTGGCTTCTTGGGGAGCATTGCGCCTCCACACCGCTCCAAACGGAGATTAGCATCCGCAAGGGTGTGAACTTCGGGATACATCACTGTCTCCGTGTGCCTCGGTTATCTCTTACCCGAGCTCTTTACTTATGCACTTTACCTTGTGATAGCCATATTGTTTCTTGTCATATATCTTGCTATCACCTAGTAGTTTATCTTGCTTAGCATAAGTTGTTGGTGCACATAGGTGAGCCTACTTGTCATAGGTTTTGTGCTTGACAAATTAACCGCTAGGTTTATTCCGCATTTGTTCAAGCCTAAACTGTAATTATTTTAAAAGCGCCTATTCACCCCCCTCTAGGCGACATCCACGATCTTTCAATTGGTATCAGAGCCTCGTCTCTCTTTTTTAGGCTTTGCCGCCTAGAGAGTAAAGATGTCAACTAGGGGATTAGGATTCTCTGACACTCTTAGTTTCGATGGCACAAATTTTGATGTTTGGGTAATTCGCATGCTTAATCTCTTTAGGGTCATGGACCCAAATTTAGAGCGAATTGTAGATATGGGGTTTTCTCCTCCAAAGGATCCCCAAAGATTATCTTTAGAGGATGAGAAAAACTCTTATATCAATGCTCAAGCTTCTAATGTGCTTTTTGATGCTTTGAGCAATGTAGTTATATTTCAACTCATGTCGTTCCGGGATGCTCATGAGTTGTGGACAAAGCTTCAAGATAAATATGGTGTGTCCAAGATTTGTGGGGATGATTGTTCTCCCTCCACCTCCGGCCGTGTTGCCGTCTCAACTTCTTCTACTTCACCTACATGTGTATTGCCACAAGGTAATGTTATGGTGAGTAGTGTTGGTCATTGCAATGATGATAGTGTGCTTATCGTTGATGACTCTTCATCACTTTCTTGTTGCAATGCTCCATCTTTGGACTTTAGCACTTCGAGCACTCCAAATGTCTCACATGCTTGTGTTGATAGTCCTTGCATATCATGTAGAAATTGCTTGACTAAATCTCATGATGATATGCTTGCTATGCCTTGTTGCCATGATAAAAATGTATCTATTTCCTCGAGTTGTTGTGCTAACAATGTAGAGGAAACCCAACACTCCATGGAACAAGATGTGGTCTTGAACAATGCTTCAAGGGATCCTACATCATCATCGATTGCTTTTTGCCTTATGGCTAAGGCTTTAAAGGTATCTCCCACTTTGAATCCCAATATATCTTGTGATGATATTGATGATGGCAAGAATGATGATGATGTTGATTATGATGAAGAGAATGATAATGTTGCCTCCTTAAAAATTAAGGGGGAAATGGTTTTTAAAGATCTTCATAAAAATAAAATTGCTCGTTCCAACTTCATGGAAATCATGTCCATTGCCATTGAGGGCAAGAACGAGTTGGAATCTTGTCTTGAGGAGCATGAGGTCACCATTGAGAAAATGGAAGGTCATGAGCGTGATTACGCTAATGAGATTGCGGACCTCTCTCAAGCTCTTGAACTTCAACAAACCACCAAGGAATCTCTTGAGGAGACATTTGCTCTAGAATTATCTAGAGTGAGGGAATCTCATGATAGAGCTCTTGAGGTGGCCAATGATTTTGAAACTAAAAATGAGGAGCTTGAAGTTGCGCATGCTAAACTCCTTGAGGACTTTGGGCACCTCGAAAATGGCTCAAGGGTCAGTAAGAGTGAGCTCATCAAACTCACCGAGTCTCATGCACAACTTAAAGCTTCATATTCAAAAGAGCCTGCCAAGTTGTCTTATCCTCTTGTTGCTAATGATGATGCTTGTGCTACTAACTCTATTACTTGTGAAGCATCCATTTTGAAGGAGAATGTTGAGCTTCGGGCTCAACTTGAGTTGCTATCTAGCAATTATGGGGAATTGGAAGAAAACCATGAAAAGCTCTCAAGCTCTCATGATGATCTTCTAGTATCCCATAATGAGCTAAACATAGCTCATGAGGCCATGATTTCTAAGGTAACATCTAGTGAGCCTCATGTGGATATTAGCACTACTTCTAGTCAAAATGCTATATTGCCATGTGCTAGTCCTTGTAATTCATCTACTCACAATGTTGGTACATCTTGTGATGAATTGCTTTCCTTGCCTTATTGCTCTAACGATGAAGCTTATACTTCCTCTAGTACTTGTGTTGAGACTAACCATGTAGAGGAAATCAAAGAGCTCAAGGCCCAAGTCACTTCTTTGAAGAAAGACTTGGAAAAGAGTCATGAAGGGAAATCCACACTCAACAATATCTTGAGTGTGCAAAAATCTCCCAATGACAAAGGTGGACTTGGATTCAACTCCAATAAGAAGAAGAAGTCCAAGGTGAACAAAAGGAAGGGCCAAGAACAAGTCAAGAATTCGGCCAAGATTGTTTGCTTCAAGTGCAAAGTAGAAGGGCATCATGTTAGATCTTGCCCTTTGAAGAAGAAGGCCATTAGTGACAAGCAACAAGGGAAGCGGATACAAGTGCATTCTCATGCTCAACCTCAAGTTGAAGAAAGGCATCTTCCCAAGAAGACTCAAGCTAATGCTTCTCAAGTTGAGAAATCAAGTGAGAAGAAAGTGAAGAGTAGACGTTGCTACCTATGTCGTGATAAAGGTCACCTCTCTTCTTCATGCACTAGTGGTAACTTATCCAACCCAATTTTTATTGATGATGTCTATTCTATTGGGAAGGATAAGGTTGGCAATGTGGTTGCCAAGTTTGTTGGTACTCAAAGTGGTTTGAAGCAAAGAACCATTTGGGTAGCCAAGCCTATTGTGACTAACCTCTTAGGACCCAACTTGGTTGGGGACCAACAAGCTCAAACTTGATCAATAGGTGTTGTTGGAGGCATTGGAGACTTGGCTACTTTATGAAGAATTAAGGGGACTTCATCATTCTAATTGTCTCAAGCCAAGTTATTCGAATTATCAAGTTTCTATCTTATATCCAATGTTTCTCCATGCGGTAACTCGTGCTTAAAGTGTTTACATTGATAGTTACTTACCCCTTCGCATGTTTGGTTTTGTTCCTTGCATGTGTTTGTATATGTTGTGCTTCCAACTTGATTATATTGAGCAATCAAGTATGTGTGTGTTGGTTTGCACATCATGTACGTGTGTGTGTCATGCATTGAGCCTTTTGCATCTTGTTTGTATCTTAGTTGGCTCTTGTGAGAGATTAATGAAATATCCCATTATGGGGGAGTGATGTGCTTTGTGCACCTCACTATCCTACAAATGTGTGTACATGAGTAATACCATCTAGTATTGATATTTCAAGATTATCTAGTCGCTATGTGGTATGTCTTCTCATAAGAAATTCAAATTCTAAATAGTCCATTAATTATCTCTTGTTGGATTCTCTTATTGCCTCTTGTTAAGTTTTTATTGGTATCACATTATGGGGGAGTGCATATTACAAGCCTAGAAAATGTGTACATTTGAGATATTGTCACCTAGAATTGATATTGTAAATTATCTTGTTCCTAGGTGGCATGTTAGCTCTACAAGTTGCAATTTGCTTTTTGTTTGGTGTGAAGATGATGTCGGATATCCTTGTTATCTACCACCGGGAATTATTTCCAAATACTTCTTGTCTTTTGACAATTGGTACTCACTTATGTGTGGTAGAAATTATTGATCATCTTTACATTGGCCTTTGCTTTTATTTGCTTTATCTCTTGCCTAGGATTGTGTCAACTCCCATTATATTCCATACCACTTGTGGATCTTGTCAATTTCTTGACCATGTCTAGTGTTTTCTAGATATAATGAAAGTGATGATCCCACCTCGTGCATTTTGTATTCAAATGCAAATTCTATATAATGCACTAGTCTTGGGGGAGCTATCCTATTCTCTATAAAACACTCATCTTGTGATCCTTATCAAGTGTGTGTTTGTGGAAGGCAAGCCGTTTCTTTTGTTGGGGAACGTTGTAGAAAACAAAAAAATTCCTACATTTTCACCAAGATCCATCTATGAGTTCATCTAGCAACGAGTGATCGGATGCATCTACATACCTTTGTAGATCGCGAGCGGAAGCGTTCAAGAGAACGGGGATGAGGGAGTCATACTCGACGTGATCCAAATCACCGGAGATCCAAGCGCCAAACGGACGGCACCTCCGCATTCAACACATGTACGGTCAGCGTGACGTCTCCTCCTTCTTGATCCAGCAAGGGGGAAGGAGAGGTTGATGAAGATCCAGCAGCACGACGGCGTGGTGGTGGATGCACCAGTCACCGCAGCAGGGCTTCACCGTTCTTCTGCGAGAGGGAGAGGTGTAGCAGGGGAGAGGGAGGCGCCAAGAGTCAAGGGGTGCCGCTGCCCCTCCCCCCCTTTATATAGGCTCCCCAAGGGGGGGCGCCGGCCCTAGGAGATGGGATCTCCTAGGGGGGCGGCGGCCAAGGGTGGAGTGGCCCCCAAGGCAAGTGGGGCGCCCCCCACCCTAGGGTTTCCAACCCTAGGCGCAGGGGGTGGGCCAAGGGGGGCGCACCAGCCCACTATGGGCTGGTTCCCCTCCCCACTTCAGCCCATGGGGCCCTCCGGGATGGGTGGCCCCACCCGGTGGACCCCCGGGACCCATCCGGTGGTCCCGATACAATACCGGTGACCCCCGAAACTCTCCCGATGGCCGAAACTGCACTTCCTATATATAATTCTTTACCTCCCGACCATTCCGGAACTCCTCGTGACGTCCGGGATCTCATCCAGGACTCTGAACAACTTTCGAGTTACTGCATATTCATATCTCTACAACCCTAGCGTCACCGAACCCTAAGTGTGTAGACCCTACGGGTTCGGGAGACATGTAGACATGACCGAGATGGCTCTTCGGTCAATAACCAACAGCGGGATCTAGATACCCATGTTGGCTCCCACATGCTCCTCGATGATCTCATCAGATGAACCACGATGTCGAGGATTCAAGCAACCCCGTATACAATTCCCTTTGTCAATCGGTACGTTACTTGCCCGAGATTCGATCGTTGGTACCCCAATACCTCGTTCAATCTCGTTACCGGCAAGTCACTTTACTCGTACCGTAATGCATGATCCCGTGACCAGACACTTGGTCAGTTTGAGCTCATTATGATGATGCATTACCGAGTGGGCCCAGAGATACCTCTCCGTCATACGGAGTGACAAATCCCAGTCTCGATTCGTGCCAACCCAACAGACACTTTCGGAGATACCTGTAATGTACCTTTATAGTCACCCAGTTACGTTGTGACGTTTGGCACACCCAAAGCACTCCTACAGTATCCGGGAGTTACACGATCTCATGGTCTAAGGAAAAGATACTTGACATTGGAAAAACTCTAGCAAACGAACTATACGATCTTGTGCTATGTTTAGGATTGGGTCTTGTCCATCACATCATTCTCCTAATGATGTGATCTCGTTATCAATGACATCCAATGTCCATAGTCAGGAAACCATGACTATCTGTTGATCAACGAGCTAGTCAACTAGAGGCTTACTAGGGACATGTTGGTGTCTATGAATTCACACATGTATTACAATTTCCGGATAACACAATTATAGCATGAATAAAAGACAATTATCATGAACAAGGAAATATAATAATAATGCTTTTATTATTGCCTCTAGGGCATATTTCCAACAGTCTCCCACTTGCACTAGAGTCAATAATCTAGTTACATTGTGATGAATCGAACACCCATGGAATTCTGGTGTTGATCATGTTTTGCTCTAGGGAGAGGTTTAGTCAACGGATCTGCTACATTCAGGTCCGTATGTACTTTACAAATATCTATGTCTCCATCTTGAACATTTTCACGAATGGAGTTGAAGCGACGCTTGATGTGTCTGGTCTTCTTGTGAAACCTGGGCTCCTTGGAAAGTGCAATAGCTCCAGTGTTGTCACAGAAGAGTTTGATCGGCCCCGACGCATTGGGTATGACTCCTAGGTCGGTGATGAACTCCTTCACCCAAATTGCTTCATGCGCTGCCTCCGAGGCTGCCATGTACTCCGCTTCACATGTAGATCCTGCCACGACGCTTTGCTTGCAACTGCACCAGCTTACTGCCCCACCATTCAAAATATACACGTATCCGGTTTGTGACTTAGAGTCATCCAGATCTGTGTCGAAGCTAGCGTCGACGTAACCCTTTACGACGAGCTCTTCGTCACCTCCATAAACGAGAAACATGTCCTTAGTCCTTTTCAGGTACTTCAGGATATTCTTGACCGATGTCTAGTGTTCCTTGCCGGGATTACTTTGGTACCTTCCTACCAAACTTACGGCAAGGTTTACATCAGGTCTGGTACACAGCATGTCATACATAATAGACCCTATGGCTGAGGCATATGGGATGACACTCATCTCTTCTATATCTTCTGCCGTGGTCGGACATTGAGCTGGGCTCAATTTCACACCTTGCAACACAGGCAAGAACCCCTTCTTAGACTAATCCATATTGAACTTCTTCAATATCTTATCAAGGTATGTGCTTTGTGAAAGACCTATGAGGCGTCTTGATCTATCTCTATAGATCTTGATGCCTAATATATAAGCAGCTTCTCCAAGGTCCTTCATTGAAAAACTCTTATTCAAGTAGGCCTTAATGCTGTCCAAGAGTTCTATATCATTTCCCATCAAAAGTATGTCATCTACATATAATATGAGAAATGCTACAGAGCTCCCACTCACTTTCTTGTAAACGCAGGCTTCTCTATAAGTCTGCGTAAACCCAAACGCTTTGATCATCTCATCAAAGCGAATGTTCCAACTCTGAGATGCTTGCACCAGCCCATAAATCGAGCGTTGGAGCTTGCACACCTTGTCAGCATTCTTAGGATCGACAAAACCTTCCGGCTGCATCATATACAATTCTTCCTTAAGGAAACCATTAAGGAATGCCGTTTTGACGTCCATTTGCCATATCTCATAATCATAGAATGCGGCAATTGCTAACATGATTCGGACGGACTTCAGCTTCGCTATGGGTGAGAAAGTCTCATCGTAGTCAAACCCTTGAACTTGTCGATAACCCTTAGCGACAAGCCTAGCTTTATAGATGGTCACATTACCATCCGCGTCTGTCTTCTTCTTAAAGATCCATTTATTTTCTATGGCTCGCCGATCATCGGGCAAGTCAGTCAAAGTCCATACTTCGTTTTCATACATGGATCCTATCTCGGATTTCATGGCTTCCATCCATTTGTCGGAATCCGGGCCCGCCATTGCTTCTTCATAGTTCGAAGGTTCACCGTTGTCTAACAACATGATTTCCAAGACAGGGTTGCCGTACCACTCTAGTGCGGAATGTGTCCTTGTGGACCTACGAAGTTCAGTAGCAACTTGATTTGAAGTTTCTTGATCATCATCGTTAACTTCCTCTCTAGTTGGTGCAGGCACCTCAGGAACATTTTCTTGAGTTGCACCACTTTCCGGTTCAAGAGGTAATACTTCATCAAGTTCTACTTTCCTCCCACTTACTTCTTTCAAGAGAAACTCTTTCTCTAGAAAGGATCCATTCTTGGTAACAAAGATCTTGCCTTCGGATCTGAGGTAGAAGGTATACCCAATAGTTTCTTTAGGGTATCCTATGAAGACGCATTTTTCCGACTTGGGTTCGAGCTTTTCAGGTTGAAGTTTCTTGACATAAGCATCGCATCCCCAAACTTTTAGAAACGACAGCTTAGGTTTCTTCCCAAACCATAATTCATACGGTGTCATCTCAACGGATTTCGACGGAGCCCTATTTAAAGTGAATGCGTCAGTCTCTAAAGCATAGCCCCAAAATGACAGCGGTAAATCGGTAAGAGACATCATAGATCGCACCATATCTAATAGAGTGCAATTACGACGTTCGGACACACTATTACGCTGAGGTGTTCCAGGCGGCGTGAGTTGTGAAACTATTCCACATTTTCTTAAGTGTGTGCCAAATTCGTGACGCAAGTATTCTCCCCCACGATCTGATCGCAAGAACTTGATTTTCCTGTCACGTTGATTCTCAACCTCACTCTGAAATTCCTTGAACTTTTCAAAGGTCTCAGACTTGTGTTTCATTAAATAGACATACCCATATCTACTCAAGTCATCAGTGAGGGTGAGAACATAACGATAGCCACCGCGAGCCTCAACACTCATTGGACCGCACACATCAGTATGTATGATTTTCAATAAGTTGGTTGCTCGCTCCATTGTTCCTGAGAACGGAGTCTTGGTCATTTTACCCATGAGGCATGGTTCGCACGTGTCAAATGATTCGTAATCAAGAGACTCTAAAAGTCCATCTGCATGGAGCTTCTTCATGCGTTTGACACCTATGTGACCAAGGCGGCAGTGCCACAAGTATGTGGGACTATCATTATCAACTTTACATCTTTTGGTATTCACACTATGAATATGTGTAGCATTACGCTCGAGATTCATTAAGAATAAACCATTCACCATTGGAGCATGACCATAAAACATATCTCTCATATAAATAGAACAACCATTATTCTCGGATTTAAATGAGTAGCCATCTCAAATTAAACAAGATCCTGATACAATGTTCATGCTCAAAGATGGCACTAAATAACAATTATTGAGGTTTAAAACTAATCCCGTAGGTAAATGTAGAGGCAGCGTGCCGACGGCGATCACATCGACCTTGGAACCATTCCCGACGCGCATCGTCACCTCGTCCTTCGCCAGTCTCCGCTCATTCCGCAGCTCCTTCTTTGAGTTACAAATGTGAGCAACTGCACCGGTATCAAATACCCAAGAGCTACTACGAGTACTGGTAAGGTACACATCAATTACATGTATATCACATATACCTTTCGTGATGCCGGCCTTCTTTTCCGCTAAGTATTTGGGGCAGTTCCGCTTCCAATGACCACTTCCCTTGCAATAAAAGCACTCAGTCTCGGGCTTGGGTCCATTCTTTGGCTTCTTCCCGGCAGCTTGCTTACCAGGCGCGGCAACTCCCTTGCCGTCCTTCTTGAAGTTCTTCTTACCCTTGCCTTTCTTGAACTTAGTGGTTTTATTCACCATCAACACTTGATGCTCCTTTTTGACTTCTACCTCTGCTGATTTCAGCATTGCAAATACTTCAGGAATGGTCTTTTCCATCCCCTGCATATTGAAGTTCATCACAAAGCTCTTGTAGCTCGGTGGAAGCGACTGAAGGATTCTGTCAATGACCGCGTCATCCGGGAGATTAACTCCCAGCTGAGTCAAGCAATTATGTAACCCAGACATAGTGAGTATGTGCTCACTGACAGAACTATTTTCCTCCATCTTACAGCTGAAGAACTTGTCGGAGACTTCATATCTCTCGACCCGGGCATGAGATTGAAAAACCATTTTCAGCTCTTCGAACATCTCATATGCTCCGTGTCTCTCAAAATGCTTTTGGAGCCCCGGTTCTAAGCTGTAAAGCATGCCGCACTGAACGAGGGAGTAATCATCGGAACGTGTCTGCCAAGTGTTCATAACGTCTTGTTCTGAAGGGAGAGCAGGTGCTTCACCTAGCGGTGCTTGTAGGACATGATCTTTCTTCGCAGTTATGAGGATGATCCTCAGGTTCCGGACCCAGTCCGTATAGTTGCTGCCATCGTCTTTCAGCTTGGTTTTCTCTAGGAACGCATTGAAGTTGAGGACAATGTTGGCCATTTGATCAACAAGACATATTGTAAATATTTTAGACTAAGTTCATGATAATTAAGTTCATCTAATCAAATTATTCAATGAACTCCCACTTAGATAGATATCCCTCCAGTCATCTAAGTATAACATGATCCGGGTTAACTAGGCCGTGTCTGATCATCACGTGAGACGGACTAGTCAACATCGGTGAACATCTTCATGTTGATCGTATCTTCTATACGACTCATGCTTGACCTTTTGGTCTTCTGTGTTCCAAGGCCATGTATGTACATGCTAGGCTTGTCAAGTCAACCTAAGTGTTTGCATGTGTAAATCTTTCTTACACCCGTTGTATGTGAACATTGGAATCTATCACACCCGATCATCACGTGGTGCTTCGAAACAACAAACTGTCGCAACGGTGCACAGTTAGGGGGAACACTTTCTTGAAATTATTATGAGGGATCATCTTATTTACTACCGTTGTTCTAAGTAAGCAAGATGTAAAAACATGATAAACATCACATGCAATCAAATAATAATAGTGACATGATATGGCCAATATCACATAGCTCCTTTGATCTCCATCTTGGGGCTCCATGATCATCTTGTCACCGGCATGACACCATGATCTCCATCATCATGATCTCCATCATCGTGTCTCCATGAAGTTGCTCGCCAACTATTACTTCTACTACTATGGATAACACGTTTAGCAATAAAGTAAAGTAATTTACATGGCGTTTCTCAATGACACGCAGGTCATACAAAAAATAAAGACAACTCCTATGGCTCCTGCCGGTTGTCATACTCATTGACATGCAAGTCGTGATTCCTATTACAAGAACATGATCTCATACATCACATATATATCATTCATCATTCATCACAACTTTGGCCATATCACATCACAGAACACTTGCTGCAAAAACAAGTTAGACGTCCTCTAATTGTTGTTGCAAGTTTTTACGTGGCTGCAAGAGGGTTCTAGCAAGAACCTTTTCTTACCTACGTTAAAGCCACAACGTGATTTGTCAACTTCTATTTACCCTTCATAAGGACCCTTTTCGTCAAATCCGCTCCAACTAAAGTGGGAGAGACAGACACCCGCCAGCCACCTTATGCAACTAGTGCATGTTAGTCGGTGGAACCGGTCTCACGTAAGCGTACGTGTAAGGTTGGTCCGGGCCGCTTCATCCCACAACACCGCTGAAGCAAAATAAGACTAGTAGCGGCAAGAAAGTTGACAACATCTACGCCCACAACAAATTGTGTTCTACTCGTGCAAAGAGAACTACGCATAGACCTAGCTCATGATGCCACTGTTGGGGAACATTGTAGAAAACAACAAATTTTCCTACGTTTTCACCAAGATCCATCTATGAGTTCATCTAGAAACGAGTGATCGGATGCATCTACATACCTTTGTAGACCGCGAGCGGAAGCGTTCAAGAGAACGGGGATGAGGGAGTCGTACTCGACGTGATCCAAATCACCGGAGATCCTAGCGCCGAACGGACGGCACCTCTGCGTTCAACACACGTACGGTCAGCGTGGCGTCTCCTCCTTATTGATCCAGCAAGGGGGAAGGAGAGGTTGATGAAGATCCAGCAGCACGACGGCATGGTGGTGGATGCAGCAGTCACCGCAGCAGGGCTTCGCCGTTCTTATGCGAGAGGGAGAGGTGTAGCAGGGGAGAGGGAGGCGCCAAGAGTCAAGGGGTGCCGCTGCCCCTCCCTCCCCCCTTTATATAGGCTCCCCAAGGGGGGGCGCCAGCCCTAGGAGATGGGATCTCCTAGGGGGGCGGCGGCCAAGGGTGGAGTGGCCCCCAAGGCAAGTGGGGCGCCCCCCACCCTAGGGTTTCCAACCCTAGGCACAGGGGGTGGGCCAAGGGGGGTGCACCAGCCCACTATGGGCTAGTTCCCCTCCCCACTTCAGCCCATGGGGCCCTCCGGGATGGGTGGCCCCACCCGGTGGACCCCCGAGACCCATCCGGTGGTCCCGGTACAATACCGGTGACCCCCGAAACTCTCCCGATGGCCAAAACTGCACTTCCTATATATAATTCTTTACCTCCGGACCATTCCGGAACTCCTCGTGACGTCCGGGATCTCATCTGGGACTCCGAACAACTTTCGGGTTACTGCATATTCATATCTCTACAACCCTAGCGTCACCGAACCTTAAGTGTGTAGACCCTACGGGTTCGGGAGACATGTAGACATGACCGAGATGGCTCTCCGGTCAATAACCAACAGCGGGATCTAGATACCCATGTTGGCTCCCACATGCTCCTCGATGATCTCATTGGATGAACCACGATGTTGAGGATTCAAGCAACCCCGTATACAATTCCCTTTGTCAATCGGTACGTTACTTGCCCGAGATTCGATCGTCGGTATCCCAATACCTCGTTCAATCTCGTTACCGGCAATTCACTTTACTCGTACCGTAATGCATGATCCCGTGACTAGACACTTGGTCAGTTTGAGCTCATTATGATGATGCATTACCGAGTGGGCCCAGAGATACCTCTCCGTCATACGGAGTGACAAATCCCAGTCTCGATTCGTGCCAACCCAACAGACACTTTTGGAGATACCTGTAATGTACCTTTATAGTCACCCAGTTACGTTGTGACGTTTGGCACACCCAAAGCACTCCTATGGTATCCAGGAGTTACACAATCTCATGGTCTAAGGAAAAGATACTTGACATTGGAAAAACTCTAGCAAACAAACTATACGATCTTGTGTTATGTTTAGGATTGGGTCTTGTCCACCACATCATTCTCCTAATGATGTGATCTCGTTATCAATGGCATCCAATGTCCATAGTCAGGAAACCATGACTATCTGTTGATCAACGAGCTAGTCAACTAGAGGCTTACTAGGGACATGTTGGTGTCTATGAATTCAGACATGTATTACGATTTACGGATAACACAATTATAGCATGAATAAAAGACAATTATCATGAACAAGGAAATATAATAATAATGCTTTTATTATTGCCTCTAGGGCATATTTCCAACATCTTTTTGGTACTTTGTGCCATAATGAAACTTTGCAGAGAGCTTGTTTTGTTTGGAACCATCCTCTCTTTTGGGGGTTTGATATCTTTTTTAGTGGGTATCAATGGATATCTCATTCCTTGATGTATCTTTTATGGATATCCTCCAAGTGATGATTTATTCATTTGGTATCTTTTCTTCGCTTGGTATTTCTTTGTCTTTTGGTCTCGGTTCTTGAAAGTCTTGAGCATGCATATTTACTTCTTGTAGTTTCTTTGGCATGTTTTCTTTCTTTGACCCAATATATAGGGGGAACTCCACCAAGTCTCAAATTGGATGAGATGTGCATGAAATTCATTTTCATATCTATATGCACATATTTATGTGGAGTTTGTCCTATGTGTTGTTGGTTCTCTAACTCTTTGGTCCCAATGAGTTTGGGTACCATTTTGTTTGTGTTGTTGTTCCAGGAACAATTGGAGATGCATTGGACGCTTGGCTCACTCACAAGGAAGGTGGTGTCATCATGTGCTAATTGGAGTCAAGCTAGGATGATCAATGAACTACTACCTACCTTTAATTGGTATCTACTACATCCTTCCAATGATATCTTGGCAACAAGTATCTCTTCATGCATTCTTTTCTTGCATTAAACCTTGTGTAGGTTGCATCTTTGCATGATTTTCATTCCATCTTGTGATACTTGTTTCCTTTCTCAAAGCATCTCAACGATGATCTCATGTTGCTAGTTGTGATGTCTTTGATGGGTGTGTGGTAGGAATTCATTTATATACTATAAGACCATATCTAGCCATGTGTTATGCTTCCAAAGCAAATATCTTATTGGTATATGTATGACTTCCTTTTGGATATCTTGTTCCTTCGTGTTGTAACTATTTCGGGTGTACATCCTTCTTTGTAGATATATATATATATCATCATGATTTCGTCTACCTAGAATCTTAGACACTTGAGAGAAGTTGCATATCTAGATGATATCCTTTCTTTCACGTCCACCTTGTCTTTCTTATGTTATTTCTTTGGTGGCTCCATGAAAGCTTTTGCCTTGAGTGCGTGTCTTCTATCGTTGCATCTTGATGCACTCTTCTGTGGTGAAGATTATTTTCCTCTTGCTTATCTTTACGAGGTTTTTGCCATCTAATTGGTATCCCTCATCTTGATGAGCCTTTCATCTTCCATCTTCACCGCGGGTTGTCACAAGCATAGGTTCTCTATATGCTTATTAGTAAATTTGTGACCCCGTTTTGCTAGTTGTGTGTGGGAATGACAGGCCTCGCACCATGTATCTCATTAATTCAAGACTATATTGATGCTTAATGCTCATCCATACATTAGTCTTCTCAAGTGCATTGCCTTAACTCACACACATCGGTTTTGGTTGAGCCTATTCTTAAGTTTCCTTTTTACATGTTGCCCAACCATGTGTTTGTTGCAAGTACTAGGCCTTGTTTCCTATATGCTCACTTGCACTTGTTGTAAGTTTTCGTTGATTCTAGGGGAGCTATGATCCTATTTTGTGCACTTTGTATCCAAATACAAAAAATCTTATGCGTGCACAAATCATGGGGAGCTACTCTAGTTTCTCTAGAACACTCCTTTGCTCATATCATAATTTATTTCATTCATATGGCATGTAGGATCATTGTTCTAGTTGGATCAATTGATATCCGTTGATTGCTTGCTTCAATTGGTATATTTTGATTGCCTGATTGCTTGTTTCTCTCTTTTTTATGTCTTTATGGCATATCATTATTTTGCTATCTTTGTGCCTCAATATAGTTTGTGTTCCTCCAAGTATTTACCTTTGGTTATGTGTGTTGCATTTCACTCACTTGTTGAGAAATACACAATTTATGGAGGACCACAATTTATATTGGCCTTCTAAGCTTTTCGCCCATTTTGGCAATCGATGCCAATGGGGGAGAAGTTTCAGAGAGTTTTGTGGAGAAGTTTAGATAGTTGTCTCTTCTAGCTTTGGTTTGTGCCTAAGCATACGCATCTCCTAGACATGCATTATTGGTTGTTGCATAGCATGGTGATGCATAATTCCTTATATAAACTCTCTTGAAAGTGATTGTCATCAATTACCAAAATGGGGGAGATTGAAAGGACATGCGGTGCCCCCATGTGTGGTTTGGGTAATTGATGACATTCTCTATGGACTAATGGTTGCATTGAGTTATATTTGAAGGATTTGTCCATAGGCATTTCTTGAAGTCCATGTGTTGGTTTCAAGGAGTTTATGTGTTGACCAAGGTGCTATTAAGGAATTATCCAAAGATTGGTCATGTGAGTGTTGAGCTTATTGCAAGAATGTCTTGAAGAAGAAGATTGTGTGATCATTCATGTTTACCTTCATGACATCATCCAAACGAAGAGAGTTGGAAATATTTAAGGTTGATCAAGACTATGTCAATAGTGAATCAAGTTGATCAACTCACAAAGCGTAAAAGATGTACCGAGAGGGATCAAGTGATCCCATGGTATGGTAAGCATTGTCCATTGCACTTTGTGTACTAACCCATGGTCTATGTGAGAGTTCTATGTGGGGTTAGGTACGTGTCCATGGGCTTGCGTCAAGAGGAAGATATCATACAACCCATGGAAAGGATGACATCAAGTGGTGATTGTCATCAAGATTGCCGTGTGCAAGTTCAGGTGGAGCACCATGAAGACATCAAGTTCTTGAAGCTTGCCATCCATTGTGGTGTCAATGGACTTGTGAAGATGTGCTGAAGAGTGGCTTACCCATAGTGGAGTATGGGGGAGCAATCATCTAGTCTTCATCGAGCCAACACAATCAAGAAAGGTGGTCCAACTTGAGGGAGTCAAGATCGTCATCATCTAGCTCAAGTGGACCATGTGCAAGGCAAAGGTTTGCCCTTGATAGGCTTTCTATTTTACCGGTCTCGTGGTGGTAGTTGGGAGACCGAGTTATAGGATCGTTTGCTGTACTATCAAGGGGGGCTCTCAAGTTGGTGGCTTGATCGTATCGTTAGTAGAGAGCTCAAACCATTGCATCCTTGCATCATGTTTCTTGGTTATTATTTGGTTCTCTTTGTGAGTCTTATATCTTATGGTCATCTTGATGACAAGCTTGAGTTCATCGAAAACGGAGTTCGCATGCGTCTTCTATGATGTTTTCGGTGTTGGAGGTTTTACCGGTCTTATCCGAGGAAGGGTTCTCACCATTTTCTTATGGGCCTTTTTTAATTTGCTTCTTATTGATATTTCTTTCAAGATTGTGTTAGCCCTTGTCGCTAGCTTTCCAACAAACTTGGTTTCATCGAATTCGGAGTCCGTTTGCAAAAGTTGTGGCAGTTTTGGTGTTCTGAAAAGGCTGCAGCGGTACTACCGCGAATTGGAGCGGATGTAATTTTTTTACTACCGCTCCAGAGAGGTACTACCGCGGCTCCTATGGCGGCAGTACCGCTCCAGACCAAAAACTCGTCCCAAGTCCTGCGGGTGGTAGGCCCAGATGTATTTTTTAGTACCGCTCGCTAGCAGTAGTACCGCTACCCTTTGCAGTAGTACCGCAATCCCTAGCGGTAGTACCGTGAGGACGAGCGGTAGTACCGCTCCGGCGGTTCTACTGGCCTTTTGCCTCCTCGCTGTTGTTTTTCAAAGGGGTACTACCGCCCTAGCGGTAGTACCGCTCCTTGGAGTGGTAGTACCGCTCTGTGCGTGCTGTGAGCATAACGGTTGGATTTTTCCCCACCTATGAAAGGGGGTCTTCTTCCCCATTGAACCTCATACTTTTAGCTCGTGTTCTCCCCCCATTGTTGACCTTCTTCGAGCTTGCTAACTCTCAATCCCTCCAATGATTCTTGCTAGTTCTTGAGGGAAAAGAGAGAGGAGATCTAGATCCACGTTTCCACCAATCGCTTTCTCCTCTAAGTGAGGGAAACCCTTTGGATCTAGATCTTAGAGTTCTTCGTGTTCTTCTTTCGTACTTCCTCTCATTTTCTTCCCTAGCATTAGTTGCTTTGGTGGGATTGGGAGAGAAGGATTTGGGCACTCCGTGTGCCCTTGCCATTGCATTTGGTGCATCGGTTTGAGTTCTCCATGGTGATACGTGGAAGTGAAGTTTGAGAAGCTTATTACTCTTGGGTGTTTGGGCACCCTAGAGCTTGTTCCTCTTGGGTGCCTTGGCGCCCTAGACTGTTGGTGGTGTTCGGAGCTCAATCATTGTGGTGTAAAGCTTCGGGCAAAGCGTTGGGGTCTCCAATTAGGTTGTGGAGATCGCCCCGAGCAATTTGACGGGTACCGATGACCGCCCCCAAGGGTTGCCAAAGTGTACGGGTTCGGTGACCGCCCCCAAGGGTTGTCGTTTGTACGGGTTCGGTGACCGCCGTCAAGGGTCCCTTAGTGGAATCACGGCATCTTGCATTGTGCGAGGGCGTGAGGAGATTACGGTGGCCCTAGTGGCTTCTTGGGGAGCATTGTGCCTCCACAATGCTCCAAACGGAGATTAGCATCCGCAAGGGTGTGAACTTCGGGATACATCGTCGTCTCCGCGTTCCTCGGTTTTCTCTTACCCGAGCTCTTTACTTATGCACTTTACCTTGTGATAGCCATATTGTTTCTTGTCATACATCTTGCTATCACCTAGTAGTTTATCTTGCTTAGCATAAGTTGTTGGTGCACATAGGTGAGCCTAGTTGTCGTAGGTTTTGTGCTTGACAGTTAACCGCTAGGTTAATTCCGCATTTGTTCAAGCCTAAACCATAATTATTTTAAAAGCGCCTATTCACCCCCTCTAGGCGACATCCATGATCTTTCAATTGGCATCAGAGCCTCGTCTCTCTTTTTTAGGCTTTGCCGCCTAGAGAGTAAAGATGTCAACTAGGGGATTAGGATTCTCTGACACTCTTAGTTTCGATGGCACAAATTTTGATGTTTGGGTAATTCGCATGCTTAATCTCTTGATCATATGTCTAATCATGGCATGGATATTGAGACATGAGTGATTCAAAGCAATAGTCTATCATTTGACATAAAAACAATAATACTTCAAGCCTACTAATAAAGCAATCATGTCTTTTCAAAATAACATGGCCAAAGAAAGTTATCCCTACAAAATCATATAGTCTAGCTATGCTCCATCTTCACCACACAAAATATTCACATCATGCACAACCCCGATGACAAGCCAAGCAATTGTTTCATACTTTTGACGTTTTCAAACCTTTTCAACTTTCACGCAATACATGAGTGTGTGCCATGGACATAGCACTATAGGTGGAATAGAATGGTGGTTGTGGAGAAGACAAAAAGGAGAAGATAGTCTCACATCAACTAGGGGTATCAACGGGCTATGGAGATGCCCATCAATAGATATCCATGTGAGTAAGTAGGGATTGCCATGCAACAGATGCACTAGAGCTATAAGTATATGAAAGCTCAAACTGAAACTAAGTGGGTGTGGATCCAACTTGCTTGCTCATGAAGACCTAGGGCATTTGAGGAAGCCCATCATTGGAATATACAAGCCAAGTTCTATAATGAAAATTCCCACTAGTATATGAAAGTGATAACTCAAGAGACTCTCTATATGAAGAACATGGTGCTACTTTGAAGCACAAGTGTGGTAAAAGGATAGTAACATTGCCCCTTCTCTCTTTTTCTCTCATTTTTTTTGTTTTGTTTTTTGTTTTGTTTTGTTTTTTGTAGGCTTCTTTGGCCTCTTTTTTTTCTGGGGCTTCTTTGGCCTCTTTTTTTGTGGGGCTTCTTTGGCCACTTTTATTTTGATAACCTCACATGGGACAATGTTCTAATAATGATGATCATCACACTTTTATTTACTTACAACTCAATATTACAACTCGATATCTAGAACAAGGATATGACTCTATATGAATGCCTCCGGCGGTGTACGAGGATGTGCAATGATCTAGCGTAGCAATGACATCAAAAAACGGACAAGCCATGAAAACATCATGCTAGCTATCTTACGATCATGCAAAGCAATATGACAATGAATGCTCAAGTCATGTATATGATGACGATGAAAGTTGCATGGCAATATACTCAGAATGGCTATGGAAATGCCATAATAGGTAGGTATGGTGGCTGTTTTGAGGAAGATATAATGAGGTTTATGTGTGACAGAGCGTATCATATCACGGGGTTTGGATGCACCGGCGAAGTTTTCACCAACTCTCGAGGTGAGAAAGGGCAATGCACGGTACCGAAGAGGCTAGCAATGATGGAAGGGTGAGAGCGCGTATAATCCATGGACTCAACATTAGTCATAAAGAACTCACATACTTATTGCAAAAATCTATTAGTCATCGAAACAAAGTACTATGCGCATGCTCCTAGGGGGATAGATTGGTAGGAAAAGACCATCGCTCGTCCCCGACCGCCACTCATAAGGAAGACAATCAATAAATACCTCATGCTCCAACTTCGTTACATAACAGTTCACCATATGTGCATGCTACGGGAATCACAAACCTCAACACAAGTATTTCTACAATCCACAACTACCACTAGCATGACTCTAATATCACCATCTTTATATCGCAAAACTATTGCAAGGAATCAAACATATCATATTCAGTGATCTACAAGTTTTATGTAGGATTTTATGACTAACCATGTGAATGACCAATTCCTGTCATCTCTCTAAATAGATATAAGTGAAGCAAGAGAGTTCAATTCTTTCTAAAAAAGATATGCCCACACTCTAATAAATATAAGTGAAGCAAAAGAGCATTCTACAAATGGCGGTTGTCTATGTAAAGAGAAACAGGCAATCCAAACTTCAAATGATATAAGTGAACCACATGAAGCATTCTATAAAGCCATACTCAAAAGATATAAGTGAAGTGCATAGAGAATTCTATAAATCAACCAAGGGCTATCTCATACCAGCATGGTGCATAAAATAAAAATGAAAACTAAATGCAAAAGACGCTCCAAGATTGCACATATCGCATGAACGAAACGAATCCGAAAACATACCGATACTTGTTGAAGAAAGAGGGGATGCCTTCCGGGGCATCCCCAAGCTTAGACGCTTGAGTCTCCTTGAATATTTAATTGGGGTGCCTCGGAAATCCCCAATCTTGAGCTCTTTCCTCTCTTCCTTCTTCTCACATCGAGACCTTCTCGATCATCGAACACTTCATCCACACAAAACTTCAACAGAAAACTCGGTAAGATCCGTTAGTATAATAAAGCAAATCACTACTCTAAGTACTGTTGCAAACCAATTCATATTTTGTTTTTGCATTATGTCTACTGTAATATAACTTTTTCGTGGCTTAATCCACTAATATAAGTTGATAGTTTCATCAAAACAAGCAAACTATGCATCAAAAACAGAATCTGTCTAAAATAGAACAGTCTTTAAAATAGAACAGTCTTTAATAATCTGAACATTCACCATACTTATGATACTTGAAAAATTCTACCAAAATTAGGAAAAATAAAAAAAATTATAGGAAGAAAGTGAAAAAAGAATCAGAACTATTTGACGTTCTAGCTAAAAATGTAAAATCGCGCACTACAACCAAAGTTTCTGTCCTGCACCGTACAAACCATCAAGCAAATGAAAACATCCTAAAGGCAAACCTTGGCACATTATTTTTATAATACAATGGAATTGTACAAGGGGATAATTATTTTTATTGAAAAGTTTCTGTAATCAATATTCACAAAGTTTCCATGAGCATGAACAAAGTTCAAGGCTAGCTCCCACTTCAACAATGCTTGTCTTTCTCACTTTCGCTTTCCTTTTTGAAAAAGTTTTGGGTTCCCCTCTTTATTTTTGTTGTTTTTAAAATATATAAAATCACTCAACAGAAATAAATGACTCTCTAAAACTTCCGGGTTGTCTCCCTGGCAGTGCTTTCTTTAAAGCCATTAAGCTAGGCATATAGTGCTCAAGTAATGAATCCACCCGGATCCCAAGGTATATCAAAGCCAATTTTAATCAGCAATGATTTGTAAGTTAGTAGTGAGCACAAGGTAACATATATCATGTAATGACGAAGTATAACTCTCTTCCTATGCATCGGCATGTCATAAAAGAACAATTCATGCACACAAAGTATAGGCCAATGCATAGTATAAACAGTTTCTTGCAATTTTATCATATTGAAAACATAGAGAGGTGGAGATATAGTTCCTCTCTCATAATAATTGCAAGTAGGAGCAGCAAGCACATGCATGTTATATTCATCAAAATCATCATGTGCAACGGTAAAAGGCAACCCATCAATATAATCCTTAATAAGAGCAAACTTCTCCGATATAGTGTAGTTTAGAGAATTCAAAAAGATAATAGGACTATCATGCGTGGGTGCAATAGCAACAATTTCATGTTTAACATAAGGAACTATAGCAAGTTCATCTCCATAAGCATAATTCATATTGTCATCTTGGCCACAAGCATCATCAAAAAGGGATATTTCAAGAGAATCAACGGGATCATAACAATCATCATAGCAATCATCCTTCGGTAAGCACGAAGGGAAATTAAACAATGTATGAGTTGAAGAGTTACTCTCATTAGAAGGTGGGCATGGGTAGCTAATCCGCTCTTCCTCCTTTTGTTCTTTGCTCTCTTCCTCATCTTTTTCATCCAATGAGCTCACAGTTTCATCAAGTTCTTCTTCCATAGATTCCTGCAAAATATTAGTCTCTTCTTGGACAGCGGAGACTTTCTCAATAAGCGCATTAATTTCGTAATTGTATTCATAATTCTCATAACAATATTTCAGGATAGCTAAATTTTCAGGTCTATAAACAGCATCATCAAAATCTTCAAACTCTTTAAACATAGATTCAATTTCATAAGCACCCATAAAAGCAACAAATTCTTCTATTTGTTCCACATCATAGTAATCATATATACCATTAGCACAAGAAGCTAAGGTTTTATTATCATTAAATTTGCATAAAAAGGGAAGGTGTGGAGCCTTCATCCTAGAGCAACAAGTATAATCATAACTCAAGCATACTTGCCGAGCATACCACTTCAATATATGAATTTGATCCCATAATAGTTTCCCTTTTTGTGTCAAGCGGTAATCCCTAAAGTATTCACGTTGATCCAACGTTACTCCCATTACATAATTGAATGGGGTTTTCTCAGGATTATTAAAGTAGTACATAATATTTTTCACATAACCAGCATCGAGGGTTTTAGGAGGTTCCCCATCTCCATGAGTAGCAAGTACACCTAATTTTTTTGGTATTTCGTGTTCCACATCCATAACTAAAGATAGAGAAAAACTAAGAACAACAAATAAAATTACTTAGTGATAAAGCAAACAAGCACACACGAGAATATTCACCCCACGCTATTGCTCCCCGGCAACGGCGCCAGAAAAAGGTCTTGATAAGCCACAAGTATAGGGGATCACAACAGTTTTCGATAAGTAAGAGTGTCAAACCCAATGAGGAGCTAAAGGCAGAACAAATATTCCCTCAAGTTCTATCGACCACCGATACAACTCCACGCACGCTTGATGTTCGCTTTACCTAGAACAAGTATGAAACTAGAAGTACTTTGTAGGTGTTGTTGGATAGGTTTGCAAGATAATAAAGATTACGTAAATAAAAAGTAGGGGCTGTTTAGATAAAGAAACGATAAAGTAAATAGAGCGGGTGTGGAAAAGTGGTTGTAGGAGTTGTGAAATTGCCCCTAAGCAATTGACTACTTTACTAGACCGATAGCAAGTATTATGTGGGAGAGGCCATTGCTAGCATGTCATCCCTGACTTGGAATTCTATGCACTTATGATTGGAACTATCAGCAAGCATCCGCAACTACTAATGTTCATTAAGGTAAAACCCAACCATAGCATTAAGGTATATTGGTCCCCCTTCAATCCCGTATGCATCAATTTCTATGCTAGGTTGAAGCTTCTGTCACTCTTGCCCTCCAATACATAGTCTTATCAACATACAACTAACCCTAGGGTGTGATCCACGCGCGCAATCATATTATGGGCACCAAAGGATAGCAACATGACCACAAGCAAATTAAATCAATCATAGCAATTCATCAACCACCGATAGGACAACGAAAATCTACTCAGACATCATAGGATGGCAACACATCATTGGATAATAATATGAAGCATAAAGCACCATGTTCAAGTAGAGGGTACAGTGGGTTGCGGGAGAGTGGACCACTGTAGATTGAGAGGGGAAGGTGATGGAGATGTTGGTCAAGATGGCGGAGGTGTTGCTGTAGATCGCGGTGATGATGATGGCCCCCGGTGGCACTCCGGTGCCACCAGAAGCGAGGGGGAGAGAGCCCCCTCCTTCTTCTTCTTCCTTGACCTCCTCCCTAGATGGGAGAAGGGTTTCCCCTCTGGTCCATGGCCTCCATGGCACGGGAGGGGCGAGAGCCCCTCCGAGATTGGATCTGTCTCTCTGTCTCTCTCTGTTTCTGCGTTCTTAGATTCTTCCCTTTCACCGTTTCTTATATTTTCGGAGATCCGTAACTCCGATTGGGCTGAAATTTTGACACGATCACTATTCGGATATTAGCTTTCTTGCGGCGAAAAAGGGGCATCAACCGCCTTACGGGGTGGCCACGAGGGTCAAGGGCGCGCCTGCCTCCCCAGGGCGCGCCCCCTACCTCGTGGGCCCCTCGAGCATCGTCTCGCGTGGATTCTTCTTCCCAAAAATCATATATATTCCAAAAAAAATCTCCATCAGTTTTTATTCCGTTTGGACTCCGTTTGATATGGATATTCTGCGAAACAAAAAAACATGCAACAAACATGAACTGGCACTGGGCATTGGATCAATATGTTAGTCCCAAAAATAGTATAAAAAGTTGCCAAAAGTATATGAAAGTTGTAGAATATTGGCATGGAACAAGCAAAAATTATAGATATGATGGAGACGTATCAGTATCAGCCGAAGCCTTCGTGACGTCAGCGACTGAGCGGCGCGCGCCGGGTTGGACCGCGTAATATAACTTCCTTTGTAATGGACGTTGCTAGGTCTTCTCTCCGGCCACCCACGCAACATGCAAGTGTGCAATGGGCGATGGGCCCAGACCCCTGCGCGCATAGGATTTAGACCGGCGTGCTGACCTCTCTGTTGTGCCTAGGTGGGGCTGCGACGTGTTGATCTTTCGAGGCCGGGCATGACCCCAGAAAGTGTGTCCGGACAAAGGGGATCGAGCGTGTTGGGAAATGTGGTGCACCCCTGCAGGGAAGTTAATCTATTCGAATAGCCATGATCTTCGGTAATAGGATGACTTGGAGTTGTACCTTGACCTTATGACAACTAGAACCGGTTACTTAATAAAACACACCCTTCCAACACTACAAAAAAGACACATCCGTGACATTTTGGGCCGAACGAATTTTTTTTCTGTCATACATATGACACTTCTATGACGATAATTGTGACAAAACCCGGTATCATCATAGATGTGGTGGGCTCCTACTTCTATGACAAAAAATCATGACAAAAAATGGGCTTTTCGTCCTGGGCGGGCCAGAGACGCAGCTGCATGACATTCTTTGGGCCGTCCATGATGGAAAAAACCGTGGTAGAAGCGAGGGGGAGGAAAATTTCGGGGAGTTCCCGATTACGGTGGGAGGTCGGGGGCCGAGCGATGCGCGTTTCTCTCATACATGTACGCGCGGGTGCGCGAGGCGTTGGCTCTAATTGAACCCGAGAGAGGCATTGGGCTCTAACTGAACCCGAGCGATTGCACTACAGGCTACGCGTTACTGAACCCAAGCGATCGATCGATGGCTGTTAACTGAACCCGATCGAGCGATTCCTTCGCTACTGCTGCTAACTGAAGCCGATCAATGGGATGAACAATGAGCGCTGCGGGGGGGTTTGGATGAACAGTGAGCGGTGGCGTTGCCTCTGGATGAACAGGACCCCATGGTGTGGTGGAGGGCTGGATGAACAGTAGACAGTGGAGGGGTGCCCGTGGAGGGGTGGATGAACAGGACCCCGTGGTGTGGAGGGCTGGATGAACAGTAGACGGTGGAGGGGTGGTTGAACAGGACCCCGTGGTGTGGAGGGCTGGATGAACAGTAGACGGTGGAGGGGTGTCCGTGGAGTGGTGGTTGAACAGGACCCCGTGGTGTGGAGGGCTGGATGAACAGTAGACGGTGGAGGGGTGGTTGAACAATAGCCGGTGGAGTAGCGCGCGGTGGAGGCTGGATGAACAGGAGCCCATGGAGGCTGGATGAACAGGAGCCCGTGGAGGCTGGAGGAGGTCGACGGTGGAGATGAACAGTATCCCGTGGAGTCCCATTTTGCGGTACGCCACACCCCTCCCGATGAACAGGACCCCCGTTTCAACCGTAGCGCTCCAACACAAGTCTGTTTCCTCCATTTTGCGGTACACCACACCCCTCCTGATGAATAGGACCCCCATTTCGATCGTAGGAGGTCCGTTTCCTCCGTTTTGCGGTACACCAGACCCCTCCCGATGAACAGGATCCCGTTTCGAACGTGGCCGGTCGAACACAAGGCCGTTTCCTCTGTTCCGCGATATGCCAGGCCTCGTTTCCATCGCTTGTTCCGTCCAAGCCCTCCCGATGAACACGACGCATTCTGTTGCCTCCCCATGAACACGACGCATTCCGTTGCCTCCCCATGAACACGACGACGACGCTGTTTCTCCGTTCCGACCCAGCCATGTACACGAGCCCTGAACGTACGTATGCATGAGTAGGCGTTCAAGACCCCGCTC
This sequence comes from Triticum monococcum, assembly GCA_034509565.1. Classification (NCBI taxonomy): domain Eukaryota; kingdom Viridiplantae; phylum Streptophyta; class Magnoliopsida; order Poales; family Poaceae; genus Triticum; species Triticum monococcum. Next base: position 532,435,347 of record CM067844.1, read on the forward strand.
ATATGTACACATACGTGGCCGTATTTTCTTTCTTGCACCCTAGCCGCTGTACGTACGTGTAAATGCTATGTGCGCGTCTCTACTACGACACGTCGTGCCTCTACTACGACACGTGCGCGCCTCTACATCGACTAGTATGTACGTACACATTCGCGACCAGAATGACAATGCTACGTACGCTTCGACCAGGTGGGTCCCGACTGTCAGGCACTTCCTTGCCTGCGAAGATGTAGATGGTGGGTCCCAGCAATCAGGGGGTGAGTCGTTTTTTTGCCCGGACGTACTTTCTTGCGTGCGAAGATGTAGCTGGTGGGTCCCAGCAGTCAGGGGGAAACGCTTTTTTCGCGAAATACGGTGGCCCGTCCGGTGGGTCCCGCTATCAGGTGGAGGAATAATTATTTTGCACGTAATAAGGAGGCACTTCCTTGCTGCGATCGTGGACCCAGCTGTCAGCGTCTCCACGTACAATCCATGTCCGATGGAAGTCGTTCCTTGACCACGTTGACCACGCCGCGCCGAGAGCACCAGGGCGGTGGACGACGACGAGGCCTAGGAAGGGGACGACGCGGAGCCGGGGAAGACGCAGCAGTGGATGCCCACGCATAGAGGAGTACGAGGGTTCACTGGTTCGCTGCGGTGTGAGGCTGCCGTCGCCGCAGAATAACAGGGGGTGTGGGTGAGTAGAGGGATGGCCTGGCCAGCGGTGGGAGTAGTAGGGGGCGGTGAGGCCTCCGCCGCATCGCAGCCGGCCACGGGAGGCAGGAGCACGAGGCATGACCGACGCTGGTTTGGGCGGCTGGAGCAAGAAGACTAGAGGTTGAAGAAGCACTACGGCCGTTGGATGGACATCGTGTTGGCAAACGTAGTAATTTCAAAAAATTTCCTACGGACACGCAAGATCATGGTGATGCATAGCAACAAGAGGGGAGAGTGTTGTCTATGTACCCTCGTAGACCGAAGCGGAAGCGTTGACGCAACATAGAGGAAGTAGTCGTACGTCTTCCCGGTCCAACCGATCCAAGCACCGTTACTCCGGCACCTCCGAGTTCTTGACACACGTACAACTCGATGACGCACCCCGGGCTCCGATCCAGCAAAACTTCGGGGAGGAGTTTCGTCAGCACGACGGCGTGGTGACGATCTTGATGTTTAACCGTCGCAGGGCTTCGCCTAAGCACCGCTACAGTATGATCGAGGTGTAATATCGTGGAGGGGGGCACCGCACACGGCTAAGGAACGATCACGAAGATCAACTTGTGTGTCCTAGGGTGCCCCCTGCCCCCGTATATAAAGGAGCCAAGGGAGGGGGGGTGCAGCCGGCCCTAGTAGGTGGCGCACAGGAGGAGTCCTACTCCTACCGGGAGTAGGACTCCCCTCCCTTTCCTTGTCCAAGTAGGAGAGGGGGAAGGAAGGGAGAGAGGAGAGGAAGGAAAGGGGGGCGCCGCCCCTCCCTCCTCGTCCAATTCGGACTAGGGGGAGAAGGGGCGGGCGGCCTGCCCTGGCTGCCTTTCCTCTTCTCCACTTTAGGCCCATGAGGCCCATTAACCCCCCCCGGGGGGGGGGGGGGGGGGGGTTCCGGTAACCCCCCGGATCTCTGGTTTTATCCGAAACTTCCCCGGAACCCTTCCGGTGTCCGAATATAGCCGTCCAATATATCAATCTTTATGTCTCGACCATTTCGAGACTCCTCTTCATGTCCGTGATCACATCCGGGACTCCGAACAACCTTCGGTACATCAAAATACATAAACTCATAATGAAACTGTCATCATAACTTTAAGCGTGCGGACCCTACGGTTCGAGAACAATGTAGACATGACCGAGACACGTCTCCGGTCAATAACCAACAGCGGGACCTGGATGCCCATATTGGCTCCTACATATTCTACGAAGATCTTTATCGGTCAGACCGCATAACAACATACGTTGTTCCCTTTGTCATCGGTATGTTACTTGCCCGAGATTCGATTGTCGGTATCCAATACCTAGTTCAATCTCGTTACCAGCAAGTCTCTTTACTCGTTCCGTAATACATCATCCTGCAACTAACTCATTAGTTGCAATGCTTGCAAGGCTTAAGTGATGTGCATTACCGAGAGGGCCCAGAGATACCTCTCCGACGATCGGAGTGACAAATCCTAATCTCGAAATACGTCAACCCAACATGTACCTTTGGAGACACCTGTAGAGCACCTTTATAATCACCCAGTTATGTTGTGACGTTTGGTAGCACACAAAGTGTTCCTCCTGCACACGGGAGTTACATAATCTCATAGTCATAGGAACATGTATAAGTCATGAAGAAAGCAATAGCAACATACTAAACGATCGGGTGCTAAGCTAATGGAATGGGTCATGTCAATCAGATCATTCAACTAATGATGTGATCCCGCTAATCAAATGACAACTCTTTGTCCATGGTTAGGAAACATAACCATCTTTGATTAACGAGCTAGTCAAGTAGAGGCATACTAGTGACACTTTGTTTGTCTATGTATTCACACATGTATTATGTTTCCGGTTAATACAATTCTAGCATGAATAATAAACATTTATCATGATATAAGGAAATAAATAATATCTTTATTATTGCCTCTAGGGCATATTTCCTTCAGTCTCCCACTTGCACTAGAGTCAATAATCTAGATTACACAGTAATGATTCTAACACCCATGGAGCCTTGGTGCTGATCATGTTTTGCTCGTGGAAGAAGCTTAGTCAACGGGTCTGCCACATTCAGATTCGTATGTATCTTGCAAATCTCTATGTCTCCCACCTGGACTAGATCCTGGATGGAATTGAAGCATCTCTTGATGTGCTTGGTTCTTTTGTGAAATCTGGATTCCTTTGCCAAGGCAATTGCACCAGTATTGTCACAAAAGATTTTCATTGGACCCGATGCACTAGGTATGACACCTAGATCGGATATGAACTCCTTCATCCAGACTCCTTCGTTTGCTGCTTCCGAAGTAGCTATGTACTCCGCTTCACATGTAAATCCCGCCACGACGCTTTGTTTAGAACTGCACCAACTGACAGCTCCACCGTTTAATATAAACACGTATCCGGTTTGCGATTTAGAATCATCCGGATCAGTGTCAAAGCTTGCATCAACGTAACCGTTTACGATGAGCTCTTTGTCACCTCCATATACGAGAAACATATCCTTAGTCCTTTTCAGGTATTTCAGGATGTTCTTGACCGTTGTCCAGTGATCCACTCCTGGATTACTTTGGTACCTCCCTGCTAAACTTATAGCAAGGCACACATCAGGTCTGGTACACAGCACTGCATACATGATAGAGCCTATGGCTGAAGCATAGGGAACATCTTTCATTTTCTCTCTATCTTCTGCAGTGGTCGGGCATTGAGTCTGACTCAACTTCACACCTTGTAACACAGGCAAGAACCCTTTCTTTGCTTGATCCATTTTGAACTTCTTCAAAATCTTGTCAAGGTATGTGCTTTGTGAAAGTCCAATTAAGCGTCTTGATCTATCTCTATAGATCTTTATTCCTAATATGTAAGCAGCTTCACCGAGGTCTTTCATTGAAAAACTCTTATTCAAGTATCCCTTTATGCTATCCAGAAATTCTATATCATTTCCAATCAGTAATATGTCATCCACATATAATATCAGAAATGCTACAGAGCTCCCACTCACTTTCTTGTAAATACAGGCTTCTCCGAAAGTCTGTATAAAACCAAATGCTTTGATCACACTATCAAAGCATTTATTCCAACTCCGAGAGGCTTGCACCAGTCCATAAATGGATCGTTGGAGCTTGCACACTTTGTTAGCTCCCTTTGGATCGACAAAACCTTCCGGTTGCATCATATACAACTCTTCTTCCAGAAATCCATTCAGGAATGCAGTTTTGACATCCATCTGCCAAATTTCATAATCATAAAATGCGGCAATTGCTAACATGATTCGGACAGACTTAAGCATCGCTACGGGTGAGAAGGTCTCATCGTAGTCAACCCCTTGAACTTGTCGAAAACCTTTTGCGACAAGTCGAGCTTTGTAGACAGTAATATTACCGTCAGCGTCAGTCTTCTTCTTGAAGATCCATTTATTCTCAATTGCTTGCCGATCATCGGGCAAGTCAACCAAAGTCCATACTTTGTTTTCATACATGGATCCCATCTCAGATTTCATGGCTTCAAGCCATTTCGCGGAATCTGGGCTCACCATCGCTTCTTCATAGTTCGTAGGTTCATCATGATCTAGTAGCATGATTTCCAGAACAGTATTACCGTACCACTCTGGTGCGGATCTTACTCCGGTTGACCTACGAGGCTCAGTAGTAACTTGATCTGAAATTTCACGATCATCATCATTAAATTCCTCACCAATTGGTGTAGGTGTCGCAGAAACCGATTTCTGTGATGAACTACTTTCCAATAAGGGAGTAGGTATAGTTACCTCATCAAGTTCTACTTTCCTCCCACTCACTTCTTTCGAGAGAAACTCCTTCTCTAGAAAGGATCCATTCTTAGCAACGGATATCTTGCCTTCGGATCTGTGATAGAAGGTGTACCCAACAGTCTCCCTTGGGTATCCTATGAAGACACATTTCTCCGATTTGTGTTCGAGCTTATCAGGTTGAAGCTTTTTCACAAAAGCATCGCAGCCCCAAACTTTAAGAAACGACAACTTTGGTTTCTTGCCAAACCATAGTTCATAAGGCGTTGTCTCAACGGATTTTGATGGTGCCCTATTTAACGTGAATGCGGCCGTCTCTAAAGCATAACCCCAAAATGATAGCGGTAAATCAGTAAGAGACATCATAGATCGCACCATATCTAGTAAAGTACGATTACGACGTTCGGACACACCATTACGCTGTGGTGTTCCGGGTGGCGTGAGTTGCGAAACTATTCCGCATTGTTTCAAATGTACACCAAACTCGTAACTCAAATATTCTCCTCCACGATCAGATCGTAGAAACTTTATTTTCTTGTTACGATGATTTTCAACTTCACTCTGAAATTCTTTGAACTTTTCAAATGTTTCAGACTTATGTTTCATTAAGTAGATATACCCATATCTGCTTAAGTTATCTGTGAAGGTGAGAAAATAACGATATCCGCCACGAGCCTCAATATTCATCGGACCACATACATCTGTATGTATGATTTCCAACAAATCTGTTGCTCTCTCCATAGTACCGGAGAACGGTGTTTTAGTCATCTTGCCCATGAGGCACGGTTCACAAGTACCAAGTGATTCATAATCAAGTGGTTCCAAAAGTCCATCAGTATGGAGTTTCTTCATGCGCTTTACACCGATATGACCTAAACGGCAGTGCCACAAATAAGTTGCACTATCATTATCAACTCTGTATCTTTTGGTTTCAACATTATGAATATGTGTATCACTACTATCGAGATTCATCAGAAATAGACCACTCTTCAAGGGTGCATGACCATAAAAGATATTACTCATATAAATAGAACAACCATTATTCTCTTATTTAAATGAATAACCGTCTCGCATCAAACAAGATCCAGATATAATGTTCATGCTCAACGCTGGCACCAAATAACAATTATTTAGGTCTAATACTAATCCCGAAGGTAGATGTAGAGGTAGCGTGCCGACCGCGATCACATCAACTTTAGAACCATTTCCCACGCGCATCGTCACCTCGTCCTTTGCCAGTGTTCACTTAATCCGTAGTCCCTGTTTCGAGTTGCAAATATTAGCAATAGAACCAGTATCAAATACCCAGGTGCTACTGCGAGCTCTAGTAAGGTACACATCAATAACATGTATATCACATATACCTTTGTTCACCTTGCCATCCTTCTTATCCGCCAAATACTTGGGGCAGTTCCGCTTCCAGTGACCAGTCTGCTTGCAGTAGAAGCACTCAGTTTCAGGCTTAGGTCCAGACTTGGGTTTCTTCTCTTGAGCAGCAACTTGCTTGCTGTTCTTCTTGAAGTTCCCCTTCTTCTTCCCTTTGCCCCTTTTCTTGAAACTAGTGGTCTTGTTGACCATCAACACTTGATGCTCCTTTTTGATTTCTACCTCCGCAGCTTTCAGCATTGCGAAGAGCTCAGGAATAGTCTTATTCATCCCTTGCATATTATAGTTCATCACGAAGCTCTTGTAGCTTGGTGGCAGTAATTGGAGAATTCTGTCAATGACGCAATCATCTGGAAGATTGACTCCCATCTGAATCAAGTGATTATTATACCCAGACATTTTGAGTATATGCTCACTGACAGAACTGTTCTCCTCCATCTTGCAGCTATAGAACTTATTGGAGACTTCATATCTCTCAATCCGGGCATTTGCTTGAAATATTAACTTCAACTCCTGGAACATCTCATATGGTCCATGACGTTCAAAACGTCGTTGAAGTCCCAATTCTAAGCCGTAAAGCATGGCACACTGAACTATCGAGTAGTCATCAGCTTTGCTCTGCCAGATGTTCATAACATCTGGTGTTGCTCCAGCAGTAGGCCTGGCACCCAGCGGTGCTTCCAGGACGTAATTCTTCGGTGCAGCAAAGAGGATAATCCTCAAGTTACGGACCCAGTCCGTGTAATTGCTACCATCATCTTTCAACTTTGCTTTCTCAAGGAACGCATTAAAATTCAACGGAACAACAGCACGGGCCATCTATCTACAATCAAACATATATAAGCAAGATACTATCAGGTACTAAGTTCATGATAAATTTAAGTTCAATTAATCATATTACTTAAGAACTCCCACTTAGATAGACATCCCTCTAATCCTCTAAGTGATCACGTGATCCAAATCAACTAAACCATAACCGATCATCACGTGAAATGGATTAGTTTTCAATGGTGAACATCATTATGTTGATCATATCTACTATATGATTCACGCTCGACCTTTCGGTCTCCGTGTTCCGAGGCCATATCTGCATATGCTAGGCTCGTCAAGTTTAACCTGAGTATTCTGCGTGTGCAAAACTGGCTTGCACCCGTTGTAGATGGACGTAGAGCTTATCACACCCGATCATCACGTGGTGTCTGGGCACGACGAACTTTGGCAACGGTGCATACTCAGGGAGAACACTTCTTGATAATTTAGTGAGAGATCATCTTATAATGCTACCGTCAATCAAAGCAAGATAAGATGCATAAAAGATAAACATCACATGCAATCAATATAAGTGATATGATATGGCCATCATCATCTTGTGCTTGTGATCTCCATCTCCGAAGCACCGTCATGATCACCATCGTCACCGGCGCGACACCTTGATCTCCATCGTAGCATCGTTGTCGTCTCGCCAATCGTATGCTTCTACGACTATCGCTACCGCTTAGTGATAAAGTAAAGCATTACAGCGCGATTGCATTGCATACAATATAGTGACAACCATATGGCTCCTGCCAGTTGCCGATAACTCAGTTACAAAACATGATCATCTCATACGATAAAATTTAGCATCATGTCTTGACCATATCACATCACAACATGCCCTGCAAAAACAAGTTAGACGTCCTCTACTTTGTTTGTTGCAAGTTTTACGTGGCTGCTACGGGCTTAGCAAGAACCGTTCTTACCTACGCATCAAAAACCACAACGATAGTTTGTCAAGTTGGTGCTGTTTTAACCTTCGCAAGGACCGGGCGTAGCCACACTCGGTTCAACTAAAGTTGGAGAAACTGACACCCGCCAGCCACCTGTGTGCAAAGCACGTTGGTAGAACCAGTCTCGCGTAAGCGTACGCGTAATGTCGGTCCGGGCCGCTTCATCCAACAATACCGCCGAACCAAAGTGTGACATGCTGGTAAGCAGTATGACTTATATCGCCCACAACTCACTTGTGTTCTACTCGTGCATATTACATCAACGCATAAGTCCTAGGCTCGGATGCCACTGTTGGGGAACGTAGTAATTTCAAAAAATTTCCTACGCACACGCAAGATCATGGTGATGCATAGCAACGAGAGGGGAGAGTGTTGTCTACGTACCCTCGTAGACCGAAGTGGAAGCGTTGACGCAACATAGAGGAAGTAGTCGTACGTCTTCCCGGTCCAACTGATCCAAGCACCGTTACTCTGGCACCTCCGAGTTCTTGACACACGTACAGCTCGATGACGCACCCCGGGCTTCGATCCAGCAAAGCTTCGGGGAGGAGTTTTGTCAGCACGATGACGTGGTGACGATCTTGATGTTTAACCATCGCAGGGCTTCGCCTAAGCACCGCTACAATATGATCGAGGTGTAATATCGTGGAGGGGGGCACCGCACATGGCTAAGGAACGATCACGAAGATCAAGTTGTGTGTCCTAGGGTGCCCCCTGCCCCCGTATATAAAGGAGCCAAGGGGGGGGGGGGGTGCGGCCGGCCCTAGTAGGAGGTGCGCAGGAGGAGTCCTACTCCTACCGGCAGTAGGACTCCCCTCCCTTTCCTTGTCCCAGTAGGAGAGGGGGAAGGAAGGGAGAGAGGAGAGGAAGGAAAAGGGGGGCACCGCCCCTCCCTCCTTGTCCAATTCGGACTAGGGGGAGAAGGGGCGCGTGGCCTGCCCTGGCTGCCTTTCCTCTTCTCGACTTTAGGCCCATGAGGCCCATTAACCCCCCGGGGGGTTCCGGTAACCCCCCGGTTCTCCGGTTTTATCCGAAACTTCCCCGGAACCCTTCCGGTGTCCGAATATAGCCGTCCAATATATGAATCTTTATGTCTCGACCATTTCGAGACTCCTCGTCATGTCCGTGATCACATCCGGGACTCCGAACAACCTTCGGTACATCAAAATACATAAACTCATAATGAAACTGTCATCGTAACTTTAAGCGTGCGGACCCTACGGTTCGAGAACAATGTAGACATGACCGAGACACGTCTCCGGTCAATAACCAACAGCGGGACCTGGATGCCCATATTGGCTCCTACATATTCTACGAAGATCTTTATCAGTCAGACCGCATAACAACATACGTTGTTCCCTTTGTCATCGGTATGTTACTTGCCCGAGATTCGATCGTCGGTATCCAATACCTAGTTCAATCTCGTTACTGGCAAGTCTCTTTACTCGTTCCATAATACATCATCCCGCAACTAACTCATTAGTTGCAATGCTCACAAGGCTTAAGTGATGTGCATTACCGAGAGGGCCCAAAGATACCTCTCCGACGATCGGAGTGACAAATCCTAATCTCGAAATACGTCAACCCAACATGTACCTTTGGAGACACCTGTAGAGCACCTTTATAATCACCCAGTTACGTTGTGACGTTTGGTAGAACACAAAGTGTTCCTCCTGCACACGGGAGTTACATAATCTCATAGTCATAGGAACATGTATAAGTCATGAAGAAAGCAATAGCAACATACTAAACGATCGGGTGCTAAGCTAATGGAATGGGTCATGTCAATCAGATCATTCAACTAATGATGTGATCCCGTTAATCAAATGACAACTCTTTGTCCATGGTTAGGAAACATAACCATCTTTGATTAACGTGCTAGTCAAGTACTAGTGACACTTTGTTTGTCTATGTATTCACACATGTATTATGTTTCCGGTTAATACAATTCTAGCATGAATAATAAACATTTATCATGATATAAGGAAATAAATAATATCTTTATTATTGCCTCTAGGGCATATTTCCTTCACATCGTACGGTCACTGGAGCTAGAATGTGCATATTGACTAAGTTGACAAAGCCCTCTGTCCCCGTCAACTTAGTAGGCCCACAAGTCAGCCTGCCACTATACTGGGTCCCAGCTAACAGGGGGAGTATTCATTTTTTGTGCGTAATAAGAAGGCACTTCCTTGCGTGCGAAGATATAGCTGGTGGGTCCGAGCTGTCAGCGGCGGTAACGTTTTTTTCGCGAAATACAGAGGCCCTTTCGGTGGGTCTCTTATGTGAGGTGGATGAATCATTATTTTGCGCGTAATAAGGAGGCATTTCCTTGCACGCGGCCGTGGACCCAGCTGTCGGCCTCTCCACGTAAAGTCCACTTCAGATGCATGTCAGTCGTTGACCACGTTGACCAGGCCGCGCCGAGAGCACCAGGACAGTGGACGATGACGAGGCTTAGGAAGGGAACGACACAGAGGCATGGAAGACTCGGCAGTTGTTTCCCATGCGGAGGGGAGTACGACTGCACGAGGGTTTACTGGTTCGTCTGCCGTCGCCGCAGAATAACAACAGGTGTGGGTGAGTAGAGGGATGGCTAGGCCAGCGATGGGAGTACGGTGGGGCGGTGAGGCCTGCGCGGCAGCAGGGCCGGCCGCGGGAAGGAGGGAGCAGGCAGTCCCACCGGCGCCTGTTTGAGCGGCTGGAGCAGGAAGAGAAGAGATTGAAGAAGCACGACAGCCATTGGATGGCCATCCAACAGTCACTGCTTGTGCGTCAACCTTTTTTAGGAAAGCCTCAAATCCGTGGAAAACAACATACATCCCATCTGCCATTATTTCTAATAATTTACAGCCCATTTGCTAATTATTAAGGTTTTTTGGAGCCCATATTCTTTTTGTTAGCATTACAGCCCATATTGTGGCCACGGTTAAAAAATTATACGAAATTTTGCATATTTCGGTGCGGTCCGAACTATTTTTAATCCCGAAATTTCGAATCACATTCAAACTGATTTAAAAATAAATGTATATAAATATAAATTCCAACAAATTCTCCACGCATAAAAATTAATGTAATTCCAAATCTCGAAAGGAAGAAAAGATATTTGAAACTAATTGCCGGTTTGATGTGTTTTAAAAATGTACAACCCATTTCTCATTACTGATGGGCCATTTTCTCGGCCAGCCGAATGAAAGCTCTCCTCGTCTTGAAAGATTTGCAGCCCAACATGCCTGACAAAGCGACTTACTTGGCAAATCACAAAAAAACCGGGCTGTGGCCGTGGACCCAGCTATTAGCCTTTATACGTCTCCAACGTATCTATAATTTTTGATTGCTCCATGCTATATTATCTACTGTTTTGAATGTTTATGGGCTTTATTATACACTTTTATATCATTTTTGGGACTAACCTATTAACCCAGAGCCCAGTGCGAGTTTCTGTTTTTACCTTGTTTTAGGGTTTCGAAGAAAAGGAAAATCAAACTGAGTCCAATTGACCTGAAACTTTACGTAACTCATTTTTGTAAGGAAAGAAGCCCAGAAGACTTGGAGTGCACGTTGGGGAACCTACGAGGAGATCACGAGGCAGGGGCGCGCCCACCCCCCTCGGCGCGCCCTCCACCCTCGTGATCCCCTCGTGGCCCCCCTGACGTACTTCTTCCGCCTATATATCTCTATATACCCTAAAAACATCTGTGAGCACCATAGATCGGGAGTTCCGCCGCCAGAAGCCCCCGTAGCCACCGAAAACCAATCTAGACCCGTTTCGGCACCCTGCCGGAGGGGGCAATCTCTCTCCGGTGGCCATCTTCATCATCCCGGTGCTCTCCATGACGAGGAGGGAGTAGTTCTCCCTTGGGGCTGAGGGTATGTACCAGTAGCTATGTGTTTGATCTCTCTCTCTCTCTGGTGTTCTTGAGATGATACGATCTTGATGTATCGCGAGCTTTGCTATTATATTTGGATCCTATGATGTTTCTTCCCCCCTCTACTCTCCTGTAATGAATTGAGTTTCCCCTTTGAAGTAATCTTATCGGATTGAGTCTTTAAAGATTTGAGAACACTTGATGTATGTCTTGCCGTGGATATCTGTGGTGACAATGGGATATCACGTGATTCACTTGATGTATGTTTTGGTGATCAATTTGCGGGTTCCGCCCATGAACCTATGCATAGGGGTTGGCACACGTTTTCGTCGTGATTCTCCGGTAGAAACTTTGGGGCACTCTTTGAGGTCCTTTGTGTTGGTCGAATAGATGAATCTGAGATTGTGTGATGCATATCGTATAATCATACCCACGGATACTTGAGGTGACAATGGAGTATCTAGGTGACATTAGGGTTTTGGTTGATTTGTGTCTTAAGGTGTTATTCTAGTACGAACTCTAAGGCTGTTTGTGACACTTATAGGAATAGCCCAACGGATTGATTGGAAAGAATAACTTTGAGGTGGTTTCGTACCCTACCATAATCTCTTCGTTCATTCTCCGCTATTAGTGACTTTGGAGTGACTCTTTGTTGCATGTTGAGGGATAGTTTTATGATCCAATTATGTTAGTATTGTTGAGAGGACTTACAATAGTGAAAGTATGAACCCTAGGCCTTGTTTCAACACATTGCAATACCATTTACGCTCACTTTTATCATTAGTTACCTTGCTGTTTTTATAATTTGAGATTATAAATACCTTTATCTACTATCCATATACCACTTGTTTCACCATCTCTTCGCCGAACTAGTGCACCTATACAGTTTACCATTGTATTGGGTGTGTTGGGGACACAAGAGACTCTTTGTTATTTGGTTGCAGGGTTGCTTGAGAGAGGCCATCTTCATCCTACGCCTCCTACGGATTGGTAAACCTTAGGTCATCCACTTGAGGGAAATTTGCTATTGTCCTACAAACCTCTGCACTTGGAGGCCCAACAACGTCTACAAGAAGAAGGTTGTGTAGTAGACATCAAGCTCTTTTCTGGCGCCGTTGCCGGGGAGGTTAGCGCTTGAAGGTATATCTTTAGATCTTGCAATCGAGTCTTTTAGTTTCTTGTTTTATCACTAGTTTAGTCTATAAAAGAAAATTACAAAAAAATGGAATTGAGTTTGTCTCATACGCTTCACCTTTTTAATATCTTTCGTGAGTATGATGGAAAGGATAATTGCGCTCAAGTGCTAGAAGAAGAATGCATTAAAATGTTTGGCACTAAATCTTTGAACGATGAGCATGATTGCAATGTTGTTAGTATGAATTCTTTGAATATCCATGATGCTAATGATGATTGCCCTAGTTATGATGAAAATGCCTCCTATAAACATGTCAATTTTTGTGGAGTAGATTGGGTTTGCAAGTACACACCAAATAGGGAAGATAGATATTGTAAGAGGCATAAGTACTTAGAAACCAAATTGTTGCAGGAAGAGCTAGATGAATGTGCTAAAAATTTATCTTTTCTTAGCCCTACTTGTGAACTTTGCAATGAACGTGATCATTTTAGTACCCAATGCAAATTGTTTCATGAGCGTATCGTGTCCAAAAATTGTGATGACTTGATTTCCCTTGCACATCATAATGAACTTAGTTTGCTCTTGGGTTATGAAGAAATTAAACGTAGAACTAAGGATATTCCAAAATTTGTCCTTGAAAAAGTTCTTAATTTTAATCTAGAAGAAATTTATATGTATTGTACGGTGAATTGCATTGAAAATCCTTATATTTCCAATTACATAAAGAAAATAAAACAAATAGAGGATGAATAGAATACTAATGAAAGGGAAGAGACTTCCCAATATCCTCCTATTATTTCTTATGATGAATCAGGTAACGAGGAGGAGCTTTCTATCCAACCAATCTCATTAATAGGGAGCTCCAAAAAGAGGATTGAACCCACACATGATGTGGTGAAGAAGAAGGAAAGAAAAAGGAAGAGAGGTAAAAAGGTATCTCTCCCAAATAAAGTTGCTCCTATTATTGTTGTGCCTCATGAAAATGAAGATGATACACTTGATGATGATCTCGTTATGCCTATTGCTTGTTGTGATGATTATGATTGGGAAGATAATGATACTTCTTATGATCTTGAGAATCTTTTTGGTACTTGCTTGGAAGAATATAATAATTGCTATGCTATCGGTGCTATCTATACTATTAATGATGAGAGTGATTATGCTTATGATATGAAGATATGCTTGTTTTGCCTTCCTATGCTAGTTGATTATTGCTCCCATAAGTTGTTTGTTCACAAAATACCTATGCATAGGAAATGGTTTAGACTTAAATGTGTTATTCATGTTCTTCATTATGCTCTCTTTATGTTTCAATTCTTATCCTTTATGTGAGCATCATTGTCATTATCATGCCTAGCTAGGGGCGTTAAACGATAGCGCTTGTTGGGAGGCAACCCAATTTTATTTTTGTTCCTTGCTTTTTGTTCCTGTTTAGTAATAAATAATTCATCTAGCCTCTGTTTATATGTGGTTTTAAGCTTTTAATTAGTATTTGTGCCAAGTAGAACCTTTGGGAAGACTTGGGGAGAGTCTTGCTGATCATGCTGTAAAAAAACAGAAACTTTAGCGCTCACGAGAATTGCTGCCATTTTTATTTGGAGAGTGATATTTAATTAATTATTTTTTTAAGATGATTAATAGATAAATTCCTCAGGTCCATAAATTTATTTGAGAATTTTATGAGTTCCATAAGTATATGTTTGATCCAGATTACTACAGACTGTTCTGTTTTTGACAGATTCTGTTTTTCATGTGTTGTTTACTTATTTTGATGAATCTATGGCTAGTAAAATAGTTTATAAACCATATAGAAGTTGGAATACAGTAGGTTTAACACCAATATAAATAAATAATTATTTCATTACAGTACCTTGAAGTGGTGATTTATTTTATACTAACGGAGCTTACGAGTTTTCTGTTAAGTTTTGTGTTGTGGAGTTTTCAAGTTTTGGGTAAGGATTCGATGGACTATGGAATAAGGAGTGGAAAGATCATAAGCTTGGGGATGCCCAAGGCACCCCAAGGTAATATTCAAGGATAGCCAAGAGCCAAAGCTTGGGGATGCCCCGGAAGGCATCCCCTCTTTCGTCTTCGTTCATCGGTAACCTTACTTGGAGCTATATTTTTATTCACCACATGATATGTCTTTTGCTTGGAGCGTCAATTTATTTTGTTAGGATTTTCTTGCTGTTATTTAGAACAATGTTTTGCATCTTTTATTTCAATAAAAGTGGCATTGATAGCCTTTACTATGCTTATGTTAGAAGTCCACATGTTGCTGTTTGAAAACAGAAAGTTTACCGCTATTGTAATAATTCCCTAGAAAAGTCAGAATGTGACAAAATGTTGAAACCTTTTGCATATTAAGCTCTGATAAATTTGCCACAGTTGGAATTTTCTTTCATGATTTTTGGAGCTAGGGAAGTATGGATGTTGCTACATTCTTTATGGACTGTCCTGTTTAGGCAGATTGCTGTTATGTTTGCATTGTTTGCATATGTTTGCTTCTTTAATGATTCTATTTGAGGATAGGACTATTAAATATGAAGAGGCATTTAGTATGCAATGTTGAATAATAATTTTAGTGATTTGCTACAGTAGAGTATGATAAGGTTTTTGCAATGGTTTATACTAACTTATCTCACGAGTCCTTGTTGAGTTTTGTGTGGATGAAGTGTAGCGACCCGACCCGAATGGATCAAGTCTACTGTGCTCCGGTGTCATCCCTGGATCAGTAATGCTGACACCACACAGTACATCGAAGGATTTATAGCAGAGTGGCAATCACACACTTATTACATCGGTGTCTCAAAAGAGAACTTATTACATAAATATGGCTTAAGGCCATCTAATATCGATAACAGCGGAAGACTTGGAAGATAAATGGGTCCATCAACTCCAACGGCATCACTGAGTATAGAACCACGACCTAAAAGCACCTTAATCGTTGTTTGAAAAGTCTGCAACATTAACGTTGCAGCCCGAAACGGGTCAGCACATGGAATATGCTGGCAAAGTAACACATAGAGAGCAATGGAATGAAACAGCTATACTATATGCATAATTGGCTGGTGGAAAGCTCTATGGTTACTGTTTTGCGTAAAGCCAATTTTTCCCTACTGCAAAGGAATAAATTTATTTAACTATCATGGTGGTTGTTAAACATTGAGAATGGTTGACAGCATTCTCAATCCCAATTAAAAGTAATCATTAATAACCCAACAATATTAATTAGAAGTAACATGATGAGATTCACATGATATTCAAGTACTAGATACTCAAGATTGTCCATAACCGGGGACACGGCTAATCATGATTAGTTTGTTACACTCTGCAGAGGTTTGCGCACTTTTCCCCACAAGACTCGATCGCCTCCGTTGGATTTCTCGCACTACATGGTGTTTGAGAAACGGATGACCGAGACACAGTCTTTCAGAAGCGCTAGCACCTTACGATGGAGTAGACCGTACCACCTACATCCCCTACATCTGCTAGTCTACCCCTATAAGAGTTCGCACGACTTAGTCAACTATGCCAGAGCCCATAATGGCTTGTGGCTGCACACGTAAGTATTTAGCATGAAAGATCTTATGATCCCTTTGAGCCTGGGTGGCGGTCCAAAATAAAACAGGCAAGTCCTGATAGACATCAGGTGCCTCAATCCACCCAGATGTGTGTTTAAGTTGCCACCTTAAATAAACCATTAAAATTATCAATCTCACATCTGTCATGGATATCACTCACCCAATCCACGTCTACTAGCATAGCATGGCATAATAAGCAAACGTAGAAGTAACTCCCAAAGGTTTCATAATAAACAGGTAATAGGTACTACCTCATCTACTTCCCATCCCACAATTTAATTATATCCTAATCATGCAATGTGTGAGGATGGATCTAATGCAATAAAACTAGGTTGTAGAAAAGGTATGATCAAAGTGTTACTTGCCTTGATGATGATCCGCGAGTCCTAGAGATTCGAAGTAACAGGCGGCGCAATCCGGGTAATCTATCGCGGACAAACAACAAGCATACAATAAGTACTCATCTAATGCACAGGTAAAACTCAAACAAGAGATCGAACCAGAAAGTTCAACTTAAGAACTCCGGTTGCAAAGAGAGAAAGAACCGAACAAAGAAACCGAAAACAAACGGCGGAAGAAAACAACTCGGTTCTAGCAAGTTGAAACTAGGTCAAATTTTACCATAGCAAAAACTTAGTTAAAGTTGATTAGTCGGAACGGCGGTTTCGAAACGAAACTCCAGGCGCTTGAATCACCTGATTCCGATAAACAAGCGAGAAGATAAACTAGAACGAAGATCGGATCTGAGATCGCGATCGCGGAATAAATCCGACGAAAAGAAAAAGAAGAACGGTTAAACGAATGGACGTTCGTTAACCTAGAAGAATCCGGTGATCACGTTCGTTAGGACGAAAGGTCCGGTGAATGGTCTCTAGGCAACTAAATCGGAAAAGAAAACGAATCCGATCTAGGGTTTCGGAAAAGAAAACCGAACGAAAAACCGATCTAGAAAACCGGAACGGTTTAGAGAAGAAAACGAATCAGAAGAGAAGAACCGGAACGATTTAGAAGAAAACCGATCCGAGGAAAAGAAAATAGACGCGGCGCGGTACCTCGGCGAGGTCTCCGGCGAGGGCTCTGGCATCGGCGAGCAAGGGCGGCGGCGGCACAAGGGCGGCGGCGTTGGTGACGCAGGGCGGCGGCGGCACTAGGGCGGCGGCGGCTTGGGCGCGGCGCGGGTGAGGGGCTTGGGGTTTTGGTGTGGGTTTAGAGGGGGGTACTTGGGTATTTATATAGGTGAGGGGAGAGATTACTTGGGGGAGGGAACAAGAAATAGAGTAGGAAAAGGAAAAGAGTCCTAAAAAAACGCAAACGGAGTCCTAGTGGGACTAGGACGGTGGCGGCGGCTCCCTGCCTGCGCTGGCGCGCGGCGCGCGGCTTGGGCCTTGGCCTGGTCAGCGGCTTGGCTTGGGCCTTTGGCCCAGGCGCTGCAGATTTTTTTTAAAACGGTTTCGCGTGCAGAAAAAAAACAGAAAAGAGAACTAAACGAACTCCAAAACTTCTAAAGTAAATTTTTCCCTGACTCCTAAAAATGAGTCGAACAAAATGAACTTTTCTCTGGGCCTAAAATGCAAATTTTGAAAACACGCATTTTTCCCTATCCAAAAAAAGGCAAATGAAACTCCGACAAATCCAATGATCCTCTTTTCGAAATTTGAGTAGAACCGAAATATGAAAAAGACGAAATCTCCAACTCTCTCCGAGGGTCCTTGAGTTGCGTGAAATTTCTAGGATCGGCAAAATGCAAGAAAATATGATATGCATGATGATCTAGTGTATAACATTCCAAATTGAAAATTTGGGATTTCTACAAACCTACCCCCTTAAGATGAATCTCGCCCTCGAGATTCGGGTTGGCTAGAAAATAGGTGAGGGTGGTCCTTGAGCAAATCTTCTTCTCTCTCCCAGGTGGCTTCATCCTCTGAGTGGTGGTTCCACTGAACTTTGCAAAACTTGATAACCTTGCTGCGGGTAACTCTGCTAGCATAATCGAGAATCTTGACTGGTTTCTCTTCATACGTTAAGTCGTCCTTCAACTGAATCGCTTCAAGCGGTACTGTATCTCTTAGCGGTATCTCCGCCATCTCGGCGTGACATTTCTTCAGCTGAGAAACATGAAATACGTCATGAACTACTGACAGTCCCTCTGGTAATTCCAACTTATAAGCGACTTCTCCCATACGTGGCAAGATCTTATATGGTCCAATGAAACGCGGTGCTAATTTTCCCTTAACTCCAAAGCGCTTAACTCCTCGAAGTGGGGATACTCAGAGATACACTCTGTCTCCGGTTTCGTAAACTGTCTCCTTGCGTTTAGAATCTGCGTAGCTCTTCTGCCTGGACTGGGCTACCTTGAGCCTATCGCGAATCAACTTCACCTTCCGTTCAGACTCTTTAATCAAATCGGGTCCAAACAATTGACGGTCTCCAACTTCGTCCCATGACAACGGTGTCCTGCACCTCCTTCCGTACAAAGCTTCGAAAGGTGCCATCTTCAAACTGGTTTGGTAACTGTTGTTATAAGAAAACTCCGCATACGGCAAGTTATCGTCCCAACTAGATCCATAATCTAGTGCACAAGCTCTCAGCATATCTTCCAAAATCTGATTGACTCTCTCGGTCTGTCCATCTGTCTGCGGATGAAAAGCGGTGCTAAACTCTAGCCTGGTTCCCAAAGTTTCATGCAACTGATTCCAAAACTTTGAGGTAAATTGGGTTCCTCTGTCTGATACAATACTCCTTGGAACTCCATGCAAACAAATGATCCTAGTCATGTATATCTTTGCCAACTTAGCACTGGTGTAAGTGGTCTTGACTGGGATGAAATGTGCTACCTTCGTCAAACGATCAACTACTGCCCATATCGAGTCATATCCTGCTTTCGTCCTGGGTAGTCCTATGATAAAATCCATGCCTATCTTATCCCACTTCCATTCGGGTATCGGGAATGGTTGCAATAATCCGGCTGGCTTCTGATGCTCCACCTTTACTCTATGACATACGTCACAAACTGCTACATATGCTGCAATATCCTTCTTCATTCCGGTCCACCAGAATGTCTCCTTCAAATCCAAATACATCTTGGTATTTCCTGGGTGAATCGAATAGGGTGAATCATGTGCCTCTTGTAGAATCAACTTCCTAATCTCCGGGTCATTTGGCACATAAACACGGTCCTCAAACCATAGGGTATCGTGCTCATCCTCACGAAATCCCTTTGTCTTTCCTTTGCTTAGTTTCTCCTTTATAGAAGCAATCTCCTTGTCAGATTTCTGAGCCTCTCTGATCTTATCCATCAATGTTGACTGAATCTCCAATGCTGCTACATAGCCTTTCGGGACTATCTCTAAACTTAGTTCACGAAGGTTTTCTGCTAACTCCTTGGGTATTTCTCCCGTCATTAACGTAGTGACATGGCTCTTACGGCTCAATGCGTCAGCTACTACATTAGCTTTACCGGGATGGTAATGCAATCTCATATCATAATCCTTGATGAGCTCCAACCATCTCCTTTGTCTGAGATTCAACTCTTTCTGCGTGAAAATGTACTTCAAACTCTTGTGATCCGTGTACACCTCACAATGATTTCCAATGAGGAAATGTCTCCACGTCTTCAATGCATGCACTACGGCTGCTAACTCCAAATCATGTGTGGCGTAATTCAACTCATGAGGCTTCAGTTGTCGTGAAGCATACAAAATAACTCTCCCTTCCTGCATAAGCACTGCTCCAAGTCCTCGACGTGAAGCGTCACAATACACCTCATAATCCTTGGTCTGATCTGGCAAAATCAACACTGGTGAGGTAACCAATCGTTTCTTCAACTCCTGGAAACTAGCCTCACACTCCTCAGTCCAATTGAACTTGGTATCCTTCTTCAACAACTCCGTCATAGGCTTCGCAATCTTTGAAAAGTTCTCAATGAATCTCCGGTAGTATCCTACGAGTCTAAGAAAACTCCGGATCTCTCCAACTGTCGTTGGTGCTTCCCATTTGGTTACGGTCTCAACCTTTGCGGGGTCAACTGCTATCCCTTCTCCGGATATAATGTGTCCGAGGAATCCTACTTCCTTCAACCAAAACTCACATTTGCTAAATTTGGCATATAACTAATGTTCCCTTAGTTTCTCCAAAACCAAACGCAAATGTTCCTTATGCTCTTCTTCATTCTTTGAATAAACCAGGATATCATCAATGAACACTACGACGAACTTATCCAAAAATTCCATAAACACTTTGTTCATCAGGTTCATAAAATAGGCAGGCGCGTTAGTCAATCCAAATGACATAACGGTATTACTCATACAGTCCATATCTTGTGGTGAATGCTGTCTTAGGTATGTCCTGCTCTCGAATCTTCAACTGGTGGTACCCTAATCGCAAATCGATCTTGGAAAACACTTTAGCTCCTTGCAAACGATCAAACAGATCATTTATCATTGGCAGTGGGTACTTGTTCTTGATGGTTACTTCATTCAATCCACGGTAATCAACAACCATCCGTAATGATCCATCCTTCTTCTCCACTAGAAGTACGGGTGATCCCCAAGGCGAAGAACTTGGGCGAATGTAACCTTTCTCCAATAACTCCTTAATCTGATTCTTAATTTCTACCAAATCCTTTGCTGGCATCCGGTACGGTCTCTTTGATATTGGGCCTGTACCTGGCAATAACTCAATCAAAAACTCAATGTCTCTATCCGGTGGCATGCCTGGCAACTCTTCTGGAAATACATCAGGAAAATCCTTTACCACTGGTACTTCCTCCTACACGACTCCTGTCAGGCAATTTACTTGTGTCCTATTTGGCACATGCCGGATACATACTTGATCCTTCTTCCTTCTGGCGTTGTAAGCAAAATTGACTTACTAGCACAATCGATGTTTCCTCCATACATCGACAACCAATCCATACCGAGGATTACATCCAATCCTTGAGATTCCAATACTATTAGGTCTGAGGGAAAAACATAGTTACCAATCCTTAATGGTAACCGATCACACCATCGTCTAGCCATAAACTCCGCTCCTGGTGAGCTTACTAACATGGGTGACCTAAGGGCTTGGGTTGGCAGGTTATATTTATCCACAAATCCCCTTGATATGTATGAATGCGATGCACCAGTATCAAAAAGAACGAGTGCGGTAAATGACTTAACCAAAAACTTACCGATCACTACATCCGGTTGATCTTCAACCTCCTCCACGCTAACGTGGTTCACCTGTCCCCTATTGAAAGGGTTTGGCTTCTTCCCTGAGCTTCCATTGCCATTTCCATTCTGGCCTTCAGGACATTCATTTGCATAATGTCCGGTCTTGGAACACTTGAAACAGGTGACTTGGCTCAGGTCTCTCTTGGATGGGGTTGATGGGGTGGTCCGGTTCTGGCCGTTGCTTCCTCCATTCCCATTACCATTCTTGTGGCCATTGTGGTTGTGCGAACTACCTCCTCCATGGGTATGCTTAAACTGAAATCCCGATTTAGGGGTAAAACGGGGCTTCTGCTGGGCTCCAGAGTTATACTTCCCCTGTCCATACTTCCTCTTGCGGTTCTCAATCTGCTATTGCTTCCCTTCAATCATGATGGCATAATCTACCAACTCCTGGTAGTTTCTGAAACTTGCTACCATCAACTGCATACTCAACTCATCATTCAATCCTTCCAGAAACTTCTCTTGCTTAGCTGCATCCGTAGCAACGTCATCTGGGGCATAACGTGCTAACTTGCTGAAGTCGTCAACATACTGGCCAATTGTCCTTCCTCCTTGGCGTAAGTTACGAAACTCACGCTTCTTCATGGCCATAGCTCCTGCTGAAACATGTGCAGTGCGGAAAGCTTGCTGGAACTGATCCCATGTGACGGTATCAACTGGGAAAGTGGTTGTGAAATTCTCCCACCATGCTGCCGCGGGTCCGTCAAGCTGATGTGCGGCAAACTTCACTTTCTCACCATCTGTGCATCCTGCAGTGGTCAACTCCCTTCCTATCTTGCGGAGCCAATCGTCTGCTACTATCGGCTCGGTGCTACTAGAAAACACCGGCAGATTTAGCCTAAGGAAACGGGCTAAGTGGTCAATAGGGGGTGGTGGTGGTGGTGGGTTGTTGTTGTTGTTGTTCTGCTGATTCTGAACTAACATCTGCATCAATTGATTCTGCTATTGGATCAACTGAGTGAGCTCCGGTGGAAATCCATTGTCACGTCTCGGAGGCATCTGAGGGTTTTAGAAAAGAAGAGATATAAGAATAGAATGAGGTCTAAGGAGAAAACACTACCCCAATGCACATGAGCAAATTCACACAAAATCACTTCATTCAAACAAACAAGGGCTTACAATCGATCTAGCTATCGCAAAAGTGCTCGAACTATAGTGTTTTACATGGGGGGAAATACTACTAATATTTGGTGGTCATCTAGAAATTTGAACCGGTGGAAGACTCCATGATGTCTGCTCCAGCTTCGTCTTCAAATTCGGGTTCACTTGGATCCGAATCGGTGTCGTCGATGATGATGTAGTTGTCCGGACACGCGACGTACATGTCTTCCTTCCTGGATGCTAACTCCCTCTTGAGTTCTTCAATCTCTTTCTTAAGATCGATGTTGTGTCTTGCTAGAGCTACAATCTCGTCCATGTAGTCCTTGCGTGTAGCCTTCAGTTCTCCTTCTAGCTCGATGATCCTTGTCTTTGCATTCTTCAACTCCATCATATCATTGCACATCTGGTTCTCGTGGCGTCGAATGTGCTGGTTTAACTCCTGGATGAATGCTGCAATGGATCTATCCTTCTTGGTGGTGACTAACTCCCATTGTTCATCTCGGCGTCCGCAAATCTGGTAGATAGTGTCCTTGAGGTCTTCTTGATAGACTTCTCCAATGCGTCCTATGGTGATATGGGCTGCCATGTTCTTTCCTAGACTCCAAGTTGGTGCATTGAAAACACTATCTATTAGCTTCGTGATTGGCGCGAATGTCCTTCCCGGAACGTGTGCTTGAATCTTCCAGCGCTCCTCTTCAGGCAAAGTGGCGTTGAAGGTTCTCGTGAAACTTGGTAATCCAATGTTTAGGTACTTTGTGACTTCCTTCAAGTGAAATCCAAAAGGTGTGCCTTCATCCGGTTGCGCGTACTTAATCTTCGCGTCCTTCATCCTAAAGAGTAGAAAAGATGAGGAGTTAGAAAATGAGGAGAGAGTAGTGATCTATGGCTTTAACTTAGTGGTCGTGTCCTTCAGTCAGCGTGTGCTCTGATACCATCTCTGCAGCGACCCGACCCGAATGGATCAAGTCTACTGTGCTCCGGTGTCATCCCTGGATCAATAATGCTGACACCACACAGTACATCGAAGAATTTATAGCAGAGTGGCAATCACACACTTATTACATCGGTGTCTCAAAAGAGAACTTATTACATAAATATGGCTTAAGGCCATCTAATATCGATAACAACGGAAGACTTGGAAGATAAATGGGTCCATCAACTCCAACGGCATCACTGAGTATAGAACCACGACCTAAAAGCACCTTAATCGTTGTCTGAAAAGTCTGCAACATTAACGTTGCAGCCCGAAACGGGCCAGCACATGGAATATGCTGGCAAAGTAACACATAGAGAGCAATGGAATGAAACAGCTATACTATATGCATAATTGGCTGGTGGAAAGCTCTATGGTTACTGTTTTGCGTAAAGCCAATTTTCCCTACTGCAAATGAATAAATTTATTTAACTATCATGGTGGTTGTTAAACATTGAGAATGGTTGACAGCATTCTCAATCCCAATTAAAAGTAATCATTAATAACCCAACAATATTAATGAGAAGTAACATGATGAGATTCACATGATATTCAAGTACTAGATACTCAAGATTGTCCATAACCGGGGACACGGCTAATCATGATTAGTTTGTTACACTCTGCAGAGGTTTGCGCACTTTTCCCCACAAGACTCGATCGCCTCCGTTGGATTTCTCGCACTACATGGTGTTTGAGAAACGGATGACCGAGACACAGTCTTTCAGAAGCGCTAGCACCTTACGATGGAGTAGACCGTACCACCTACATCCCCTACATCTGCTAGTCTACCCCTATAAGAGTTCGCACGACTTAGTCAACTATGCCAGAGCCCATAATGGCTTGTGGCTGCACACGTAAGTATTTAGCATGAAAGATCTTATGATCCCTTTGAGCCTGGGTGGCGGTCCAAAATAAAACAGGCAAGTCCTGGTAGACATCAGGTGCCTCAATCCACCCAGATGTGTGTTTAAGTTGCCACCTTAAATAAACCATTAAAATTATCAATCTCACATCTGTCATGGATATCACTCACCCAATCCACGTCTACTAGCATAGCATGGCATAATAAGCAAACGTAGAAGTAACTCCCAAAGGTTTCATAATAAACAGGTAATAGGTACTACCTCATCTACTTCCCATCCCACAATTTAATTAGATCCTAATCATGCAATGTGTGAGGATGGATCTAATGCAATAAAACTGGGTTGTAGAAAAGGTATGATCAAAGTGTTACTTGCCTTGCTGATGATCCGCGAGTCCTAGAGATTCGAAGTAACAGGCGGCGCAATCCGGGTAATCTATCGCGGACAAACAACAAGCATACAATAAGTACTCATCTAATGCACAGGTAAAACTCGAACAAGAGATCGAACCAAAAAGTTCAACTTAAGAACTCCGGTTGCAAAGAGAGAAAGAACCGAACAAAGAAACCGAAAACAAACGGCGGAAGAAAACAACTCGGTTCTAGCAAGTTGAAACTAGGTCAAATTTTACCGTAGAAAAAACTTAGTTAAAGTTGATTAGTCGGAATGGCGGTTTCGAAACGAAACTCCAGGCGCTTGAATCACCTGATTCTGATAAACGAGCGAGAAGATAAACTAGAATGAAGATCGGATCTGAGATCGCAATCGCGGAATAAATCCGACGAAAAGAAAAAGAAGAACGGTTAAACAAACGGACGTTCGTTAACCTAGAAGAATTTGGTGATCAGGTTCGTTAGGACAAACGGTCCGGTGAACGGTCTCTAGGCAACTAAATCGGAAAAGAAAACGAATCCGATCTAGGGTTTCGGAAAAGAAAGCCGAACAAAAAACCGATCTAGAAAACCGGAACGGTTTAGAGAAGAAAACGAATCAGAAGAGAAGAACCAGAATGATTTAGAGGAAAACCGATCCGAGGAAAAGAAAAGAGACGCGGCGCGGTACCTCGGCGAGGTCTCCGGTGAGGGGCTCCGGCGAGGGCTTCGGCGTCGGCGAGCAAGGGCGGCGGCGGCACAAGGGCGGCGGCGTTGGTGACGCAGGGCGGCGGCACTAGGGCGGCGGCGGCTTGGGCGCGGCGCGGGTGAGGGGCTTGGGGTTTTGGTGTGGGTTTAGAGGGGGGTACTTGGGTATTTATATAGGTGAGGGGAGAGATTACTTGGGGGAGGGAACAAGAAATAGAGTAGGAAAAGGAAAAGAGTCCTAAAAAAACGCAAACGGAGTCCTAGTGGGACTAGGACGGCGGCGGCGGCTCCCTGCCTGCGCTGGCGCGCGGCGCGCGGCTTGGGCCTTGGCATGGCCGGCGGCTTGGCTTGGGCCTTTGGCCCAGGCGCTGCAGATTTTTTTAAAAACGGTTTCGCGCGCAGAAAAAACCCAAAAAAGAGAACTAAACGAACTCCAAAACTTCTAAAGTAAATTTTTCCCTGACTCCTAAAAATGAGTCGAACAAAATGAACTTTTCTCCGGGCCTAAAATGCAAATTTTGAAAACACACATTTTTCCCTATCAAAAAAAGGCAAATGAAACTCCGACAAATCCAATGATCCTCTTTTCGAAATTTGAGTAGAACCCAAATATGAAAAAGATGAAATCTCCAACTCTCTCCGAGGGTCCTTGAGTTGCGTGAAATTTCTAGGATCGGCAAAATGCAAGAAAATATGATATGCATGATGATCTAGTGTATAACATTCCAAATTGAAAATTTGGGATGTTACATGAAGCTTTTGAGATTTAGGGAGACCGTGTTATGAGAGGAATTAAGGAGACACAAAAGCTCGAGCTTGGGGATGCCCAAGGCACCCCAAGATAATATTTCAACAAGTCTCAAGCATCTAAGCTTGGGGATGCCCCGGTTGGCATCCCACCTTTCTTCTTCAACAATTATCAGTTAGTTTCGGTTGATCCTAAGTTTTTGCTTCTTCACATGATGTTTGCTATTCTTATATGTCATTTTATTTTGTTTTGCTTGCTGTTTGAATAGAATACCAAGATATGAAATTATTAAATGTTAGAGAGTCTTCACATTGTTGGATAATTATTCGACTACTCATTGATCTTCACCTAAATCTTTCGGAGTAGTTTGTCATTTGCTCTAGTGCTTCACTTATATCTTTTAGAGCATGGTGGTAGTTTTATTTTGAATAAATAGATGAACTCTCATGCTTCACTTAGATTATTTTGAGAGTCTTAAATAGCATGGTAATTTGCTTAAAATCCTAGTATGCTAGGTATTCAAGAATAGTAAAATTCTCTTATGAGTGTGTTGAATACTATGAGAAGTTTGATACTTGATAATTGTTTTGAGATATGGAGATGGTGATATTAGAGTCACGCTAATTGAGTGGTTATGAATTTGAGAAATACTTGTGTTGAAGTTTGTGATTCCCGTAGCATGCACGTATGGTGAACCGTTATGTGATGAAGTCGGAGCATGATTTATTTATTTATTGTCTTCCTTATGAGTGGCGGTCGGGTACGAGCGATGGTCTTTTCCTACCAATCTATCCCCCTAGGAGCATGCGTGTAGTACTTTGTTTCGATAACTAAAATATTTTTGCAATAAGTATGTGAGTTCTTTATGACTAATGTTGAGTCCATGGATTATACGCACTCTCACCCTTCCACCATTGCTAGCCTCTCTAGTACCGTGCAACTTTCGCCGGTACCATACACCCACCATATACCTCCCTCAAAACAGCCACAATACCTACCTATTATGGCATTTCCATAGCCATTCCGAGATATATTGCCATGCAACTTCCCATTGTTCCATTTATTATGACACGCTTCATCATTGTCATATTGCTTAGCATGATCATGTAGTTGACATCGTATTTGTGGCAAAGCCACCATTGATAATTCTTTCATACATGTCACTCATGAGTCATTACACATCCCGGTACACCGCCGGAGGCATTCATATAGAGTCATATCTTGTTCTAAGTATCGAGTTGTAATTCTTGAGTTGTAAGAAAATAAAAGTGCGATGATCATCATTATTAGAGCATTGTCCCATTGAGGAAAGGATGATGCAGACTATGATTCCCCCACGAGTCGGGATGAGACTCCAGACGAAAATAAATAAACAAAAGAGGCCAAAGAAGCCCAAATAAAGAAAGAAAGAAAGAAAAGAGGCCATAAAAAAGAAGTCCCACATAAAAAAATAAAAAATGAGAGAAAAAGAGAGAAGGGGCAATGCTACTATCCTTTTACCACACTTGTGCTTCAAAGTAGCACCATGATCTTCATGATAGAGAGTCTCCTATGTTGTCACTTTCATATACTAGTGGGAATCTTCCATTATAGAACTTGGCTTGTATATTCCAATGATGGGCTTCCTCAAAATGCCCTAGGTCTTCGTGAGCAAGCGAGTTGGATGCACACCCACTAGTTTCTTTTGTTGAGCTTTCATACACTTATAGCTCTAGTGCATCCGTTGCATGGCAATCCCTACTCACTCACATTGATATCTATTAATGGGCATCTCCATAGCCCGTTGATACGCCTAGTTGATGTGAGACTATCTTCTCCCTTTTTGTCTTCTCCACAACCACCATTCTATTCCACCTATAGTGCTATGTCCATGGCTCACGCTCATGTATGGCGTGAAGATTGAAAAAGTTTGAGAACATTAAAAGTATGAAACAATTGCTTGGCTTGTCATCAGGGTTGTGCATGATTTAAATATTTTGTGTGGTGAAGATAGAGCATAGCCAGACTATATGATTTTGTAGGGATAACTTTCTTTGGCCATGTTATTTTGAGAAGACATGATTGCTTAGTTAGTATGCTTGAAGTATTATTATTTTTATGTCAATATGAACTTTTGTCTTGAATCTTTCAGATCTGAATATTCATACCACAATTAAGAAGAATCACATTGAAATCATGCCAAGTAGCACTCCGCATCAAAAATTCTATTTTTATCAGTTACCTACTCGAGGACGAGCATGAATTAAGCTTGGGGATGCTGATACGTCTCCAACGTATCTATAATTTTTGATTGCTCCATGCTATATTATCTACTGTTTTGAATGTTTATGGGCTTTATTATACACTTTTATATCATTTTTGGGACTAACCTATTAATCTAGAGCCCAGTGCCAGTTTTTGTTTTTACCCTATTTTAGGGTTTCGAAGAAAAAGAAAATCAAATGGAGTCCAATTGACCTGAAACTTCACGGAACTCATTTTTGTAAGGAAAGAAGCCCAGAAGACTTGGAGTGCACGTTGGGGAACCTACGAGGAGGTCACGAGGCAGGGGGGTGCGCCCTCCACCCTCGTGGCCCCCCTGACGTACTTCTTCCGCCTATATATCTCCATATACCCTAAAAAAATCCGTGAGCACCATAGATCGGGAGTTCCGCCACCAGAAGCCTCCGTAGCCACCGAAAACCAATCTAGACTCATTCCGGCACCTTACCGGAGGGGGAAATCTCTCTCCGGTGGCCATCTTCATCATCCCGGTGCTCTCCATGACGAGGAGGGAGTAGTCCTCCCTCGGGGCTGAGGGTATGTACCAGTAGCTATGTGTTTGATCTCTCTCTCTCTCTCTCTCTCGTGTTCTTGAGATGATACGATCTTGATGTATCGCGAGCTTTGCTATTATGTTTCGATCCTATGATGTTTCTTCCCCCCTCTACTCTCTTGTAATGAATTGAGTTTCCGCTTTGAAGTAATCTTATCGGATTGAGTCTTTAAAGATTTGAGAACACTTGATGTATGTCTTGCCGTGGATATCTATGGTGACAATGGGATATCACGTGATTCACTTGATGTATGTTTTGGTGATCAACTTGCGGGTTCCGCCCATGAACCTATGCATAGGGGTTGGCACACGTTTTCATCGTGATTCTCCGGTAGAAACTTTGGGGCACTCTTTGAGGTCCTTTGTGTTGGTCGAATAGATGAATCTGAGACTGTGTGACGCATATCGTATAATCATACCCACGGATACTTGAGGTGACAATGGAGTATCTAGGTGACATTAGGGTTTTGGTTGATTTGTGTCTTAAGGTGTTATTCTAGTACGAACTCTAGGGCTGTTTGTGACACTTATAGGAATAGCCCAACGGATTGATTGGAAAGAATAACTTTGAGGTGGTTTCGTACCCTACCATAATCTCTTCGTTCATTCTCCGCTATTAGTGACTTTGGTGTGACTCTTTGTTGCATGTTGAGGGATAATTTTATGATCCAATTATGTTAGTATTGTTCAGAGGACTTACACTAGTGAAAGTATGAACCCTAGGTCTTGTTTCAACACATTGCAATACCGTTTACGCTCACTTTTATCATTAGTTACCTTGCTGTTTTTATAATTTCAGATTATAAATACCTTTATCTACTATCCATATACCACTTTTTTCACCATCTCTTCACCGAACTAGTGCACCTATACAATTTACCATTGTATTGGGTGTGTTGGGGACAAAAGAGACTCTTTGTTATTTGGTTGCAGGGTTGCTTGAGAGAGACCATCTTCATCATACGCCTCCTACGGATTGATAAACCTTAGGTCATCCACTTGAGGGAAATTTGTTACTGTCCTACAAATCTCTGCACTTGGAGGCCCAACAACGTCTACAAGAAGAAGGTTGTGTAGTAGACATCAAGCCTCTCCACGTACCGTACTCTTCCGATGGAATGTTGTTGACCACGTTGACCACGCCGCGCCGAGAGCACCAAGGCGGTGGACGACGGCGAGGCCTAGGAAGGGGACGACGCGGAGCCGGGGAAGACGTGGGAGTGGATGCCCACGCGGAGAGGAGTACGAGGGTTCACTGGTTCGACTGCGGTGTGAGGCTGCCGTCGCCGCAGGGCCTGGCTAGCGGTGGGAGTAGTAGGGGGCGATGAGGCCTCATCGGTAGCACAGCCATTCACTGGAGGCAGGAGTAGGCGGTCTCCCCGGCGCTGGTTTGGGCGGCTGGTGCAAGAAGAGCAGCGATTGAAGAAGCAGCAGGACCGTTCGATTGAAATCCAACGGTTACTGCTACTAGAATCGTTTGTTGACTAAGTTGACAAGCCCTGCGTACGCGTCAACTTAGTAGGCCCACAGGTCAGTCTCCCAACCGGTGCGCCCCAGATGTCAGTGGGAGGAATCATTTTTTTTCGCGTAATAAGGAGGCAGTTGATTGTGTTCGGCCAGGCTAGCGGAGGGAGTAGGGTGGGTCGCGGAAGCCTGCACGGCATCACATCAGGCCACAAGAGGAGGGAGCAGGCAGTCCCGCCGGCGCTAGTTGAGGCGGCTGGAGCAGGAAGATCAGAGATTGAAGAAGCACGTCGGCCGTTGGATGGACATCCAACACTAACTGCTGCTAGAATCATGTGTTCACTGACAAAGCCTTGCGTAAAGAAGTCAGCCTCGAAATCTGTGGCGTGTACAACCCATTTGCTATTATTTTTATAATTTTTACTCATTTTCTAATTCATATGGAATTTATTGCAGCCCGTTTTCCATTTTTAGAATTGCTGGCCATTTTCTGGTCAGTACCAGGGTCAAAAAATTAACTAAATATGTGGGAAATTTTGAAAATTCGCAAATTTTTGCTGGGGAACGAAATATTCTTAATCCAAAAATTAATAGCCATACTAAAACAAATTTAAAAATAAATTAGTACTATGTCATGTTAAATCCAATGAAATACGTATAAGATATCAGTGAAGAACAAAAACAAAAAAAAGAAACTTATATCCCATTTGCTATGGTTTTTTTTCTTGGAATTTTCAACCCCTTTTGATATTACTTTTAAGAGACATTGACCATACTCTTAAGCCAGGCCAGAATGCATCCCTCCTTGTCTTGAAAGATTTGCAGCCTAGTAATTTGGAGAAAACAAATAGGCCTAGCTTGGGTATTCTTCAAAAAGAAATACTGGGCTACCTATTTTCCCAAAGAACTGGTGCATGAGCATTTAACTTTATTTATTTATTTACTTACTTATTTATGTTTAGGGGACCATGAGCATGTACCTGGGCCGGATTCATGTGATAGCCTCCCTTCCAGTTAATTATGGGCTTCTCTATTGGGCCTTCATCAGTGGGATGCATGTTATCAACAAGTGGAAAATGTGCTCCGAGTTTCAAAAAAAAGTGTTCTGTACGATAAATAGTATGCGCTACGTACGGTACAGGGCACTAAAGGATCGAACCGTGCAACAAGTTCCAAAACATTGTGTTTGTCATTCTAACAACACATTTATTCAACCAACAGACGAAATATACTATTGATTGTACATTGAAAACAGCAGCAGCAGCAACCAGGGATGGGGGTGCAACAGAAGCAGTAAGCAGGGCAGAAGAGTGAAGACGCAGCTCTCTCTTCCAAACCAAACATCAGCCATCACTACAAAAGGGCTACCAAAAAAGAACAAGTGTATGCATCAAACTAAATAAAGATCGTACTACACCAAGTGTACGCATCTAACTAACTGGCTCAGTTAGACATTACTAATTTTTTCCGAAATGGAGGCAAAAGAATTGCCTCGTCGATTAATTAAGAAGAAGAGAATTGCCTGGTTAATCTATGGAAAACCGGGCTAAAACCGAAGACGTTACTATTTATTAAGCTGCAGTGGGAAACTTCACTGGTTCGGGTGCGCGGCAGCACAGCCGCGGTGGTTAGAAGGGAAAACATAAATTGGATGTAACGCCCCGGACACACCCGCCGGTGGTCGTTACTCCTGGCGAGATCTAGACTGGCCCCACAGATCAATACTAGTCTTTTCTGCGCACTTTGTCCTCACTCGTACGCACCCGGGAGCAACTTCCCGGTCGGTCACCCATCCTGAAACTACTCCAAGCTGAGCACGCTTAACTTTGGAGTTCTGTTCGAATGGGCTTCTGGAGAAGAAGGAATTCCTTATTGATATGAGTAGTCTATCATCCCTAATAAGCCAGGCTATCACATACACCCCCACTCAGAGGAACCACGTCCTCATCGGGCCACAGGAACGTTCCCTCTTGGCACATACGTCTGTGCTTCCAGTCCAGTACATGTGACATGTCGTGTGCCACGACGGGTCACAAACGTCATGAACAACATGACCACGCACATGTCCGCAACCATCCGTGTAACCGCGAGGGTCGGCTCTGATACCAACTTGTAACGCCCCGGACACACCCACCGGTGG
The DNA here is from genome assembly GCA_034509565.1 of Triticum monococcum. NCBI lineage: Eukaryota > Viridiplantae > Streptophyta > Magnoliopsida > Poales > Poaceae > Triticum > Triticum monococcum. The sequence continues at coordinate 532,467,912 of CM067844.1, forward strand.
TCGTTACTCCTGGCGAGATCTAGACTGACCCCACAGATCAATACTAGTCTTTTCTGCGCACTTTGTCCTCACTCGTGTGCAACAGAAGCAGTAAGCAGGGCAGAAGAGTGAAGACGCAGCTCTCTCTTCCAAACCAAACATCAGCCATCATTACAAAAGGGCTACCAAAAAAGAACAAGTGTATGCATCAAACTAAATAAAGATCGTACTACACCAAGTGTACGCATCTAACTAACTGGCTCAGTTAGACATTACTAATTTTTTCCGAAATGGAGGCAAAAGAATTGCCTCGTCGATTAATTAAGAAGAAGAGAATTGCCTGGTTAATCTATGGAAAACCGGGCTAAAACCGAAGACGTTACTATTTATTAAGCTGCAGTGGGAAACTTCACTGGTTCGGGTGCGCGGCAGCACAGCCGCGGTGGTTAGAAGGGAAAACATAAATTGGATGTAACGCCCCGGACACACCCGCCGGTGGTCGTTACTCCTGGCGAGATCTAGACTGGCCCCACAGATCAATACTAGTCTTTTCTGCGCACTTTGTCCTCACTCGTACGCACCCGGGAGCAACTTCCCGGTCGGTCACCCATCCTGAAACTACTCCAAGCTGAGCACGCTTAACTTTGGAGTTCTGTTCGAATGGGCTTCTGGAGAAGAAGGAATTCCTTATTGATATGAGTAGTCTATCATCCCTAATAAGCCAGGCTATCACATACACCCCCACTCAGAGGAACCACGTCCTCATCGGGCCACAGGAACGTTCCCTCTTGGCACATACGTCTGTGCTTCCAGTCCAGTACATGTGACATGTCGTGTGCCACGACGGGTCACAAACGTCATGAACAACATGACCACGCACATGTCCGCAACCATCCGTGTAACCGCGAGGGTCGGCTCTGATACCAACTTGTAACGCCCCGGACACACCCACCGGTGGTCGTTACTCCTGGCGAGATCTAGACTGACCCCACAGATCAATACTAGTCTTTTCTGCGCACTTTGTCCTCACTCGTGTGCACCCGGGAGCAACTTCCCGGTCGGTCACCCATCCTGAAACTACTCCAAGCTGAGCACGCTTAACTTTGGAGTTCTGTCCGAATGGCTTCTGGAAAAGAAGGAATTCCTTATTGATATGAGTAGTCTATCATCCCTAATAAGCCATGCTATCACATTGGACACGGCATTACTTTTATAAGAGACCTGTGTTTTATACCCCACAGTAGGCATACTAACAAGTTCACACACAAATACAACAGAAAAGGTAAACATTCATACCAAACTCAGGTTCACAGGGCACGTTCATATCCATAGCCAACATTCACAATCAACAACTCAAAAGATTCATATATACACAAGCTCGGCATATCTATGCATCCAAATGATTGATAGATCACACGACAATATTCATACATAATTTACAAAAAGATTCAGATATACGCATGTTCAGTATGTTTATGCATCCAAATGATTGAGATCACAGCCAATATGATCCACGGACGAACTTTAATTACCTAGGGTACAGACTGGTAAATGGTGTTCAATCGGAGGTACTTCTTGCTAAAATTAGTTCTTGTACGAGTAAACTTTCGAGTACATAAGAGACAGCACAGACAATCTGAACTTTGCTTGTAGGTTTATCCTCAAATAGTGGCCTCGTGCCCAGGGAGGTTTGAGAAACTTGGCCACTACTTTCATCCAACTAGTTTACTGGGTCATCTTGGTCCTGTATCTCGCCAAGATTCTACATTGAAGACGAGAAAGGAGGCGGTTGAGAAAATGAACCACCCAAAATTTTTGTGCAGTTCAACTGAAATGGAGCATCCTTGGCGTGCAGACTGATTAAGTGCCAGATGAATATACGCGTCAACCAACTTGTCTGGAATCTTTAGACTCCATGCCATATAGTTCGCTACCATATGTGCCGATAACCAAAAGGCACAAGTTGGGACCAAAGACTGGACTGCGTTTTTCTAGGCTATGCACCAAGCAATATTTTTGGCATTCACTCTCCTAACACTTGGAGTTTGACAATTGGTTGACGCCGGTTGATACTCGAATGAATATAGGCACTTATTGTCAACATTGATGCTTATCTGAGTGAACTTTGGAGTACATAGCAGCAGCATAAGTACCTGTCCATCTGATCATTTTGTGCAGTTTTCTACTAAAATCACCTGATGTAATGATTTGCCTGCGAGTTCAGGCTCCAAATTACTCCTTTATGAAATCGGCAAACAGTAGCACAATACCAAATTACCAATACATATGACAGGCACAATAATCAGGATAAAGACCAGTACAAACCTGTGTGAGGTAGCATATCAATTACTATTTCCTTTGACTGGAAGCCGAGATAAGCCAAGCGACTGACAGCAAAGGAAGAAAGCATGCGGAGTTTAGCGATTGACAGGAAAGGATGGAAGCTGTCGAGGCAATGAAGCACCCAAAGTTTTTGTGTAGTTCCACCAAAATCGAGCATCCCTGTTGGCACATATATTGAGAGAGTGAGATTACTGTAATAGCGGGACTAGTTTATGAAACATACACTAACAAATAGAAGCACCCTCATTATCTTAATGGGTAAAGTTAGCAACATAGTAGTCTTGCTTAAAGAGAGGTATTAGTTTATTTAATCAATGCCAATTAGCTCAACTCAACACTCAAAGCATTGCCATTTATCATAGGTTGCAAAACTTTAACGTGCAAAGATAAAGGAGTTTTTCATGACAGTAGCACGATACAAATAGAGATGACAACAAACTAATATGGATAAAGGCCTTAGGCCCGTACCAACCTGAGAAAAAAAGCTTATTCATGTAGTCCCATAAGAGATGATAAAGCACTCACTGGAATCACACAATAGTATATATTTTTGTGCACTTCAAGTGTATGGTTGAAATCACTCTTGTTTACCAGTGCTGAGATTATATCGAAAGATTATCAAGAACTTCCAGCAGAGTTAAAGCACTGGCTGGGATACAGTTCATTGTATTGTCTTGTGTAGTTCCATTTAATGTATGATTGGCACAACATGATCCCTGTTTGCACAAGTAGGAACAAGGTGAAACCTTCATTAGCTTAGTGATAAAGGATAGGAAGACATTAGCATATTACTCAACCAGTAGCATCAAATTCATGATGGACAATATGCAAAACATTGCCTCATTGAACCAATGGAAATAAATTGACATGCAAAACAATAACACTATTATGTCATGACACTAATAATATTCCCTCCTTGCTCCACCACATGATTCACCTCCATAGACAAACATACACACGTACATGATTCAGCATAGGGTCCTACTAAAGATTTGTTTAACTCCAACAGGAAAATTAGGCAGTAATAAATTAGTGGTACTTAAGTACTCCTAATTAATTAAGTGAGACAGCAGAAGTGGAAGGGCTCCTTGGAGGATCGTCTCACATGTAAGGTAGTCGTTGCCGGAGCCCTTGAATGGCCTCGACTGAGGCCTCTGGCTTCAGCAAGATCGCCTTGGCACTGTTTATTCTTCTTCTTCTTCTTCCTCTTCATGCTCTGTTTCTCTTTCTCCTCACCAGTTGGTGAAACCAAGTACATGATTGGCCTTCTAATTCAGAATTGGTTTTGTCAGTGAGGGAGTACAAGTGTACAAGTAAAAAACAACATTATTTTCTCATGGCAGTCGGAAAATAGAGATGAACACATGCATTAAATATCATTCTTACCTAAAGGAAGGTTATGGCGCCAATATGGATGATGAGGATTGGAACACAGATCTCCCTTTGTGCAGTTCCACCAAAATGAACCAACTGTTCCGTTCTGATATTCCAGTTAAACAACACAAAAGTCACTTCTTTTAAGAAGAGTTTTGTGCAGTGCACCAAAAGGTCACAACAGCAACCGGGTGAATTGGATATCCCTGTTTGCACAAAAAGGCACAGAGGAAACAGTCAGAGTCTCAAACAATTACAGGCAAAAACATTTGGCTAAACTTGTCATGGCTTATAACAGTGGGTGCACCAGCAGTCCAGCACCATGTACGTAAACAGGGGCATAAAGTGGTGATTCATAGTTTGTTGCCCCGAGAAACAAACATCCAAGAAACATATCTGGGTTGGTCCCATTTTTGTTCACTCTAGCCACCTACTCCTATGTGTGGATAGCAAATCTAGTCCTGGTCATACCACTGTGTACAGCGTTACCCCTATATTTCCCTTTTCGACCAAGAGACAGGTTGGATGACCAGTCTCTACTACTTTCACCCCCTTCCCTTCTTGTTTGTACCAAGTCTGATGTACATACTAAATTCCCCCACCCCCACTTTATTTCTTGTTTGAACCAAGTACTCCCTCCGTCTGGAATTACTTGTCATCAAAATGGATGTGTCTAGAACTAAAATACATCTAGATACATCCATTTCAATGACAAGTATTTCCGGATGGAGGGAGTACAAGATTCGACTCCATGAAGTAGCTTTACCTCTAACAATAGAAGAAAAAAATATGTGACATTGGACCATCCGATCGAGAGGGGCTGAGAGGTAGAAAATGATGCACATGCAACGACATAGCAAGTTGGGGAAGTAGAGCTAAGGCGGTTTCGAACAAAGATATACCTGAAGGTCGTCGGGATGTGGACAGGTGGGCGGCGGGAGGCCGGATCCGCCCACAGGCAACGACGAAGGGATCGGAGGACCTCCCGCACCGGCGCTTGGCCAGAGATAACGGTGCGGATGGCAGTGGGTCTCCTCCCTCGTGTCGACGACGGCCTAAACACTGCCCCTCCTCCCCTTCACCGTCGGAGGGCGATACGTCCGGATCTGTAACCAGCGGTGAGGATAGAAAGCCAGTGTTTTTTAAGGGAGAAAGACAGTGTTACTACCCCTATCTTGTTTAAATTTGGAGAGGATGAGAGTGTGTGAATAGAGCAACCCTAGCAAGCAAGTGCGGAGGCTCCGGCCTATATATACGTAGTGAGCAACCCTAGCAAGCAAGCAACCCCTATCTTCGTCAACTCATACAAGACCGAGAAATTTGATTACTACAATGCCCTCTCCCTCGCGGACTGAGCTCCGGTGCCTTAACTGCACCTGCCTTTGGCTTCATGACAGGAGGGCCAACCACCTGTTGGGCCCACCTGTCATGGATGCAAAGGTAGGAGCAGTAAGTTGAAGCTTTCGCTATCCCTCCCACACGAGGTGGACGGACATGCAGCAGTGGATTTGATACTGTAGAAGTAGGAGTAATCATTATTGTTCATCTTCTCGAAGAGGCGAAGAGCCAAGCGCAACCCGAACGTGGCAGTTGCGAATGCTCGTGTGGTGCGGTTCCTTGGAGTACTAGCCAGGCTCTTGCATGAGACAAAATTGCTATTGTTTAACAATTAAACTCCATTATCCATTGGTTGATACTCATTCTGCATAGGTCCGCGCGCTTAGCACCATTTCCTCCTGGGGTCACCAATGTTTATTTGCTAATTAATAGCATTGCATGCAATGAACTAGCCATTGCAAGTCATTAAAAGCATGCACACCTCTCATCTCTTATTGGTTGATATGTCAAGAAACAAGAAACAAGGTAGAAGTTAATGCACCGTGCCTAAGTGTTTTGGGACTATTTGGTTTTCGTAAGATGACTTACACACCTAGACGGAGGGAGTAGTATAGCCCTGTAAACTGGAAAGGAGTATTTCCTTTCTAGAGATTTCAACAAGTGACTAGACTACACCGTGTGCAGTACTCCCTTCCTTCCGGTTTATAGGGCTCAAATCTCAAATCTCATGAACCAAGGCATTTTGCGATTGGAGGAATGTATCTCGTACTTTACAAAACTACCCTAATTAAACTCATGCATTAATTATGCAGTTCTCTCATTTTCCTCTCCGCCTTGGCCGCGGTGCACAATATTGAGCACTCCTATATGACTAGCCGCTCTATCTACACGCGGGACATTTCAAAGCATCCGGGCCTGCGTGCCATCCACCAAATCACAGCGAGGTGCTACAGTCGAGACTCACCTGTAACCCCGGTGTGGCCGTCATGACCCGTCATATCACAAAACACACACCTTTACCAGCAGTGGTAAGGTGGCCTCCAAGTTGGACTGGACGAAGCAACCATCATTTCACTGGAACGCTCGTTCAAGCCCTTTCTTCCCTTTCTTGAAGAAAACCTCACTCCAGGCTACTCACTTCTGCCATTTTTCTTCTGTACCGATGAAGTAAAGGTGGGCGAATTATTTATGCTGCTATATTTTCATTCCAAGAATCTTCTTTTTGCAAAGCACCGACCGATTCTCACATCCTATTCTTTTCCCGTTTTCATTGTGATTGTGGTTTCCTTTCGATTGCTTTTTGTTTGTCAATTCATTGATGGATCCTGGAGCACTAGGCAAAGAGTTGCCAGCGGACAACCCACTGGAGACAGCGATCTCCAGGAAGCGAGCACCGACCAACGAGTTGACCATGTTGGCGGGCCAACCCATGGAGACGAAGAACTCCAAGAAACAAGCATTGGCCAAAGAGTTGAGATGTTGGCGGACGAACTCCTCAAAGGAAGTTGGAAGAACGTCAAGGGCCCCACCGTGCCTACCCCAGGAATTCTGATTTCCACCTATGTGGGGCTCAAGACCGAGTTTGAGGAGATAGTCGCCGTTGAGAAGCAGTATTCCCCTGGCAAGGTGATGGCCCCCATCGAGGACGAGGAGATGGCCCCCGGAGGGATGAGATCCCTCGGTGAGCTACACAAGGTAAAAAATAATGGCTCATTACCATAGTTCTGGTTTTTTATTATTTGCAATGTGCTTGCTAATATGTTAGGGTTGTGCAGGTGCCGGTGGATGTCCTTGATGATTCCGATGTCGTGGCCCGTCCTGTTGGCATCGCCCCGGAGATCGATTCCGATGCCGCTGTCCATCCTGTGGACATTGCCCCAGATATCGATTCCGATGTCGCGGTCAGTCCTATGGACATCGCCCCGGAAATCGATTCCCATGCCGCTGTCCGTGCTGTGGTCATTGCCCGAGAGATTGATGACAAGAAATAGTTGGTCGGGCTAATCCTTCAGGGTAGTTTGCATTGCCTGTGTTTAATTACCAGAACGATGCATGTTATCAAACCATCTTAGGGCTAGTGCACTGTCTTGTGTGGGCGGATCTTGCTACTTTTGTTTGATAGTGAATCATGCGATGAATTATGCGAACCCTCCTCGAGTTATGGAAACAAATGTATCCTCACCAGCTTCTGATGTAATATATGGCATGATTAGATGTAAGTTTGAACTATTTATCATATCAGCAGGGCTTGTTTGATGATTCTTGGTGTTAGTAGGCTAGCTACTGTGCAAGCTATAGTAGTTGCAAAACACTCACCGAAGAGAAACATTGGGGCTGATGAGCTCGTGGTACGCTTATACTTATCCCTCGTCGATCGACCAATAGCCCTAGCTCCTAAAATTGTAGGCTTAGCAATCGATGACCTAGGCGGGCTAGTTTGGCCTAGTGGGTTTTAGTGATATGACGTGCAACACAAAATCATAGCAGTGCAGAGACGTACTCCCTTTGTTCCAAAATAGATGACCTAGGCGGGCTAGTTTGCCCTAGTGGGTTTTAGTGATATGACGTGGTACAGTGCCGTCCAATCTTCGTGTGTGGTAGCAGTATTGCGGGTACAGTAAGTTTTCTTGAAGAAGCAGAATTCAACGAAGTCATGATGGTTCCTTCGTCCGAACAACTTACAGTGGGAAAGGTTGGGCCTGTGATACGACCGGGGTAGACCAGGATAATTTTGTGCATGGCAGGTGGACCAGGATGGTCGACGTCCCACATGTCGGCTAATGAAAGTATTCTTTCCGATATAGAGGACGAGCAACGAGTATTCATTGTTTATTTTTGATGAAAGCTATTGTCTCCACTGTTACGATGGAGGAGTGTGAAACACGGCAGCCCAGTGAACTTGGCATGTGCACCACTCCCTCCTTCCTCATGTAATGCCCAGGTTACAGCTTTTTCTCACTTTCTCTCTATCTATTTCCTCTCAAATGTTTGTACCTTTCTTTTTTAAGACACAATTGTTTTTATGCCTTTTTTTAGAATTATTTTTTATACCTAGGAGCACGTGTAGAGACGGGCTCTTGCAGAGCCCACTCCTTGACTTTGTCAATGCCTCTCTCTCCTCCACATAAGGAGTACTACTTGCTATGCATGCATGCGGCGGGCAGCTGGCGTCTTGAGGGTCCAGGGCGGTGAGAGCGGGCTCCGGAAGCAGTCCGGACTCTAGCATAATTTTGGTTTTAACAGTATTTCTTTCTCCATTGACAGGTAGGCCCGCGTAGATAGATAAAGAACACGAGCTGATGAGGCGCATGCAGACTGTTTGACTGGTCAACCAGAGAAATACGGAGCTATACGCTGAGCCAGTGACTGTATAATCACCATATCCCGTATACAATGATCAAAGTGAGCTATCATGACAAGTTCGATGACCGCCAATGCATTTTACTTGGTAATAAATGACCAGGATTGAAGGGGAATCCAAATTTGCTTCGTCTTTTGTCCTTGAGCTCTTGACAAACCAATGCACTATACGGTTGTCCGGCCACTCCACCCAGAGCTCTCACCAAGCGTCGTTCATGCCATCGCGCCACACACTAACCGGTAAGGCAGCGATGGCATCCCGCCGCGCCGAGTTCCTCGCCGCCCACGACCGCACACAGAATGGTAGGGAAGCGATGGCATCCCGCCGTGCCGAGTTCATCGCCGCTCGCGACATCACAACTATGTGGGAGGAATTTGAAGATGCCAAGGCCGAATGGGTGGTAGATCAAGAGGCGGCCAAAGCTGCACGGAGGGAGCGGAAAAGTCAGAAAGCACTCAAGAAAAGAGAGGGCCGCCGCCGCAAGAAAGAAAAGGATGCACGCGCTGCTGCGGAGAGGTCGGCGGAGATCCAAGCATGGTGGGGTGTCGCCGACAAAGACGGGAAGGAGAACGACGACGTCTGGCCAGCATGTGAGAAGTAGTAGTACTTGTAGTTAGTGTGTGTGTGTTTGTGTGTCTGAGTACGAGCATGTACCAGTACTACTAGTTACTACTGTAGTTTTTAGAGCAAATTACCAGTACATTAGCCTAGACTAAATGGAAAAATTCCTATACTAAGCATCAAATGGCATCTCTTTCTCTATAGGAATTGAGATGCATGTCATCTCACTTCCTATGATTTTCATATTCCTATCCTATGAACGAAAGGAGGCCTCTGTTGGAGTAACTACTGTAGCTAGCAGTACTGCTGGTACAGTAGTTTTCTTCAAGAAGCGGAATTCAACGAAGTCATGATGGTTCCTTCGTCCAAGCAACTTCAAAGTGGGAAGTGGGCCCATGATTTGACGACTCATTAGTCATTGTTACTGCGGCGCGACGACCTAGGCGACTCCCTTGGAGTTCTGCGTGCATGGCAAGTGGACCAGGATGGTCGACGTCCTACATGTTGGCGAACGGAAGTATTCTTTCCGATATCGAGGAGCAAGGAAACCGCGTGGTATAGTATCACTTCTGATTGGTTCGCAAAAAATAGTATCACTGCCGATTTATAATTATTTTTTATTTCTGATGAATGCTAGCATTTCAATTCTTACGACGAAGGGTGCCAAACACGTCACGTGCTAGATGTCCCACACGTCAGTGAAAGGAGTGGGACATGAACAGCGTGGTAGAGCCCAGCGTAAAAAAACATCGTGGTAGAGCGTCTCCACTTCTTCCACTTTTGGGTCGGAGACCACACGTAGTAGTACTTAGTGGTATGAACGATACAAAGTGCGACTTGGAGACAAAGACACGTCTAGTTGGAAGGTCTTGGGGCATACATGTAAACAAATATAAAAGTTAATATGTGCCTGAAAGCACAAGTGCTCCCTAGGTGGTTTTGATAATTGATGACAACATATCTCTTGTTGGACTAACGTTTTCATCTAGTATGTTTCAGATAAGTTCAACAATGAAGTGGCATGGACTAAAGGTTGTGGGAAGGTCTCCAAGATGCTAAGGACAAAGGATTGGCTAAAGCTTGAAGCTCAGGACTCTTCATTTTATATTTTAGTGATCCAAGATCACATTGAGTCTTTAGGAAAAGCCAATACTATCAAGGAGGGATGAGGTGTTGCTTAATGAGCCTCTTGCTTCATGTGCTTAATGATATGCTCCAAAATCCTCAGCTACTTTCCCATATCCACAAATGACCTAAACCCTAAGCCAAACTCGGTCATACCGATTATTCATATCCGGCGCCACCGAGTTTCACTTGTCATAGCCACTGCCAGAAACCCTAATCAGTTCGGTCTCACCGATGGGATCTCGGTCTCACCGAGATGGGCTTGCAAACTCTCTGTTACCTATTGCATTACTCTCGGTCCCACCAAGATATGAAATTGGTCCCACCGAGTTTGCTTGGCCAACTCTCTGTTTTGCTTATTACCCAAATCGGTCCCACCGAGTTTGAGTAATCGGTCAAACCAAGTTTTGGATTTACCCTAACCCTAGCACATCGGTCCCACCGAGTTGATCCAGTCGGTCCCACCGAAATCTCTAATGGTCACTAGGTTTACCTTTTCGGTCCGACCGAGTTTGTTGATTCGGTCCCACAGAGATTGGTAAATTGTGTGTAACGGTTGGATTTTGTGTGGAGGCTATATATACCCCTCCACCTCCTCTTCATTCGCAAGAGAGAGCCATCAGAACACATACACCATTCCAACTCATATGTTCTGAGAGAGAACCACCTACTCATGTGTTGAGACCAAGACATTCCATTCCTACCATATGAATCTTGATCTCTAGCCTTCCCAAGTTGCTTTCCACTCAAATCTTCTTTCCACTAGATCCAAATCCTATGAGAGAGAGTTGAGTGTTGGGGAGACTATCATTTGAAGCACAAGAGCAAGGAGTTCATTATCAACACACCGTTTGTTACTTCTTGGAGAGTGGTGTCTCCTAGATTGGCTAGGTGTCACTTGGGAGCCTCCGACAAGATTGTGGAGTTGAACCAAGGAGTTTGTAAGGGCAAGGAGATCGCCTACTTCGTGAAGATCTACCACTAGTGAGGCAAGTCCTTCATGGGTGATGGCCATGGTGGGATAGACAAGGTTGCTTCTTCGTGGACCCTTCGTGGGTGGAGCCCTCCATGGACTCGCACAACCATTACCCTTCGTGGGTTGAAGTCTCCATCAACGTGGATGTAGGATAGCACCACCTATCCGAACCATGGGAAAACACATCCGTGTCTCTGATTGCGTTTGAATTCTCCAAACCCTTCCCTTTACATTCTTGCAAGTTGCATGCTTTACTTTCCGCTGCCTATACACTCTTTGCATACTTGCTTGATATGTATTGTGAATGTTGAAATTATGCCTAAAACTCCACTTAAACCGAAAAAGCTTAAAAATTGCAACTTTAGCATTAAGTGTCTAATCACCCCCTCTAGACACATCTACTTCAAGGTCCTACAAGTGGTATCAGAGCTTTGGTCTCCATTGCCTTGGTTTAATCACCGTCGGAGGAAGATGGATGTGTCTACTTTAGGGAGTCTTAGACATAGAGTGCCTATTCTTGATGGAGAGTATTTTCATGAGTGGAAAAATGAGATGCTTGTAATCTTCAACCAATATCATTTGAACAAGTATATTGCTAGCCCTTGTGCACCTCACATTGATCCTTTGCATCCTACCCTAGATGAAGATATTGACATGATTCGCAATCTTAGAACTATTGAGCTCATCATTAGAGGATTGCCCAAAAATTTGATTGCTAGTTTGCCTACTCTTAATTGTGCCTATACTATAAGGAAATTTCTTGAGGAATGATTTCCCGACCATTCCTTGAAAAATTTGGATGAAATTCTCCATAAATCTATTGCCTTGAGTAAGATGAACTCTAGTGATCTTAGTTTTGGTAAGTGTCTATTTGAGCTTGCCAATCTCAAGCGAGCTAAAGGAGATGTTGGAACCATTAGTGATATTATATTCGAAGCTATAAGAATTCATAAAAGCGACCACTTTGATGATCATTTATCTAATGAATTACCCTCTCTAGGAAATGATGAGTCACAAGATCATTGTGAACATGGATACTATGATGATGATGATAGTGACTTCGATCTTGATGATGCAATGAGACATTTTGGTCTTACGGCAAATCTTCGGGGATATGCGTCAGGAGGAAAGGAATGGGTTCTTGATAGTGGATGTACTGACCATATGTCCGGAGATGAAGAGATGTTTCGTGAGCTTGCTGAAAATGACAGACCTCGAAAATATGTCACTTTTGGTGATAACTCAAAGGGTAAAGTGGTTGGCCTTGGTAAGGTGGCCATCTCACATGATAGTTCCATTCAAAATTTCATGCTCGTTGAATCACTCGGCTACAACTTACTTTCAGTATCTAGACTTGCTGATTTCGGTTTGAATGTCCTATTTACTGAGGTAGATTGCCAAGTATTTCGTCGAGACAATCATAAAATAGTCTTTACCGGTATGCGTAGAGGTGATCTTTACATTGTTGATTTCTCTAAAAAGGCACAACCTAAAACTTGCTTTATTGCTAAATCCTCAAAATGTTGGTTGTGGCGTAGACGACTAGGTCACATTGGCATGAGAAACCTTGACAAGCTTATTAAAGGAAATCATATCCTTGGAGTTAACAATGTCATATTTGATAAGGATAGACTTTGCAGTGCTTGTCAAGCAGGTAAACAGGTTGGAGGAAGGCATCCCGTGAAGAACATCATGACTACAAGGAGGCCACTCGAGCTACTTCATATGGATCTCTTTGGTCCCAATGCCTACAAGAGTCTCGGTGGAAATACTTTTGGTCTAGTTATAGTTGATGATTTTTCAAGATTTACGTGGGTGTTCTTTCTTAATGACAAGTCGCAGGTCCAGAAGATCTTCAAAAACTTCGCTAGGAAGGCCCAAAATCAGTTTGACGTGAAGATCAAGAAGGTTCGGAGTGACAACGGAACGAAGTTCAAGAACGCAAATGTGGACACCTTTCTTGACGAAGAAGGGATTTCACACGAGTTCTCGGCTACGTACACACCTCAACAAAATGGAGTTGTTGAGAGGAAGAACCGGACGCTCATCGAAATGGCAAGAACAATGCTTGATGAATACAAGACGCCGAAGCACTTTTGGGCAGAAGCGCTTGAGATAGCTTGTCACGCAACAAATTTCTTGTACCTTCACAAGCTACTCGGCAAGACGGCATACGAGCTCCTCACCGGTAACAAACCCCAAGTTGGATACTTTCAAGTATTCGGCTCAAAGTGCTACATTCTTGATAAGCATCGTCGTTCAAAGTTTGCTCCTAAATCTCATGAAGGTTTCCTACTTGGTTATGGCTCAAACTCTCACACTCACCGTGTCTACAACAATTTCACCCGAAAGGTTGAAGAGACGGTAGATGTGAAGTTTGCTGAATCTAATGGCTTGCAAGTAGAGCAATTGCCAATTGATGTAGGAGACAAAGACCCTTCAGAAGCAATCCAAGACTTGTCCATAGGCAAAGTTCGTCCAACGGAGGTGAAGGAGAGTACTTCATCCGTCCAAGTGGAGGCTTCTACTTCACAACAAGGTGAACCAAGAATTGATACGGAAGCATCCACAAATGGGACACACCAAGATGAATAAGATAAGGAAATGCATCAAGACAAACATCAACAACCTCCTTCTCCACCACGACAAGACAATGACAACGTCAACAATGAAGAAGGCCAAGAAGAAGAACAAGATGAAGAAAATTTTCAACGAAGGCCCAAGCAAAAGCTCTCACGAGTTCGAGCAAGAATTGCCAAAGATCATCCCGTCGAGCAAATCTTCAATGATATACAAACCGGGAGAATCACTCGCTCAAAAACTCATTTAGCTAACTTTTGTGAAAACTATTCATTCCTCTCTAGCATTGAACCTGTGAAGGTTGAAGAAGCATTGGAGGATCCGGATTGGATAAACGCCATGCACGAAGAGCTACACCACTTTGAGAGAAACCAAGTTTGGACATTGGTTGAGAAGCCCGACGACAACCACAACATCATTGGTACCAAATGGGTGTTTCGCAACAAGCAAGATGAAGATGGAAAAGTGGTTCGCAACAAAGCACGTCTCGTCGCCCAAGGGTACACACAAGTCGAAGGTATGGACTATGGTGAGACATATGCTCCCGTTGCTAGACTTGAGTCCATTCGCATCTTACTTGCCTATGCTAATCACCATAACATCACCTTGTACCAAATGGACATTAAAAGTGCTTTTCTAAATGGTGAAATAGAGGAGGAAGTTTATGTCAAACAACCTCCCGGCTTTGTCAATCCTAAGAAACCTAATCATGTTTACAAACTTCACAAAGCTCTTTATGGTCTTAAACAAGCTCCTAGAGCATGGTATAAATGCTTGACCAAGTTCCTTATTGCAAGTGGTTTTGAAATTGGTAAAATTGATTCTACTCTTTTTACTAAAAGGGTTAATGGAGAACTATTTGTATGCCAAATTTATGTTGATGATATCATATTTGGTTCAACTAACCCTCTCTTTAGTGAAAAGTTTGGGAAGCTAATGTCAGAAAAGTTTGAGATGTCTATGATGAGTGAACTCAAATTCTTTCTCGGTTTGCAAATCAAGCAAACTAAGGAAGGTACATTTTTCTCTCAAACAAAGTACACCAAGGACTTATTCAAGAAGTTCAATATGCAAGAATGCAAAGGTATGTCTACACCCATGCCTACTAGTGGACATAATGATTTGACCAAAGATGGTGAACCGGTTGATCAAAAGGTTTATCGCTCTATGATTGGTTCATTGTTATACCTATGTGCTTCACGTCCTGATATTATGCTAAGTGTGTGCATGTGTGCACGATATCAAGCTGCCCCTAAAGAATGTCATCTTATGGCCGTGAAAAGGATAGTTAGATACTTAATTCATACACCAAATTTTGGCATTTGGTATCCTAAGAGGTCTTCTTTTGATCTTGTTGGCTATTCCGACTCGGATTATGCCGGAGACAAGGTTGATAGAAAGTCAACTTCGGGTACTTGTCAATTTCTTGGTAGATCTCTTGTGTCTTGGTCTTCCAAGAAACAAAACTCCGTATCCTTATCCACCGCCGAAGCGGAATACATTGCCGCTAGTTCATGTTGTGCTCAATTACTTTGGATGACCCAAACTCTTAAAGATTATGGGATCTATGTGAAACATGTTCCATTGCTTTGTGACAATGAAAGTGCTATTAAAATTGGTCATAATCCTGTACAACATTCTCGAACTAAGCACATTGAAGTTCGTCATCATTTCATTCGAGATCATGTTGCTAAGGGTGACATTGATCTTAAGCATGTTCGCACCGATAAGCAATTAGCAGATATATTCACTAAACCACTTGATGAGAAAGTGTTTTGCAGGTTGAGAGGAGAATTGAACATCATTGATGCTTCGAACTTGGAGTAGGAACTCCATTGGATACATGCAAGACATGAGCTTATGACTAATCCAGGATATATCTCTTATGATGACTATCTTATGTCTCGAATATATTTGTACCTTGCATGTTGTCTAACCCATGTAGGTGCTTGGTTGAATCTAATTCCGTGAGATTGCGACTCACTCACATCTTGAGCAATCTCTACATCACCAAGTCTCTACACGATGGTGGTTGAAGACAAGGACGCACAAAATCATTCAAACATATACTTTGACAAATTCTATGTTGAGCTTCATGAATGTCATTTTGGATACACAAGTGCTTTTCCTTGCAAGAACTAATCCATGTAGGTAGGTGAACTCACACTCCAAGTGGTGCTCCCAACTCTTGATGAGCTATATCAACCTTGAGCACCCACACAAGTTCAACTACATGAGCAAGAACCACACCACCACCCAAGGTATGTTATTCCATCTTAGAGAAGCTTTACTCCAAGACATGAAGTCAAAGCAACTCAACAAGATGTGAATACATCAAGATGCTTAAACGAAAAATGGTAACCCCATTTTGAGCTTAAACGATGAGTATGACCTATGATCAAGTGTTCTCACTTGACTCCTAAGTCAATATACTCTAACATAGGTGACTATGTCACCGCCCAACTCTAGATGAAGTTCTGTTGTGTTCCTTCTTTGTGTTATTGCATTTGTGTCATGCATGTTTAATTTCTTTCTCTTTTTCAAAAACAAAAAAAAACTTCATCTAGATCTTTCAGTTTCTTCTTCTTCTCTTTGCTTTTGTTCTGCATTCAATTCCTTGCAAATCCTTCAGGTAATTCATTGCAAATCTTTGTGAGATCCTACATGTCTAGTGAGCTGAGGTGACAAGTGTTTTTCTCTGTGTAAACTCGGTTTCACCGACTTGCAATTTTCGGTCCAACCGAATCTTTTCAGTACCACCGAAATCTGCCACTCGGTGCCACCGACTTTGCAATCAGAAAAACAGTTTGCCACTTGTTCTACATTTCTTCTCATCCAGCTCCACTCAATGAATCTTGTCCTCTACAAGCATCACAATTTTATCCATTGCTTTGTGCTGAGTCTCAAGGACCAAACCTATATGACGGATTCCAGAAAGCCCTTCTTGGAAATTGATGTCAAAGGGGGAGAGAGAGATCACATCAAAGCTTGTAGGAGAGAGAGATCACATCAAGGGAGAGAAAAAGTCTCAAGGACCAAACACACAAGAGAGAAAGTATTAAGGGGGAGAAAGAGACTTCCAGGGGGAGAGAAAATACTCAAGGATCCCATATGCTTGATGTTCAAGAGGAGAGATGTCACATGTCTTTTTAGGGGGAAAGACATGTTCATATGTCATGTTCATATGTATCTGTCAGCTCTAATCTTCTGTTCCCTATCTTCTCCCAATATCCCATGTAAGATTCAGGGGGAGCAAGACACCTAAGGGAAAGAAATCAGTCAAATTCATTGCATATCTATATGTTGGGGAACGTAGTAATTTCAAAAAAATTCCTACGCACACGCAAGATCATGATGATGCATAGCAACGAGGAGGAGAGTCTGATCTACGTACCCTTGTAGATCGTAACGGAAGCATTGACACAACGTAGAGGAAGTAGTCGTACGTCTTCTTCCCGATCCGACCGATCCAAGCACCGTTACTCCGGCACCTCCGAGTTCTTAGCACATGTACAACTCGATGACGATCCCCGGGCTCCGATCCAGCAAAGCTTCAGGGAGGAGTTCCGCCAGCACGACGGCGTGGTGACGATCTTGATGTTCTACTGTCGCAGGGCTTCGCCTAAGCACCGCTACAATACGACCGAGGTGGAATATGGTGGCAGGGGGAACCGCACATGGCTAAGGAATGATCACGTGGATCAACTTGTGTGTCTATGGGGTGCCCCCTGCCCCTGTATATAAAGGATGGAGGAGGAGGAGGCCGGCCAAGGCTAGGCGCGCCAGGTGTGGAGTCCTACTAGGACTCCAAGTCCTAGTAGGAGTCCACCAAGAGGGGAGGAAGGGAGAAGGAAGTGGAGGAGTAGGAAAGGTGGCCGGCCCCCTTTTCCCTAGTCCAATTCGGACTAGAGGGGAGGGGGGCGCAGCAGCCTTTTTCCTCTTCCCACTAAAGCCCATCAAGGCCCATTACTTCTCCCGTAACTACCCGGTACTCCGAAAAATACCCGAATCACTCGGAACCTTTCCGATGTCCGAATATAGTCATCCAATATATCAATCTTTACGTCTCAACCATTTCGAGACTCCTCGTCATGTCCCCGATCTCATCTGGGACTCCGAACTCCTTCGGTACATCAAAATTCATAAACTCATAATATAACTGTCATCGAAACCTTAAGCGTGCGGACCCTACGGTTCGAGAATAATGTAGACATCACCGAGACACGTCTCCGATCAATAACCAATAGTGGGACCTGGATGCCCATATTGGCTCCTACATATTCTACGAAGATCTTTATCGGTCAGACCGCATAACAACATACGTTGTTCCCTTTGTCATCGGTATGTTACTTGCCCGAGATTCGATCGTCGGTATCCAATACCTAGTTCAATCTCGTTACCGGCAAGTCTCTTTAGTCGTTCCGTAATACAACATCCCGCAACTAACTCATTAGTTGCAATGCTTGCAAGGCTTTAAGTGATGTGCATTACCGAGAGGGCCCAGAGATACCTCTCCGACAATCGGAGTGACAAATCCTAATCTCGAAATACGCCAACCCAACATCTACCTTTGGAGACACCTGTAGTACTCCTTTATAATCACCCAGTTACGTTGTGAGGTTTGGTAGTACCCAAAGTGTTCCTCCGGTAAACGGGAGTTGCATAATCTCATAGTCATAGGAACATGTATAAGTCATGAAGAAAACAATAGCAACATACTAAACGATCGGGTGCTAAGCTAATGGAATGGGTCATGTCAATCAGATCATTCATCTAATGATGTGATCCCATTAATCAAATAACAACTCTTTGTCCATGGTTAGGAAACATAACCATCTTTGATTAACGAGCTAGTCAAGTAGAGGCATACTAGTGACACTCTGCTTGTCTATGTATTCACACATGTATTATGATTCCGGTTAATACAATTCTAGCATGAATAATAAATATTTATCATGATATAAGCAAATAAATAATAACTTTATTATTGCCTCTAGGGCATATTTCCTTCAGTCTCCCACTTGCACTAGAGTCAATAATCTAGATCACATCACCATGTGATTAACATCGATAGTTCACATCATCATGTGATTAACACCCATAGTTCACATCGCCATGTGACCAACACCCAAAGGGTTTACTAGATTCAGTAATCTAGTTCACATCGCTATCTGATTAACACCCAAAGAGTACTAAGGTGTGATCATGTTTTGCTTGTGAGAGAATCTTAGTCAACGGGTCTGCCACATTCAGATCCACATGTATTTTGCAAATTTCTATGTCAACAATGCTCTGCATGGAGCTACTCTAGCTAATTGCTCCCACTTTCAATATGTATCTAGATCGAGACTTAGAGTCATCTAGATTAGTGTCAAAACTTGCATCGGTGTAACCCTTTACGACGAACCTTTTTATCACGTCCATAATCGAGAAACATATCCTTATTTCACTAAGGATAATTCTGACCGCTGTCCAGTGATCTACTCCTAGATCACTATTGTACTCCCTTGCCAAATCAGTGCAGGGTATACAATAGATCTGGTATACAGCATGACATACTTTATAGAACCTATGGCCAAGGCATAGGGAATAACTTTCATTCTCTTTCTATCTTCTGCCGTGGTCGGGCTTTGAGTCTTACTCAACTTCATAACTTATAATACAGGCAAGAACTCTTTCTTTGACTGCTCCATTTTGAACTACTTCAAAATCTTGTCAAGGTATGTACTCATTGAAAAAACTTATCAAGCGTCTTGATCTATCTCTATAGATCTTGAAGCTCAATATGTAAGCAGCTTCACCGAAGTCTTTCTTTGAAAAACTCCTTTCAAACACTCATTTATGCTTTACAGAATAATTCTACATTATTTCCGATCAACAATATGTCATTCACATATACTTATCAGAAATGTTGTAGTGCTCCCACTCACTTTCTTGTAAATACAGGCTTCACCGCAAGTCTGTATAAAACTATATGCTTTGATCAACTCATCAAAGCGTATATTCCAACTCCGAGATGCTTGCACCAGTCCACAGATGGATCGCTGGAGCTTGCACATTTTGTTAGCACCTTTCGGATTGACAAAACCTTCTGTTGCATCATATACAACTCTTCTTTAATAAATCCATTAAGGAATGCAGTTTTGTTTATCCATTTGCCAGATTTCATAAAATGCGACAATTACTAACATGATTCGGACAGACTCAAGCATAGATACGAGTGAGAAGCTCTCATTGTAGTCAACACCTTGAACTTGTCGAAAACCTTTTGCGACAATTCTAGCTTTGTAGATAGTAACACTACTATCAGCGTCCGTCTTCCTCTTGAAGATCCATTTATTCTCAATTGCTTGCCGATCATCGGGCAAGTCAACCAAAGTCCAAACTTTGTTCTCATACATGGATCATATCTCAGATTTCATGGCCTCAAACCATTTCGCGGAATCTGGGCTCATCATCGCTTCCTCATAGTTCGTAGGTTCGTCATGGTCAAGTAACATGACCTCCAGAACAGGATTACCGTACCACTCTGGTTTACCTATGAGATTCGGTAGTAACTTGATCTGAAGTTACATGATCATCATCATTAGCTTCCTCACTAATTGGTGTAGTAGTCACAAGAACAGATTTTTGTGATGAACTACTTTCCAATAAGGTAGAAGGTACAATTACCTTATCAAGTTTTCTACTTTCCTCCCACTTACTTCTTTCAAGAGAAACTCCTTCTCTAGAAAGGATCCATTATAAGCAACGAATGTCTTGCCTTCGGATCTGTGATAGAAGGTGTACCCAACAGTCTCCTTTGGGTATCCTATGAAGACATATTTCTCCGATTTGGGTTTGAGCTTATCAGGATGAAACTTTTTCTCATAAGCATCGCAACCCCAAACTTCAAGAAATGACAACTTTGGTTTCTTGCCAAACCATAGTTCATAAGGCGTCGTCTCGACGGATATAGATGGTGCCCCTTTTTTAACGTGAATGCAGCTGTCTCTAATGCATGACCCCAAAAACGATAGTGGTAAATCGGTAAGAAACATCATAGATTGCACTATATCCAATAAAGTACGGTTATGACGTTCGGACACACCATTATGCTGTGGTGTTCTAGGTGGCGTGAGTAGTGAAACTATTTCACATTGTTTTAACTGAAGACCAAACTCGTAACTCAAATACTCTTTTCCACGATCAGATCGTAGAAACTTTATTTTCTTGTTACGATGATTTTCCACTTCACTCTGAAATTATATGAACTTTTCAAATGTATCAGACTTCTATTTCATTAAGTAGATATACCCATATCTGCTCAAATCATCTGTGAAGGTCAGAAAATAATGATACCCGCTGCAAGCCTTAAATATTCATCGGACCACATACATCAGTATGTATGATTTCCAACAAATCTGTTGCTTGCTCCATTGTTCCGGAGAACGGCGTTTTAGTCATCTTGCCCAAAAGGCATGGTTCGCAAGCATCAAGTGATTCATAATCAAGTGATTCCGAAAGCCCATCAGCATGGAGTTTCTTCATGCGCTTTATACCAATATGACCTAAACGGCAGTGCCACAAATAAGTTGCACTATCATTATTAACTTTGCATCTTTTGGTTTCAATATTATGAATATGTGTATCACTACGATCGAGATCCAATGAACTTGTTTCATTAGGTGTATGACCATCGAAGGTTTTATTCATGTAAACAGAACAACAATTATTCTCTGACTTTAATGAATAACCGTATTGCAATAAACATGATCAAATCATATTCATGCTCAACGCAAAAACCAAATAACACTTATTTAAGTTCAACACTAATCCCGAAAGTATAGGGGAGTGTGCGATGATGATCATATCAATCTTGGAACTACTTCCAACACACATCGTCACTTCACCCTTAACTAGTCTCTGTTTATTCTGCAACTCCTGTTTCGAGTTACTACTCTTAGCAACTGAACCAATATAAAATACTGAGGGGTTGCTATAAACACTAGTAAAGCACACATCAATAACATGTATATCAAATATACTTTTGTTCACTTTGCCATCCTTCTTATCCGCCAAATACTTGGGGCAGTTCCGCTTCCAGTGACCAGTCCCTTTGCAGTAGAAGCACTTAGTCTCAGGCTTAGGACCAGACTTGGGCTTCTTCACTTGAGCAGCAACTTGCTTGCCGTTCTTCTTGAAGTTCCCCTTCTTCCCTTTTGCCCTTTTCTTCAAACTAGTGGTCTTGTCAACCATCAACACTTGATGTTTTTCTTGATTTCTACCTTCATCGATTTCAGCATCACGAAGAGCTTGGGAATCGTTTCCGTTATCCCTTGCATATCATAGTTCATCACGAAGTTCTACTAACTTGGTGATGGTGACTAGAGAATTCTGTCAATCACTATCTTATCTGGAAGATTAACTCCCACTTGATTCAAGCGATTGTAGTACCCAGACAATCTGAGCACATGCTCACTAGTTAAGCGATTCTCCTCCATCTTTTAGCTATAGAACTTGTGTAACACCCTCGATGCGACTATATCTCCCACGTGTCGAGGCACGACTTAGAGGCATAATCGCATTGAAGGCATATGTCGCAAGTGAGGCAATCTTTACACAACCCATGTACATATATAATATAAAGGGGAAAATAATAATAGTTGGCTTACACTCGCCACGTCACATCAAGGTACATAAATAGCATCCATCATACAAACACTCATGGCCCGACTACGGCGCCAAAATAGAAAGACCCCCCCAACATGCGACTAATCCCTGAATCGAACCCCGAGCAGGCACCACTACTGATCATCAGGAAAAGAAACATAGTATCGCTGAGAGTCCTCGTCGTACTCCCACTTCAACTCGAACGCGCCATCTGGAGGAGTATCATCGGTCCCTGCATCTGGTGTAATAGTAATCTGTGAGCCACAGGGACTCAGCAATCTCGCACCCTCGCGATCAAGACTATTTAAGCTAAATAGGTAAGGAAGAGGGTAATGTGAGTGGAGCTGCAGCAAGCGACTAGCATATATGGTGGCTAACTTATTCGCAAAGGAGAGTGAGAAGAGAAGGCAAAGCACGAGCGGAAAACTAAAAGAGCAGACTACGCAAACATAACTCCAACGCCGTGTCCACTTCCCGGACTCCGCCGAGAAGAGGCCATCACGGCAACACACGCAGTTGATTCATTTTAATTAATTAAGTTCAAGTTATCTACAACCGGACATTAACAAATTCCCATCTGCCCAAAACCGCGGGCACGGCTTTCGAAAGATCAATCCCTGCAAGGGGGTCCCAACTTAGCCCATAACAAGCTCTCACGGTCAACGAAGGAATAGACCTCCACCCAGGACCCACCGATCAGACTCGGTATCCCGGTACAACAAGATGATTCGACAGGTCAAAACTAGTCCAGCAACACCGCCCGAATGTGCCGAAAAATCCCGATAGGAGCTGCACATATCTCTTTCTCAGGGCACGCTCGGATAGGTCAAGCTACGAGTAAAACCAACCCTCGGGTTTCCCCGAGGTGGCCCCGCAGGCTGCCTGGTTCGGACCAACACTCAGAGGAGCACTGGCCCGTGGGGGGCTAAATAACGATGACCCTCGGGCTCCGGAAACCCAAGGGAAAGAAAAGGGTAGGTGGCAAATGGTAAAACCAATGTTGGGCATTGCTGGAAAAGCTTTAATCAAGGCGAACTATCAAGGGGTTCCCATTATAGCCCAACCGCGTAAGGGACGCAACAAACCGGGAATATAACACCGATATGACAGAAACTAGGGCGGCAAGAGTGGAACAAAACACTAGGCGAGAGGCCGAGCCTTCCACCCTTTACCAAGTATATAGATGAATAAATATAACATGGCAATATAATGATATCCCAACAAGCAAATAAATGTTCCAACAAGGAACGGCTCCAATCTTCACCTGCAACTAGCAACGCTATAAGAAGCGGCTTGAGCAAAGCGGTAACATAGCCAATCAATGGTTTGCTAGGACAAAGGTGGGTTAGAGGCTCAATCATGGCAATTGGGAGGCTGACAAGCAAGTGGTAGGCATCGTAGCATTGGCAAAGCAAAAGAGCGAGCAAACTAGCGTAGCAAAGATAGTAGTGATTTCAAGGGTGTGATCATCTTGCCTGCACAGTTGTCAGAATTGACTGGATCCTCAAAAGCAAACTCAACGGGCTCCTCGTTAGCGAACTCGTCTCCCGGCTCTACCCAACAACACAAACAAGCAACAAGGATACAATCAACCACGTGCAAAGGCAACCAATAAGATGCAAGGATGATATGCTATGCGGGATGCGATGCGGGATGCAAGAATGCAACATGTAACAGGAAATGCATGAACCTGGCCTTAACTTGGAAATCCAAGTGTGCCACTGGATAGAGGGGAAGAAATCCCCTGAAAACAATATAAAGATCATGGCAATCGGAGCTACGGTTTAGAAATGGCAAGCAGTTTACTAAACGAACCGATCTGCGATTTACAGCAAGTGGGCTCCTAAATGCAACAAAATGAACATGCTACAGCCACCCAACATGAAAACAAATTGCATGGCAGTGAAGTACTCATCAAGCTTAACAAACCACCATGACTGAGGCATAGGAAAATTCATCCATTAAGGGCTTCAAACAAGCATGGCAAAACTGAATAAGCAAAACAGATTTCAGACTTAGCGAAATTAACGCTAGTCTGAAATTTCAGACCACGATGCTCTCTTCGGAGCAGCAAAGCAACATGAAGGAAAACCCGAATATGGCAAATAAGAGAATGGCATGGAGCTACTCAACAAGCTTAACAAAACACCCAAAATGACCTGGGGCCAAAAGGGTTCACAAAATACTCTACCGAGCACACGAACATCGATGAAACACAATCAGTTTTCAGACTTAGTGAAAACTGGGACATGCTGAAATAATAACTCACGGAGGCATGTAAACGAGCTCGATGCTCTCGCTACGGTGCAAGTCATGGCAAGGAAAGCATATATCCATTAAGAAGGCACAAAATGCTAGCTAGACATGGCAAGAACAATGGCATAGCATGCATGGATCACTAGCAATCACTCCGGCAAAATCGCAAAAGAGTTAACGATCTGCCCAAAACAGCAACTATCCAAAAGTTGAGCTCGATTGAGTCAACCTAGGGTGCTCCAACATAACAAGTAAAGACATGGATGGGTTAAGCACAACAAGCATAACAAATCACTCTTACCATTCATCCTCAAAAGAGGCACGGATCACTAGGAAACAAGCCGGACATATAGCATCGTGAACTAAAACGGCTCAGACTTAGTGAAAATCACTAAGTCCCTGAAATCTGTAATCTCAGGTAGCCCTCTTCGCAAGCTTGCACAAGACAACACACACATCCTAAAAATACATGGAAGGCACGTCTGGAAAGAAGACAACATGCTTAACAATTCATCCCAAAGGGGCACAGGCATATCATGCACGGATTAAATATGGCAAAAATGACAAAAGTGCATGTTGGACTAACGGATCTGCAATTTAACTCAACATGCCTCCTTCCAACAGCATTTTGGGCAACACGATGACCTCAAATGCAAATGATGCAATGGAATGAAATGATGTACTCGTCGAGACGAAGATTTTGACATATCATACGCCCAAATCGGAGCTACGGATGCAAAGATATGGCAGGTCAAACATGTGCACTTGGATCTGAGAAAACTGGGACTTAGACGAAAATCAACCTCTCCCAGATCTGGATCTAGGGTTGGCACGGATTACGAGGTCGGCCGGAACAGTAGCTTGGGTCGCCGGAAATGTCGCGGAGGTGGCCGGAGCTCGTCGGACTGGCGCGTGAAGGGGCTCACCGGCCGGATCCGGGCGGCGAGGTGGAGCGGCGGCGGCGGAGGACGAGGGGGCGGCGACTGGGGAGAGGAGGCGGCGGCGAGGATCTCCGGTGGAGGTGGCCGGCGAGGTCGCCGGAGCCGGGAACCGCGGCGGCTGCGGCTGCGGGCTCCCTGAGCCCGGGACGAAGGCGGCGAGAGGAGCGCCCGGGAGGCGCAGGGGGATCGGGCCCCGCGGGCCAGACGCGGGCCCCGCGGGCCTGGCGGGCGGCGATGTGGTCCGGTGGCGGCGGCGAATCGTGGCGTGCCACGTGGCGGCGGGGCGCGAAGTCGGACACGTCCGTCGGTGGGCGAACTGTCCGGCGGCGCGCGGGATTCTTTTTTTTTTGGATTAGGGTTTCGAGGTGGGAGACGGGATCCGAAAATGGAGGGGGTATAAATAGGCATATAGGGAGCTAGGAGAGTCCAAATGAGGTGCGGTTTTCGCCCACACGATCGTGGTCGAACGACCGAGACGATGGAGCTGAGTTTGGTGGGTTTTGGGCCAAATTGGAGGGGTGTTGGGCTGCACACACACGAGGCCTTTTCGGTCCCTCGGTTAACCGTTGGAGTATCAAACGAAGTCCAAATGACCCGAAACTTGACAGGCGGTCTACCGGTAGTAAACCAAGGCCGCATGGCAAGTCTCGGTCCAATCCGGAAATGTTTAATCCCCACACACGAAAGAAAGCTAGAAATGGCCACCGGAGGAGAACGAAGCGCCGGAATGCAAAACGGACAACGGGGAAAATGCTCGAATGCATGAGATGAACATGTATGCAAATGCAATGCACGTGATGACATGATACGAGATGCACGAAAACAAAAACCACACACGGAGGCAAAGACCCGAACCCGAGAATTAAATATAACTTAATGCCAGAAACGACAAGAGTTGGAGTACAATTGGGGAAGGTTACATATGGGGCGTTACAACACTCCACCACTACGAAAAGATCTCGTCCCGAGATCTAGGACTGAAAGAACTCCGGGCACTCAGAACGGAGGTGATCCTCGCGTTCCCATGTAGCTTCACGGTCGGAATGGTGTGACCACTTAACTTTGAGAAACTTGATTGACTTGTTGCGAGTTTTGCGTTCAGTCTCTTCAAGGATTGCAACTGGGTGCTCACGGTACGAGAGATCTTCTTGGAGCTCAATGTCCTCGAAGTTGACGGTGCGCTCAGGCGTCTTGAAGCACTTTCGGAGTTGCGAGACGTGGAACACATCATGGACATTGGCAAAGGTTGCAGGAAGCTCGAGTTGATAGGCGAGGTCGCCTCTCTTGCCGACGATCTTGAAAGGCCCGACGTATCTGGGGGCAAGCTTCCCTTTGATACCGAAGCGACGAGTCCCTTTCATAGGAGAGACGCGGAGGTAGACATGATCTCCGATCTCGAAGGCCAAATCACGGTGCTTGCTGTCATAGTAGCTCTTCTGACGAGACTGGGCTGCTTTGAGGTTATCACGAATGACCTTGCACATTTCTTCTGCCTCTGTGATCAGGTCATTACCCAGCAGCTGACGTTCACCGGTTTCGGACCAGTTGAGAGGTGTACGGCACTTCCTACCATACAGAATTTCAAACGGGGCCTTGCCGGAACTTGCTTGGAAACTGTTGTTGTACGAGAATTCAGCATAAGGAAGGCAATCCTCCCACTTCATGCCGAAGGAGATAACACAAGCTCTGAGCATATCTTCAAGAATCTGGTTGACACGCTCGACTTGACCGCTTGTTTGAGGACGGAAAGCAGTGCTGAAGCGAATGCTGGTGCCCATGGCCTTCTGAAAAGAATCCCAGAACTTGGAGGTAAAGATGCTGCCACGGTCTGAAGATATCACTTGAGGAATACCGTGCAGAGAGACAATGCGAGAGGTGTAGAGTTCCGCCAATTGAGCTGCAGTGATTGACTCTTTGATAGGCAAGAAATGAGCCACTTTGGTCAGCTTGTCGATGACAACAAATATAGCATCATTGCCACGCTTGGACTTAGGAAACCCAGTCACGAAGTCCATTTCAATGTGGTCAAACTTCCATTCTGGAATGGCGAGAGGTTGGAGGAGACCTGCTGGCCTTTGGTGTTCTGCTTTCACTCTTCTGCAGACATCACTTTCATTCACGAATTGAGCGATCTCGCGCTTCATTCGAGTCCACCAATAAGTTTGCTTCAGGTCTTGATACATCTTCGTGCTCCCAGGGTGGATGGAGAGGAGAGAGTTGTGAGCCTCATTCATGATCACTTTACGAAGTTCACCTTTGGGCACAACAATTCGATCCTCGAAGAAGAGAGTGTCCTTGTCATCAAGTCGGTAGCACTTGTACTTGGACTGACTCTTTGCAATACCAATCTTCACCTTTTTCACCATAGCATCAAGAAGCTGGGCTTGGCGAATCTGGTCTTCCAAGGTAGGAGAAACTTGAAGGTTGGCAAGGAAACCTTGAGGAACAACTTGCAGATTAAGTTTGCGGAAGGCTTCACACAGCTCGGGTTGATAAGGCTTGAGAATCAGACTGTTGCAATATGCTTTTCTGCTCAAAGCGTCAGCAATCACATTAGCCTTGCCTGGAGTATACTCGATACTCGGATTGTACTCTTGAATCATTTCGACCCATCGAGTCTGCCTGAGGTCGAGATTAGGCTGAGTGAAGATGTACTTGAGACTCTTGTGATCAGTGAAAATGTCCACTTTCCTTCCCAAGAGAAGATGTCTCCAAGTCAACAATGCGTGCACAACTGCCGCCAACTCGAGATCATGAGTGGGGTAGTTCTTCTCATTTGGCTTCAACTGGCGAGAGGTATAAGCAACAACTTTCTTCTCTTGCATTAGTACTGCACCGAGACCTTGGAGAGAGGCATCGCAAAAGACCTCGTACGGCTTGGTTTCATCAGGCGGAGTTAGAACTGGAGCAGTGATCAATTTCTCTTTCAAAGCGTTGAAAGCAACATCACACTCCGGAGACCAAACGTACTTGACGTGCTTCTGAAGAAGATTTGAGAGAGGCTTCGCGATCTTGGAGAAGTTTTCAACGAATCTTCGGCAATAACTTGCAAGACCGAGGAAGCTACGGAGTTGCTTCACATTCTGAGGAGGTTCCCAATTAACGATTGCAGACACCTTCTCAGGATCCACGGAAATGCCCTTGGCAGAGATAATATGACCAAGATAAAGAACTTCATCGAGCCAAAACTCACACTTAGAGAACTTGGCATAGAATTGATGTTCCCTTAGCTTGTCAAGAACCAAACGCAAGTGTTTGGCATGATCTTCCTTGTTCTTCGAGAAAACCAGGATATCATCGAGATAGACCAAAACAAAGTCGTTGGTGTAGGGGTTGAAGATGAAGTTCATCATGCGAGAGAACGTCGGAGGAGCATTAGCGAGGCCAAAAGACATAACAGTGTATTCATATGACCCATAGCTTGTTCTGAACGCCGTCTTTGGAATATCTTGTTCCCGAATGCGAATTTGATGATAACCCATACGGAGATCAAGCTTGGAGAATACTTGGGCACCCTTGAGTTGTTCGAATAGCTCATTAATGTTGGGAAGTGGATATTTGTTCTTGATGGTCTTCTTGTTCAATGGACGGTAATCAACACAAAGTCGGTCCGTTCCATCCTTCTTCTTCACAAAAAGAACACCACAACCCCACGGAGAAGTACTAGGCCGAATGAGACCCATCCTTTCTTGCACATCGAGCTGTTTCTTCAACTCCTTCAACTCTTCGGGGCCGAGCTTGTAAGGCCGTTTGCACACTGGTTCCGTACCGGGCTCAAGTTCAATAACGAATTCAATGGGCCGGTTTGGAGGCATGCCTGGGAGTTCTTCAGGGAAGACATCTTGATACTCACAAACAACCGGAATCTGCGAAATAGCATCCAATTCACCCTTTTCATTGAGAGAGAATAACCGGATGGTATTATCCCGAGCAGCAAAAACAATTACTTCCTCAGACGAATGAGTCAGTTGAATCTGCTTGGCTGCACAATCCAGCTGAGCTTTATGTTTAGAGAGCCAGTCCATCCCAAGAATGAGGTCGATATCAGAATTGCCAAGAACCATTGGAGAAGCCAAGAATTTGAAATCGCCCAACGTGATAGAGACATCTGGCACCTCCAGACTTGCACTCAATCGTTTGCCAGGAGAAACAATATCCATTTGTTTACCCAAATGCGAAGAAACGAACTCGTGCTTGGTAAAAAATGGCTTAGACATGAAACAATGCGATGCACCTGAATCAAAAAGAACTCTTGCAGGAATATCATTAACAGGAAGGTTACCCATGATCACATCTGACGAATCCTCTGCTTGAGCTGCATTCACCATATTGACCTTGGCGTGCTTGGGATTATGCTTGACCACAGCTGTACTTGCCGATCTGACAGGAGGAGGAGGAGGAAGACGCCTCTGGTTGAAACACTTGTTGGCGTAATGACCCTTCTGTTGGCACTTGTTGCACGTGACCTCTGAGAGCGGACGGTGGTACGGAGCACTCGATCTTGGAGCTTGAGACGAAGTCTTGTTCTGAAAGCCTGGGTTGGGTGGGTGGGACGAACCACTGCCACCTTTGCTCTTCTGCTGATACGGCTGACGGAACGGAGGAGGAGGAAGCCAATACTTCTGCTGCTTGGCCACTTGAGTAGAGGACGAAGACGAAGTGTCTCTGACTCGCTTCCTGGAAGCATCACACCTGAGCTGAGCAGCCTCTTGCTTCAGTGCCATGTTGTAGAACTCATCGTACCTCAGCGGCTCGAAGAGGACAAGAGCGAGCTGAATTTCTTCACGAAGACCACCCCTGAACTGATAGATCATGCTCTTCTCATCAGGAACATCCTGCTTGGCAAAACGGGCGAGCTTCTGGAACAACTTGTTGTAGTCATAGACAGACAAAGAGCCTTGCTTCAGATTGCAGAATTCTTCACGTTTGCTTTCAGTCACACTTTGAGGAATGTGATGAGCGCGGAAATCACGACAGAAATCATCCCAAGTGATCAAACGTCCACCTCTGGAATCCCGGTACTGCTGAAACCACTCTGCGGCCTGATCCTTGAGTTGGAAAGACGCGAACTTGACGAAATCTTCAGGTCTGACGTTGCTACATTCAAAATGCTTGCCCAGATCGACTAACCAATCATCAGCATCGGTAGCCTCAACGCAGTTACTGAACGTCTTTGGACCATTTGCGAGGAACTGATTCAGAGTTGCAAACTGGTTCTGGTTGTTGCCTTGATTCGCTTGACTGCTTTGATTCCGCTCTTGGATGATTTGCATGATCAGCTGAGTATTTGCATTAGTAGCAGCCATCACAGCCTACCATGCTTCCAGAGGAGGCGGAGGTGGCGGAGGATCTTGATTCTGGTTCTGACTGGTGCTCTTAGCGGGAGCCATCCTGAAGAGGTTGACCACCATTAGCACACAAATAGACAAATATAGAAGGTGAATCCAACGGAATGAAAAATTGCAACATAAGTCTTCACATTCGAACAAAAATGAACGAATGCACTTCTCTTGAAGTGGTCACATATTCCTAAATTGCGAAGCCACGACGAATCAGGTAGAAGAGGTACATCAACGAGGAATGGAATCAACATATGACGTCGAAGAAGAACGAATACCACAAATCGAAATAAAACCAAGGGTTGGCTTGCGGAATAAGCCGGAACAAACACATGATAGAAATTCCGTCCGAAGTGTTCGTCGTAGGACCTACACGGGCTCGACCGTACAGCACCATCATGTACAAGGCAGTGCACATGACATACGAAGCGTCCCCGAGTCAGCATAGCCAAGGACTCTTTAAGACACAACGAGGCCACTGTAAAATCGACCGTGAATAGGTGAACCACTAGACGTCGAACCCCAATTTCATATCACACATCTGTTGGAAAGATATCCTAAGGCTACTTGAATTCCCACCTATGGAACTCCCGAAACTTTCCGGTTATGCAATCAGGTGTTGAGGGTACAGGGGAAGCATAATATCTCACCCAAGCTAGCAAATCCTACATCCAGCTGCATCCATCCTTCAACACATAACCAAGAAACCTTCGGAAACCATCTATCTCAACCTTCGAAAAGCATCCGTTATACAAGTTATGGCGATACTCCCGAACTCCCGCCCTAGTACTGGGTGGCGTCGAGGTTATCTCACCAACGAACTGCATAAAGGAGATTTTTGATGTCGCGCACATATCTCAAGTATGCCAGAATTGCAACGATAGAATTATGATGACAACACCTCAGAGCTCAACTCCCCAGGACACTTCCACTAAACCCCTGACAGGAGGCACCAAGATAGTATTCTCATCATAAGCCATCGGAACAAAACTAAGATACTCGCGTGATCCTAAATTTTTTTTTAGTGAAATTTGAGAAGAGAAGAGTCAAAACTCTACGGCAGGATGCCTTACCAGAGCGATGAGGAGACTGGGAAGTAAAAAGAATTCCTAAGCTCTCCGATATATAATTCCTAAGGACTCAAAACATTTTTCTAGACACAACTCGGCTGCTAAAAACGATCAAGCAATGGGGCTCCTAAGGTCGGGGAAGGCTCTGATTACCAACTTGTAACACCCTCGATGCGACTATATCTCTCACGTGTCGAGGCATGACTTAGAGGCATAATCGCATTGAAGGTATATGTCGCAAGTGAGGCAATCTTTACACAACCCATGTACATATATAATATAAAGGGGAAAATAATAATAGTTGGCTTACACTCGCCACGTCACATCAAGGTACATAAATAGCATCCATCATACAAACACTCATGGCCTGACTACGGCGCCAAAATAGAAAGACCCCCCCCAACATGCGACTAATCCCTGAATCGAACCCCGAGCAGGCACCACTACTGATCATTAGGAAAAGAAACATAGTATCGCTGAGAGTCCTCGTCGTACTCCCACTTCAACTCGAACGCGCCATCTGGAGGAGTATCATCGGTCCCTGCATCTGGTGTAATAGTAATCTGTGAGCCACAGGGACTCAGCAATCTCGCACCCTCGCGATCAAGACTATTTAAGCTAAATAGGTAAGGAAGAGGGTAATGTGAGTGGAGCTGCAGCAAGCGACTAGCATATATGGTGGCTAACTTATTCGCAAAGGAGAGTGAGAAGAGAAGGCAAAGCACGAGCGGAAAACTAAAAGAGCAGACTACGCAAACATAACTCCAACGCCGTGTCCACTTCCCGGACTCCACCGAGAAGAGGCCATCACGGCAACACACGCAGTTGATTCATTTTAATTAATTAAGTTCAAGTTATCTACAACCGGACATTAACAAATTCCCATCTGCCCATAACCGCGGGCACGGCTTTCGAAAGATCAATCCCTGCAGGGGGGTCCCAACTTAGCCCATAACAAGCTCTCACAGTCAACGAAGGAATAGACCTCCACCCAGGACCCACCGATCAGACTCGGTATCCCGGTACAACAAGATGATTCGACAGGTCAAAACTAGTCCAGCAACACCGCCCGAATGTGCCGACAAATCCCGATAGGAGCTGCACATATCTCTTTCTCAGGGGCACGCTCGGATAGGTCAATCTACGAGTAAAACCAACCCTCGGGTTTCCCCGAGGTGGCCCCGCAGGCTGCCTGGTTCGGACCAACACTCAGAGGAGCACTGGCCCGTGGGGGGCTAAATAACGATGACCCTCGGGCTCCGGAAACCCAAGGGAAAGAAAAGGGTAGGTGGCAAATGGTAAAACCAATGTTGGGCATTGCTGGAAAAGCTTTAATCAAGGCGAACTATCAAGGGGTTCCCATTATAGCCCAACCGCGTAAGGGACGCAACAAACCGGGAACATAACACCGATATGACGGAAACTAGGGCGGCAAGAGTGGAACAAAACACTAGGCGAGAGGCCGAGCCTTCCACCCTTTACCAAGTATATAGATGAATAAATATAACATGGCAATATAATGATATCCCAACAAGTAAATAAATGTTCCAACAAGGAACGGCTCCAATCTTCACCTGCAACTAGCAACGCTATAAGAAGGGGCTTGAGCAAAGCGGTAACATAGCCAATCAATGGTTTGCTAGGACAAAGGTAGGTTAGAGGCTCAATCATGGCAATTGGGAGGCTGACAAGCAAGTGGTAGGCATCGTAGCATTGGCAAAGCAAAAGAGTGAGCAAACTAGCATAGCAAAGATAGTAGTGATTTCAAGGGTGTGATCATCTTGCCTGCACAGTTGTCAGAATTGACTGGATCCTCAAAAGCAAACTCAATGGGCTCCTCGTTAGTGAACTCGTCTCCCGGCTCTACCCAACAACACAAACAAGCAACAAGGATACAATCAACCACGTGCAAAGGCAACCAATAAGATGCAAGGATGATATGCTATGCGGGATGCGATGCGGGATGCAAGAATGCAACATGTAACAGGAAATGCATGAGCCTGGCCTCAACTTGGAAATCCAAGTGTGCCACTGGATAGAGGGGAAGAAATCCCCTGAAAACGATATAAAGATCATGGCAATCGGAGCTACGGTTTAGAAATGGCAAGCGTTTTACTAAACGAACCGATCTGCGATTTACAGCAAGTAGGCTCCTAAATGCAACAAAATGAACATGCTACAGCCACCCAACATGAAAACAAATTGCATGGCAGTGAAGTACTCATCAAGCTTAACAAATCACCATGACTGAGGCATAGGCAAATTCATCCATTAAGGGCTTCAAACAAGCATGGCAAAACTGAATAAGCAAAACAGATTTCAGACTTAGCGAAATTAACGCTAGTCTGAAATTTCAGACCACGATGCTCTCTTCGGAGCAGCAAAACAACATGAAGGAAAACCCGAACATGGCAAGTAAGAGCAGGGCATGGAGCTACTCAACAAGCTTAACAAAACACCCAAAATGACCTGGGGCCAAAAGGGTTCACAAAATACTCTACCGAGCACACGAACATCGATGAAACACAATCAGTTTTCAGACTTAGTGAAAGCTCGGACATGCTGAAATAATAACTCACGGAGGCATGTAAACGAGCTCGATGCTCTCGCTACGGTGCAATTCATGGCAAGGCAAGCATATATCCATTAAGAAGGCACAAAATGCTAGCTAGACATGGCAAGAACAATGGCATAGCATGCATGGATCACTAGCAATCACTCCGGCAAAATCGCAAAAGAGTTAACGATCTGCCCAAAACAGCAACTATCCAGAAGTTGAGCTCGATTGAGTCAACCTAGGGTGCTCCAACATAACAAGTAAAGATATGGATGGGTTAATCACAACAAGTATAACAAATCACTCTTACTGATCATCCTCAAAAGAGGCACAGATCACTAGAAAACAAGCCGGACATATAGCATCGTGAACTAAAACGGCTCAGACTTAGTGAAAATCACTAAGTCCCTGAAATCTGTAATCTCAGGTAGCCCTCTTCGCAAGCTTGCATAAGACAACACACACATCCTAAAAATACATGGAAGGCACCTCTGGAAAGAAGACAACATGCTTAACAATTCATCCCAAAGGGGCACATGCATATCATGCACGGATTAAATATGGCAAAAATGACAAAAGTGCATGTTGGACTAACGGATCTGCAATTTAACTCAACATGCCTCCTTCCAACAGAATTTTGGGCAACAAGGTGACCTCAAATGCAAATGATGCAATGGAATGAAATAATGTACTCGTCGAGTCGAAGATTTTGACATATCATACGCCCAAATCGGAGCTACGGATGCAAAGATATGGCAGGTCAAACATGTGCACTTGGATCTGAGAAAACTGGGACTTAGACGAAAATCAACCTCTTCCAGATCTGGATCTAGGGTTGGCACGGATTACGAGGTCGGCCGGAACAGTAGCTTGGGTCGCCGGAAATGTCGCGGAGGTGGCCGGAGCTCGTCGGACTGGCGCATGAAGGGGCTCACCGGCCGGATCCGGGCGGCGAGGTGGAGCGGCGGCGGCGGAGGACGAGGGGGCGGCGACTGGGGAGAGGAGGCGGCGGCGAGGATCTCTGGTGGAGGTGGCCGGCGAGGTCGCCAGAGCCGGGAACCGCGGCGGCTGCGGCTGCGGGCTCCCTGAGCCCGGGACGAAGGCGGCGAGAGGAGCGCCCGGGAGGCGCAGGGGGATCGGGCCCCGCGGGCCTGGCGCGGCGGCGATGTGGTCCGGTGGCGGTGGCGAATCGTGGCGTGCCACGTGGCGGCGGGGCGCGAAGTCGGACACGTCCGTCGGTGGGCGAACTGTCCGGCGGCGCGCGGGATTCTTTTTTTTTGGGATTAGGGTTTCGAGGTGGGAGACGGGATCCGAAAATGGAGGGGGTATAAATAGGCATATAGGGAGCTAGGAGAGTCCAAATGAGGTGCGGTTTTCGCCCACACGATCGTGATCGAACGACCGAGACGATGGAGCTGAGTTTAGTGGGTTTTGGGCCAAATTGGAGGGGTGTTGGGCTGCACACACACGAGGCCTTTTCGGTCCCTCGGTTAACCGTTGGAGTATCAAACGAAGTCCAAATGACCCGAAACTTGACAGGCGGTCTACCGGTAGTAAACCAAGGCCGCATGGCAAGTCTCGGTCCAATCCGGAAATGTTTAATCCCCACACACGAAAGAAAGCTAGAAATGGCCACCGGAGGAGAACGAAGCGCCGGAATGCAAAACGGACAACGGGGAAAATGCTCGAATGCATGAGATGAACATGTATGCAAATGCAATGCACGTGATGACATGATACGAGATGCACGAAAACAAAAACCACACACGGAGGCAAAGACCCGAACCCGAGAATTAAATATAACTTAATGCCAGAAACGGCAAGAGTTGGAGTACAATTGGGGAAGGTTACATATGGGGCGTTACAACTTGTTGGAGACTTCATATCTCTCAACTTGGGTATTTGCTTGAAATATTAACTTCAACTCCTGGAACATATCATATGGTCCATGACGTTTAAAACGTCTTTGAAGTCCCGATTCTAAGACATTAAGCATGGTGCACTAAACTATCAAGTAGTCATCATATTGAGCTAGCCAAACGTTCATAACGTCTGCATCTGCTCCTGCAATAGGTCTGTCACCTAGCGGTGCATCAAGGACATAATTTTCTGTGCAGCAATGAGGATAAACCTCAGATCACGGATCCAATTCGTATCATTGTGTAACGCCCCCGATGTAACTTTCCCAATTTGTACTCCAACTCTTGCCGTTTCCGGCATTAAGTTATATTTATTCCCGGGTTCGGGTCTTTGTCTCCGTGTGTGTTTTCCTTTTCGTGCATCTCATATCATGGCATCACGTGCATTGCATTTGCATACATGTTCATCTCATGCATTCAAGCATTTTCCCCGTTGTCCGTTTTGCATTCCGGCGCTTCGTTCTCCTCCGGTGGCCATTTCTAGCTTTCTTTCGTGTGTGGGGATTAAACATTTCCGGACTGGGCTGAGACTTGTCATGCGGCCTTGGTTTACTACCGGTAGACCGCCTGTCAAGTTTCGGGTCATTTGGACTTCGTTTGATACTCCAACGGTTAACCGAGGGACCGAAAAGGCCTCGTGTGTGTGCAGCCCAACACCCCTCCAATTTGGCCCAAAACCCACCAAACTCTGCTCCATCGTCTCGGTCGTTCGATCACGATCGTGTGGGCGAAAACCGCACCTCATTTGGACTCTCCTAGCTCCCTCTATGCCTATATATACACCCCCCCTCAAAAATCCCGGGTCTCTTCTCCCCCTAACCCTAGTCCCGCTCCTCTCCGCGCGGTCGGACACGTCTGTCGCCGCCGGACAAAACCGCCGCCGCCCCCGCGCCAATCAGATCACACCACATGGCCGCGCCTCCTCACCGCGCCGCCGGCCCGGGGAGCCCGCGCCCGGCCCCCGCGGGCCCGTTCCACGCCGCCCGGTTCCCGTCGCCCCGCCGCCGCCTCCCTCGGCTCCGGTGGCCCGCGCCACCGCAACCGCCATCTCCGGCCGGAACAAGGCCGCCTCGGAGCTCCTTCGTCGCCGGCGCCGACCACCGCCCGTGGCCGCCCTCGCCGCCACCGGTCGCCGCCGCCCCGGGTGCCACCGGATCCGGCCGCCCCTCACCGGCCCCGGCCTCTCCCCGCTGCTCCGACCTCCCTCTCCGGCAAGCTCGTCAAATCCGGCCGACGAACCTCGGGGCGCGTGCCTGCTACAGTAGATCTCAGATCTGAGAAACCGTAACCCCCCCCCCCCCCCCGGTTGACTTTCTCCCCTAATTTCCAGATTTTTGTGCTAAGTTTGACGCATCATATCTTTGCATCCGTGGCTCCGTTTTGGGCATATAATATATCAAAATCTTCGTCTCGACGAGTACATCATTTCATTACATTGCATCATTTGCATTTGAAGTCATCTTGGTGCCCAAAATTCTGTTGGAAGGAGGCATCATGAGTTAAATTGCAGATCCGTTAGCCCTACATTGACTTTTGTCATTTTTGCCATGATTATTGTGTGCATGATATGCCTGTGCCCCTTTGGGATGAATTGTTAAGCATGTTGTCTTCTTTCCAGAGGTGCCTCCCTTGCATTTTTAGGATGTGTGTGTTGTCTTGTGCAAGCTTGCAAAGAGGGGTACCTGAGTTTGTTGATTTCAGGGACTTAGTGAAAATCACTAAGTCTGGGATGTTTTAGTTCACGATGCTATATGTCCAGCTTGTTTCCTAGTGATCCGTGCCTCTTTTGAGGATGATCAGTAAGAGTGATTTGTTATGCTTGTTGTGCTTAATCCATCCATGTCTTTACTTGTTATGTTGGAGCACCCTAGGTTGACTCAATCAAGCTCAACTTTTGCATAGTTGTTAATTTGGGCAGACCGTGAACTCTTTTGCGATTTTGCCGGAGCTATTGCTAGTGATCCATGTATGCTATGCCTTTGTTCTTGCCATGTCTAGCTAGCATTTTGTGCCTTCTTAATGGATATATGCTTTCCTTGCCATGACTTGCACCGTAGCGAGAGCATCGAGCTCGTTTACATGCCTCCGTGAGTTATTATTTCAGCATGTCCCAGTTTTCACTAAGTCTGAAAACTGATTGTGTTTCATTGATGTTCGTGTGCTCGGTAGAGTATTTTGTGACCCCTTTTGGCCCCAGGTCATTTTGGGTGTTTTGTTAAGCTTGTTGAGTAGCTCCATGCCATGCTCTTACTTGCCATGTTCAGGTTTTTCTTCATGTTGTTTTGCTGCTCCGAAGAGAGCATCGTGGTCTGAAATTTCAGACTAGCGTTAATTTCGCTAAGTCTGAAATCTGTTTTGCTTATTCAGTTTTGTCATGCTTGTTTGAAGCGCTTAATGGATGAATTTGCCTATGACTCAGTCCTGGTGATTTGTTAAGCTTCTTTACTACATCACTTACATGCAATTTGTTTTCATGTTGGGTGGCTGTAGCATGTTCATTTTGTTGCATTTAGGAGCTTACTTGCTGTAAATCGCAGATCGGTTCGTTTAGTAAAACGCTTGCCATTTCCAAACCGTAGCTCCGATTGCCATGATCTTTATATCGTTTTCAGGGGATTTCTTCCCCTCTATCCAGTGGCACGCTTGGTTTTCCTTGTTGAGGCCAGGTTCATGCATTTCCTGTCACATCTTGCATTTTGCATCCCGCATCGCATCCCGCATAGCATATCATCTTTGCATCTTATTGGTTGCCTTTGCACGTGGTTGATTGTATCCTTGTTGCTTGTTTGTGTTGTTGGGTAGAGCCGGGAGACGAGTTCGCTAACGAGGAGCCCGTTGAGTTTGCTTTTGAGGATCCAGTCAACTCTGACAACTGTGCAGGCAAGATGATCATACCCTCGAAATCACTACTATCTTCGCTATGCTAGTTTGCTCGCTCTTTTGCTTTGCCAATGCTACGATGCCTACCACTTGGTTGTCAGCCTCCCAATTGCCATGATTGAGCCTCTAACCCACCTTTGTCCTAGCAAACCATTGATTGGCTATGTTACCGCTTTGCTCAGCCCTTCTTATAGCGTTGTTAGTTGCAGGTGAAGATTGGAGCCGTTCCTTATTGGAACCTTTATTTACTTGTTGGGATATCATTATATTGCTATGTTATCATTATTCATCTATATACTTGGTAAAGGGTGGAAGGCTCGGCCTCTCGCCTAGTGTTTTGTTCCACTCTTGCCGCCCTAGTTTCCGTCATATCGGTGTTATGTTCCCGGATCGTTGCGTCCCTTACGCGGTTGGCTATAATGGGAACCCCTTGATAGTTCGCCTTGATTAAAGCTTTTCCAGCAATGCCCAACATTGGTTTTACCATTTGCCACCTAGCCTCTTTTTCCCTTGGGTTTCCGGAGCCCGAGGGTCATCTTATTTCAGCCCCCCCCCCCCCCCCCGGGCCAGTGCTCCTCTGAGTGTTGGTCCACCCTAGAGCACCGTGCGGGGCTGTCCCTTGGCAACTTGGGTTATGTTGGCTCCCGTACGCTTAGCTTATCTGGTGTGCCCTGAGAACGAGATATGTGCAGCTCCTATCGGGTTTTGTCGGCACAGCGGGTGGTGTTGCTGGACTAGTTTTGACCTGTCGAATCATCTTGTTGTACCGGGATACCGAGTCTGATCGGTGGGTCCTGGGTGGAGGTCTATTCCTTCGTTGACCGTGAGAGCTTGTTATGGGCTAAGTTGGGACCCCCCTGCAGGGATTGATCTTTCGAAAGCCGTGCCCGCGGTTATGGGCAGATGGGAATTTGTTAATGTCCGGTAGTAGATAACTTGAACCTTAAATAATTAAAATGAATCAACCGAGTGTGTTGCCGTGATGGCCTCTTCTCGGCGGAGTCCGGGAAGTGGACACGGCGTTGGAGTTATGTTTGCGTAGGCTGCTCTATATAGTTTTCGCTCGTGCTTTGCCTCCTCTTCTCGCTCTCCTTTGCGAATAAGTTAGCCACCCTATATGCTAGTCGCTTGCTGCAGCTCCACTTTACACTACCCCTTTCCTACCTATTTAAGCTTAAATAGTCTTGATCGCGAGGGTGCGAGATTGCTAAGTCCTTGTGACTCACCGATTACTATTACACCAGATGCAGGGACAGATGATACCTCTCCGGATGGCGCGATCGAGCTGAAGTGGGAGTACGACGAGGACTCTCAGCGTTACTATGTGTCGTTTCCTGATGATCAGTAGTGATGCCTATTCGGGGTTAGATTCAGGGCCTAGTCGCTTGTTGGGGGTCTTTTCTATTTTGGCGCCGTAGTCGGGCCATGAGTGATTGTATGATGGATGTTATTTATGTACTTTGATGTGACGTGGCGAGTGTAAGCCAACTATGCTATTATTCCCCTTTATATTATATATGTACATGGGTTGTGTAATGGTTCCCGACTTGCGACATTGCTTTCAATGCGCCTATGTCTCTAAGTCATGCCTCGACACGTGGGAGACATAGCCGCATCAAGGGCGTTACACATTGCTACTAACATCTTTCAACACAATTTTCTCTAGGAACATATCAAAATAAACATATGAAAGCAACACGCGAGCTATTGATCTTCAACATAGATATGCTAATACTACCAGGACTAAGTTCATGATAAATTAAAGTTCAATTAATCATATTACTTAAGAACTCCCACTTAGATAGACATCCCTCTAATCCTCTAAGTGATCACATGATCCAAATCAACTAAACCATAACCGATCATCACGTGAGATGGAGTAGTTTTCAATGGTGAACATCGTTATGTTGATCATATCTACTATATGATTCACGCTCGACCTTTCGGTCTCCGTGTTCCGAGGCCATATCTGCATATGCTAGGCTCGTCAAGTTTAACCTGAGTATTCTGCGTGTGCAAAACTGGCTTGCACCCGTTGTAGATGGACGTAGAGCTTATCACACCCGATCATCACGTGGTGTCTGGGCACGACGAACTTTGGCAACGGTGCATACTCAGGGAGAACACTTCTTGATAATTTAGTGAGAGATCATCTTATAATGCTACCGTCAATCAAAGCAAGATAAGATGCATAAAAAGATAAACATCACATGCAATCAAAATATGTGACATGATATGGCCATCATCATCTTGTGCCTTTGATCTCCATCCTCAAAGCATCGTCATGATTTCCATCGTCACCGGCATGACATCATGATCTCCATCATCTTGATCTATATCAATATGTCATCACATGGTCGTCTCGCCAACTATTGCTCTTGCAACTATTGCTATCGCATAGCGATAAAGTAAAGCAATTATTGGGCGCTTGCATCTTATGCAATAGACACACAACCATAAGGCTTTTGCCAGTTGCCGATAACTTCAACAAAACATGATCATTTTATACAACAACTTATAACTCATCACGTTTTGACCATATCACATCACAACATGCCCTGCAAAAACAAGTTAGACATTCTCTACTTTGTTGTTGCAAATTTTACGTGGCTGCTACGGGCTTGGCAAGAACCAATCTTACCTACGCATCAAAACCACAATGATAGTTTGTCAAATAGACTCCGTTTTAACCTTCGCAAGGACCGGGCGTAGCCACACTCGGTTCAACTAAAGTTGGAGAAACAGTCACCCGCAAGTCACCTATGTGCAAAGCACGTCGGGGAAACCGGTCTCGCGTAAGCGTACGCGTAATGTCGGTCCGGGCCGCTTCATCCAACAATACCGCCGAACCAAAGTATGACATGCTGGTAGGCAGTATGACTTATATCGCCCACAACTCACTTGTGTTCTACTCGTGCATATAACATCAAACCATAAAACCTAGGCTCTGATACCACTGTTGGGGAACGTAGTAATTTCAAAAAATTTCCTACGCACACGCAAGATCATGATGATGCATAGCAACGAGGAGGAGAGTCTGATCTACGTACCCTTGTAGATCGTAACGGAAGCATTGACACAACATAGAGGAAGTAGTCGTACGTCTTCTTCCCGATCCGACCGATCCAAGCACCGTTACTCCGGCACCTCCGAGTTCTTAGCACACGTACAGCTCGATGACGATCCCCGGGCTCCGATCCAGCAAAGCTTCGGGGAGGAGTTCTGCCAGCACGACGGTGTGGTGACGATCTTGATGTTCTACTGTCGCAGGGCTTCGCCTAAGCACCGCTACAATACGACCGAGGTGGAATATAGTGGCAGGGGGCACCGCACACGGCTAAGGAACAATCACGTGGATCAACTTGTGTGTCTATGGGGTGCCCCCTGCCCCTGTATATAAAGGATGGAGGAGGAGGAGGCTGGCCAAGGCTAGGCGCACCAGGTGTGGAGTCCTACTAGGACTCCAAGTCCTAGTAGGAGTCCACCAAGAGGGGAGGAAGGGAGAAGGAAGTGGAGGAGTAGGAAAGGTGGCCGGCCCCCTTTTCCCTAGTCCAATTCGGACTAGAGGGGAGGGGGGCGCAGCAGCCTTTTTCCTCTTCCCACTAAAGCCCATCAAGGCCCATTACTTCTCCCGTAACTACCCGGTACTCCGAAAAATACCCGAATCACTCGGAACCTTCCCGATGTCCGAATATAGTCGTCCAATATATCGATCTTTACGTCTCGACCATTTCGAGACTCCTCGTCATGTCCCTGATCTCATCCGGGACTCCGAACTCCTTCGGTACATCAAAACTCATAAACTCATAATATAACTGTCATCGAAACCTTAAGCGTGCGGACCCTACTGTTCGAGAACAATGTAGACATGACCGAGACATGTCTCCGGTCAATAACCAATAGCGGGACCTGGATGCCCATATTGGCTCCTACATATTCTACGAAGATCTTTATCGGTCAGACTGCATAACAACACACGTTGTTCCCTTTGTCATCGGTATGTTACTTGCCCGAGATTCGATCGTCGGTATCCAATACCTAGCTCAATCTCGTTACCGGCAAGTCTCTTTACTCGTTCTGTAATACAACATCCCGCAACTAACTCATTAGTTGCAATGCTTGCAAGGCTTTAAGTGATGTGCACTACCGAGAGGGCCCAGAGATACCTCTCCGACAATCGGAGTGACAAATCCTAATCTCGAAATACGCCAACCCAACATCTACCTTTGGAGACACCTGTAGTACTCCTTTATAATCACCCAGTTATGTTGTGACGTTTGGTAGTACCCAAAGTGTTCCTCCGGTAAACGGGAGTTGCATAATCTCATAGTCATAGGAACATGTATAAGTCATGAAGAAAGCAATAGCAACATACTAAACGATCGGGTGCTAAGCTAATGGAATGGGTCATGTCAATCAGATCATTCATCTAATGATGTGATCCCATTAATCAAATAACAACTCTTTGTCCATGGTTAGGAAACATAACCATCTTTGATTAACGAGCTAGTCAAGTAGAGGCATACTAGTGACACTCTGTTTGTCTATGTATTCACACATGTATTATGTTTCCGGTTAATACAATTCTAGCATGAATAATAAATATTTATCATGATATAAGGAAATAAATAATAACTTTATTATTGCCTCTAGGGCATATTTCCTTCACTTTACTCTTGAGGACATGTTGAATTCGATGTAGTGCCTAGTACTTACTCTCTACATGTCATCCCAGTCTTGGTACTCTTGTGGTTTCTTTTGTTTGCCCTGGCTAGTGGATGTACCTGTGTTATCTAACTTTGTTTGTGCAGGTTCATTTTATCCTAAGCCAACTCAAAAACTACAAGGTAAGTGTATGCATCAAAATCATGAGTATGAGGAGTGCTTGCTTATGTACATACTGTTTGCAAGAAGGACTCATGAGCATGAAGGTATTTTCCTTGATAATCTTTTACTCTGATGCATATGGCCAAGATACATGTAACACATTGCCTACTCTATCATGATTATGCTCTCACATGCTGCTATATTTTATATTCATATGATTGCATACTGTGGGGGAGCCTATGTTTGTTACATGTCCTTCCAAAGCTTTACTTGCTGTTCTTTATATCTTTATCTAAAGCTTTGATGTATGTTGCCATCAATTACCAAAAAGGGGGAGATTGACGGCACAAGTGCTCCCTAGGTGGTTTTGATAATTGATGACAACATATCTCTTGTTGGACTAACATTTTCATCTAGTATGTTTCAGATAAGTTCAACAATGAAGTGGCATGGACTAAAGGTTGTGGGAAGGTCTCCAAGATGCTAAGGACAAAGGATT
Source organism: Triticum monococcum (assembly GCA_034509565.1). Lineage (NCBI taxonomy): Eukaryota > Viridiplantae > Streptophyta > Magnoliopsida > Poales > Poaceae > Triticum > Triticum monococcum. The sequence continues at coordinate 532,512,489 of CM067844.1, forward strand.
GGCTAAAGCTTGAAGCTCAGGACTCTTCATTTTATATTTTAGTGATCCAAGATCACATCGAGTCTTTAGGAAAAGCCAATACTATCAAGGAGGGATGAGGTGTTGCTTAATGAGCCTCTTACTTCATGTGCTTAATGATATGCTCCAAAATCCTCAGCTACTTTCCCATATCCACAAATGACCTAAACCCTAAGCCAAACTCGGTCATACCAATTATTCCTATCCGGCGCCACTGAGTTTCACTTGTCATAGCCACTGCCAGAAACCCTAATCAGTTCGGTCTCACCGATGGGATCTCGGTCTCACCGAGATGGGCTTGCAAACTCTCTGTTACCTATTGCATTACTATCGATCCCACCGAGATATGAAATCGGTCCCACCGAGTTTGCTTGGCCAACTCTCTGTTTCGCTTATTACCCAAATCGGTCCCACCGAGTTTGAGTAATCGGTCAAACCGAGTTTTGGATTTACCCTAACCCTAGCACATCGGTCCCACCGAGTTGATCCAGTCGGTCCCACCGAAATCTCTAACGGTCACTAGGTTTACCTTTTCGGTCCGACCGAGTTTGTTGATTCGGTCCCACCGAGATTGGTAAATTGTGTGTAACGGCTGGATTTGTGTGGAGGCTATATATACCCCTCCACCTCCTCTTCATTCGCAAGAGAGAGCCATCAGAACACATACACCATTCCAACTCATATGTTCTGAGAGAGAACCACCTACTCATGTGTTGAGACCAAGACATTCCATTCCTACCATATGAATCTTGATCTCTAGCCTTCCCAAGTTGCTTTCCACTCAAATCTTCTTTCCACTAGATCCAAATCCTATGAGAGAGAGTTGAGTGTTGGGGAGACTATCATTTGAAGCACAAGAGCAAGGAGTTCATTATCAACACACCGTTTGTTACTTCTTGGAGAGTGGTGTCTCCTAGATTGGCTAGGTGTCACTTGGGAGCCTCCGACAAGATTGTGGAGTTGAACCAAGGAGTTTGTAAGGGCAAGGAGATCGCCTACTTCATGAAGATCTACCGCTAGTGAGGCAAGTCCTTTGTGGGCGATGGCCATGGTGGGATAGACAAGGTTGCTTCTTCGTGGACCCTTCGTGGGTGGAGCCCTCCGTGGACTCGCGCAACCGTTACCCTTCGTGGGTTGAAGTCTCCATCAACATGGATGTAGGATAGCACCACCTATCCGAACCACGGGAAAAACATCTGTGTCTCCGATTCCGTTTGAATTCTCCAAACCCTTCCCTTTACATTCTTGCAAGTTGCATGCTTTACTTTCCGCTGCCTATACACTCTTTGCATACTTGCTTGATATGTATTGTGAATGTTGAAATTATGCCTAAAACTCCACTTAAATCGAAAAAGCTTAAAAATTGCAACTTTAGCATTAAGTGTCTAATCACCCCCTCTAGACACATCTACTTCAAGGTCCTACAGTGCCTCCAACTAATATAGTAGTAGTAGAGTACTTAGGCACATAATCCATAACATCACCATGCATTGCACGTACAACATTTAGTGGTAGTACATAGTAAGAGACAAATGCTGCCCAAGAGTTCCCTTCTCGACCTACTTTTGGGTGTTTGGTAGAGTGTATGGAGGGTGCATGAGTCCACACTAGTTTAGCACAAATACACTAGAAGAATGCATGAAGAGAACATGCATGAAGAGGGGTGTTGAGTTGAGCATGCATGAAGAGGGAACAACTATGCTGAGACGAGAACGCAACCAAACACACCCTATATGCCACACATGTTCATACCATTTGTGCCTTTCTACTTCACTTACTGTGCTACATTACTCAGGTTCGTACGTCCACACCTGGGTACATGTTCGTCTCGTAGTTCCAGTCCCATGTGTTCTTCATATAGATGGAACGATCCTTGCATAACACGTGCACCTTGATGCTAGATGTCTCGCGTGTTGGCAAAAGGATGAACAAAGCTCACGTAAAAAAATAGAGTGGAAGAACATAGATTCCAGACGACCGAGAAGGAACAAGGAACCTCGTGGTGGAGCGTCTACACTCATAATATTTAATATTATTCAGCGATATAAAATTAACCAATCATCTCCACAGTGGACTGGAAGAGTACGAAACACGGTAGCCCAGTGTAGTATCATACTAGTACATGGCTAACCCACACTATCACCATATTTCTTGGCTTCCGTGCGACACCTATCTCTAGTAATCCAGCAGCCTATATCGCTTCTCCCTCCTCGTCTCTATCAAAGTGTGGCGGGCTGGCGTTTCTGCCATCTATTGAGGTCGGTTAACTATCACATGTTAGCGACATGCCAAGAGCATTCTAAAAAAATTCCTTTCACGTTCCATTTTCAAAAAGAAAAAAACCTTTCACGTACGAATTTGCCTGTATGCTTTGAGCAACTTGCATGTCCTATACTGCTCCTGTTTGATACTCTAACTTAGCTAGAGGTTAGACTAACTCATGACTAACCCTGAACTAACTGTAGCCAAAGATGTGTTTGGGTGAAAGAGTTAGATTGACAATAAATGCACTTCATGGAGAGAGAAAAGTGATTTTTCAGTGGTCCCAATGAGAACTATCTCCAGTTAGCACCTCTTGGGTGGGATAGTTTTTTTGGTGGGTTCGGTGCAACTTGCTCCAATTTAAACCCTCATGCTTGGATAGTTTAGGGCTATTTGAGCCCCAACTAGCTCAAACTAACTCTAACCCATGGATCCAAACAGGGCCTATGGCCAGTCTCAACGCGGAGCAGTCGCGTGCACCGGGAAGCGGCGCTCTCTCGACCGTCGCGCCACTTCAAAGCCGGCGGTAGTGAGAGGTCGCCTCCGCTCTGGCCGGGCATTAATGCGGCACTGACGCTCCAGGGGGACGCTGACCATTTCACGCGGGAAGCGCGCGCTGGCAAGGGAGTATAGGTTTTGAACCGTTTCAGGTGTAGTACTGGTAGTTTGCAAAACTACTCAATTATTGCACTCAGTTTCCTAAGAAATTGTGGTAAAAAACGTTACTCCACAGCCTACTTCCCTTCTCCTTCCTCTTCCACCGCCCGCGCACGTCCGTGGGAAGCGACCGGTCAACCCATATATAGGAGTGCTAGCACAAAAGATGCATGCATGACCACTAAAATTTCCATATTAAAGCGCCGCTCCGGCGGGAGTATGGCGTATGTTGTTACCTTCGGCCGGCCCATGGCTACCGAGCGATGGCGACCAGAGAAGAGGCGGTGGGAGGGGAATGAATGCAGCTATTGTTTGGGTTCGCCTTCCGGCTTAAATAAATGTGCAGCATCACGTGTACCCGCGGGTGCACAAATTGTAACATACGTGTTTGCTTAAGTGCGCGTCACGTAACTGGTGTGTGTGTGAGAGAGAGATTCTGAGAGACAGAGTGCGTGTGTGCGACTCTACTCTTCGGACATGTACTCAACCTTTTGCATCGGGATATAAGTATAATGGTATTTACTTTAGCTAGTGATTTACGTGGCCATGTTAACGTGGTTGTGTCAAAAAAATGTCACTTCCTACTCATGATTTGCGTTATATAATTACAAGCAAAATTCTCGTGCATTGCATGGAACATCAATATGCATTTTTTTACAGAACACCTGTTGTGATTAACCCATGCAGGAGTAATCCCGTGTGTAAAAACTAGTGATATCTCAAGAATTTTATCGGAAAACTGGTATCTTGAGAATGTCATCGAAAAAAATGAAAGATGAGAGATAAGGCGAGGAGGACTGGAGCGTGGTGGTGACTGGTGGTCGGAATGGGCGGAGGGATGGGGATGGATGGCGCCGGCAGGCGGCAGCGGCCACCATGCATGCTAGATTGTTCCAGAGACTTATTCCTTTTTTAATTGCTGAGCAATGAGGTTGCGAGAGATAATGATGTGGAGAGAGGTGCCGGTATCTTTTGTAAAATTATCATAGTTTGATTTCTATCCTCAGATATAGATCATACGGTCTGTATTACAAGATGGCAGGCACACCATCACCACAAACTTGTTTTTATAAGGGTACAAATGATAAGTTTGCTGACTACTAAAGTAAAGTGGAATTTATCCATGTTATGCAAGTAAATAAAGGTGATTGTTTATCATACGGGTAAGGTTGGATGAAGGGTGGTAGGAACAAATGCTCCGCCTAGAGCATGTGTGTGTGAGATGGAGTCTTAGTGTGTGTGTGGGGTGTGTGTGTGAAAGAGAGAGAGAGAGAAGAGAGAGAGATGGAGTCTTAGTTTGTGTGTGTGTGAGAGAGAGGGAGAGAGATGGAGTCTTAGTGTGTGTGTGTGTGTTGGGGGGTGCGTGTGTGTGTGTGTGTGTCGCGGGGTCCTTTGTGGCGGATGTAATTTAACTATGCATGGCTTTCATCATAGAGAGGTGATGTGTATGGCAGAGGCCACCAATGATGGGATGCGAGAGAGAAAATGCCCGTAGAGAGGGAAGAGAAGGTGTGCGCGCGTGAGAGGAGTCGACTTCGAGAGAACGTGTTTGTTCGAGAGACACCAAGGAAGACTACTATATATCGATGGTGCATGTAGGCGGGAATTAAACTAAGGGATGGTCTTATTGGTTTCGGGGATATAGAGGAAGAGTGAGAGGCGGGGGGGGGGGGGGGGGGGGTTAGCTAGAAGGAGATTGTTAAGTGTGAGTGTGTGTTTTACCCATCCAGGCGGAAGTTATGTGCACAAAATTGGAGAACGATTCGATGTGGCGTTAGGATTGAGGGTAATTAACTACGTATGGAGACATAGAAACCTTGAACGTGCATGTGTGAGAGGTATACATGTATACGTGGGATGTGTGTGTGTGTGCGCACGCGCATGATCGAGATAAAAGAAAGAAGACATAAGTCATAAGATCAACAACATGGGAGAGACGGATCAGTATGACAATATGCATGCATGTGAGAATGCATGGAAGAAGTCCCGACAATTGAGCATGTGTTTTTGTCTTTAAGAGATAGTGGCATGGGCTGGAGCATGCATCTATGGCGAGCAGAGGGAGTGAGGCGCAACGATTGTGCAAAAGAGACCAACCTATAAATGCATATGTATGGAGAGACATATATAGTGTGGGTGATAGGAAGCAAGACTCCGTGCGAGAAAGAAATGTTGACGGAGAAACTACAGATAGATACAGAGATGGAGATGCTAGCTAGAGGGACATCCACTAGTTTGGGTGTTGGAGATGACCATCGGGTGGTTCAAAGCGTGAAGTTATATATGTGTGTGAGAGGGCACTTGACTGCATGTAGAGAGAAACATATGTAGTGTGCGTGATAGGAATCAAGAGTGAGGGCGAGAAACAAGGTTGATGGAGAAACATATAAATAGAAAGATAAAGATGCTAGCTAGTGTGCCTTAGAGATAGGAGTCGAGTGGATCAGAAGGTTGGGTTATGCGTGTGTGTGTGTGTGAGAGATAGAGAGAGGGTGCGTGTGAGTCACATACAAACAGATATCAGAGAGAAATGAGATCCAGAGAGACGGAGTTTTGTGTCTGCGAGAGAGAAAGATATTTCACAAGGAGAGTGATAGCTAGAGAGACATACGAGGGAACACGAGATATCTCTAGGGAGAGAGGGTGTGTGTGAGCGACATACAAGAGAACAATGGAGAAATATGAGACCCTGGGAGACAGAGTTTGTGTTTGTGTGTGAGAAAGAGATATTGAAGAGGAAGAGTCGTAGGTTCTCATATCTAAGGAGCGAAAGACATCTCTGTATGAGGGGTGTGCGAGTGGCACACATGGGAATAGTAGAGAGAAATGAGACCCCGGGAGACAAAGTTTTGTGTTTGTGTGAGAGAAAGAGATTCCACATGGAGAATCATAGTTAGAGACACATAGCAGGAAGCGAGATATACTTAGAGAGAGATATAGTGATGAAGGTCGAGGGAGAGAGTACCGTCAGTGTGTTATGAAGATAAAAGATTATTATCGACATATAGGTAGCACGAGACATACCTGAGAGACGATGAACGCGTATAGGTACAGAGAGATAGTCCTATATAAGCATGAGTGATAGCTATATGAGACGAATATCTGGATTAAAGGGGATTCAAATATTTAAACTGGAGATCACGACATCGTTAATATCATAACGCAAATTGGTGTATCAAACATGCATATTCATTTGAATTTGGGCACACGTGTAATGTTATATAGTTTATCAATATTGGTGATCCATAGATTCTTCAATTACAAACAATGCATGGTTTATATGCAATTAATGTCTAAACGGGATTACACTATATGTTGCGTGTGTGAAACACATTATACATGTTTGACAAGTAAAAAAAACCCGCATGAAACACACATTAATTGGAGACAGTTAGCGAGGAATGCATACATTGGATTTCAACATAAAGTGGTTTCAAATATTTGAAAATCCAAATTGATGGATACAACCTTATGAATCTGATATCATGCCATTTGTAAAACATATTTATGTATAAATGGTGTTGTGCTTTTGAAAGTATATATTAAAAAATGATGTATATAGAATGTAATTCCAATTGAAAATGGATCCCGCCCGAAAAAAATAGAATACAAACGGGATTCGAATTGAGTTGGCACGGTAAATGTGCACTCTGCAAAATTTGAATGAAGCGGGGAAAGTTGCAGTAACCGCCCGAAACCAAAATCTGCGAGATGGAAATCACTGCTGCCTATCCCTGCCACGCAAAGCCTATATGCTGGATTTCTATAGGTTTCGATAGGGGTAGGTTTGTAATTTCACCCAAACATGACGTAACCGCCTCTCACCCGGATTCATACACGGTGGGCGCCAAAACACAGTGTGTCCTCGGCCGAAATCGACTCCCTCCCCGATTCATATTCATACACGGTGGGCGCCAAAAAACAAACTCTCGTCGGCAAATATTCGGTGTATGCGAGATTACCGTCCTATCCCCAACCGACTAGTGTTGCTGTGATGTAGTAGAAATTTGAAACGGGGGCTAAGTTTGTAAATTTCCTCGCATTTGAGACAAGCGCGCCCTAAATACATGGTTCCCCCCTTCCTCTCTACCTCCCTTTTCCCCATTCGTACTCCGTGGGCGCCAAAACACCCTCTCCACCCCACCCTCCTCCGTCCGCCACCCCATCCACCGCCGTCCTCCTCCACCATGCCGGAGCAGATACCCCGACACCGCCGTCCATTACAAGAGATCGACCTCTCTCATCCACGGATTCGGACCGGGATCCTTGCATCCCGTCCTCTCGCTTCATCCCCGCCGCCGTCCACCTTGCCAGCGCCGCTCCTACGACCGTCTCGTCCACCACGCCCCGCCGCCACCGTCTACCCTCCTAGATCTGCTTCCACACCACCGATAGCCATCGCTACCGCAGCATCATCAAATTCTTAGCAGATGCGTACACGGCGCCGCACCAGAGGCGGTACTTTTTCGTATCCGCTCAACTTATTTATCGCAGTAAGAAAATAGATCGCCACTGCTTTACTCTGATTTCTTGTCTTGGTTGTGAAATTGCCTTTGTCCGGTTTGCACCTTCAGATCCACCATGGCACGCTCAACACCATACTCGCAATGCTTATGGTTTTCCCCTTTTATATTCAACACTAGTTAAATCACAGTAGACTAAATTTCAAAATTGGGTCAGTCGATTTTTCGGAGCTCGCCGGAGTTCACCGGTGCGATCGAAGGGGCTCGGGTGGTTGTGGGGCCTCGCCGAACGAAGAAAACTCGACGCAGGTGGGGGTTGGGGTGGGGGTGGCGGAGGAACACAGGCGGTGGGGGCTGGTGGTCTGGCCGGCGGCCCGTGCGGTGTTCTGTATGGGAAGAATCAGAGACGAGGAAGAAGAAGGGTTAGGAGACGTAGGATCTTCATCCAACCGCCTGAAATGGTCGAGAGACAGCTAGGAGTTGCATTCTTAATGCGCTCTTGTTCATCATGTGTGCGCACTGCGCAACCAACATTTTATTATTCAAAATCTGGTTGCTCTTCTTTACCATGTTCCTCTTCCATTCTTCTTTAATATGTACTCTCTCTGTTCCTAAATACAAGTCTTTGTATAGATTCCACCATGGACTACATATGGAGCAAAATGAGTGAATCTACACTCTAAAATGTACCTGGATACATCTGTATGTGATCCATAGTGGAAATCTCTACCAAGACTTATATTTTGGAACGGAGGGAGTACGATAGTAGTACAATATGTTCCTTGTACTGAAGATGAGCAGGAACATTTGCAGTGTAGAGGTCTATACGGTCGGTTGTGATGGACACTTTGAGCCTCTTTGATTCGTAGGATCTTGTAAACATATTAATATGATTTGTAGTGGCCTGCCCACTTGAATCCTATAAGAATAGTAAGGAAATGCGGGGAGCTGTGTCGCCTTTGAGAGTTACATTGATATTAACAGTACCACACCTTCACTTGAAGAGAGCTGGTATCCGAAGCCTTTCTAGCCGTACAGGCAATACTAGCACATATATTCCAGCAAGTTCCACTTTGCTGATTTTACTCTGATGCTTAAGGTTTTCCCATTATATCTACACTATGATCTGTGTAGCTGCTTTGTGTCGCACTAGTAGCAGTCCACTCTTGAAGCTAAACACTGCAATGAATTACAAAATTGGCACCAAGGCATTGAGTGCCATTCTGGATGCAATGAAACTCATACGCTCCCCACCTGTTGATTCTTGTTTAGAATATGATCCTAATGACTATTCTAACCTCGAGGAGTCAAAGGCAGATGGCCTGTCCTGTTCATCCATCAAGGTGCCTGTTCTAATTTGGCAATGTTTTATTGATTGCGAGTATCTTGCATATGTTGTCTTGCATTTCTTCTACTTTGTTGCACCGCCATCTGCTTAGTTTACTCATCATATATGTTGAGATGCCATGCCCATCCATTATCAATACATATTCCATCTGTCATCATACCATGTTTTTCCACTCAAATGTTGTTCTTGTGCATCAGACATCAAAAAGGAAGAGCGTGATTGCCGAACCTGAAGGAGCACCAGCAAAGTCCTTGAAAAACATGGTGGTGCCGGAGAAATCAGACAGCACCCCACTTATATTGGCTGTACAACCAGTGACACAAAACGTAGGACCGACTCCAGCAGACTGTACCCATACTTCACTGGCCGCACCACTAGCCCCACCACACATGACTTGCACTCCAGCAAAAGGTATAGCGATTTCATTTTCCATAGCACCAGTTGTACCACAGAAAAATCCCACTCCAGCAAAAAGTACAGCGAGTCCACCGGCCGAAGACCTATCCCAACTGCAGAGACGGCCAATTCCTATTGATTGGAACCCCATTCCATTTATTCCCAATTTAAAAGACAATGCTTTCAATGTTGTTAGGGACTACGTGCATGTATTCCCATCATGGGAAGATTATTGTGAAGACAAACACCATTTTCACATCTTCATGTCCAACTTACGTGTAAGTTCTATTATTCATGGCTATTATTTTCCTGTTTTTTGCTGATTGAACACATCAATGATTTACATTACATTGTTGTAACTAGGCAAGGGTCAATCTGGATAGTCATGACGAGCAAAGCTTGCTTGTGCTTTTCAAGGAAGCATTGCAGCAGTATCGGTGTTACCTGAGGAAATCACACTTTGATGGCAAGTCTACAAACGAATTTCCGGTGAAGTCTCTTGTGCTAAATTTAGAAGACATTGAATGGAAAAACCTTGTTATGCACTGGTCTCGTTCCCAGGATGAGGTACTGTCTATGAAATCACATGACAATTTGAACTTCTACTTTTCCGCATGCGCCTTAAGGGTCTTTTTTGCAGGAAATCTGCTCGAAGAAGAATTCCGGTTTGACAAGAACGACAGGATATCACAAATATGCTGCCTGCTGATTTGCTCTTGCTAGTACCTGTTGTCCTGTATCACTGTACTTGCATACATACCTTGTTCATTATGTGACAGCGGTATGCATGATAACTTGCTTATCAATTGTTCGCTCCAAATTATCTGATCTGTATGAATGGTTACATTAGTGTAGAATATATCCAATGCCAATGTTTTTTTAGCTCTGCATTGTTCTTGTAAGTACATGCTGTCCTTTATCAGTGTACTTATAATGATAGGTAGTTGTTCATGTACCATCACTCTGCATCTTATTTTCCTTTGCCCTCCATTTTCTACACATCAGATCTATATTTACTCTTACCATAAGGTTGGTACTGAAAAAGTTTAGCCGTGCATTGCTCTTGGCTCTACCTTTTGCCTGTATCGCTGCACTTACATTTATAGCTACTTGGTTATGTAGCATCACTCTTCATATTATCTTAAATATTCTCCATTTTTTCATATATTATCACATCTATATTTACTCTTAACAAAATGTAGAATAAAGGCAATGCTTTTGAAGAAGATTCTATGGTAAACTTCTTGAATTGCCCCCCATTAGCATGGACAAGGCCTTTATAGAGCCTGTCTTCATCAATAATGTAAGTTTGCCCATCTCAAGCCTTCAAACTTTGTTGTATATATTTGGTTAGGCATGACTGCAACAGCTGTTTATTTTTGGTGTTTGCATCAAATTGCTTGTTTAAAGTTTATTATATGTAGTTCATAAACAAAAGTTTGTCCTTTCTCAATTTAAGTTTTTAGTTGTACAACCAAGTTCCTTCTTCATACCATGTAAATTAAACTATACATAGCAAGTGATCTTCTTTTGCACTGCATGTATGCTTTTGTTCTTCATCTGTAATCCAGTGGTGTGGTGAACCTACCCACTACAACACAATGTCATATTCTGCAATGTCTTAACTATGAAAAATGTCATATCATTCTACTATTATTTAAACCGTCTCTTTATTTGCCAATCTAAAATGGTATAAATTGACAACACACTAACCATTGATACTTATGAGTTCTTGATCTGTAATCCAGTGGTGTCGTGAAGCTGCCAACTCCTTCACAATGTCATTTCCTGCCATGTCTTGACCTGAACAATACCATATTGTGTTAATGCAAATTTAAACTGTGTCACTTTATTCATCAGTAAGAAATGTGATGAATTGTCAGCACTGATACTTTTATGTGCCAAACCTGTCATCTGTTTGCTTGTTTATCTTTCAAAGTGAGGAAGATATAAGTGTTGAACAAGCGCAGTCTCATCATCTTGCTCAGCTGCTTGCGCTGCAGCTCCCTAGCAGGGCTAACCTTTCTTGAACTCTATTGAAGTGCTGTTGGTTTTGTATATTATTTTGTCGGTGTGTTTATTTGCACCGGTGGCGATCTTTGATGCCTAGTGTATGTAATCTGCTGTCTGCTTGTGCTTTATTATCATAGTTGCGAACTTTGATGCCCAGTGGATGTAATATGCCGTAATTTCTTTATTGTATAGCATAGGTTTTTTCTTATTCACGATGTTGCAATTATTTTACTGTATATATATCTTGTCTTCGCAGTAAACCGGCCAAACCGTAAAATTACGGTACATAATCGGGCCGTCATGCAATCACGATGTAGGTTGGGCCTGAAACGTGCCGATCAACTCACGGACCGGCAGCAGCCCGAAATGAACCCCGGCCCATGATTGTGCGAATCAAATCACGGGCTTTTAACAGGCCGAAAAATTGTCTCGGTCCTTATTTGGCCCAATCAGATATCGGCTGCGAGCAGGCCGAATGCAAACCGGGACGTAGTTAGGCGGAACTAAATGACGGTCTTTTAACAGGCTGAAATTAATATAGGGCCGAAATGTTAAACGGGCCCTTAACAGGCCAAAACTAATATGAGGCCGAATTACTAAGTGGGCCTTTAGCAAGTGGGCCCAAAAGCATAGTGTCCAGTTGACGGGATGAATCTGATATGGGCCATAATTAGGCCCAAAACCTCTTAAAGGGCCAGACCTGATCTGGGCCATAATTTGGCCCAGAACGTGGTAGGCTTTTAACGGGTCGGATCTCATATGAGCCACTATTAGGCCCGGAGCGTGGCAGGCCATTAATAGACCGTATCAAATATGGGCTGACATTTGGCCCAAAACATGATAGCCAGTTAACGGGCCGACCTACTAGGGTCCTCAAAATCTTGTGGGCCTACATCTGGGCCGGCCCATTAATGTCGGCGAAATCTCGTGGGCCTTTAGCTGGGCTGGCCCATTATGATCCGCAAGAATTTTGTGGGCCTTTACCTGGGCCGTCCTATTATGGCACACAAAAATCTTGTGGGCCTTTACCTGGGCCGGCCCATTATGGCCCACGAAATCTTGTGGGCCTTTAGCTGGGCCAGCCCATTATGGTCCGCAAAATCTCATGGGCCTTTAGCTGGGCCGGCCCATTATGGTCCGCAAAATCTTGTGGGCCTTTAGTTGGGCCGGCCCATTTAAACTTGTTGGGCCGTGCCATGTGTCGACGTATCATATGCGCCTTCTGTCCAGTGAGTGGATGACATCTGTCCCGACGATGAGCCGACACGTGTTTCCTCTAGCCAATGATGATTTTACACGTGGAAAATCCCCATTGGTCGGGGCTGTTAACGGGTTATCGGATCCAAAACCCGACCCGATAGCTTAACGGTGTTCCGTTATGGTGGATGCCACGTGTCGGTCACCCTTGACGAAAGCACTTCTGTGACGCGCGATTTATCGTCATGGAAGTCGACACTTCCGTGATGACAATTTTGGTAATGTCATGGAACACTTCTACGACAGCACAGGTATGACTATCTTGATTTTGTCATAAATTTGTCATGGATGTACATGCATGACAAAAAAGCGACCTACTGTGACAAACACGTATCATCATAGAAGTGTATTTTTTTGTAGTGCAAGTGCCAGATACAACCTGGTGATCGCTCTCTAACAGGGCGACGAGGGGAGGATCGACGGGTAGGATTATGCTACACGATGCTACTTGGTGGACTTACTTTCTACTCTCTTCTACATGCCGCTACTTGGTGGCCAGAAGCGTAGTCCTCGATAGGACTAGCTATCCCCCTCTTATTCCGGCATTCTGCAGTTCAATCCACATATGATACCCTTACTCCATTTGATACCAATGCATACATATGTAGTGTAGTTCCTTGCTTGCGAGTACTTTGGATGTGTACTCACGGTTGCTTTGCTCACCCCTTTTTCCCCTTTCAATACCCGATTGTTGCGATCAGACGATGGAGTCCAGGAGCCAGACGCCACCGTCGATGATGACACCTACTACTCTCGAGGTGCCTACTACTATGTGCAGGCTGCTGACGACGACCATGAGTAGTTTAGGAGGATCCAAGGCAGGAGGCCTCCGCCTCTTTCGATCTGTATCCCAGTTTGTGCTAGCCTTCTTAAGGCAAACTTGTTTAACTTATGTCTGTACTCATATATTGTTGCTTCCGCTGACTCGTCTATGATCGAGCTCTTGTATTCGAGCCCTCGAGGCCCCTGGCTTGTAATATGATGCTTGTATGACTTATTTTATTTGTAGAGTTGTGTTGTGATATCTTCTCGTGAGTCCCTGATCTTGATCATACATGTTTGTGTGTATGATTAGTGTACGATTGAATCGGGGCATCACAAGTTGGTATCAGAGGCGACTGCCTGTAGGAATCCCCTTCCACACTCCTTGGCTGAAGTTGAGTCTAGACATTACAAAACTTTTTACTAACATGGTTGTGTGCCTTATGGGCCCACGTCGCCATTTGGGTGGTATTAGGATCTTTTACTCCTCGTCTATACTCTGGGACTCTGATCTCTCTTCTATTCGGGTTAAAATGGTTTTACTAAATCTAACTTTAGGTTCTCGATAATACTTTCGCCCGGAGATCCCACATTCCAGAAGATCGCCTGCTACACCAGAAGATTCCGAAGATACTCTCTGATGTTCTCTCAAGACTTTGTGCCCGTTGCTTTTGTAATTCCCTACCACTAAAATATCCCTATGGATAAATACATACACCCATCGTTCTTACTTTTATTCCAAGCTGATCTTGTTATTACAAGATACCTCGAACTTCTCTCTATTGCTCCGAGAAATATTTGTGCTTAATGCCTTGTAGTTCCTTGTCGCCTGAATACACCTACAACTTAATCCTCGCACTCATCAAGGATTTGTTTCTCCCCAGTTGTTCATGTGTTCACAAAGTCTTCGAAATACTATTTGATCTTTCGAAAATTCTCAGCAGCTTATTGCTCTTGAAATTCTTGCTTGCTTGCATTATGGTTAATCCCATAAGTATAGTAATCTTATTGGCATCCTTTGCCACTATCATTTTGAGCCCATTGATTAAACAAGTGCGAATGCTCGCAATCCTCAACCAGATCCTAAAATTCATCTTTCCAGCTCAGACGCCGTTTTAAACATGAGCTGGAGCTCGACCAATCAAATTTTGCCATCGATTGTACCCCTAAGGCTATTCAACTTATCCATCCCTAATCAGAGCATTGCTTCTGATCCCTTGATTTGGAAATGATAATTCCTTTGCATTTGAGCTTTGAGTTAGTCAGTTGTTTCTAAAATCTGATCTCCTTGCATTCTTTCTTCCTCTGATAGAGTACCGATACTCGCATCAGCTCCGTTGTAGACCATAGGACCCCTTGTTGGATTATTATCCGACAATGTCCTTCTTATTTAAAATCTCATGCGCTCTTCCCCTGATACATATTGCCTTCGGTAAATTGTACCCTCTGCTTATTGTCAACCATGCTCTGCTATTGAGCGGATGTTATATGATCTAGAAGTTAGTGATATATGTTCCTAAGATATCCCTACAGGTTGAATCTATGCCTTCCCTAATCCGTGTGAACTCGAAAGATATGTGAGTCATACTCTTCTGGTGCTTCACCAGATAAATCTTTCGCACTACAAATTCTTCAAAAACGAGGAGTGAATGAAAGATTATGCATTGTGGAAATGAGAGTCGACCTTGAACTTTGTGTTCATGCCCATGGACCCGATGTGGAACTTATCATGAAGCTTCTTGTAATAATATTATTCCCCTTGTTATAACTTCATCTTGTATCTATGCTTGGTCCTTTGCAACCGTGGTTCCGACCATGATTGTTTTTCTTTGATTCCATTTCTCGGACAAGTTAAATCACTTGTCTTCTACAGATCAATGCATCTCTGCAACCTGTATTTTGATCTTCCTTCGAGTATTGCCCTCTGGTATCTCGAGAATAACAAAGAACCGTGTTGCTTCCTACGAGTCTTCATCTGGTATTGCTTCTCGTCGATTTCAGGATTCCCCGGGTTTTGAGTTGTTAGTCACTCAAGAACGTCGATAATTGAATCGATTCCACACTCCGATTCTATAACTCTAAGTAATTTTTGTTGCTTACGAGTTTAATAATCCTTCAAGTCATTCCTAGCCTGATCGACTATATCATTATCGTGCTAAATTTTAACTGTGCTACCTGGTCCTTCTTCCCGGAGCACAATTTTTGACGATGAGCTAAACCCACGTCGATCTTCCTCGTCATATCATTTCGCCTTGAACAACAAGCTTGATTTCGAGTTTGTGTCATACCCGTGGTTCCAATAACCTTTCGCTTCATCATTCCTTTGACTCGATGTCATCGCCGATCGATTACATCTTCATGAAATCCCTAGACAAGTGTGTCGTGATCATCATCAACATTCTGAGCTCTTCCAGGATATCAATTGAATTCATGATGAGAATACAATCCTTGCCCCTCGATGATTTGTGTTATCATCGACAACATTCTTGTCTTTTCCCCAACACAAACTTGTTCATATAATTTTGGAATTACATCCTTTTTGAAATGTCGATGGTTTGCAGCTGAACTCATCAGCCACATCCCCATCTATTTCCTGATAAAAAAATTCATGAGATGTTGTAGAAAATTCCCGATGAATCCATTGAATATCCAAAGTCCGACCTTTGCTTGAAGACCATGTCAATGCTATCGCAAGGCATGTATGTGGTACTCCAATTTTCAATAAGAACATTTGAAGCACAGTGCTATTTTTTTTATCATTTATCCTAACATTGTTGTATGGGTAATATCATGAGATCCCCCCTCACCTAAATTGTTTTCTACTTTCTATCCTGTCATGGATATCATGCTCCGCTTGTCCTTGGGAAGGATATACCCCCGAAATATGTGTGTATACACATTTTCCTTTCCATTATTCTGTTTAAGCCTGATAATCACTTTTCCTTTCCATTGGCTTGTTTAAACCTCCTTGTGATCTATATTATATAAGCAGTAATATTTCCCTGTTTATGTAAACACCTCGTTGTACCACTCTGTCAGTAAGACCCTGTTACTTTTCTTGATGACATTCCGGTAACCACCTATGGACGAGAACTTTGCCTATTGGTCCGCCTCATTCAACGAGCAGGAAAATGGTTCTCTTCGTCCCTCGCCCTTGGTACTGATGTTGTTGCTGACATAACTGACATGCGATACTCCGACCTGCCTTGCTATCTTGACCATGCAAATTGATTAGCACCTTCGTACCTTTAACCCACATGGTGGGCCCATAACCCATAGTGCCACAGGATCAAAACCCGACTCTCCTGTACACCCTGTTTCCAAAGTTAATCCTCGCGCTTGGCTTCGTATACAATTCACGAGCCACATTCCTAGTGATATATTCTGGTATCAGACGCAATACTTATTCATGTTGCCCTGAAACCCTCACACCTTCTGACTAGGCATTAAAAGATTTCCTGGCTGCTTGAAACTTCTTATGGTACCTTCTTACTTTGCTCTCGATATCTTCTTAAGTTTCAATTCGAGAGTTACTTTCCGTCACTTTCCCCGACGTTGTCTACCAGATAGTCAGCCTTGTAGAGGTCCGTTCTAATGGGATAACACCCTATTCTTTCGTAAGTATGATGGAGTTCCTGAAGAAGGGTCCTGACTTCATGATGACCTGAAGAAGAGAAATAAAGACATCAACGAAAAGGATCAACTACTTTGGGAAGAGCAACCAAGGCTGAGAAGATCCGCTAGAATTTCGTAACCAGAACCTTCCTCCTTTTCTTTGTCTCTTAAATCTCGGGACGAGATTTCTTGTAGTAGAGGAGAATTATGACATCCGGATAATTAAGCTACAGTAACCCTCTACTAATGATGCCACGTCACCATGATTAGTGTTGATAATCTCGCGTTGATTCAAAACCAATTCAAATTCAAATGTAAAATAAAGTCAAGCATTAAAAGTTTTTAAATGTCAAAACTAAGATGTTTAAAATGTGAAAAATAAATCAAAAGTAATAATGGTGGGGAAACACATTTTTATAAAATGTTTAAATGCGCTTAACTAATTAAAACAGTAGCAAAAACAATTATTTAAATGCCTTTTATAATTAATAAAATATTAAACTAATTTATTTGGGGACTAAACCTTATGTGGTAGTAGTATATTGAGTTATACTAATTTAGGAGCTACTCATATATTTTAGAATTAAAATTAATGTAAGAATAAAATTTAAACAGTAAAGAATGAAATAATAAGAAAAACAAAAGGTAAGTAAAAAATGCCCCCTCCCCCGCTGGGCCTCGGCCCAGCTGGCTATAAGGCCAACCAGGCCGGCCCATCTAGCTACCGTCCCCTTCCTCCTGTTCACAGGGGGGATCGTGGCAAAGATCCCCCGGCGATGGCCGAGGCATGTCGCCGTGGCAACCATCCGCCCTCCCCCACGGCGCCTACTTGACGCCCCCCAGCCCCCCTCTTCGAAACCTAGCGTGCCCGTTCCCCTCCCCACTCCCCTCGTTCACCCCACTCCCTCTCTGTCTCGTTCGCCCGAGCGCGGTCGCCGACGCACCGCCGTCGATCCCGCGACCACCAGCCACCCCGCGCCGCCCGGAGACGTCCAGGAGGACCGCTATCGACTTCTTCTTCATCTACGGGCTTTCAATCGATCGGAGCCGCACCGTATCGCCGCCATCGTCGTCTTCCCCAACCTCGGTCGACGTCATCCACCTCGTCACATAGCTCCGCCCTGGCCACCCCCAACCTCCCGAGCTCGTCTTCGAGCACCTCGGTGAGGCCCTCGACCGATTTCCTCCTTCCCCCGTCGGATTCGTAGCCGCAACCGCAGTATGTACGCCAAGTCTGAAGCTCCGTCGTGGCCGCCCCGGGGCTCCGCCCCTCGCGCTCACCGTGCCCCCTGCCTTGCCCCTGCGCGCCGTGGGCTTCCCTGCCCGCGGCCCCTAGGCCGTCCCGTTCGCGCCCCACCACTCTTGGCCGCGTCTTCTGTGCGCTGCAGCTGTCTTCTCCTGCAACTGAGCGCTTCTACTGCCTACACCTGCATCCGTGCGCTGCTGCTGCCTCTGGCGGCCTCTACCTGCTCGTGCCACGACCGTGCTGCGCCCACCGCTGCACCCGCCCGCCGCGCTACTGCCGTCGCCGCACGCCGCCTTGCTTCCTGCTCGCCGGCCTTGCCCCGCGCCCGCGCAACCACGCCCTATGCATCTCGCGTGTGCCTGCATAGCTGCTGCTCCTGCTAAGCTGTTGCCGCTGCTACTGCTCTTAATTCTTGCTGCCGCTGCCCTTGTTTGCTTGCGCTACTACCTCATGCTGCTTGCTGTTGTTGAGAATGGCCATGGCCGCTGCCTCTGCACCCATGTGTGTTGACCATGGCCACACAACCGTGGCACAACCACTCAACGTTAGGCACGGTTGTGCCAGTGGCCGGCCCAGTTAATTAGGAGTAGGTTAGATTAGGGATTAATTAGCACTAGTTAATTTATGTGACAATGACATGTGGGTTCCTTTCAATTAGATTAGTTTTATTTATTTGTTTAGGTACAGCCTATGACATGTGGGCCACTCCCTGCCCTTTTGACAATTCAAAGTTGACTTGGTCAACTCGGATTAAAACAAATTAAAATAAAACCAGAAACTTTAGAAACTGTTTAAACCTTTGAAAATTAATACAAAATAATCCGCATGTCAGATGAAAAAGTTTTATACATGAAAGTTGCTCAGAATGATGAGACGAATCGGAATACGCAATCCGTCGTCCGCCACACATCCCTAGCATAGCGAACGCGCAACTTTCCCCCTTCGGTCCGGCTGTCCGAAAACGTGAAACGTCGGGAATACTTTTCCGGATGTTTCTCCCCTTCGCCGGTAGCACCTAGTACCGCGTTAGGTCACCCTAGCACCGCGTATTGCCATGTTATGCTTTGTGATGTTTTGATTTCTCTGTTATTTATTGTGTTCCCCTCCATTACTTCTTCTCGGTAGACCCGAGACCGCGGTTGAACCAGTGACCGACTACTTCACGTTCGAGGGTCCGTTTCTGTCTGCAGAGCAACCAGGCAAGCCCCCCCTTGATCACCGGATATCGTCTACTCTTGTCTCTACTGCTTGCATTAGAGTAGTGTAGCATGTTACTGCTTTTCGTAAATCCTATCCTAATGCATAGACTGTCATTGTTGCTACAGTTATTGATACCTGCAATCCTAAATGCTTAGTATAGGATGCTAGTTTATCATCAGTGGCCCTACATTCTTGTCCGTCTGCCATGCTATACTATCGGGCCGTGATCACTCGGGAGGTGATCACGGGTATATACTATATAATTTATACATGATACATGTAGTGACTAAAGTCGGGTCAGCTCATTGAGTACCCGCGGTTGATTCACGATTTTGGGGCTGGAAGGACATACTTTCCCGACGGCCCTCTGTGTGGATCTTTGTGGCGAAGCGACAGGGCAGGTTGAGACCACCTAGGAGAAAGGTAGGCCTGGTCCTGGTCGGCGTTCGCGGTTACTTCGAGATAACACGCTTAACGAGATCTTGGTATTTGATCTGAGTCTGGCTACTGGCCTATACGCACTAACCAACTATGTCGGAACGGTTATAGGCACTCGACGTCGTGGTATCAGCCGAAGCCTTCGTGACATCAGCGACTGAGCGGCGCGTGCCGGGTTGGACAGTGTAACGTAACTTCCTTTGTAATGGAGGTTGCTAGGTCTGCTCTCCGGCCGCCCACGCAACGTGCAGGTGTGCAATGGGCGATGGGCCCAGATCCCTGCGCATAGGATTTAGACCGGAGTGCTGACTTCTCTGTTGTGCCTAGGTGGGGCTGCGACGTGTTGATCTTCCAAGGCCGGGCATGACCCCGGAAAGTGTGTCCGGACAAAGGGGATCGAGCGTGTTGGGAAATGTGGTGCACCCCTGCAGGGAAGTTAATCTATTCGAATAGCCGTGATCTTCGGTAACAGGACGACTTGGAGTTGTACCTTGACCTTATGACAACTAGAACCAGTTACTTAATAAAACACACCTTTCCACGTGCCAGATACAACCCGGTGATCACTCTCTAACAGGGCGACGAGGGGAGGATCGTCGGGTAGGATTATGCTACATGATGCTACTTGGTGGACTTACCTTCTGCTCTCTTCTACATGCTGCAAGATGGAGGTGGCTAGAAGCGTAGTCCTCGATAGGACTAGCTATCCCCCTCTTATTCCGGCATTCTGCAGTTCAGTCCACATATGATACCCTTACTCCATTTGATACCAATGCATACATATGTAGTGTAGTTCCTTGCTTGCGAGTACTTTGGATGAGTACTCACGGTTGCTTTGCTCCCTCCTTTTCCCCTTTCGATACCCGATTGTTGCGATCAGACGATGGAGTCCAGGAGCCAGACGCCACCGTCGACGACGACTCCTACTACTCCGGAGGTGCCTACTACTACGTGTAGGCCGCTGACGACGACCAGGAGTAGTTTAGGAGGATCCCAGGCAGGAGGCCTGCGCCTCTTTCGATCTGTATCCCAGTTTGTGCTAGCCTTCTTAAGGCAAACTTGTTTAACTTATGTCTGTACTCAGATATTGTTGCTTCCGCTGACTCGTCTATGATCAAGCTCTTGTATTCGAGCCCTCAAGGCCCCTAGCTTGTAATATGATGCTTGTATGACTTATTTTATTTGTAGAGTTGTGTTGTGATATCTTCTCATGAGTCCCTGATCTTGATCGTACACGTTTGCGTGTATGATTAGTGTACGATTGAATCGTGAGCGTCACATGATTCCACCCTAGCCATACCAAAGCGGACCCCCCCTTGATAGTACGGTGACTCCTACGAAACTAGTCCACCAAACAAGAAACGAAAGAGCTACACCGTCTTGAAAAACACTCCGAGGGGAAAGAAATCGTCTCGTGCCAAAGGATGAATCTCCGAAATGCTCAAAGCACACGGTTAGTCCGCAAACATGTTGTCATCAATCACCAAAACTACATCGAGAGAGATATACCTTAACAATCTCCCCCTTTTTGGTGGATTGATGACAAACAGTGATTTGCACAGGGATAAGACATGAAAGTAAAGATACTTAGAACTACAAAATATAGACGGGCTCCCCCTGAATGTGTGCACCTAGTTAGTAGTGCCTTTGGAATGAAAGACACACACATTAGGATCAACACTCCCCCTATATTTTATAGTCCAACAATCTAAGCAGAGGATACATGAGAGCAGGGTATATACCAGGATAAGCATGCAACTCATAAGATACCAAAGTACTAGATAGACATAGATAATGATAAGATAAAGATAAGGTAGCATATGTCTCACACCATATGTCTGGAACTTAGGTCTCACAGGCACAAAACCAAACAAAGCAAACGGTGACAAAACATAATGACACCACAAACCACAAAGACACACTCGCAACAGACACACTCGCAACAGCAACAACACAAATACTTAACCTCTCTCCCCCTTTGGCATCGAGACACCAAAAGGGCAAAGAGCGAAGCTACGACTCCAGGTGATAGCAAGCTGAGGATCTCGAACATCACATCCCAGCGGGATCGTCTGCACCGCCATCATTGGTCGGAAACTGCTCTGTGTCTGAATCGGTGATGTAGACTGAACCTCGTTGGTGAGATCTGATCTGTTGTTGCAGCCGATCTTTCACGACACTCCACCACCGATAGCAGCAACCTCTCGCCCGCGCACGCGATGTACATGAAGTAGAGGGTTTGAACCTTGCAGCCCAGCACGAGAAAACCAATCTCGACGAAGGTACTCACGCGCAAAACAATTTCCACGAAGAGAAATCGCAACACAGAGGTTTTCTAAAGATCCCTCCAAAACTTGATACGTGTGTCTACCCTGAAAAACACATCGTGTCTATTTCATAAAAAAATAACCTCCTTTTACAATGACCGAACTATGGCTATTTATAATAGTATAGCTCACTGGTACATGGTTTGACCAACAAGCTAACCGCACCCCTAAACCAAAAAGGAAAACAAACTTGACCATAACAACCGACTTGACTAAATCTTAGGAAACAAAAACAACTAGTACGACTTGTTATTTGGTGCTGGTGACTTCTCCTACAATTCACAG
Organism: Triticum monococcum; assembly: GCA_034509565.1. Lineage (NCBI taxonomy): Eukaryota > Viridiplantae > Streptophyta > Magnoliopsida > Poales > Poaceae > Triticum > Triticum monococcum. The sequence continues at coordinate 532,534,776 of CM067844.1, forward strand.
GTGGACCCCACCCGGTTCCTTTCAAAGAAAACAAGTCTCTAATCTTCATAGTTGTCCACGAGTACGCTTCTTTGTCAGGTGGCCGCACCAGATGGAACTTGTATATTTTTAGAACTCCTTGTTGGTGGTTAACTGCGTACATGACTAATATCCCATGGATGCACGTGAACTCATTTATCTCTGGCCCAAACTGAAACTGATCAATGATGCATGTGGATTTCTTTGCTGGCTCAAACTGAACTCCTCCCAAAATTTCTCCACGAACGTGACTCACCAAGGCTTCATGTTTCCTATGCATGCATGGCCGTACGCACATGCATGCAAGTGCTCCTGTAGGCCTACTAGTAATTTCCATGGAGTCTTGTACATTCTTCACACTTTCCTGATCAATATGTATATATTTCGATGCATCTGTGTCATCTATTTTCAATCTTGGCGATACAACAATTATATCTTCGTCTTGAACAATACTAGTATCATATTTGGCCATCTGTGCAGACTTTGTTTTATCAGTAGCGACCATCATAGATAAATTGCACGGGTTCATATCATCCTTTCCTCCTTGCATCGAAACCGTCCTTGGTTTTGAGTCATCCTCTTTAGGAATATTTTTATCTCCAGGTTGAACGCCGGTTGTAGACATATCAGCAGCTTCAGCCTTCTTTTTTGCTTCTTCCTGCTCTTTCATCTTCACAATATGTTCTTTCCTCCAAGCAATAAAACGCTCCGCACCTATTGGCACGAGGCTACACTTCTTACCCTTCTTGACGGTATATCTGTGTGTTTTGTGATCATACACAACATCATGCTCTTTGTACCATGGCTCGCCCAATAACAAGTGACATGAAATCATGGGTGCCGGAATCACATCGCACAAAACCTCGCAAAAATAATTTTCCAACAAAAACGGTACCTTGGTTTGGTGCGTGACAGTGAGCTCTTCATGACCCCAACGAAACAAGTATGGTTGTGGACGTGGTACCAGTGGTAGATTAAGCTTTTCAACCATCTCGATGCTTGCGGCGTTGACCACATTCATGTGATCGATCGTCATGGCACACGATCTCTCCCTCACCACCACACGGGTGTGAAAAAGCCCGGCCCAGCGGCATTCCTCCTCCAACTGAAATCCATAGCTTAACTTACTGAATAATGATGCGCTCATCATCTTCTCCATAGTGTCGCGAACAACCTTGCTCTGATACCACCTGATGTAGACTGAACCTCGTTGGTGAGATCTGATCTGTTGTTGCGGCCGATCTTTCACGACACTCCACCACCGATAGCAGCAACCTCTCGCCCGCGCACGCGATGTACACGAAGTAGAGGGTTTGAACCTTGCAGCCCAGCACGAGAAAACCAATCTCGACGAAGGTACTCACGCGAAAAACAATTTCCACGAAGAGAAATCGCAACACAGAGGTTTTCTAAAGATCCCTCCAAAACTTGATACGTGTGTCTACCCTGAAAAACACATCGTGTCTATTTCATAAAAGAAATAACCTCCTTTTACAATGACCGAACTATGGCTATTTATAATAGTATAGCTCACTGGTACATGGTTTGACCAACAAGCTAACCGCACCCCTAAACCAAAAAGGAAAACAAACTTGACCATAACAACCGACTTGACTAAATCTTAGGAAACAAAAACAACTAGTACGGCTTGTTATTTGGTGCTGGTGACTTCTCCTACAATTCACAGGTGGACCCCACCCGGTTCCTTTCAAAGAAAACAAGTCTCTAATCTTCATAGTTGTCCACGAGTACGCTTCTTTGTCAGGTGGCCGCACCAGATGGAACTTGTATATTTTTAGAACTCCTTGTTGGTGGTTAACTGCGTACATGACTAATATCCCATGGATGCACGTGAACTCATTTATCTCTGGCCCAAACTGAAACTGATCAATGATGCATGTGGATTTCTTTGCTGGCTCAAACTGAACTCCTCCCAAAATTTCTCCACGAACGTGACTCACCAAGGCTTCATGTTTCCTATGCATGCATGGCCGTACGCACATGCATGCAAGTGCTCCTGTAGGCCTACTAGTAATTTCCATGGAGTCTTGTACATTCTTCACACTTTCCTAATCAATATGTATATATTTCGATGCATCTGTGTCATCTATTTTCAATCTTGGCGATACAACAATTATATCTTCGTCTTGAACAATACTAGTATCATATTTGGCCATCTGTGCAGACTTTGTTTTATCAGTAGCGACCATCATAGATAAATTGCACGGGTTCATATCATCCTTTCCTCCTTGCATCGAAACCGTCCTCGGTTTTGAGTCATCCTCTTTAGGAATATTTTTATCTCCAGGTTGAACGCCGGTTGTAGACATATCAGCAGCTTCAGCCTTCTTTTTTGCTTCTTCCTGCTCTTTCATCTTCACAATATGTTCTTTCCTCCAAGCAATAAAACGCTCCGCACCTATTGGCACGAGGCTACACTTCTTACCCTTCTTGACGGTATATCTGTGTGTTTTGTGATCATACACAACATCATGCTCTTTGTACCATGGCTCGCCCAATAACAAGTGACATGAAATCATGGGTGCCGGAATCACATCGCACAAAACCTCGCAAAAATAATTTTCCAACAAAAACGGTACCTTGGTTTGGTGCGTGACAGTGAGCTCTTCATGACCCCAACGAAACAAGTATGGTTGTGGACGTGGTACCAGTGGTAGATTAAGCTTTTCAACCATCTCGATGCTTGCGGCGTTGACCACATTCATGTGATCGATCGTCATGGCACACGATCTCTCCCTCACCACCACACGGGTGTGAAAAAGCCCGGCCCAGCGGCATTCCTCCTCCAACTGAAATCCATAGCTTAACTTACTGAATAATGATGCGCTCATCATCTTCTCCATAGTGTCGCGAACAACCTTGCTCTGATACCACCTGATGTAGACTGAATCTCGTTGGTGAGATCTGATCTGTTGTTGCGGCCGATCTTTCACGACACTCCACCACCGATAGCAGCAACCTCTCGCCCGCGCACGCGATGTACACGAAGTAGAGGGTTTGAACCTTGCAGCCCAGCACGAGAAAACCAATCTCGATGAAGGTACTCACGCGAAAAACAATTTCCACGAAGAGAAATCGCAACACAGAGGTTTTCTAAAGATCCCTCCAAAACTTGATACGTGTGTCTACCCTGAAAAACACATCGTGTCTATTTCATAAAAGAAATAACCTCCTTTTACAATGACCGAACTATGGCTATTTATAATAGTATAGCTCACTGGTACATGGTTTGACCAACAAGCTAACCGCACCCCTAAACCAAAAAGGAAAACAAACTTGACCATAACAACCGACTTGACTAAATCTTAGGAAACAAAAACAACTAGTACGGCTTGTTATTTGGTGCTGGTGACTTCTCCTACAATTCACAGGTGGACCCCACCCGGTTCCTTTCAAAGAAAACAAGTCTCTAATCTTCATAGTTGTCCATGAGTACGCTTCTTTGTCAGGTGGCCGCACCAGATGGAACTTGTATATTTTTAGAACTCCTTGTTGGTGGTTAACTGCGTACATGACTAATATCCCATGGATGCACGTGAACTCATTTATCTCTGGCCCAAACTGAAACTGATCAATGATGCATGTGGATTTCTTTGCTGGCTCAAACTGAACTCCTCCCAAAATTTCTCCACGAACGTGACTCACCAAGGCTTCATGTTTCCTATGCATGCATGGCCGTACGCACATGCATGCAAGTGCTCCTGTAGGCCTACTAGTAATTTCCATGGAGTCTTGTACATTCTTCACACTTTCCTAATCAATATGTATATATTTCGATGCATCTGTGTCATCTATTTTCAATCTTGGCGATACAACAATTATATCTTCGTCTTGAACAATACTAGTATCATATTTGGCCATCTGTGCAGACTTTGTTTTATCAGTAGCGACCATCATAGATAAATTGCACGGGTTCATATCATCCTTTCCTCCTTGCATCGAAACCGTCCTCGGTTTTGAGTCATCCTCTTTAGGAATATTTTTATCTCCAGGTTGAACGCCGGTTGTAGACATATCAGCAGCTTCAGCCTTCTTTTTTGCTTCTTCCTGCTCTTTCATCTTCACAATATGTTCTTTCCTCCAAGCAATAAAACGCTCCGCACCTATTGGCACGAGGCTACACTTCTTACCCTTCTTGACGGTATATCTGTGTGTTTTGTGATCATACACAACATCATGCTCTTTGTACCATGGCTCGCCCAATAACAAGTGACATGAAATCATGGGTGCCGGAATCACATCGCACAAAACCTCGCAAAAATAATTTTCCAACAAAAACGGTACCTTGGTTTGGTGCGTGACAGTGAGCTCTTCATGACCCCAACGAAACAAGTATGGTTGTGGACGTGGTACCAGTGGTAGATTAAGCTTTTCAACCATCTCGATGCTTGCGGCGTTGACCACATTCATGTGATCGATCGTCATGGCACACGATCTCTCCCTCACCACCACACGGGTGTGAAAAAGCCCGGCCCAGCGGCATTCCTCCTCCAACTGAAATCCATAGCTTAACTTACTGAATAATGATGCGCTCATCATCTTCTCCATAGTGTCGCGAACAACCTTGCTCTGATACCACCTGATGTAGACTGAACCTCGTTGGTGAGATCTGATCTGTTGTTGCGGCCGATCTTTCACGACACTCCACCACCGATAGCAGCAACCTCTCGCCCGCGCACGCGATGTACACGAAGTAGAGGGTTTGAACCTTGCAGCCCAGCACGAGAAAACCAATCTCGATGAAGGTACTCACGCGAAAAACAATTTCCACGAAGAGAAATCGCAACACAGAGGTTTTCTAAAGATCCCTCCAAAACTTGATACGTGTGTCTACCCTGAAAAACACATCGTGTCTATTTCATAAAAGAAATAACCTCCTTTTACAATGACCGAACTATGGCTATTTATAATAGTATAGCTCACTGGTACATGGTTTGACCAACAAGCTAACCGCACCCCTAAACCAAAAAGGAAAACAAACTTGACCATAACAACCGACTTGACTAAATCTTAGGAAACAAAAACAACTAGTACGGCTTGTTATTTGGTGCTGGTGACTTCTCCTACAATTCACAGGTGGACCCCACCCGGTTCCTTTCAAAGAAAACAAGTCTCTAATCTTCATAGTTGTCCACGAGTACGCTTCTTTGTCAGGTGGCCGCACCAGATGGAACTTGTATATTTTTAGAACTCCTTGTTGGTGGTTAACTGCGTACATGACTAATATCCCATGGATGCACGTGAACTCATTTATCTCTGGCCCAAACTGAAACTGATCAATGATGCATGTGGATTTCTTTGCTGGCTCAAACTGAACTCCTCCCAAAATTTCTCCACGAACGTGACTCACCAAGGCTTCATGTTTCCTATGCATGCATGGCCGTACGCACATGCATGCAAGTGCTCCTGTAGGCCTACTAGTAATTTCCATGGAGTCTTGTACATTCTTCACACTTTCCTAATCAATATGTATATATTTCGATGCATCTGTGTCATCTATTTTCAATCTTGGCGATACAACAATTATATCTTCGTCTTGAACAATACTAGTATCATATTTGGCCATCTGTGCAGACTTTGTTTTATCAGTAGCGACCATCATAGATAAATTGCACGGGTTCATATCATCCTTTCCTCCTTGCATCGAAACCGTCCTCGGTTTTGAGTCATCCTCTTTAGGAATATTTTTATCTCCAGGTTGAACGCCGGTTGTAGACATATCAGCAGCTTCAGCCTTCTTTTTTGCTTCTTCCTGCTCTTTCATCTTCACAATATGTTCTTTCCTCCAAGCAATAAAACGCTCCGCACCTATTGGCACGAGGCTACACTTCTTACCCTTCTTGACGGTATATCTGTGTGTTTTGTGATCATACACAACATCATGCTCTTTGTACCATGGCTCGCCCAATAACAAGTGACATGAAATCATGGGTGCCGGAATCACATCGCACAAAACCTCGCAAAAATAATTTTCCAACAAAAACGGTACCTTGGTTTGGTGCGTGACAGTGAGCTCTTCATGACCCCAACGAAACAAGTATGGTTGTGGACGTGGTACCAGTGGTAGATTAAGCTTTTCAACCATCTCGATGCTTGCGGCGTTGACCACATTCATGTGATCAATCGTCATGGCACATGATCTCTCCCTCACCACCACACGGGTGTGAAAAAGCCCGGCCCAGCGGCCTTCCTCCTCCAACTGAAATCCATAGCTTAACTTACTGAATAATGATGCGCTCATCATCTTCTCCATAGTGTCGCGAACAACCTTGCTCTGATACCACCTGATGTAGACTGAACCTCGTTGGTGAGATCTGATCTGTTGTTGCGGCCGATCTTTCACGACACTCCACCACCGATAGCAGCAACCTCTCGCCCGCGCACGCGATGTACACGAAGTAGAGGGTTTGAACCTTGCAGCCCAGCACGAGAAAACCAATCTCGACGAAGGTACTCATGCGCAAAACAATTTCCACGAAGAGAAATCGCAACACAGAGGTTTTCTAAAGATCCCTCCAAAACTTGATACATGTGTCTACCCTAAAAAACACATCGTGTCTATTTCATAAAAGAAATAACCTCCTTTTACAATGACCGAACTATGGCTATTTATAATAGTATAGCTCACTGGTACATGGTTTGACCAACAAGCTAACCGCACCCCTAAACCAAAAAGGAAAACAAACTTGACCATAACAACCGACTTGACTAAATCTTAGGAAACAAAAACAACTAGTACGGCTTGTTATTTGGTGCTGGTGACTTCTCCTACAATTCACAGGTGGACCCCACCCGGTTCCTTTCAAAGAAAACAAGTCTCTAATCTTCATAGTTGTCCACGAGTACGCTTCTTTGTCAGGTGGCCGCACCAGATGGAACTTGTATATTTTTAGAACTCCTTGTTGGTGGTTAACTGCGTACATGACTAATATCCCATGGATGCACGTGAACTCATTTATCTCTGGCCCAAACTGAAACTGATCAATGATGCATGTGGATTTCTTTGCTGGCTCAAACTGAACTCCTCCCAAAATTTCTCCACGAACGTGACTCACCAAGGCTTCATGTTTCCTATGCATGCATGGCCGTACACACATGCATGCAAGTGCTCTTGTAGGCCTACTAGTAATTTCCATGGAGTCTTGTATATTCTTCACACTTTCCTAATCAATATGTATATATTTCAATGCATCTGTGTCATCTATTTTCAATCTTGGCGATACAACAATTATATCTTCGTCTTGAACAATACTAGTATCATATTTGGCCATCTGTGCAGACTTTGTTTTATCAGTAGCGACCATCATAGATAAATTGCACAGGTTCATATCAATCGGTCCACTGGCAATGCTGCTGAACCCACTCCTCCTCATCAGTGATCCTCTCCTCGGATCCGCTGTTAACAGTGGCACCCAACTGGCGCATGAGCTCCTCGTGACGTCCGCGGGCCTTCTTCTCAGAGACATGAGTCATGTACTGGCCATGAGACTCCATGCAGAAAAGTTTCTTCATCTTGCGCTTAATCCTCTTAGCCCATGAGGGCTCCACACCGGAGGGCTCATAGTCCTCATCCTTGTCAGCCTCAGCCTCGTCCTCGGACTCCATGTCAGCCTTAGAAGGTGGATCATCAGATCGAGGGGCCTGGGTGCCCCAGTTGTCCTTCTTCCTTAGATGCTTCATATCATGAGAAATCAACTCTCCAGTTTCCAGCGCAGCCCTGGGATAGTGATGTGCCCAAGCTTTCTCAGTGAGCAGCATGATGAAAGGACCATAGATCGGGCACTTGCGCTCAGAAATGGCAGACAGAAGTTCAGACCACATAACATGAGAAATGTCCAGGGACTCTCCAGTGTTTGCTTCCTTCTCATGCTGGCAGAAGAGAAGCATGTCCACAAGATAGGAGTGGACCATATCCAGATTCCCAATGCGCGGGAAAAGAGTCTCTCTGAAGACACGGTGAAGGATGTCCAGATAGGTAGACAACTCATAGGTTACCTTCTTTGTCTTTGGGGTTAACCTTCTTAGAACAGTAGGGCTAGAGGGCTTGCTTGTGAGTGGAGGTGACATTGCGGTGAGGACGGAAGTCGACTGGATTCTCAAGCCCGTGATCTTCCACCCCAAGTAACTCCATGAAGGCCTTCCACGTGATAGTGAGCAACTTTCCAGTTGTCATCCAAGTCAGAGTCCTTTCTGCATCAGTTCCAAGATGGACAGTGGCATAGAATTGGCATATGATATCAGTATCAAAGTCCTTGTTGAACTGCATGATTCCGAGAATGTTCAACTGAGTGCACATCTGAAGGGCTTCGCCAAAGTACTCAAGGTCCTTTTCCATAGGATCGGTGTCGATGGAACGGACATCAACAAAGTGATTCTTCTTAGCCTTGATCACATCAAAGAAGATGGTGAACTGAAAGCGGTTCCAGAACGGGCGGTTGACCAAAGTGGGATCTTGGTCTTCCTCATAGGGGTTGCGGCGACGCTTTGCCCAAAATTCCTTGGCAATCATCTCAAACACAGTCTTTCCCTTTGGCTTGCTTGCGGATCTCTTCGTGTGCTGAGGTGGTGGTGGAGCACTTGAGGTTGCGCTTGCTGGCGGCGGTTGAGCACTAGATGAATCACCGGCTGACTCAGAAGTGCGGTAGCGCTTTGACATGGCATGACCGGGGTTGACACGGCGGGCCTGCTGCTCAGGATGATCACCACCTGGAACCAAACACACGAGCAGAAGAAACAACATGAAAGAAAAGAGCATAAGCCACCAAACAAAACAACAAGGATCAAAACTTGGTAGGAAAAGATGGAACTGGGTATCCAGCGGTAGTACCGCGACCCATCTGCGGTAGTACCGCTCTAGGAGGGCGGTAGTACCGCGCCAGATGGGGAATGACGGTTCCCTACTGCCGTGGACAGGTCCGGAACTACCGGAGATGCCAAATTCAAAAATAAACCTACCAAACTTCAATCCACATGGCCTAGACGCCATCTCCATCCTACTCAAGCCTCGTCTTAGCCAAAATACGAGAAGAACAATGCCTATTGCCCCTAAAAACTGGATGCAATATCTAGGCAAAGAGAGAATGGAAACAGGGGCAATACCAGCATCCATGGCTAGAGGATGTGGTGGGGATCGACTCCATCAAAGGAAATGGAGAGGGACGACACGAGAACGGCGGCCAGCCGAGGCCCTCCTGCGGCGAGAGGTCGCTGGAGCGACGAGGAAGACGAGCTAGTGGGGGCGAATGGGTATGGGGGAGAAACAACTCCCCCTGCCCCGACATAACCCCCCATCGCCCGCCCCGCAGCGGTAGTATCGCTGGGGTGGGCGGTAGTGCCGCTTGACCCTTGTGAGCGGTAGTACCGCGCACGCAGCGGCAGTACTGCTCTGCCACACAAAGGACCGGCCAGAAAGGCTTAGCTCAAGAAAATAAACCGAGACAAAAACAAGAACAAACACACACACAAAACCAACAAGAAGAACGAAAAACACACACCTCTCCAAGCGAGGGCGATGGCCGAGGCCACCTATGTTTGAGTTCAGAGGTATGGCACCGCGAAGATTTTAACCTTGGGCCCATGACCGACACTCATCTTTGAAGCACAAGTATCATAAAAAATGGCTAATGTGAAAGAGTTTTATTAGTTTATGCTTTATGGGGGGAGGGAAAGTTCATTGAGAGAACAACACTCCCCCTATGTCCATGCCTACACCTAAACTAGACAACAGGTTGAGTGTGGTGGGGTGTGCAAGGGTTCAAGTCACATTACTCGAATCAATGATATTTAGCTCATGCCTTAACTCGTGAAATCTTGCTTCATCCAAAGGCTTCGTGAAAATATCTGCAAGGTTATCATGAGTGTTGACATAGTTGAGCTCTATCTCCCCTCGCCTAATGTGATCCCGGATGAAGTGATACCTAATCTCAATATGCATTGTCTTGAAGTGTTGCACCGGGTTGAGAGAAATCTTGATGGCACTTTCATTGTCACACCAAAGAGGCACTTTGTCACAAGTGACACCGTAATCCTTTAAAGTTTGCCTCATCCATAAAAGTTGTGCACAACAACTACCGACAGCCACATACTCCGCTTCCGTGGACGAGAGAGACACACAACTTTGCTTCTTGGAAGACCAACTCACCAAAGAGCAACCAAGAAATTGGCACCCTCCAGAAGTGGACTTCCTATCCACTTTGTCTCCTGCCCAATCCGAGTCCAAATACCCTACAAGCTTGAAGTTTGCTCCTCTTGGGTACCATAAGCCAAAGTTTAGGGTATGAGCCAAATATCGAAAGATTCGCTTGACCGCCACAAAGTGACTTTCCTTAGGTGCGGCTTGAAACCGTGCACAAATTCCCACACTCAACATGATATCCGGTCTAGATGCACAAAGGTAAAGTAAGGAGCCAGTCATGGAGCGATATACCTTTTGATCCACCTCTTTACCATTGGGATCAATGTCAAGTTGGCACTTGGTGGGCATGGGAGTGGAAGCCGGTTTGACATCACTTAGCTTGAATCTCTTGAGCATGTCTTGAGTGTATTTGGCTTGGTTGATGAAGGTTCCTTCTCTCCTTTCCTTCACTTCAAACCCGAGAAAGAACTTCAACTCTCCCATAGAAGACATCTCGAACTTTGAGGTCATGAGAGAGGCAAATTCCTCATTGAAAGCTTTGTTAGGGGAACCAAAGATAATATCATCAACATATAATTGGCACACAAACAACTCCCCTTTGACCTTCTTAGTAAAAAGAGTGGGGTCGATTATCCCAACTTCAAAACCACGGTCTTGTAACAACTCGCTAAGGTGATCATACCACGCACGTGGGGCTTGTTTAAGGCCATAGAGTGCCTTATCGAGTTGATACACGTGATCGGGAAAGTAGGGATCCTCGAACCCGGGGGGTTGCTTGACATATACCAATTCATTAATAGGACCATTAAGAAAAGCACTCTTCACATCCATTTGTTGTAACTTAAAGTTAGATGAGAGGCATATGCAATTAACATGCGAATGGATTCAAGACGAGCAACAGGAGCAAAGGTTTCACCATAGTCGATACCCTCGACTTGGGAGTAGTCTTGCGCTACCCAACGAGCCTTGTTGCGAATGATAATCCCATGAGCATCTTTCTTGTTCTTGAATATCCACTTTGTTCCAATGACATTGTGATTCCCCGTAGGCCTTGGCACCAATCTCCACACTTTTTTGTGATCGAAGTTGTTGAGTTCTTCATGCATGGCATTGAGCCAATCCGGATCTTCGAGCGCCTCATAGACCTTTTGGGGTTCAACACAAGAGACAAACGCATGATGTTCACAATAGTTTGCTAATTGTCTATGAGTGCTTACCCTCTTTCTTAAGCTTCCAAGCACATTTGTCATGAGATGATCCTTGGTGGAGAGCTTGGAAGCAATCTTGGCGGCACGACGCTCCAATTCCTCCTCGGGGGTGAGACGAGAAGTGGTCACTTGATCATCTTGAGTGCCGTCTTGAGCTTGTTCTTGATCTCGAGGAAGCTCTTGATCTTGAACTTGCTCGGAGGAGAGAACTTGGCCTTGGGCATCACTTGTTGTTACAACACCATCTTTAGATTGACCTTGCCCTTGGTCTTGTTCTTGAGGTTGAGGGCCTTCACTTTGTTCTTCAGAAGCGTGTGGGTCTAGGGTTGGTGAAGGTTCCACTTGAGTGGAACATTGTCCTTCTCCTTCGGCCAGAAGGGGTTCCTCAATGGGTAGGATATGAACAACACCCATTCTTCTTATGGCTTGGAGAGGAATTTCATCACCTACATCACAAGTACCACTTTGCTCCACTTGGGAGCCGCTATTCTCATCAAACTCCACGTTACACGTTTCCTTAATAAGTCCTGTGGACTTATTGAGAACCGGTAAGCATGAGAGTTTCTAGCATAACCAACAAATATGCCCTCATAAGCTCTAGCCTCAAATTTAGACAAACATACACCTTTCTTGAGAATGAAACACTTACACCCGAACACCCGGAAGTACTTGAGGTTGGGCTTGTTACCAGTGAGTATCTCATATGGAGTCTTGTTCAAGCCTTTGCGGAGGTAGAGCCGATTAGATGCACGACATGCGGTGTTGATGGCTTTGGCCCAAAAGTTGTAGGGTGACATGAATTCCGCCATCATGGTCCTTGCCGCATCCATCAACGTCCGGTTCTTCCTCTCTGCTACACCATTTTGTTGAGGGGTATAAGGTGCCGAATATTGATGCTTGATACCCTCATCACTCAAAAACTCACCCAAGGTGTAGTTCTTGAACTCGGAGCCGTTGTCACTTCTTATAGTCAAGATCTTTGTATTGTGTTGTCATTGAGCTTCATTTGCAAAGTCGATGACGGTTTGTTGGGTCTCGCTCTTTCTCTTGAAGAAATACCCAAGTGTATCTTGAATAGTCATCCACAATCACCAAGAAATACTTTCTACCCCCAAGACTATCAAAGGATGGAGGTCCAAAGAGATCCAAATGAAGGAGCTCCAAAGGCCTCTTTGAGTAGATGATAGTCGTGGGAGGGTGAGCCTTCTCATGTAGCTTTCCTTCGATGCAAGCACCGCAAGCACGATCTTTGACAAAACTAACATTTGTTAGTCCACAAACATGGCCCCCCTTGAGAAGACTTTGCAAAGATCTCATATTGACGTGGGCGAGACGGCGATGCCAAAGCCATCCCACGTCAACTTTAGCCATTAGGCATGTTGCGGTCTTAGTGGGTCGCTCCGAAAAGTTAATCACATAGAGACCGTTCTCGACATGCCCAACAAAGGCTACTTTAAGAGTCTTGCTCCACAAGAGGGCCATGGTATCAATATCAAAGAAAGTGGTAAAGCCCATGAGTGCTAGTTGACGAACAGAAAGTAAATTGTATGCAAGAGACTCAACAAGCATGACCTTCTCGATCGTAAGATCATGAGAAATGACAACTTTGCCGAGTCCCAATACCTTCGAAGACGAGCCCGTCACGCCACTCGACATTGGTGGGCATGGATGGAATCTTTTGCATGTCCACCACCAAGTCCTTGCTTCCGGTCATATGATTAGTAGCTCCACTATCGAGCAACCATGATCCCCCACCGGAAGCAAACACCTACAAGAGATCAATGCTTGGTTTTAGGTACCCATTTTGTAATGGGTCCTTTGATATTAGTAACAAGGGTCTTAGGAACCCAAATAGACTATTCAATGGACTCATAAGGAGAACCAACAAATTTGGCATAAACATGCCCATCTCTAGCATGGCACAACACATAAGAAGGCTTAAAGTCGCCGGCTTTGTTGGGAAGGGAAGCGTTGCCCTTCTTGGCATCACTACCCCTCACGGAGTTCTTATCCTTCTCCTTAGTAGCACCCTCTCCCTCCTTCACAAAGGTTTGCTTGAGTGGAGGAGGTCGTTTGGCCTTGTCATTCTTCTTCTTGTTCTTGGACTTGGGCACGTACCCAATCCCTTCCTTGGCAACAACTCCCTTTTGGTTGGTCAAAAGGTCGTTGAGGTTCTTCTAGCCTTGTATGCAAGACACAAGACCTTTCTCAAGTTGCACCTTTAGCTTAGCGTTCTCCTCAACAAGATGCACATGCTCACAACATGGGTTAGTAGCATTTGCATTATCAATTAACATCATACGTGGAAAAGTGGCTTTCTCCTTGGTTAGTTTCACTTGAAGTTGATCATGAGACTCTTTGAGGATAGCATGAGTACTCTTCAAGACCTTGTGAGCCTTGTCAAGTAGATCAAACTCCTCTTTGAGTCTAGCAAGATCAACCCCAAGTTTTGGCCTTCTCGGAGTTTAGCACACGAGAAACGACGAGAGCATGATCAAGATCTTTCTTTAACTTAGCATGATCAACGTTGTGTGACTCCTCAAGAGCCAAACGAAGACCACACTCTTCCTCAAGAGCATTGGAAAGATCTGAGATCTCATCGGCATAGTCATGGCTATGCCCCTCCATCTTGAAGATAGTATCTTCGTGAGCCTCGATTATGTCATTGGCTTCACCAAGTTGTTCCAAGAGAGCAACAAAATGCTTCTTGGATTTACTCTTGAGTTTACCCATAAAGGACTCAAACTCATTTTTCTCCACATTAGATCCCTCACATTCATCAATGCAATGCGTCAAGGAAGGATTATTAATGATGGTAGTTTTGATGTTGGGGGTTACCTTGTTGGTGGCTTTCGCCATGAGGCACTTGGCGGTGATGTTCTCATTGGGTGATTCGAAGAGAGACACTCGTGGAGTTTTTGCAATGGCAATGGAGGCCATGGCAACCGACTCACCATCTTCATCAACATCCTCATCCTCATGGTACTCTTCTTGAACCACCAATGCCTTGTGAGGGGTCTTCTTGGTGAAGTTGCTCTTGTTGTGGAAAGACTTGGCTTTGTCCTTTCGAATGAGCTTGCCACCATTGTCTTCCCTCTTCTCATACGGGCACTCCGCAACAAAATGGCTCACATTGCCACAATTGTAGCAAGTCCTCACACGTTTCTTGCTCTTCGTGCCACTTGAGTTGTTCTTATTGAAGTTTGGCCTTGAGTTTTTCTTGCTCCAAAACTGCCTTGAAGCAAGTGCCATGTGTTCATGATAGGCATACTTTGTATCTTTGGGATTTCTTTCCTCTTCTTCCTCTTCTTCTTCTTCTTCTTCTTCAACACAAACCTTGGCCTTCAATGCAAGATTGGGATTCTTTGCCCTTTGAGAACGAAGCACCGCATTGTCGGCGGTCTTGTCCAAGATGTTCATAGCCACAAACTCATCCAACACTTCACTTGAGGTCAAAGTGTGGAAGTATGGCCTTTGACGAATGACGGAGGACATGGTCTTGTGGTACGACATCATTGCCTTGAGGAATTTGCGCTTGATCCAATTGTCATCCGTATCCTTTGCTCCCATGATCTCGGAGTGAGACCGCGCATTTGGTTACTCTCCGATAAAGCTCACGAGGTTCTTCATCTTCTTTCATTGCAAACTCATCGGCTTCATCTTGCACTACTTCATAGTTGGAGCGTTGAATGCTTGCGCTTCCCCGGTGAGAGAGACAACACAAAGCCATGCATCTTTGGCTAATGCGAAGGGCCGAAGATGAGGTAGATATTCGGGTGGAATTGCATCTTGGATGATGAAGAGAACATTCTCATTGAATTGATTATTCGCGGCTTCTCAAGGAGTGAAGTTGCTTGGGTCATGCAGATATAAACCTTCTTCAATGATTCTCCAAAGATTAGTGTTCACATGATTTAAATGAGGCTTAAAGCGATAAACGCAAGAATCAAAGTCCTCATTTTTCACAATCTTAGGGGGAGGACCGGCATGATTCAAATGAGTGGAAGGAATCGGTCCACCATAAACAAGTGGTGGTTCCACATGGGCAAAGATGCCGGTGCCATTTTTACCACTAGAAGAAGGAGCCTTTTCACTACTAGCTTCCCCCTTGTTGGAGTTAGCATCCGTCACCTTGTCAGTGGGATCACCCACTTTCAATGGTGCGGTGGATAGTTTAAGCCCTTCAATGAATTTAGTAAACATGCTTTCAACCTCGGTCGTCATGGAGGTTTTCAATGTCTCCAAGGCCACATTGAATTCCTCACGAGAGACCGAGGTTCCCCCATCGCCCGTAGATGAGATCGGATTCACACCGGAGTGTTCCTCCACACTGTCTACGGTATCAACCATACTCTTCGGACGGCAAAGTCCTTAGAAAAGAGACGAGGCTCTGATACCAATTGAAAGGATCGATATGGTTGACTAGAGGGGGGGGGGGTGAATAGGCAACTAACAATTTTTAGCTTTTCTTTACCAAATTAATCTTTGCATCAAAGTAGGTTGTTTAGAAGTGCAACTAGGTGAGCAACCTATATGATGCAACAACAACAAGCACACAAGCAAGCAAGGGAATTAGCACTAATAAGCTTGCACAAGTAAAGGTATGAGATAACCAAGAGTGAAGCTGGTGAAGACGAGGATGTGTTACCGAAGTTCCTTCCTTTTGAGGGGAAGTACGTCTCCGTTGGAGCGGTGTGGAGGCACAATGCTCCCCAAGAAGCCACTAGGGCCACCGTATTCTCCTCACGCCCTCACACAATGCGAGATGCCGTGATTCCACTATTGGTGCCCTTGGAGGCGGCGACCGGACCTTTACAAACAAGGTTGGGGCAATCTCCACAACTTAATCGGAGGCTCCCAACAACACCACGAAGCTTCACCACAATGGACTATGGCTCTGTGGTGACCTCAACCATCTAGGGTGCTCAAACACCCAAGAGTAACAAGATACGCTAGGGATTGGTGGGGGAATCAAATTTCTCTTGGTGGAAGTGTAGATCAGGGCCTTCTCAACTATTCTCGAGCAAATCAACAAGTTTGATTGGCTAGGGAGAGAGATCGGGTGAAAATGGAGCTTGGAGCATTAATGGAGCTTTTTGGGGGAAGAGGTAGGTCAACGGGGAAGAAGGGGACCCCCTTTTATACTAAAGGACCCCATCCAACCGTTACCCCCGAAACAGCCCCGCAGAGGGCGGTACTACTGCAGGGGGCAGCGGTACTACCGCTGGACCCAGCGGCACTACTGCTCCCCCTTGCGGTACTACCGCCCAGCCTGGGTGGGATAGAGGTAGAGCAGGACCCAGACCCCATGCAGTACTACCGCGGAGGTAGGGTGGTACTATCGCTCACGAGCGGCACTACCGCAACTACTGCTGCAGCTTAGTGCCGCACAGTCCGACACGAGAGGCGACCCCCTCGAGTCGACACGGTAGTAGCCCGGTACCGCAGCGGTACTGCCGCTGAGGACCCTCAAGCGGTACTACCGCTGGGCACCGCGGTACTACCGCTGGGGCCAAAGACCACCCATTCAACATGGAATCAAACCTCCAATGAAGCTGGAAGGCTCAAGAGGGTGTGAAAGGAACTGTACGTGATGATTCCACCCTAGTCATACCAAAGCGGACCCCCTCTTGATAGTATGGTGACTCGTATGAAACTAGTCCACCAAATAAGAAACGAAAGAGCTACACCGTCTTGAAAAACACTCCGAGGGGAAAGAAATCGTCTTGTGCCAAAGGATGAATCTCTGAAATGCTCAAAGCACACGGTTAGTCCGCAAACATGTTGTCATCAATAACCAAACCTACATCGAGAGAGATATGCCTTAACAACAGGCCGGAATGGTCTCTTATAATAAACAAAACATTCTTGAGGACACACAAGAATTTCATCCAGTCACTTTCATCATGTTTGTTTGATTCACGTTTGCTACTTTGATAATTTGATATGTGTGTGGACCGGTGCTTGTGTGTTGTTCTTAGTTGAACAAGCCTCCCACCTATGATTAACTCCTCTCGCAAGCATCCGCAATTAAGAAACAAGAATTAAGATAAATCCAACCATAGCATTAAACATATGGATCCTGTCGTGGAATTGTCATGGCAGATGTCCTAGTGTGAGGACTTAGTCGTGAGGCCAACGCATCTATGTGGTAGCTTGAGAGGGGTTGATCGGGACGAGAGACACAACACATAAGACAAGGATTTAGACAACTTCGGGCCCTGGGAAACATCATCCGGTAATAGCCCTACATTCTGTTTATGGCTAGGTCTCATTATGCTCACGAGGGAGATGCCGTCAATCCGGCTCTCCTCTCTTTGTGTCTAGCCTTAATGATTATTTTCTTGCCCCCCTCTCTTGGGGTGCCCCGCCCCTCCTTATATAAGATGAAGGGGCGGGTTACATGTAGAGTCAAACTCAGATTAGGACTTCAACCGATTTTGACGTCTTACCATAGGCTTCTCACCATGGGCTTCTTAACGTCTTGGGCTTCTTAACGTCTTGGGCTTTTTAACGTAAGCCGGTTTACAATCCGGCTTACAATCTAGCTTACAATCTGGCTTAACTGTCTAGCTTAACTGTCCGGCTTACATGACTGTGTCTGCGGGCTTACAATGCTTGACTGTGTCTACCGGCTTACATGATTGTGTTTGCCAGCTTACATGACTGTGTCTGCCGGCTTACAATGCTTAACTGTGTCCGCCGGCTTAACCTGATTAACTGTTCCCGCTGGCTTAACCTGCTTAACTGTTCCTGCCGGCTTATATTCTGCCGGGTCACCAATGAAACATCAAGTCCCAGCCGGGTTATATCTCTGGTCGGGTGACACCGCGGGATATATCCCCGACATTAGCCCCCAGTTTAATTTGGATTCATCCATGTTAAGCTGATCCTGTAAAACAAACACAAGAACAATTTTGACAGATTATGCTCTGGGTTAAGGACTCTTGTAAGTCGACACCTGATCTTCCTTAAGTCCTTGTCATTTCCTTCTTGTGGGAAGTCCGGGTCAATATACCAGCTTCATAATCAATTTGCCGACATTGGTTTCTCACAAAAAAATATTGTGAAGAATATTGGCCTTGAAATACTCATCTGATTTTCACCCGGCTTGAACATGTAGATCTCCATTATATTCATATCACTTGTAGCCCCCAAGGGCCGGGTCATTATGCAATAATGAGCAGGGACTTTGTAAATATGATCATGTAGACTTGAGCAGCAACGTGTAGCCCCCAAGGGCCGGCTCAGTAAGATAATACCGAGCTGGGACTTTGTATATAATTCATTGATAATAACATCATATGATGTAATCTCCACCATGGGGCTTAAACCCACGTCCATAAGGTTAAGAGCTTTGTACTCTACCAACTGAGTAGTGGCTCTTTCAATATAATGGACTGAGGCTTGTGTACCTTGAATTTTTGGCAGGAGCAATTGGTATCCCCCAAGGGCCGGCTCATTACAATGGGATGAGTCGGATCTGTCAGCGTCCTGGGAACGGGGGTCCTCAGACTTTCCTGCCTGCAGCCCACGGCGTGGCTTTGCTAGCAGGCCTGTACGGCCTATCTTCATCAACAAGGCACTCAAGACCCTCGCGAGGGGCCAAGCCTCGCGAGGCGGATGACGCAAGACCTCCTTAAGAGTGGCCTCACCAGGCTGGCTCGTGAGGGGCGGAGATTTCAAGGCTAGGCAAACCTCGCGAGGTTCTCGTGACGTGAGCCGTGATGATCGAGACCAGGCGGGCGCCAGTGCACGCAATGTCCTTGTTTCCTCTTTGGTGCTAAGGGGGAAAGCGCAGGCGCGGGGTACTGAGGCGTCAAGCAAAGGTTTCCATATCAGTGCAACGAGACCAAGACCAGCCGAACGGCAAGACAGAGGTCACTGTGGAGCCCAAGACGGCGTCACCACCAGAGCCTTTGGCAGGCGAAGACTACTTTTGTTAGGATAAGCTGTACTAGCTGTCCCCTTTCAAATTAGCCGTTGTTGGCTCCCTTCCCGCTCAATATTTGGGGAGAGGACCAGGGCCTCTATAAATAGGACTAGCCACCACCATATCGGTAGGGAGGGAGACCGGAAACGAAGCCTCAAAGTGAGATAGAGAGAGACCAGAACACACACAAGTTCGCCAAGCACAAGAACACCTCAACCTCAGGAGGCTGTTCTTCCCCCTGTACTATCCATCCTCAGCCCAAGAGGCAATCCACCGCCATCACACTGGAGTAGGGTATTACACCACAACGGTGGCCCGAACCAGTATAAATATTGTGTCCTTTGTGCTACGAGTTCGTCGAGTTAGTCCGTAAGATCTTCGCACGCACCCTAGTGTTCGAACCTTAAGGGTTTTGCCGGAACCCGTGATCCAACATTTGGCGCGTCAGGTAGGGGTGCGCCGAAGCTTCCCTTCCATCGCTCCGCGTCACGTCGTTTCATCGTCTCCATGGCGGACGCTGATACGTCTCCAACGTATCTATAATTTTTTGATTGTTCCATGCTATATTATATCCTGTTTTGGACATTATTGGGCTTTATTATACACTTTTATATTATTTTTGAGACTAACCTATTAACCGGAGGCCCAGCCCAGAATTGCTCTTTTTTGCCTATTTCAGAGTTTCGTAGAAAAAGAATATCAAACGGAGTCCAAACGGAATGAAACCTTCGGGAACGTGATTTTCAGAACAAACGTGATCCAGAGGACTTGGACCCTACGTCAAGACATCAACCAGGAAGGCACGAGGTAGGGGGCGCGCCTACCCCCCCAGGCGCGCCCTCCACCCTCGTGGGGCCCATGTTGCTCCACCGACATACTTCTTCCTCCTATATATACCTACGTACTCCCAAACTACTAGATACGGAGCCAAAACCCTAATTCCACTGCCGTAACTTTCTGTATCCACGAGATCCCATCTTGGGGCCTTTTCCGGAGCTCCGCCGGAGGGGGTATCGATCACGAAGGGGTTCTACATCAACACCGTAGCCTCTCCGATGAAGTGTGAGTAGTTTACTTCAGACCTTCGGGTCCATAGTTATTAGCTATATGGCTTCTTCTCTCTTTTTGGATCTCAATACAAAGTTCTCCCCTCTCTTGTGGAGATCTATTCGATGTAATGTTCTTTTGCGGTGTGTTTGTTGAGACCGATGTAATGTTCTCTTGTGATGATCAAGTTTATCTATTAATAATATTTGAATCTTCTCTGAATTCTTTTATGTATGATTGGTTATCTTTGCAAGTCTCCTTGAATTATCAGTTTGGTTTGGCCTACTAGATTGATCTTTCTTGCAATGGGAGAAGCGCTTAGCTTTGGGTTCAATCTTGCAGCGTCCTTTCCCAGTGACAGTAGGGGCAGCCCCTGTTCAAGAATTCATCCGATTAACCAGTTAACTTGCCGATTAATCCCTACTCATAGGGTCACCGAGTAGCCGATAAACTAATAAATCGTCTGATTAATTGATTAAATGGCCGATTAACTTGCCGATTAGCCTATTAATCCCCTACTCTCCAGCCAACCGAGCAGTTACCAGTTAACGATTTCTTCAACAATGGGGGCAGCAAGGCACGTATTGTATTGTTGCCATCGAGGATAACAAGATGGGGTTTATATCATATTGCATGAGCGTATCCCTCTACATCATGTCATCTTGCTTAAAGCGTCACTCTGTTCTCTTGAACTTAATACTCTAGATGCATGCTGGATAGCGGTCGATGTGTGGAGTAATAGTAGTAGATGCAGGCAGGAGTCGGTCTACTTGTCTTGGACGTGATGCCTATATACATGATCATACCTAGATATTCTCATAACTATGCTCAATTCTGTCAATTGCTCAACAGTAATTTGTTCACCCACCGTAATACTTATGCTCTCGAGAGAAGCCACTAGTGAAACCTATGGCCCCCGGGTCTATTTTCCATCATATTAATATTCCAATACTTAGTTATTTCCTTTGCCATTTATTTTACTTGGATCTTTATTTCTCTTTATCATAAAAATATCAAAAATATTATCTTATCATATCTATCATATCTCACTCTCATAGGTGACCGTGAAGGGGTTGACAACCCCTTTATCATGTTGGTTGCGAGGAGTTTATTTGTTTGTGTAGGTGCGAGGGACTCGTGCGTGGCCTCCTACTGGATTGATACCTTGGTTCTCAAAAACTGAGGGAAATACTTACGCTGCTATGCTGCATCACCCTTTCCTCTTCAAGGAAAAACCAACGCAGTGCTCAAGAGGTAGCAAGAAGGATTTCTTGCGCCTTTGCTGGGGAGTCTACGCAAAAGTCAACATACCAAGTACCCATCACAAACCTGTATCTCCCGCATTACATTATTTTCCATTTGCCTCTCATTTTCCTCGCCCCCACTTCACCCTTGCCGTTTTATTCGCCCTCTCTCTCTCCGTCCTCCTCCTCTTTCTCTGTTTTCCTCTTTTTGCCCTTTGCAGTTTCTGCCATTATGTCTAAATCGGGGAAATTATTGTCGATAGGGACAATAATAATATCATGAAAAATTCTGATGCTCCTGCTGAAGAACCCCCTATCTTACATACAAAAAAAATTCCGAATTGGTAGTGGTAATATTATTGGAAAAGGAGTTATCCAAGATTTCTTTACTTGTGCCGGTGTTTTGCCTTCTATGGGTAGTTCTATCCTTCATAGAACTAGTAGTCTTGCATACGCTATCGCCATGCTTGTAGTTGACCTTGAAAGACAATTTATGCACATGCATCCTTGCATACAAAGGATTTTCTTAGAATTTTCTAATATTGAGCATTCTTCTGTTAAGCGTGCCGCTACTATCTTTTTGGCTCATGAGTTTAGATTTATAATAAAAGAGGCCAAAGAAATCTTTGCGCATTATAGGGTGGATGCTTGCCGTCCTCCCATAGAGGCTATCCTTTCTGATTAAGAAGAAATAATGCGTTTTCAATCTCTAGACTATGTTGCTTTCAATGAAAATCTTAGAAAAAGGGTTCCTACCAATGTTCTAGTTGATAGAATTTATGAACTTAATAATGATTTGGCTATTAGAAATAATGAAATAGGATATTCACTCGAGTATAGGCTCACAAAGTTTTGTCAGAAAATGCTTATAATTATGAATTGGTTGTGCAATACGAAGGACCAAAGGAGGAACCTATACCTCCCAAAGTTGATCTTGGGGACTTTTGTCCCATTAAATTTAGCCCTTTTGATTACTTTTTGCTTGCCTCAAATAAAAATTTCTGCCGAACGTAGAGAATATGAAATGAGTTTTAATGATCTATCTTATTATTATGGCAATACCTAGATCTATCTTCACTTTTATGCCTAGCTAGGGGCGTTAAACGATAGCGCTTGTTGGGAGGCAACCCAATTTTATTTTTATTCCTTGCTTTTTGATCCTGTTTAGTAATAAATAATTTATCTAGCCTCTGTTTTGGTTGTGTTTTTTGTGTTTTACTAGTGTTTGTGCCAAGTAGAACCGTTGGGAAGACTTGGGGAAAGTCTTTTTAATCTTGCTGTAAAAAAACAGAAACTTTAGCGCTCATGAGAATTGCTGTCATTTTTATTTGGAAAGTCCTATTTAGTTAATTATTTTTGCAGATGATTAATAGATAAATTCCTCACTTCCAGCAATTTATTTTAGATTTTTTTAGGTTCCAGATCTTGCGTTGGCTACAGATTACTACAGACTGTTCTGTTTTTGACAGATTCTGTTTTTCGTGTGTTGTTTGCTTATTTTAATGAATCTATGGCTTGTAAACTAGTTTATAAACCATAAAGAAGTTTGAATACAGTAGGTTTAACACCAATATAAATAAAGAATGATTTCATTACAGTACCTTGAAGTGGTGTTTTGTTTTCTTTCGCTAACGGAGCTCATGAGATTTTCTATTTTAAGTTTTGTGTTGTGAAGTTTTCAAGTTTTGGGTAAAGATTTGATGGATTATGGAACAAGGAGTGGCAAGAGCCTAAACTTGGGGATGCCCATGGCACCCCCAATATAATCTAAGGACAGCTAAAAGCCAAATCTTGGGGATGCCCCGGAAGGCATCCCCTCTTTCGTCTACTACCATAGGTAACTTTACTTGGAGATATATTTTTATTTACCACATGATATGTGTTTTTCTTGGAGCGTCTTGTATTATTTGAGTCTTTATTTGTTAGTTTACCACAATCATCCTTGCTGTACACACCTTTTGAGAGAGATACACATGATTCAGAAATTGTTAGAATACTCTATGTGCTTCACTTATATCTTTTGAGTTATATAGTTTTTGCTCTAGTGCTTCAGTTATATCTTTTAGAGCACGTTGGTGGATTTGTTTTATAGAAACCATTGTTCTCTCATGCTTCACTTAGATTATTTTGGGAGTCCTACAAAACAGCGTGGTAAATTGCTTTAATTATGTTAGACATTCAAGATTAATAATAAAATTTTCTTATGAGTGTGTTGAATACTATGAGAAGTTTGATACTTGATAATTGTTTTGAGATATGGAGATGGTGATATTAGAGTCATGCTAGTTGAGTAGTTGTGAATTTGAGAAATACTTGTGTTAAAGTTTGTGATTCCCGTAGCATGCACATATGGTGAACCGTTATGTGATGAAGTCGGAGCATGATTTATTTATTGATTGTCTTCCTTATGAGTGGCGGTCGGGGACGAGCGATGGTCTTTTCCTACCAATATATCCCCCTAGGAGCATGCGCGTAATACTTTGATTTGATAACTTGTAGATTTTTGCAATAAGTATATGAGTTCTTTATGACTAATGTTGAGTCCATGGATCATACGCACTCTCACCCTTCCACCATTGCTAGCCTCTCTAATACCGCGGACCTTTCGCCGGTATCATACAGCCACCATGTACCGTCCTCAAAATAGCCACCATACCTACCTATCATGGCATTTCCATAGCCATCCCGAGATGTATTTCCATGCAACTTACCACCATTCCGTTTACTATGACACACTCCATCATTATCATATTGCTTTGCGTGATCATGTAGTTGACATTGTATTCGTGGCAAAGCCACCATTCATAATTCTTTCATACATGTCACTCTTGATTCATTGCATATCCCGGTACACCGCCAGAGGCATTCACATAGAGTCATATTTTGTTCTAAGTATTGAGTTGTAATTGTTGAGTTGTAAGTAAATAAAAAAGTGTGATGGTCATCATTTTTAGAGCATTGTCCCAAGTGAGGAAAGGATGATGGAGACTATGATTCCCCCACAAGTCGGGATGAGATTCCGGACTAAATAAATAATAAAAAAAGAAGAGGCGATAAAAAAGAGAAAAGGCCCAAATAAAAAAATGAGAGAAAAAGAGAGAAGGGACAATGCTACTATCCTTTTACCACACTTGTGCTGCAAAGTAGCACCAAGATCTTCATAGAGATACTCCTATGTTATCACTTTCATATACTAGTGGGAATTTTTCATTATAGAACTTGGCTTGTATATTCCAATGACGGGCTTCCTTAAAATGCAGGTCTTCGTGAGCAAGCGAGTTGGATGCACACCCACTTAGTTCTTTTTGTTGAGATTTCATATACTTATAGCTC
The DNA here is from genome assembly GCA_034509565.1 of Triticum monococcum. NCBI lineage: Eukaryota > Viridiplantae > Streptophyta > Magnoliopsida > Poales > Poaceae > Triticum > Triticum monococcum. Next base: position 532,559,715 of record CM067844.1, read on the forward strand.
TAGTGCATCCGTTGCTTGGCAATCCCTACTCACTCACATTGATATCTATTAATGGGCATCTCCATAGCCTGTTGATATGCCTAGTTGCCGTGAGACTATCTTCCCCCTTTTTGTCTTCTCCACAACCACCATTCTATTCCACCTATAGTGCTATGTCCATGGCTCACGCTCATGTATTGCGTGAAGATTGAAAAAGTTTGAGAACACTAAAAGTATGAAACAATTGCTTGGCTTGTCATCGGGGTTGTGCATGATTTAAATACTTTGTGTGGTGAAGATGGATCATAGCAAGACTATATGATTTTGTAGGGATAAATTTCTTTGGCCATGTTATTTTGAAGAGACATAATTGCTTAAGTTAGTATGCTTGAAGTATTATTATTTCTATGTCAATATTGAAATTTTGTCCCGAATCTTTCAGATCTGAATATTCATACCACAATTAAGAAGAATTACATTGAAATTATGCCAAGTAGCATTCCACATCAAAAATTCTGTCTTTATCATTTACCTACTCGAGGGCGAGCAGGAATTAAGCTTGGGGATGCTTGATACGTCTCCAACGTATCTATAATTTTTGATTGTTCCATGCTATATTATATCCTGTTTTGGACATTATTGGGCTTTATTATGCATTTTTATATTATTTTTGGGACTAACCTATTAACCGGAGGCCCAACCCAAAATTGCTTTTTTTGCCTATTTTAGAATTTCGTAGAAAAAGAATATCAAACGGAGTCCAAACGGAATGAAACCTTCGGGAACATGATTTTCGGAACAAACATGATCTAGAGGACTTGGACCCTACGTCAAGACATCAACCAGGAAGGCACGAGGTAGGGGGGCGCACCTACCCCCCCAGGCACGCCCCCACCCTCGTGGGGCCCATGTTGCTCCACCGACGTACTTCTTCCTCCTATATATACCTACGTACTCCCAAACTACCAGCTACGGAGCCAAAACCCTAATTCCACCGCCGTAACTTTCTGTATCCATGAGATCCCATCTTGGGGCCTTTTCCGGAGCTCCACCGGAGGGGGTATCAATCATAGAGGGCTTCTACATCAACACCATAGCCTCTCCGATGAAGTGTGAGTAGTTTACTTCAGACCTTCGGGTCCATAGTTATTAGCTAGATGGCTTCTTCTCTCTTTTTGGATCTCAATACAAAGCTCTCCCCCTCTCTTGTGGAGATCTATTCGATGTAATCTTCTTTTGCGGTGTGTTTGTTGAGACCGATGAATTGTGGGTTTATGATCATGTTTATCTATGAACAATATTAGAATCTTCTCTGAATTCTTTTATGTATGATTGGTTATCTTTGCAAGTCTCTTTGAATTATCAGTTTGGTTTGGCCTACTAGATTGATCTTTCTTGCAATAGGATAAGTGCTTAGCTTTGGGTTCAATCTTGCAGTGTCCTTTCCCAGTGACAGTAGGGGCAGCAAGGCACGTATTGTATTGTTGCCATCGAGGATAACAAGATGGGGTTTATATCATATTGCATGAGTTTATCCCTCTACATCATGTCAGCTTGCTTAAAGCGTTACTCTGTTCTCTTGAACTTAATACTCTAGATGCATGCTGGATAGCGGTCGATGTGTGGAGTAATAGTAGTAGATGCAGGCAGGAGTCGGTCTACTTGTCTTGGATGTGATGCCTATATACATGAACATACCTAGATATTCTCATAACTATGCTCAATTCTGTCAATTGATCAACAGTAATTTGTTCACCCACCGTAATACTTATGCTCTCGAGAGAAGCCACTAGTGAAACCTATGGCCCCCGGGTCTATTTTCCATAATATTAATCTTCCAATACTTAGTTATTTCCTTTTCCATTTTTTACTTGTATCTTTATTTCTCTTTATCATAAAAATACCAAAAATATTATCTTATCATATCTATCAGATCTCACTCTCGTAGGTGACTGTGAAGGGATTGACAACCCCTTTATCGCATTGGTTGCGAGGAGTTTATTTGTTTGTGTAGGTGCGAGGGACTCGTGCGTGGCCTACTACTGGATTGATACCTTGGTTCTAAAAAACAGAGGGAAATACTTACGCTGCTCTGCTGCATCACCCTTTCCTCTTTAAGGGAAAACCAACAGAGTGCTCAAGAGGTAGCAGACGCACACCGCGCCGGTGCTGAGCGCCGGGCTGCCCTCGCCACCCGTGTTGCTCAGACGGCCCCTGTCAGTGGGCCACCCCGTCATTCTCCATCGCCTTCTGCCAACGCCGCCATCGGCCCGGCGGGGAACGAGCAGCAAGCATCCTCGCTGCAACCCTCGGTGCGACAGGACGGCCGCACCACCACTCCATCGCTGACTCCCGCTGGTTCGTCGTCTCACGCTCGCCGTGTTCCCACGGACGCACGGGCCGCGCTCCTCATGGCACACGAGCTCTTGCGCTACCACCCAGTCGACGACCTCTACGAAGACTGGCTTGACCGCATCGCCGAGCTTGTCCGCGCTGCAGGGGACTCCCCTGAGCCGTCCCACTCTCTGCCTCGCCCTCTGCCAGCCAAGGGCGACGTAGCTCATGAAGCACCTCCACCACCTCTGCACCAAGACGGCGCCCTAGCACCAAAGTGCGTGGCCCCATGGCGCGACCCACCGCATCCGGCGCCCGCGCGTGAAGAAAGAAGCTGCCAAGAAGTCCCTCGATCGCAAGAGAACGCTTCGCCACTTCTCGCACCGCCGCACCAGGATCGCTTGCTGTGGCAAGGCCCCGCGCCACTTGCCGTAGCGGCGCACAGGCGCCAAGACCAAGTACCACCTCCAAGGCGGGCCCTGGTGACCACGGTCGGCTGCTGCGCCTTCACCCCCGAGCTGCGTAGCGTCGCCTGGCCGGGCAAGTTCAAGCCAGATCTGCCTCCTCGCTACGACGGCACCCCTGACCCCGCGGAGTTCCTGCAGCTCTACGAGCTAAGCATCGAGGCGGCCAAAGGCGACGAGAAGGTCATGGCGAACTGGTTTCCCATGGCCCTTAAGGATGGTGCCCTCTCATGGCTCCTGAACGTGCCTCTAGGCTCGATTTCCTCCTAGGACGAGATGCGCAACCACTTCATCGCCAACTTCCAGGGCACTCGCGACCACCCCCCGGTCGCGGGTGACCTGCGCCGCATCAAGCAACAACCAGGAGAGACCCTACAGAAGTACATCCAGCACTTCAACAACGCGTGAATCAAGATCCCCAAGGTGATCGACAAGGCCATCATCTCAGTGTTCTCCGACGGCATCCGCGACGTCAAGATGAAGGAGGAGCTCGCCATCCATGAGGAGTTGTGCACGACTTTGGAGCTTTTCAACATCGCGACCAAGTGTACAAGAGCTGAGGAGGGGCGCCTCTCCCTCCTCGAGCTCCCGGCTGCGGACCCGGAGGAGAAAGCCAAGGCCAAGGACGTGAAGCGCAAGGGAGCAGCTGTGCTCGCGGCGGAACCGGACACCAAGAGCGGCAAAGACCGGCGTGAGTCATCCAAGAGTAGCCGACCATTCTTCGCCTTCCATAACCTGCATACCCACAACACCAATGACTGTCAAGAGCTGAGAGCCATTTGAGAAGGACGCTTCGGTCGGTGCCCCGAGCGCAACGACCTGGGCTACGGCCGAGGAGGAGGATGTGGTGGTAGACGCTGGGACGACCGTGGCCCGCGCCAGGAGTGGTATGACCGGCCTCGTGAGGACCGCTGGCAAGATCAGCCTCGCGAGGGCGCCTGGAGGGACCAACCTCGCGAGGATCGTCCTCAAGGCAACGCTGGCCTTCCTCCACTACCGCCACCACCCATAAGGAATGATGACCACCATCAGGACGAGTGGGTGGGGGCTTCCAGGAGCCACGTGCCATCACCTCCATTTTTGGCGGAGCTCAAGCCCCAGCCTCGCAGCGTATCTTCAAACAGTTTGCTCACGAAGTGAATGCAATCCTCCCCAAGCTCGAGGCCACACGCCTGCTCAGGTGGTCTAGGTGCCCCATCACGTTCAGTTTGGCAGATCAGCTCAAGTGCGCAGCTACTGCAGGCTTCCTCCCAATGCTTTGTTCACCAGTCATCAGCAACGTGCAAGTTACCAAGACCCTCATCGACGGCGGCGCAGGGCTCAATGTCCTGTCCGTCGTCACGTTCGACAACCTCCAAGTGCCATATGACCAGCTTCATCCTACCAAGCCTTTCTTAGGAGTGACTGGCAGCTCTACTACCCCGATCGGGCAGGTCCACCTCCCCGTTACCTTCAGAGAACGCAACAACTACCCCACCGAACTCATCGACTTCGACATCGCCTACATCCGCTTGCCATACAACACCATCCTCGGGTATCCAGCCCTGGCCAAGTTCATGGCGGTGACCCATCACGGCTACAATGTCCTCAAAATGCCGGGAAGCGGTGGAATCATCACAGTCCCGTGCGAGGGAAGAGACGCGGTGTGCTCCCTCGAGCATGCCTTCCAAGTTGCAGCAATCAACGAACCCGACAGCCAGGGCGAGCGCCCTCCTGAGGCCACCCCCAAGAAGAAGAAGCAGTTGCGCCATGCAGGGCCTCAGGCAAGCGACACCTCACTAGGATCAGCGCCAGCGCCTGGGGCACCTCCCTCCATCACATAGGAAAGCGCTCCCAGCGTCCCTCTCGGGCAGGGCTCGGGGGCTCTCTTCTGGAGGGCCTCAGACTTCGCCAACATCACGAGGGAGGCGCTTGGGCACCACTTGGAGGCGTGCTTCGCGGCACGTTTCCCTCAGGAGAACGCAGGGCAAGGAGTACCCATCGATCAGGAGTTCATCACCAAGACCACTCAAGAATTGTAAGACGCAAGGGCCATACGCGGCGGCCGCCGCTCACCAGGCGCAGCTCCCCATCCAGGCGAGGATGCCGGGTTGCGCGTCTGCATCGTCGTCCCAGGCCTCAACCGGGCCGCCTCTCAGGAGCTTTTCTAGCCTTCACGCGTGGGATGCTGCGAGGGCCCACCTCATAGCTACGTTCGCATGCCTTTTGGCCTGCCGAGCGTGGCGACCGCCTATCAGCGCAACCTGCGGAGCATCCTGCCTGCTCAGGAGGCCAGGCACCACATTGTGCTGACGGAGATGAAGACGGTCCTCAAGGAACCCCCTGGACCCCAGAGCCTCCCGAGGCTCAGGGCCCCGATGGCTCATGAGGAGTAGCCCCTTCGCCGCATACCTTCAGCTGCCCCAACTGTCCTTCATCAACAGAACCAGGTGACATTTTCCAAGTTCATTCAGCTAGGAGCGCCCCGGGGGCTGCATCATTCCCAGGCCGCGTGGGTCCGTCCCTGTGGCATGTATCCCTTTTTATGTCTTTATCTTACCTTGTTGGGGGTGCCCCTCGGGCTGCATCATCCCCAAGCCGCTCGGGCCTGACCCAGTGGCATGCATCTTCCATGCATTTACCTGAGCTAGGTTGCCTTTCATGCTTAATCTATCTATGACTATCACCTGCTTGATTGTCGCCCACCATGGGAGCCGCGTGCTGGTCGTCTTTCTTCAGGACCCTTCGTGTTGTCTAACCACCTCGCATGACCAAGACAATGAACAAGAACCAAGACTAGGCGCAACCCGCCTTGAGGTAGGGCCTCGTGAGTCCCGCGCTGGCTCACGAGTGCCCAGGCACACCTCGTCTAGCCCTGCCGTGCAAGCCACGTGTCAGGGCGGGGTAGTACACGCCCCGGGGGCTCTCCATAGTAGGGAGTCCCCCCTCACGCACCAGAAGCAAACAAGCAATCACCACAGCGACCGGTGCCCTTCCGCGCGCTAACTTGCAGGGACCACCTAAGGGCCACAGCAGGCGGTACTGCGGACTCTCCCTCTTCTCTCATGTGATTCGCTTGCGCGTTAAAAGGGGGGCTCCTGAGCATCGCGCCTCGGGAGCTCTTACTGGCTCTCCAGCCCTCACCCCCTGGCCTTGACCATGGCACGCGACCTGGCATACCAGCGGCGGTTGAGCTCGCTCGAGGGCCGGGACCTAAGGACGCAGAGCACCAAGAAGAACATGGAGGGGAGGGGGAGGCCCGCATGGGCCTGACCAAGCTACACTACGGTGGCTAACATACGAGTTCGGCACGACTCGAGGAGCCAACCCCGGGCAGCCAAGATAAGTTCTCGCTCTGGATCCACCAGTCACTACGGCATGAGACCCTCGCTCACTCCCTTCGCTGCCCTGTCGCGGCAACATTTTCTTCCTTTCCCATCCTAAGACAGCTGTTTGTGCACTAAAGGGGACCTCTTGAGCATCGCGCCTCAGGAGCTCTTACTGGACCTCGGGCCGCTCACCTCCTGGCCTTGACCATGGCACGCGACCTGGCATAGCAGCGACGGCTGCAGCCGCCTGGGGACCGGGACCTGTCAGTGTAGAGCACCAAGCTGCCATGGGATTGGAAAGGGGAGGCCGAGCCTCGGTAGGATATGCGCACGCAAATCTTCATAATAAGCGCTATATTGACAAAAGGCATTACAGAAGCTTTACACGCCCCCACGGGGTTCATTTCTTGATTCCTCGCAAGGAACAAAAGGGGAGGAATTCCTAGGAGTCCTATCTACACACCAGATGTCGCCGACGCCATCATCAACAGTGGGCCACGTGATGCCGGCGCCAACCCCATCCAGATCAGCGGCTGGACGCCGCAACCCTGCTCTGGGCTTGGTGGGAGCTTGGGGGCACGTAGCTGTCATCGCTCGTCTCCGGAGACTCCACGAGCTCAAGAGAGTTGCTGGACCACCAGGAGTCGCCGCTGTCTCTGGGGAAGCTGCAGGCGAGGCCTGCGGCGGGCCTAGCGCCTGCCGCAGCGTCGTCCTAGCGACCTCCTTTAGGGAAACACTCCAGGCGGCGGCCTTCCTTGTCGAAGATCTTGAAGAGCAGCACGGAGGCACCGTCGTACTCGAATTGGATCGCGAGGGTGCCTCCGCGTGGCAGACTCCGGCAATCTCGCCCCAGCCTCGGGTCATGAAGATCTTCCTAGAGGCAACATCTCCAATCTCCACACCAGTCGCTGGGGCATCGCAGTCGGCATGTTGCAGCCAAAGCTCACGAAGGCCCCTCGGCGGCATCTCGGCAGCGAAGAACTGCGGGAGGCGAATCCAGGGACTTGTCAAGTCGGGCAGTTGCCGAGGCAGCGTGGGGAAGCGGAGACACCCACGTCCAATCAACCGCCACGCATTGACCAAGGCCGCAGGCTATTGGGGCCCACGGCACTCCGCATTTGACCTTTGGCTTCGCCTCGAAGCCAAGCCCGAGCGCGCCTTGGGCCCGGGGGCTATTGTCGGCGTTCTGGGAACGGGGGTCCCTAGACTTGCCTGCCTGCGGCCCACGGCGTGGCTTTGCTAGCAGGCATGTATGACCCATCTTCATCAACAAGGCACTCAAGACCCTCGTGAGGCGGATGATGCAAGACCTCCTCAAGAGTGGCCTCACCAGGCTGGCTCGCGGGGCGGAGAGTTCAAGGCCAGGCAAACCTCGCGAGGTTCTCTTGACGTGAGCCGTGACGATCGAGACCAGGCGGACACCAGCGCACGCAACGTCCTTGTTTCCTCTTTGGTGCTAAGGGGGCAAGCGCAGGCGCGAGGTATCGAGGCGTTAAGAAAAGGTTTCCATATCAGTGCAACGAGACCAAGACCAGCCGGACGGCAAGACGGAGGTCACCGTGGAGCCCAAGAAGGCGTCACCACCAGAGCCTTTGGTAGGCGAAGACCACTTTTGTCAGGATAAGCTATACTAGTTGTACCCTTTCAAATTGGCAATTGTTGGCTCCCTTCCCGCTCAATATTTGAGGAGAGGACCAGGGCCTCTATAAATAGGACTAGCCACCACCATATCGGTAGGTAGGGAGACCGGAAATGAAGCCTCAAAGTGAGATAGAGAGAGACCAGAACACACACAAGTTCGCCAAGCACAAGAACACCTCAACCTCAGGAGGTTGTTCTTCCCCCTGTACTATCCATCCTCAGCCCAAGAGGCAATCCGCCACCACCACACTGGAGTAGGGTATTACACCAGAACGGTGGCCCGAACCAGTATAAATCTTGTGTCCTTTGTGCTGCGAGTTCGCCGAGTTAGTCCGTAAGATCTTAGCTGAACCAGGACGTAGATCAGTAGGGGGGAGATCTTCGCGCGCACCCCAGTGTTCGTACCTTAAGGGTTTTGCCGGAACCCGTGATCCAACAGGGTCTTCTATAAGTTGATAAAAAATGACTTTACATTAGCCCCCAAGTGCCATGGTGCATGCTGGCAGTGACATGGGACTTGCATATTTGATGTAATCTCAATTTGAATAATGTAGCCCCCAAGTGCCGGGTCATAAGCCTGCAGCGACTCGGGACTATTCCCTCCATTGTAAAAATAAATCATGTCCATTAATAAAATAATAACCATTGCGCTAAAGCGACTTTGAAGACCTCCATCATAATATTGGCTATTGATAACCATAATAAAAATCCAGCCATGTTGGTTATTAAATATTTGAATAATATAATCCGGTTTGGAAAACTGGTTCCTGTGATATTGAATCGTACTGCCGGTTTAGGATACTGTGCAGTAAGGGTGATAACCCAATCTTTAGAAGCCAAAACTTCCAAATGTTTATGATTGTCATATATGGCGACTTATCATCCAAAGTCAAGCCGGGTTAATCGAAACCACATATATGCTTCAGATATGAACAAAAAGATCTCAAGACAAAACCAAAGATTGTTTTCAAAAAACTTAAGCCAAATAGAGAAAAAATTAGGCTTCTGATTCGAATACGATCAGTATACCGGATCGAAAGGGGTTAACCTAGGATTCGAATACGATCATGAAGCCCCCTATTAGGTTTGGCGTTGCGCCGATCAAGAGGGTACCGACAGCTATGTTCTCTTTGGTTCGAATACGACCTATGTTTGAACAGGAAGCCCCCAAATGACCTTGAGAGTTTTTTAAGGACTCTGATTCGAATACGATCAAAGTCGAACCCAAAAGGGGTTAAGCTATGATTCGAATACGATCAAGAAGCCCCCTAGTGGGTTTGGCATTGCGCCGATCAAGAGGGTACTGACAACTATGTTCTCTTTGGTTCGAATACGACCGATGTTTGAACACGAAGCCCCCAAATGACCTATTTGTGAGCTGTGCTCGCCAGGAACCTATGTTTGAGTTGTGCTATGCATCCAACTCTCTTTGGTCCCTGTAATTTTTCTGAGAACTCGAACTTGCGAGAAATTAATTCTTTTCATCAATATAACAGTAGTCTCCGGGGCAGGTTACTTTTCCCTCCAATGACCCGGGCTTCTTGAATTCACTGAGACTGGCCAATTCCGCCGAGTCATGTCATTGTAGCCCCCGAGCCTTAAGACTACTCGAGGAGTTGGCTTGAGACTCTCCGTACTTGACCATGATTATGACTAGTGCATTGCTGGAATATGTTCAATCTCAGCGGGTTATAATTGACCCTGTCCATTGACCCATCCGGTGTAGGCAAGGGCCATAGCTTGATGGCCTCTTTTGTAATGATAAATTTTTCTGCATAAGAAATTGCACAAACGAGAGTAATTGTTCTCAAAGAAAAATAATATGTACTAATAAAATAGACTTAGATGGATATCACCTGATTTGTCCGGACGACAGATGATCCATATATAACGTCCATAAACAACCTTTCAGCATTGTTACTGAATTCCCTTTGATCCATATAAATCAAGAGTATTTTTACTCATTGACCCCCTCGAGGATCCTGCTAGATATTGCCACAGCTTATTTTTACCCACCGGGTCAACTCCTCCTCCTCCTTTATTTTCCTTGTCCACACAAGATGAGCAGCGCAGAGCATAGAGCAGAGCAGTGTGGGCAGAACTGGCGACGGGGAGGCAGCTGAGCAGGCGAATAGTAAAGCAACTTGGCGGCTCGGGACCACAGGCATGGCGACTTGGTAGTGGCAAGGCGACTTAACGGGGCATCGGGCGGCTCAGAAGGGACCCTCCGGGTCGTGTTGACCATTGGATTTTTTTGGTAGCCTGACTCTTTCTTTATTCCCCTGGGTTAAAGCTTCCCCTCATTGATTGCGTCAGCGAGTCAGGCGATGGAGATGGCGGCTTGAAGCCACTGGGCGCGGCGGCTTAGAGGCAAGGCCGAGGGGGTACACCGGAGCCGGTCAGAGAGCGACTTTGTCCGGGCGTGTGGACGGCGGGACGAGGCAAGTGCCTCAGAGATGGCCAGGCGGATCATGGCGCGTTCGCCAGGGTGAGAGATGTCGGGGAGCAGGTGCTCAGGAAGGCCACTGGCTCCGGCGGAGAGGCCGCTCGGCGAGTTAACATCACAGCTCAACGACGGTGGCCGGCGGCTTGGCTAGGTGCGTCCCAAGGCCGAAGAAGCTCAGAGTGGAGACGAGTCAGTGACGTGACTTGGGCCGTGCTGTCTGGCGCATCGACATGTGAGGAGAGCACTCAGCGGCTGGAGAGCTCGGTGACTCAGCGGAGGCCTACCGTGGAACGGAGCAAAGGGCGTCGACCACGGTAGAAGCGACGGCTCGACACCTGCTCCAGCGAGGGCGGCTCACGCAAAGGCGACTTGAAGGCCAGGGCGGTGGCTCAGACAGCGGAGGCTGAGGTAAGCCGGCGTGTGTGGATAGCAGCAGTTGACAACAGTGGTGAGCCGACGCGCGGGGCATAGAAACCCGGCGGTAGACCGCAGGTGACGGAAAACCGCGGCCGCGACGGAGGGCCAGCCACGCGAGGCGGCAAGTTGAGGGGCCGTGGAAGCGGAGATAGCCGGCAATGTGGCGGCTCGGACTCGAGCGCCGCGGAGGCGGCATATGACGAAGCGGGGTCCGGCGAAAACCGAGTTTATCTCTGAATCGCGGGCTAGGTACTGCCGTACAAGGCCGACTCGAGGAAGTGTGTTGTAGCGGCAGCAGAGACGGCGACTCACGGCGCCGGCGGCTTAGGAACGAGGGCGGCTTGATGCAGGGGAGTAAATCAATGGCGACCAACGTGGCTCGAGGACGGCGTGAGGCCGCGGTGGCTCCGTGCGGCCGTAGGTGAGGCGGCCCGTAGGCGCCTCATGACTCGCAGCGGTGCAACACATCACGACAGCTCGTTGCGGTGCTCGATAGTGGCAGGTCAACGCCACAACGGAGGCTCAACCAAGCTCGAGCACGAGGCCACGGACGCGGGATGCAGTCGCGGATGAAAAATATGGCGGCGGGTCAGCGGCCAGTGGCTCGCAGCGGCTGTCGAAGCTGCTCCCTCGACACCTAATGGCGGAGTGATATGTTGGCGGCTTGGCCATGGCAGAAATCAGCAGAAGGAGATGGCGCGCGCTCGGACGGGCGGCGGCTTGGGGTCGAGACCGGGGCGATTTGGCAACAAGGACGACATCGACTCATGTCAGATTTGAGTTGGATCCGCCCGGCAAGACGAGTGCGCGGCCGGCGAGTCCGAGTCTGGCTCAAATTGAAGTCTGATACGGTGTTTCGTAAGATCCCTTTTCTTGTCATGATAGCCTTGGAAAAAGAAACCAGATCCGCCCCTTGGTGTTTTCCAATAGCCAGCGAAAGTGGCTCGTGGAGGCAAAGGCAGCTTGAGGTTATCGTGGCGACCCATCAGTGAACTTCTGTTTGGAGTTAACCAGGAGCGAAGGCGGCTTTGACCAAAAAACCACAGTAGAGAATCCTAGTCATAACAGTGGCTTGATTTATAATCTGCCGTGTAACCCTAACTCCTCTCAAACTTTAAATCTCACCGATCTTAAATCTGGACTAATGGACTTGACACATATGAAAATCCTTTCACACCGGCTCTTCTTCAACCGGAAAATTGCAAACTTCTCGATCCCTGGGAGAAATCCCTCCAAGAACTCAACACCACCATGCGCCGGCCCCTTGGTGGGCGCCAACTGTCGTGGAATTGTCACGGCAGATGTCCTAGTGTGAGGACTTAGTCGTGAGGCCAACACATCTATGTGGTAGTTTGAGAGGGGTTGATCGGGACGAGAGACGCAACACATAAGACAAGGATTTAGATAGCTTCGGGCCCCGGGAAACATCATCCGGTAATAGCCCTACATGCTTTTTGTGGCTAGGTCTCATTATGCTCATGAGGGAGACACCATCATTCCGGCTCTCATCTCTTTGTGTCTAGCCTTAATGATTCTTTTCTTGCCCCCCTCTCTTGGGGTGCCCTGCCCCTCCTTATATAAGATGAAGGGGCGGGTTACATGTAGAGTCAAACTCGGATTAGGACTTAACCTATTTTGACGTCTTACCAAAGGCTTCTCACCATGGGCTTCTTAACGTCTTCGGCTTCTTAACGTAAGCCGGTTTACAATCCGGCTTACAATCTGGCTTAACTGCCTGGTTTAACTGTCTGGCTTAACTGTCCGGCTTACATGACTGTGTGTGCCGACTTACAATGCTTGACTTTGTCTGCCGACTTACATGACCGTGTCTGCCTGCTTACATGACTGTGTCTGCCGGCTTACAATGCTTAACTGTGTCCACCGGCTTAACCTGCTTAACTGTTCCCACCGGCTTAACCTGCTTAACTGTTCCCGCCGGCTTAACCTGCTTAACTGTTCCCGCCGGCTTATAGTCTGCCGAGTCACCAATGAAACATCAAGTCCCAGCTAGGTTATATCTCCGGTCGGGTCACACCGCGGGGTATATCCCGACACATCCAAATCAGCCCCTTACGGAATAGCGCATAAACTAGGGTTTAAGCTTTTGTCACTCTAGCAACCCATCATCTAATAACTACTCCACAATGCATTCACTTAGGCCCAAAGATGGTGAAGTGTCATGTAGTCGACGTTCACATAACACCGCTAGGTGAATCACAACATACACATCATCAAAATAACGAACGAATACCAAATTCACATGCTTACTTCTGACAAGATTTCTTCCATGTCCTCAAGGACAAAAGCAACTACTCACAAATCATATTCATGTTCAAGATCAGAGGGGTATTAAATAGCATAACGGATCTGAACATATAATCTTCCACCAAATAAACCAACTAGCATCAACTACAAGATGTAATCAACACTACTAGTCATCAACAGGTACCAATCTGAGGTTTTGATACAAAGATTGAACACAAGATATGAACTAGGGTTTGAGATGAGATGGTGCTGGTGAAGATGATGATGAAGATTGATCCTCCCAAGATGAGAGGGTTGTTGGTTATGACGATGGCTTCAATTTCCCCCTCTCAGAGGGAAGTTTCCCCGGCGGAATCGCTCCATCGGAGAGCAAAAGTGCTCCTGCCCAAGTTCTGCCTTGAGACGGCGGCGCTCCGTCCCGAAAGTCCTCTCCTTATTTTTCTAGGGAAAATGGGCTTATATACCAGAAGATGGGCACTGGAGGCTGGCCAGGGGCCCCACTACCATCAGGGCGCGCCTAGGGGGGTGGGCGCACCCTGGTGCCTATTGGGCACTCGGGTGGCCCCCTCTGGTACTTCTTTTCTCCAATAATTTTATTTATTCCAAAATAAATCTCCATGAAATCTCAACTCATTTGGAGATTTGCAGAATAGGTATCTCTGATGTAGGTTTTTCGGGTCCAGAATTCCAGCTGCCGGGAATCTCCCTCTTCATGTAAATCTTGCATATTAAGCGAGAAAAGGCATTAGATTTGCTCCACAAAGTGTTATAATGATTAAAAACACTATAAATATTAGTAGGGAAACATGATGTAAAATAGACGTATCAACTCCCCCAAGCTTAGACCTCGCTTGTCCTCAAGCGAAAGCTGATATCGATAATCATGTCCAGATGTTTAGAGAGAGAGAGGTGTCGATACAAACAAGAACCGGACATAGTAGCATCATGATCATTATTATAACAACAATGAACTTTATGATAAAACTTCTCATGATCAAGTAATAATTCATCACAACATCAAATTACAAGGAATAAACTTTCTTGAAAATTAACAAACTATGTTCTGGGTCAACAATGCAATTGCAATTCATCATCTTTTCAGGAAGAGTCTCATGTCGGAGCTTTGTTTAGCAGGTCCACATACTCAACCATCATTTAGTCTTCTATGATTTCTAACATTCACAACATATATACAGAGCAAAAATATTTAGCCAGACACATAGAAAGATAGGGGCTTATAATTTTACCTCCCAACCTATTTACCTCAAGGGTGATACTCATATCCAACAGGATATATGTGCCTAGACCTTTCCCCACCACATGATGCTTGCAAAATAGAAAAATAAAAAAAGGAATAGAGGAGAACTCTATTGACTCTTGCATAAAAAGTAAATGCATAAAAGTAAAGGATAGGCCCTCCACAGAGGGAAGTAGAGCTTGTCATGCGATTTTTATTTTTGGATGCGCAAGCTCTAAATGCAAAGGAATATCACGTTATATTGCCCCTTGTGATAGTAACATTTATTATGCAGTACATCGCTTTTATTTCTTTGTCATCACAAGTTCGTGCAACACTTATTTCCCCTTACAATAAAAGATCATACATATTTAGAAGCATTTTTTATTGCCTTATGCACCGATGACATCTTACTTGAAGGATCTTATTCAATCCTTAGGCAGGTATAGTGGACTCTTGTAACATGAAACTAGGTTTAAGGTTTTTGGATGCACAAGTAGTATCTCTACTTGGTGCGAATTTTTGGCTAGCAAAGATATTGGGCAAGCACCACATGTTAGAGGATCTATGACAATATAACTTCTATGTGAACTAGATGATACCCCGCGCGTTGTTGCGGGAATTGCTTGCACTATATCTTAGTAAAATTTTATTACATGAATATGAATATTTGGAATAATAATATAGAACTAAAATTGAAAAGCGTGTAATTATAAAAATATGTGTTGAATATAAGTAGCATAATATATTAAAACATTCGATCCTTTTGCATGCATGTTGAAAGTTGAGATGAGCATTGTTCAAGGCATGATTGCATAATGATGTAAAATATTCTTGCAATAACATCGTGCACTTGCAATAACATCATGCACTTGCAATAACATCGTGCATTGTTGCAGGGATTTTTTTAGAGGACAATTTTATGCAATGATAAAAAAAATTAAAATAACTAAACAGTTTTTTATTGGAACCAATGCATAGAAAAACAGCCAAACGAAGTGCATCCTTTTTTTGTAGCTGGTTTTGTCATCAAGAAGAATGACCATCACATGGCTCATGCACCACCAAATATATTTAGTGGTTTACTGATGTTTGCTTGAACTACATCGGTATTTCCCCAAAGAGGAAGGGATGATGTAGCACAACAACGGTAGGTATTTCCCTCAGTGATGAGACAAAGGTTATCGAACCAGTAGGAGAACCACGCAACACCACATAAACAACTCCTGCCCAAAAAGAACAAATACTTGCAACCCGACGTAAGAGAGGGGTTGTCAATCCCTCACGGGTAAAAACATAGATAAAATTGTAGTAGATTGGATAAATAGATCTCGCGGGAACGCGAGATAAAATAAATAAAATAAAATTGCGGCAAGGTATTTTTGTATTTTTGGTTTAATAGATCTGAAAATAAAAGCAAATAAAAATGGATCGCGAAGGCAAATATAATAAAGAAGAGACCCGGGGCCTGTAGATTTCACTAGTGGCTTCTCTCAAGAAAAATAACAAACGGTGGGTGAATAAATTACGGTTGGGCAATTGATAGAACTTCAAATAATCATGACGATATCTAGGCAATGATCATTATATAGGTGTAAGTGCATCTAGTGCCACCCCTAGTTGGTTTTGGAGTATTGACGACAAACTTGGTTGAGGGACTAATGTGTTTGTGAGAATTGTAGGATAACACATGTAGTAGTCCCTTATTGATTTGGTTTACCTACCGGAGACGACCCCTAAAAATGTGTGAAGACATTGAAGAGAATGGTGGTCTGTGAAGATATTCACTGTGAAGACTATGACATGAGAAGACATTCACGTGAAGACTATGGAGTACAAAGACATAGTTGTTTCGTAGTTTCCTTTTATTCTTTGTTGAGTCATAGGAACCACCGTACTGTTAAGTGGGGTCCAAGTAAACAAAGTCAGAGTGACTGATGTGATGCTCAACCAAATCCTATGTCTTCGAGCGAAGACAATGAGAGCAAATCTTATCCAGAGATGAATGAGTCAGCTTTACTTGTAGCCCAAGTCAAGCTGCCTCGTGTGTTTGAAATCTAACCGTTGGACACGTGTCAGTTCCTTAGTGACCCAGGGTCATTTTGGAGAAATCAGGTCGGGTTGCCTCCTGGCTATAAATAGCCCCCCCCTACACCATAAATTGGTGGCTGCTCAGAGTTAGTACACGACTTTTGTCGTTTGAGAGCAACACACCTCCGAAGCATTTGAGAGAGAGATCCTTGCGAGGACAAAGCCCTAAACACCCAGAGCCAAAGAGTGTTAGGCATCATTGAAGTCTTTCTGTCTGCGTGACCTGAAGACTTGTTACACTTGAGGTCTGTGAATCCTCCAGCCGGTTAGACATCGTGTTCTAAGCATCCAAGAGTCATTGTGGATCGCCGGTGAACGAAGTCTGTGAAGGTTTGGAAGTCTACCTTGAAGACTTACCAGAGTGATTGGGCGAGGACTGGGTGTCCTTAGCTCAAGGGTAATAAGGTGAAGACGCGGTCTTCTGAGTTAAATCTCAGCCTCCCTAACTAGACGTACAGTTGTCACAACAACTGGAACTGGTGTACCAAAATCCTTGTCTTCACCAAGCAACTAGTTCTATCCTTCCCTTCCCTTTACTTACAGTTTGTCTTCGTGAAGTCATTGCCTGCTTGCATGATTTGAGTGTCTTCACTGCTTGAAGACTGTTTACTATTTGTCTTCATACTATCTTCCATTCTGATCCATACTACCTAGCTGCTGATAGTATTCGTGCTTTCACTTCATTGCTTACTTGACTATGGCTTATCTAGTGTAGTCTACCTTCCACTGCATATCAATAGGTTCATTTCTTCTGGTTGTCATCAAAGCCCCCGTGTTTTGAAGACTTCCATAAAAATCGCCTATTCACCCCCCTCTAGTCGATAACTAGCACTTTCAATAGGCATTAAGTCCAAGATTAGTAGACCGACTCCTACCTGCATCTACTACTATTACTCCACACATCGACCGCTATCCAGCATGCATCTAGTGTATTAAGTTCATGGAAAAACGGAGTAATGCAATAAGAACGATGACATGATTTAGACAAGATCTATTTATGTATAAATAGACCCCATCTTGTTATCCTTAATAGCAACGATACATACATGTTGGTTCCCCTTCTGTCACTGGGATCAAGCACCGTACGATCGAACCCATCACAAATCATCTCTCCCCATTGTAAGATAAATAGATCAAGTTGGCCAAACAAAACACAAATATCGAAGAAGAAATACAAGGCTATAAGCAATCATGAATATAAGAGATCAAAGAAGACTCAAATAACTTTCATGGATAAAAAGATAGATCTGATTATAAACTCAAAGTTCATAGGATCCCAACAAACACACCGAAAAAGAGTTACATCATATGGATATCCAAGAGACCATTGTATTGAGAATCAAAAGAGAGAGAGGGAGCCATCTAGCTACTAACTACGGACCCGTAAGTCTACAAAGAACTACTCATGCATCATCAGAGAGGCACCAATGGACATGATGATCCCCTTCGTGATGGTGTCTAGATTGGATCTGGTGCTGCTGGAACTTGCGGTGGCTAGAATTGATTTTCGTCGACACCCCTAGGGTTTCTGGAATATTGGGGGTATTTATAGAGCAAAGAGGCGGTGTAGGAGGCCACCGAGGTGGGCACAACCCACCAGGGCGCGCCTGGGTCTCCAGGCGCGCCCTGGTGTCTTGTGCTCACCTCGGGCTCTCTCTTCGGTACTTTTTTGGCCCACTTGATGTCTTTTGGTCCAAAAAAATCCACAAAAAGTTTCGCTGCCTTTGGACTCTGTTTGATATTGATTTCCTACGTTGTAAAAAACATGCAGAAAACAACAACTCGCACTTGGCACTATGTCAATAGGTTAGTACCAAAAAATGATATGAAATGACTATAAAATGATTGTAAAACATCCAAGAATGATAATTGATAACCCACAAGTGTAGGGGATCAGTTGTAGCCTCTTTCGATAAGTTAGAGTGTTGAACCCAATGAGGAGCTAAAGGTAGAACAAATCCCTCAATTTCTATTAACCAGCGATACAACTCTACGCACGCTTAACGTTCGCTTTACCTAAAACAAGTATGAAACTAAAAGTACTTTGTAGGTGTTGTTGGATAGGTTTGCAAGAATATAAAGAGCATGTAAATAAAAACTAGGGGCTGTTTTAGGTAAAGAAGCAATAAAGTTAGTATAGAGAGTGTGGAAAAGTGGTGGTAGGAGTTGCAAAATTGTCCCTAAGCAATTGAGTACTTTACTAGACCGATAGCAAGTTTTATGTGGGAGAGACCACTTCTAGCATGTCATCCCTGACTTGGAATTCTATGCACTTATGATTGGAACTATTAGCAAGCATCCACAACTACTAACGTTCATTAAGGTAAAACCCAACCATAGCATTAAGATATATTGGTCCCCCTTCAATCCCGTATGCATCAATTTCTATGCTAGGTTGAAGCTTCTGTCACTCTTGCCCTCCAATACATAGTCCTATCAACATACAACTAACCCTATGGTGTGATCCACGCGCGCGCTCATATGACGGGCACCAAAGGATAGCAACATAACCACAAGCAAATTAAACCAATCATAGAAATTCACCAATTACCAATAGGACAACAAAAATCTACTCAGACATCATAGGATGGCAACACATCATTGGATAATAAAATGAAGCATAAATCACCATGTTCAAGTAGAGGGTACATTGGGTTGCGGGAGAGTGGAATGCTGTAGATAGATGGGGGAAGGTGATGAAGATGTTGGTGAAGATGATGGAGGTGTTGGTGTAGATTGTTGTCGCGATGATGGCCCCGACGGCGTTCCGGCGCCACCGGAAGAGAGGGGGAGAGAGCCCCCCCTTCTTATTCTTCTTCTTCCTTGACCTTCTCCCTAGATGGGAGAAGGGTTTCCCCTCTAGTCCATGGCCTCCATGGCATGGGAGGGGCGAGAGCCCCTTCGAGATTGGATCTTTCTCTCCGTCTCTCTCTGTTTATGCGTTCCAG
The DNA here is from genome assembly GCA_034509565.1 of Triticum monococcum. Taxonomy (NCBI): domain Eukaryota; kingdom Viridiplantae; phylum Streptophyta; class Magnoliopsida; order Poales; family Poaceae; genus Triticum; species Triticum monococcum. The sequence continues at coordinate 532,578,845 of CM067844.1, forward strand.
ATTCTGGCCTTTCACTGTTTCTTATATTCCCGGAGATCCGTAAATCCGATTGGGCTGAAATTTTAACACGATTTCTATCCGGATATTGGCTTTCTTGTGGCGAAAGAAGGGCACCAACCGCCTTACGGGGTGGCCACGAGGGTCAGGGGCGCGCCCACCCCCCTGGGGCGCGTCCCTTGCCTCGTGGCCCCCTCGGGCATCGTCCCGCGTTGATTCTTTCTTCCCAAAATTCAAATATATTCCAAAAAAATCTACGTAAGTTTTTATCCTGTTTGGACTCCGTTTGATATGGATTTTCTGTGAAACAAAAAACATGCAACAAATACGAACTGGCACCGGGCACTGGATCAATATGTTAGTCCGAAAAATAGTATACAAAGTTGCCAAAATTATATGAAAGTTGTATAATATTGGCATGGAACAATAAAAAATTATAGATATGACGGAGACGTATCAACATCCCCAAGATTAATTCCTGCTCGTCCTCGAGTAGGTAAATGATAAAAAAAGATAATTTTTGATGTGAAATGCTACCTTGCATAATCTTGACCATGTAATCTAATCATGGCATGAATATTAAGACACAAGTGATTCAAAGCAATAGTCTATCATTTGACATTAAGACCATAATAATTCAAGCATACTAATAAAGCAATCATGTATTTTCAAAATAACATGACCAAGGAAAGTTATCCCTACAAAATCATATGGCCTGGCTATGCTCCATCTTCACCACACAAAATATTCAAATTATGCACAACCCTGACAACAAGCCAAGCAATTGTTTCATACTTTTGACGTTCTCAAACCTTTTCAACTTTCACGCAATACATGAGCGTGAGCCATGGACATAGCACTATAGATGGAATAGAATATGATGGTGGAGGTTGTGTGGAGAGGACAAAAGGGGAAAGTCTCACATCGATGCGTCTAATCAACGGGCTATGGAGATGCCCATCAATTGATGCCAATGCGAGGAGTAGGGATTGCCATTCAACAGATGCACTAAGAGCTATAAGTGTATGAAATCTCAAACTGAAACTAAGTGGGTGTGCATCCAACTTGCTTGCTTATGAAGACCTAGGGCATTTGAGGAAGCCCATCGTTGGAATATACAAGCCAAGTTCTATAATGAAAGATTCCCACTAGTATATGAAAGTGACAACATAGGAGACTCTCTATCATGAAGATCATGGTGCTACTTTGAAGCACAAGTGTGGTAAAAGGATAGTAGCATTGCCCCTTCTCTCTTTTTCTCTTATTTTTTATTTTTTTATTTGGACAAACATCCTCGTTCATATATGAAGAACATGGTGCTATGATGACCCACAAGTATAGGGGATCTACCATAGTCCTTTCGATAAGTAAGAGTGTCGAACCCAACGAGGAGCAGAAGGAAATGATAAGCGGTTTTCAGCAAGGTATTCTCTGCAAGCATTGAAATTATAGGTAATAGATAGTTTTGTGATAAGATAATTTGTAACAAGCAACAAGTAACAAAAGTAAATAAAGTGCAGCAAGGTGGCCCAATCCTTTTTGTAGAAAAGGACAAGCCTGGACAAACTCTTATATGAAGGAAAGCGCTCCCGAGGACACATGGGAATTATCGTCAACCTAGTTTTCATCACGTTCATATGATTCGCGTTCGGTACTTTGATAATCTGATATGTGGGTGGACCGGTGCTTGGGTGCGGTCCTTACTTGGACAAACACCCCACTTATGATTAACCCCCATTGCAAGCATCCGCAACTAAAACAGAAATATTAAGGTAAACCTAACCATAGCATGAAACATATGGATCCAAATGAGCCCCTTACGAAGCAACGCATAAACTAGGGTTTAAGCTTCTGTCACTCTAGCAACCCATCATCTACTTATTACTTCCCAATGCCTTCCTCTAGGCCCAAATAATGGTGAAGTGTTATGTAGTCGACGTTCACATAACACCACTAGAGGAGAGACAACATACATCTCATCAAAATACCGAACGAATACCAAATTCACATGACTACTAATAGCAAGACTTCTCCCATGTCATCAGGAACAAACGTAACTACTCACAAAGCATATTCATGTTCATAATCAGAGGGGTATTAATATGCATATAGTATCTGAACATATGATCTTCCACCGAATAAACCAACTAGCATCAACTACGAGGAGTAATCAACACTACTAGCAACCTACAGGTACCAATCCCAGACTTAGAGACAAGAATTGGATACAAGAGATGGACTAGGGTTTGAGAGGAGATGGTGCTGGTGAAGATGTTGATGGAGATTGGCCCCCTCCCGATGAGAGGAGCGTTGGTGATGACGATGGCGATGATTTCCCCCTCCCAGAGGGAAGTGTCCCCGGCAGAACAGCTCCGCCATAGCCCTAGATTGGTTCCGCCAAGGTTCCGCATCGTGGCGGCGGAGTCTCGTCCCGAAAGCTTGCTTATGATTTTTTCCTCAATGAAAGACTCCATATAGCAAAAGATGGGCATCGGAGGGCCACCAAGGGGCCCACGAGGCAGGGGGCACACCTAGGGGGGTAGGGCGCGCCCCCCACCTTCGTGGCTGGTGAGTGGCCCCCCTCTGGTACTTCTTGCGCTCAGTATTTTTTATATATTCTGAAAATAACTTCCATGAAGTTTCAGGACTTTTGGAGCTGTGTAGAATAGGTCTCTAATATTTGCTCCTTTTCCAGCCCAGAATCCCAGTTGCCGGCATTCTTCCTCTTTATGTAAACCTTGTAAAATAAGAGAGAATATGCATAATTATTGTGACATAATGTGTAATAACAGCCCATAATGCAATAAATATCGATATAAAAGCATGATGCAAAATGGACGTATCAACTCCCCCAAGCTTAGACCTCGCTTGTCCTCAAGAGAAATCCGAAATCGAAAAATATGTCCACATGTTTAGAGATAGAGGTGTCGATAAAAATAAAATACGGACATGAGGGCATCATGATCATTCTTAGAACAACAGTTTATATAATTATTGTCATATGATCTCTTATGCTAGAGTAACAATTCAATCACAATTTCAAGTATGACTCATAAACTTCATTGAAAACTAACAAACTATAATCTCAGTCATTGAAGCAATTGCAATTTATCATAACATAGGAATGAGTCAATATAAGAGCTTTTCAGCAAGTCCACATACTCAACCATCTTTTAGTCTTTCACAATTGCTAACAGTCACGCAATATTTATGCGTATGAAGTCTTAATCGGACAGAGAGAAAGATAGGGGCTTATAGTTTTGCCTCCCAACATTTTACCTCAAGGGTAATGTCAACAATAATAGTTCCTGAAAACTCACAACCAATTAGCCATATATACCAGGATCCTTCCAACATATTGTGCTTGCCAAAAAATAAAACGTGAAAAGGAAAGGTGAAGATCACCATGACTCTTATGTAAGGTAGGAGATAAAAGTAAAAGATAGGCCCTTCGCAGAGGGAAGCAGAGGTTGTCATGCGCTTTTATGGTTGGATGCACAAAATCTTAATGCGAAAGAATGTCACTTTATATTGCCACTTGTGGTATGGACCTTTATTATGAAGTCCGTCGCTTTTATTTCTTCCACATCACAAGATCGTATAAAGCTTATTTTCTCCCACACTAATAAGTCATACATATTTAGAGAGCATTTTTTATTGCTTGCACCAATGTCAACTTACTTGAAGGATCTTACTCAATCCATAGGTAGATATGGTGGACTCTCATGGCAAAACTGGGTTTAAGGGTATTTGGAAGCACAAGTAGTATCTGTACTTGGTGCAAGGAGTTTAGCTAGCATGAGGGGGAAAGGCAAGCTCAACCATGTTGGATGATCCATGGCAATATAATTTATCTTAGATGTAAGAAAACATAACCCATTACGTTGTCTTCCTTGTCCAACGTCAAATCTTTAGCATATCATATTTTAATGAGTGCTCACAATCATAAAAGATGTCCAAGATAGTATATTTATATGTGAAGACCTCTCTTTCTTTATTACTTCCTATTAATTGCAACGATGACCAAAACTATGTTTGTCAACTCTTAACAAATTTTATTCATCATACCCTTTATATGTGAGCTCATTAATCTCCATAAGATCCATATGATCTCTTTTACTCTTTTTATTTCTTCTCTTTTATTTTATTCCCTCAAGATCATAGCAAAATCATCAAGCCCTTGACTCAACACTAATTTTTATTATATAGCTATCGGCGTCCTTGGAACGGGGGTCCCCAGACTTGCCTGCCTGCGGCCCGCGGCATGGCTGAGCCAGCAGGCCATACGACCCATCTTCACCAACAAAGCACCCAAGACCCTCGCGAGGCGGACGACGCAAGACCTCCTCTGGAGTGGCCTAGCTTGGCAGGCTCACGAGGAGCGGAGATATCAAGGCGAGGCGAACCTCACAAGGTTCTCGTGACGTGAGCCATGACGATCAACACCAGGCGGGCGCCAGCACGCACAACGTCCTTGTTTCCTCTTTGGTGCAAAGGGGGGGGGGGCAAGCGCAGCAGCGGAGTACCGAGGCATCAGACAAAGGTTGCCATTTTGGTGCAACAAGACCAAGACCATGGACTGCAAGACGAAGGTCACCGTGGAGCCCAGAACAGTGCCACCGCCAGAACTTTGTGCAGGCGAAGACTACTTTTGTCAGGATAGCTTGTACTAGCTGCCCCCCTTTAAGTTAGCCTGCCATTGTTGGCTCCCTTCCCGCTCGATATTTGGGAAGAGGACCAGGGCCTCTATAAATAGGACTAGCCACCATATGGAGAGGAGGGGAGCAGAGTGAGAGAGAGGATGAACTGACCTTAGTTTGAGAGAGATCCCTCCACACACAAGCTCACCAAGCACAAGAACGCCTTAACCTCTAGAGGCCGTTCTGCCCTTGTATTGTTCATCATCAGCCCAAGCTCTGCCGGGCGTGGACAACGCGGCCAGGCATCATCCACCCTCACCCCGCGGCAAGCACGAGCCGCGGAGAGAGCAGCGAGTCACGTCGCTGCAACTGCGCCGCACTCACGATGGGAGCAAGCGAACATGTGGGCGGCACTCACAGTGGCAAGGGAGCTGCTGCGACGCAGACTGATGGAGAGCGGCCGGGACACGCTGCTTGAGCGTGTTCCCGAGCTCCCGGACGCAGCGGCATCAGGAGCGCCACCCTTCAGCTATCGACTTCCCTCCCAGGCCAATGCAAGGTCGCGCGGTGAGCCTCAACACATCTGCGCGCCGTCAACTACGCCCGAGGGCTTCACCAACATCAGCACGGCCGGCGGCGTAGGGGGCTCCAATCCCCCCATGCCGCCCTCGAGAAGCACGAGCGCAAGAGTCACCCCCATGGCCCCAGCCGGATGCCGTATTATCATCCCCAGGACGCCAACATGGGCGGAGCAACATGGAGTGTGGGGCACCACGGCGAGGTGTTCGGGGTGACGGCCCCGGAAGCCTACGTGCCCCGCATGATGGACCAAGGGTACGCACCAGAGGACGACATCGACTCATTCGTTGGGGAAGACTGGGGAGAAGGGGCGCTAGGAGTCGGAGCCTTCCAAGAGCCAGCGGAGAACCACAATGATCACGCCGGCGACGGTGACTACAGGGTACCGCTAACCTCTCAGGAACAGGCTTATGCTAACCATGGGCTACCGATGAATCAGGTTGCAGCACCGATCGAAGACCCCGGCACGGTGGCACCCGCCTCAACAAGGGAGACATGCTGGGGGCCGCTGAGAGGGAGCCAGGAGCAAGGCCCCTCCCCAAGGCATGCGAAACCAGGGGACACCCGGAGGTAGGCCCTCTGCCGGGGTGGCTTCAACGACCCTTCCTCCGGCAGAGGACCCGTGGTCGCCGAGGGAACCGCTGGCGTCCTTTTTCCCTCCTTTGCGCCGTCCTGGTCTCCGGCCGGCTCAAAGGAGGTCAAGAGTGGCGCAAGGCGGGGCCCTCGTCTGGCGATATGAAGCAAGGCCAGTACCTGTGAAGAAGGCCCGGTGCCTGTGAAGCTCACAGCCCGTGACACTCTCACGTAATAATGAGTTAGGGTTGTACATGCCCCGGAGTCTCAGGAGCGCTGGCCTCTGGCCCTGGGGCTCCCTCCCACGCCTAGTGGACAACACTTAGCTCCGCGCTGGTGAGAAGACTTGAAGACCCGAAGACTAGACTAGGTGCCGAACGCGGCCTTTTGCTTTGGATCTCTCTTTTTATGGCTTTGCTTTCTGATTCTGGACTTAAGTTGAAGCTGAATTTTTATCGTTGCGCGCGGGGGGTGCCTTTTCTCGTTCGAGTCATTTCTTGCCTTCTGGATCTTGTTTGGTTTGGGACTCACGACCGTCGCCTCCCCCTTGCAAAGCTCCTCGCGAGCCGGACCGCGCAGAGCACACGCTAGCACTACCCTGGTGCTCACCCTTCCTGCCCCCCTTCAAACAGGGCGGGAAGCCCCGTAAGATTCTCCGGAACTCGTTGCCTCACGACCCAGCCCTAAGCAGGCGCTGACTAAGGTAATTCATGTCTGGAAACTCACCCACAGCTTCACAAGCTCACGAGGACAGATACCCATATCACATAGGAAAGTAAAAACTGCGATTCGTTTACATGAGGGGCTCCCCCTCTCAAAATGCTCTCACAAGTTTTCCTAGGGCCACGCCTGAGTGTTGCGTGCAGAATAAAACAACAGGAAAATATGGGATCAACCAGAGATATCGCTCACTGCGTCATCCAGGGTCGCGTCGCTCGCGTCGTCATCATCTTCGTTGGAATCGTCGCCGCCATCGGCGACGCCCCCATCGCCGTCATTGACCACGTCACCTTCGTCTGTGACGGCCACCACTCCATCGTTCTCCGAGGTGAAGGCCCTGACCAACGCGTCGACATGATCCTCTACCCAACGCGCCTAGTCGCCCGGACGGCAATGGGCATAGGAGCAATGGCAGCATCAAAGTCGAAGTTGGGGTCGGTGTTCAGGAGGTGGCTGAAGACAGGGGAGAAGGCGCGCTGAAGTAGGCCACGACCCCTCTCCTCCACAAGCTGCCGATCTCTGGTAGATTGAGCCTCCAGGCGCGTCACCATCTCGGTGAAGAAGGTCAGGTGGCTGGCGTAGTCACTCGAGTGAGGGGTCGGGGCGTTCTCGTCACAGATATAGCCCAGGGCGGTGTTGGCCTTGTTCCGAAGGTCTTGAAGTATAGGGCCATGCACGCGCTCCAGCGTTCGGCGTTGGAGCACTTCTTCTCTGTTTTGCCGAGCGACGGCCTCGGCATCGTCAATTCGCCTCCGGAGGGAAAGCAGCTCGGCGCGCGCGGCGGCCAGGTCCGCCTACACCGTAACCAGGGCGGCGGTTGTGGCCTTAGCACGCCTCTCGGCCTCGTCCAACCTGGACCTGAGGGCGGCGGCCCTGCTCGCGGTCTCCTTTCCGGCGAGCTCCAGCCTCAAGCCGTACCTGCCCTCCAGATCGGCGCAAACCACGGCCACCTGGCGATTGATCTCTTCCTCGACTCTGTCCTCACGGGCCCTGACGACATCTTCAGCTTGAGCGACTTGACGCTCCCTCGTCTCCAGCCGCTCGAGCTCGAGGCTGCGCTCCACGGCCTCCAGGGCCAGCGCCTCCTCGCGCCGCCGGATCTCCTCTTCCTCCGCAGGTGTCCCCCTCATCGACGCAAAGGCGGCCCCACGCGCCTCGACTTGCTACTCAAGGGACGCACTCCAGGCCCGAAGCTCCCACACGCGCTCCTCCGCAGCCTCGCGGCGGTGATCGGCCTCGCGAGCTTCCTCCAAAGCTCGCGAGTGGGCCTCATTGGCAATCTTGAGGGACGCCTCGGCCTTCGCGTTCTCGAGGTCACGATGATAACGGCTAAGGTTGATGGCCACTCGCAGCTTGCACCGCTTCTCCACCAACCGAAGACCTTCGGCCTCAAGACGCGAGTCCACGCCAGCAAGCTCTTCACCAAGGCGGTTCATCGCGCCCATCGCCTCCTAGAAGAGCTCGTGGCGGACCATGCTGCACCCGCGCTCGAGCTCGAATGCTCGCCCCATCTCGTCTTCCGCCTCGGGGGCTGTGGGTGGAGCATCAAGTGGCGCGCCATCTCCCGGTTGAGGGCTGGGGGCTGGCGCGGCCCCAGGCGCCGGCTGACCCTCGCGAGGGGCCCGGACCGAACAAGGCCCGCTGCTTGAAGGAGGCTCCAACATCGAGGCCAGCCATCCATCAACCAAGACCAAGGGAGGAGCGCTTGGCACGCCCGCTGCGCTCCAAGCAAGGCCGCGTAGGAAGGATGACGGAGGCACAAGCTCGGGGCTCCTTGACGACGAACCAGCTCCTGAGGCTGACCCCATGCCACGGGTAGTGTCTGAGCCTGAAGCACTGGAGCTTGGCGAGCACGATGGGATGAGAGGGAGCTACTTCTCTGGAGGTTTCGCGGCCTTAGCAGAAGGGGACCTAAGGGGGAAATCGTCAGGAAGGAAAGGCGGCACATAGAAGATCATCGAGGAGAGGTACTTACCTGTCGATGGCGATGTACTTCTGTCGCTTCAACGATCCGAAGATGTTGCTGCCACTGGGGGATCCCTTCCTCTTGCGGAGCTCCTCGAAGTCCACGCAAAGGCGACCGAAGCGCTGGACGTGACGGCCGACGCATGGCGGAGCCGAAGGAGAACCAAGAGGGATGGCTTCAGGGGAGCCCGGCTGCGGCGCACAGCCCGGCTCTCTCTCGCTGCGACCTCCCGAGGCTCCTGGAGCATCGGCCTCAGGAGCCGCATGCCGCATCTCATCAGCTACTGGCACCTCAGGAGGGGCGCTGCAAGCTCCCGAGGACGACGCCCCTGGGTCACTGCTCGGCACGTGCTCCTCAACACCTGAGAAGCCGGCCCCCATCGTAGCTCGCTCCCCCGCACCATCACCTGGGGCGAGCTCGTCACCGGTGGTGAAGAATGGGACCATGATGACGGGATTCTCGCGGGGTCCCTCCAAGCCAATTGGGCGCAGCCCCCGCTCATCAAAGGAAGGCATGGTCGCGACGAAGGTAACCTTGTTCTCACTGCGGTACAACGTGCAGCTCTTCCTAGGCATCTCGTCCGGCAGAGGGACAGCGGATAGCACCGTGAGCACAGTTTGCCGCGCAGCGAGAGGAAGCCCCTCCTCCTGAAACCTCATGTTGTCCCGACTGCTGAGCAAGTCCCACATCGGGCGAGAATGACGCTGAAGCGGGGCAACTCAACGCCTGACGAACTCCCTCACCACCATGGGCGCAATCACACCAAGGTCCTTCAACCACCGCAGCCTGGCCCAGACGGGGGCAAGGCAGGGACTCGTGAGCCTTTGGTGACCCCAGTCGGAGTTTGGAATGGCAGGCCCCACCGGAGCTTGGAGCAGACGGTTGAGCACACCAGCATCAACAATCACCCATCGCATGCGGAATTCGCTCGTGGAAGAAGGAAGCTCGAAGTCGATCCCCATGCCTGTCATTACTGCCACGGCCTTAAAGCCCACACACCCAGAGCTTTGCCGGGCACCGATGAGATGTAGCGAGAAGAAGTGGCGGAGGAGCGCCACGGAGGGGGTGATGCCCACCATGGCCTCACACATGAAGGCAAAGACGGCAAGAAGGGTCACAGATTGAGGGTCGAGATGAAGCATATGGATCTGATAGTGCTCAAGCACCGCGTTGAAGAAGGCGGAGAAGGGAGGAAGCAGGCCAGCCTAGAGGGCGTCAATGAAGATCGGGATCTCGGTGACTGCCCGAGCCATGCTGGAGCGAGATGCAGGCTAGGCCGACGTCTCTCCCCACTCGTTGAAGCTAGAGGCGAGCATGGGGCACACCTTTCCCATGGCCTCGTCGTTGAGCACCCGAGGCCGGCTGAGCGCTGGCTCGAAGGATGGAGGTGCAGTTGGCGAGGACAGAGGTTTCTTCCCCCTGTCGGCTTATTTCGACGCCATGGTGGTAAAGCGGGCGGAACACTGGTTGGACTGGGAAGGCAGAGCAGGGCATCGAGGAAGCAGGGAGATTGGAAGATTGGAAAGCCAGGCGCGGAGGGGGAGGAATAACTGTGCAAGAAGTGGGGCTGCATAGCCAGGCGAATTCAAAGGCAGCGTGGGGAAGCGGACACGCCCACGTCCAATCAACCGCCACACGTCAACCGAGGCCGCAGGCTTTGGGGGCCCGCGGCACTTCGAGCTTGACACTTGGCTTCGCCGCGAAGCCAAGCCCGCGCGCACCTTGGGCCCGGGGGCTACTGTCGACGTCCTGGGAACGGGAGTCCCCAGACTTGCCTGCGTGCGGCCCGCGGCGTGGCTAAGCCAGCAGGCCGTACGGCCCATCTTCACCAACAAAGCACCGAAGACCCTCACGAGGGGCCAAGCCTCGCGAGGCGAACGACACAAGACCTCCTCTGGAGTGGCCTAGCTAGGCAGGCTCACGAGGAGCGAAGATATCAAGGCGAGGCGAACCTCATGAGGTTCTCATGACGTGAGCCGTGATGATTGACACCAGGTGGGCGCCAGCGCGCACAACGTCCTTGTTTCCTCTTTGGTGCAAGGGGGGGGGCAAGCGCAGTTGTGGAGTACCGAGGCATCAAGCAAAGGTTGCCATTTCGGTGCAACAAGACCAAGACCATGGACTGCAAGATAGAGGTCACCATGGAGCCCAGAACAGCGTCACTACCAGAACTTTGTGCAGGCGAAGACTACTTTTGTCAGGATAGCTTGTACTAGCTGTCCCCCTTTAAATTAGCCCGCCATTGTTGGCTCCCTTCCCGCTCGATATTTGGGAAGAGGACCAGGGCCTCTATAAATAGGACTAGCCACCACAGTGGAGAGGAGGGGAGCAGAGTGAGAGAGAGGATGAACTGACCTTAGTTTGAGAGAGACCCCACACACACACAAGCTCACCGAGCACAAGAACGCGTTAACCTCAGCAGGCCGTTCTTCCCTTGTATTGTTCATCATCAGCCCAAGAGGCAATCGACCACCACCACACTGGAGTAGGGTATTACACCACAACGGTGGCCCGAACCAGTATCAACCCTGTGTCCATCTGTGTTGTGAGTTCATCGAGTTCGTTTGCGAGATCCTAGCAAGTTAGGGCGTAGATCGGTTGAAGGGAAAGACTTCGCGTGCACCCCAGTGTTCGAACCTTTAGGGTTTGCGGGGACCCGATACCCCGACAATAGCTCACAGACTCGATTACATAGAGGGATCATAAAGGAAAACTCAAAACTAGATCATACTAAAAACTTTTATTCTACTAGATCAAAATATTATCAAAAGGATCAGACTAAGAAAAACGGTAAGGATGAAGGTGATGGTGATACGATACCGAGGCACCTCCCCCAAGCTTGGCAGTTGCCAAGGCGAGTGCCCATACCCATGTGATTATATCTCTTTTGTCAATGAAGGAGTTGGAGTTGTTGATGATTTAGGCTTGTTGTCCCTCTTCCAAGGCATAGGAGATTTGATTTTGTAGGTCATAGTTCTGGGCTTGGAGGTGCTCGATTTTCTCATGAAGCTTGAAGATGGCCTCCCCAATGTCCTTGACATCCAGCTTGTGGTTGTTGGTGAACTCCGTGATCATAATGTGATTGGAGTTGTCGTTGGTCTAAGACTGACAGTAGAATGGGGGGTAGGTATGAGGAGGCAAGATCCTGGCTATGGAGTAGTTGTACACACGAGTTTACGAGTTCAAGCCCTTCTCGGAGGAAGTAACAGCCCTACGTCTTGATGCCCTGAGGCGGTCGACTTGATTATATGCGTGTGTGAGTTTACAAAATGATGCGAACCCCTGTCTCGGAGGAGGGGGGTGGCTTATATAGAGTGCGCCAGGACCCCAGCTCCCCTCTGTTACACGGGGTTCAATGTACATAAAGAAGGAGCGTTACAGGTAATGTCCATATTAAAGTTCTATTAATGATAGTTAAGTCTTCGAATAAACACCTGACCATTGCTGTGTAGAGTGACTTTAGATCTTCTGTTTGTCGAGTGATTTCTGTGACGGTCGAGTGACATTGATTCTTCCGAGTGGGATGTCTCTGGTCGAGTGGATGATGGTACCCTTTGAATGCTTCTGGCTTTAGGGTGATTCTCGGCGTTCTGGGAACGGGGGTCCCCAGACTTGCCTGCCTGCGGCCTGCGGCGTGGCTCGAGTGGGGGCCCAACATGGCCCTTCTTCATCAAGCACAAGACTCAAGACCCTCGCGAGGGGCCAAGCCTCATGAGGCGGACGACACGGCGCATCCTCAGGCGGAGCCTCCTCAGGCTGGCTCGCGAGGAGATGGAGGTATCAAGGCGGGGTGCCTCGTGAGGTGCCCGTGATGCAAGCCATGACGATCGAGGTTACCAGGCGGGCGCCAGCGCGCGCAGCGTCCTTCTTTCCTCTTTGGTGCAAAGGGGACAAGCATATCCGCGGAGTACCAAGGCATCAGGCAAAGGTTGCCACTTCGGTGCAATGAGACCAAGACCAGGAGGACTACGAGACGGAGGTCACCATGGAGCCCAGCCCGGCGTCACCACCAGAGCCTTTGGCAGGCGAAGACTGCTTTTGTCAGGATAAACGTACTCGCTGTCCCCCTTCAAATTAGCCCGCCATTGTTGGATCCCTTCCCGCTCAATATTTGGGAAGAGGACCAGGGCCTCTATAAATAGGACTAGCCACCCACATAGCAAGGGGGATGGGTTGGGTTCGGTTCGGTTTGGTTCGGTTGGTCAGTTGGGATCTGGAAGAGAGGAAGAGAGAAAGAGAGAGATAGAGAGAGGTGGCTGAACTCCCCATAGCAGTTCATCACCCCAGCCAAGAACAGACCCTCGCGAGGCTGTTCTTCCTTGTATTGTTCATCCTCACCAGCCCCAGGGGCGATCCATCCACCACACAGTGGAGTAGGGTATTACACCACAATGGTGGCCCGAACCAGTATAAATCTTGTGTCTTTCGTGCAGTTCTTTTAGTAGTCTAGATCCTAGTGAGACGGAGAGGTTGAAGGCGTAATCTCCGCGCGCACCCCAGTGTTCGAACCTTAAGGGTCTGCCAGAACCCGAAATCCGACATTTGGCGCGCCAGGTAGGGGTGCGCCGGAATTCGTCTTCCACCGCTCCGCTCTCCTCCGACCGTCGCATCCATGTCTGACGCTCGTTGGGCCCGCGCCGAGCGCCGGGCCGCCATCGCTTCCCGCATCGCCTAGACGGCCCCCATCAAGGGCATCCTCGTCGTTCCCCGTCGCCCGCCATCAACACCGCCGCCGGCCCGGCGGGGGCGAGCAGCAGGCATCGTCTCAGCACCCGTCCGAGCGGCAAGACGGCCGCACCGCCACTCCGTCACTCGCACCATCTGGCTCTTCGTCCCGCGCGCTCCGCGCACCCTTGGAGGCTCGAGCTGCGCTCATCACGGTAAACGAGCTCCTGCGCTACCGCCCCGTCGACGATGTCTACGAGGAGTGGCTCGACCGCGTCGCCGAGCTCGTCCGCGCCGCAGGTGGCTCTCCTGCGCCGTCGGCCCCGTTGCGCCGCACTCCGCCCCGCGCGGGCAACGAAGCTCCGGGGGCGAACCAGCCGCCTCCTCTCCAAGAAGATGCCATGGCTCCAAGGCGCCTGGTCCCTGGGCGGAACCCGTTCCGTCAGGCGCCAGCGCAGCAATAGCGAAGCTGCAAAGAAATCCCTCGCCCGCAGGGGGCTGCCCGGGCGCTCCCTGCTCCAGCTCCGGCACGCCAAGACCCCGCCTTGCTCCTAGGTGCAGCGCGTGGGGACCCTCAAGACCGAGCTCTCCACCAACCGAGGCCTTTCGTGGCCACCGCGGGCTGCCACGCCTACACCACTGAGCTGCGCAGCGTCGCGTGGCCTGACAAGTTCAAGCCCGACCTGCCTCCGCGCTACGACGGCACAACCGATCCCGCAGAGTTCCTCTAGCTCTATGAGCTGGGCATCGAGGCTGCCGGCGGGGATGAAAAGGTCATGGCAAACTGGTTCCCCATGGCGCTCAAGGAAGGAGCTCGAACCTGGCTCCTGAATCTGGCTCCAGGCACGATCTCCTCCTGGGACCAGATGCGCGCCCGCTTCATCGCCAACTTCCAAGTTACTCGCGACCGGCCGCCCGCCGTGAGCGACATGCGGCGCATCAAGCAACAACCCGGAGAGACCTTGCAAAAGTACATCCAGCGCTTCAACAGCGCGCGCCTCAAGATCCCCAAGGTGTCCGAGGAGGCCATCATCTCCGTCTTCTCTGACGGCGTGCGTGACGTCAAGATGAAGGAGGAGCTGGCGATGCATGAGGACCTCTGCACCTCCCTGGAGCTGTTCAACTTGGCGAACAAGTGCGCCAGGGCTGAGGAGGGACGTCTCTCCCTCCTCGAGTTGCCTGCCGCGGACCCAGAAGAGAAGAGGCCCAAAGCCAAGGACGTGAAACACAAGGGGGCTGCCGTACTCGCGACAGAACCAGACGCCAAGCGGGGCAAGGATCTGCCCGAACCCTCCAGAGGCAGCCGGTACTGTGTGTACCATGACCTCCACACCCACAACACCAATGAATGTCAAGAGCTCCGCGCCATGCGAGAAGGAAGGATTGGCCGTCGCCCTGACCGTGCTGACCGGGGCTATGGCCGAGGAGGAGGAAGAAACCCAGGGCGCTGGGAAGATCGCGGCCCGCGCCCGGGGTGGCGCGACCAGCCTCGCGAGGACCACTGGCGGGACCTGCCTCGCGAGGGAGACTGGAGGGATCAGCCTCGCGAGGATCGCCCTCATGGCAATGCATGCCTACCTCCGCTGCCGCCTCCACCAAGAAGGAACGAAGACCGCCACCAAGACGAGGGGGCTGGGGGCTTCCAGGAGCCGCGCGCGATCGCCTGCATCCTGGGCGGAGCTCAAGCCCCAGCCTCCCAACGTATCTTCAAGCAGTTTGCCCGCGAAGTGAATGCAGTTCTCCCCAAGCTCGAAGCAACGCGCCCCCTCAGGTGGTCGGCGTGCCCCATCACGTTCATCTCGGCAGACCAGCTCAAGTGCGCGGCCACTGCAGGAGTCCTCCCGATGCTCTGCTCCCCAGTCATCAGCAACGTGCTGGTCACCAAGACCCTCATCGATGGTGGGGCAGGGCTCAACGTCCTGTCCGTGGAAACGTTCAACAACCTCCAAGTGCCCTACGACCAGCTTCAGCCAACCAGGCCTTTCTCCGGGATCACCGACGGTTCCACAGTCCCAATCGGGCAGGTCCGCCTCCCTGTCATCTTCGGGGCTCGCAGCAACTACCGCCCCGAGCTCATCAACTTCGACGTCGCCCACATCCGCCTGCCGTACAACGCCATCCTCGGGTACCCAGCACTGGCCAAGTTCATGGCCATGACCCACCACGGCTACAACGTCCTCAAGATGCCAGGAAGTGGCGGCGTCATCACAGTGCCCTGTGAGGAGAGAGATGCAGTGTGTTCCCTGGAGCGAGCCTTTCAGGCTGCGTCGCTAGAGGACCCAGATCGCGGAAGCAGGAGGCTTCCCGAGACCACCCCCAAGAAGAAGAAGACGTCGTCAGGCTCGGCCCCTCAGGAGGCAGGCCCCTCAGGGCCCGTGTCTGCCCAGGGGGAGCCTCCTTCCATCGCATAGGAAAGCGTGCCCGGCGCCCTCCTTAGGCAGGGCTCGGGGGCTCTCACCTGGAGGGCCACCGACCTAGCCAGGGTCACGAGGGAGGCGCTTGGGCACCATGTGGAGGCGTGCTTCGTAGCACGTTTCCCTCGAGAGGGAGCCAGGCAAGGAAGATCAGACCAGCAAGAGTTCGTTGACGAGGCCATTCAAGAGCTACAGGAGACAAGGATCATGAGAGGTTGCCGCCGCCTGTCAGCCGTGGCCCCACATCCAGGAGAGGATGGTGGGCTGCGCATCTGCGTCGACGTACCAGGGCTCAATCAGATTGCCACAACGGAGCGCCTCTGGCCCTCGCAAGTGGGGCGCTGCGGAGGTCCACCCCACAGCTATGTTCACATGCCTTACGGCCTGCCGAGCATGGCTGCGGCATACCAGCGCCTCATGAGGGGCATCGTGGAGGCTCAGGAAGACGGGCGTTCCGCGGCCTTGGCGGAGATGGAGGCAGCTCGCGAGGAGTCACCAGCGCCTCCGGAGCCTCCCAAGGCCCCGGGGCCTGGGGGCTCGTGAGGATCGGCTTCTGCAGCCCGTCAAGTCTGCTGCACCAATGCCACTATGCCGACGACATCCTCAGGTGACATCTTTCAAGTTCCGTTCTCAGCTGGGAGCACCCTCCCAGGGTTGCATCACTCCCAGGCCGCGTGGGTCCGTCCCCGTGGCATGTATCTGCATTTACCTTTCCGTCGTTCGTTTGCCTTGTTGGGGGCACCCCTCGGGCTGCATCATCCCCAAGCCGTTCGGGCCAGACCCAGCGGCGTGTATCCCCTTAGCGTTTATTTCCAACTATGCATTGCCTATCACGCTTAGCTGCATGGTGCCCGTCCGCGGCATCTTTTCTTCCCATGTTGACTACTTGCACGTTAAAGGGGGGGGGGTGCCTGAGCATCGCGACTCAGGGCTCTTACTGGCTCTCCAGCCCTCACCCTCTGGCCTTGTCCATGGCATCACGACCTGGCATACCAGCGACGACTGAGACAAGCTCGAGGGCCGGGAACCGAGGACGTAGAGTACCGGCATCTAACCAAAATTTGCAGGGACACATCTCAAGATACGACCCAGTGCTGGGCGCAACCCGCCCAGAGGTAGGGCCTCGTGAGTCCCACACTGGCTCACGGGTGCCCAGATACACCTCACCTAGCTCTACCGTGCCGGTCACGTGTCAGGGCGGGGCTGTATACGCCCCGGGGGCTCCTCCCGTAGGGGAGCCCCCTCCCACGTACCAGTGGAAGCACCATGCTCCGCACTGGCTGACGACACTTCCGAGGAGCGGCTATGCCCGTACACATACGGAAGCGCTGTGCTCCGCGCTGGTGATAAACAACTGAGGGTGGCCTCCGGGCCACATTAACCTCAGGGAGCCCAGAGCTCAGTGGCTGGCCCCATCGCAACGCCTCCCCTCAGGAGCGCCACACGAAGGGGCTGGGCACGGGGGCTACGGGTGGGTCACGCCCAGACGTACGCCGCCCAGCCAGGCCCCTCGGGCCTGGTTCGTCGCGCATCTCTCCCCGAGCGGAGCCAAGGTATGAAGGCCGTTTGCGCGTCAAGGGGGACTCCTGAGCATCGCGACTCAGGAGCCTAACTGGTCCCGTAGCCCCTCACTCCTTAGTTCCGAAAGGCTATGCTGGGTGAGGTACGCGCGGAGCCGGGCCCTACAGACGTAGAACGGTAGCCACGCTTACATCTCGCCTCATCACCCGCTGTTCACGCGTCAAGGGGGACTCCTGAGCATCGCGACTCAGGAGCCTAACTGGTCCCGTAGCCCCTCACTCCTTAGTTCCGAAAGGCTATGCTGGGTGAGGTACGCGCGGGGCCGGGCTCTGCAGACGTAGAACGGTAGCCATGCTTACATCTTGCCTCATCACCCGCTGTTCGCTCGTTAAGGGGGACTCCTAAGCATCGCGACTCAGGGGCCTAACTGGCTCCGTAGCCCCTCACTCCTTAGTTCCGAAAGGCTATGCTAGGTGAGGTACGCGCGGAGTCGGGCTCTGCAGACGTAGAATGGAAGACACACCTAGATCACGTTTCCCTACTTGTTGTTCGCGCGCCAAGGGGGACTCCTGAGCATCACGACTCAGGAGCCTAACTTGTCACGTGGCCCCTCACTCCTTTGGCCCCGTCCTGGTTTCCGGTCGGGGCTAATGCTGGGTGAGGCATGCGCGGGGCCGGGCTCTGCCGGCGTAGAACACAAGGAAGTAGGGAAGAAAAGCATAAAATTCAAGGAACTTAAAAGCAAATATTACAGTCCATACTGTCGCCTCAATACCAAATGCAAGTTTAAATGCCTCCCCGAGGCGTGGTTCATGTGCAGGAATTGAAAGAAGAACAGGAATGGAACGGAGTCACTTGTCGGCGGTGAAGCTATGCGGAGCGGCTTCGCCTCATGGAGCAGCGGGGCCGGGAGCGCCTTGCCTTGGCTTGGTGCTGAAGGCCCGGAACTTCATCAGCAGCGCCTCCGCGTGCCCCTTCACGGCTTCGATAGCGGCGGCAGCACCCTCGCCGCTCACCGGTTCCAGTAGGCCGTCGAGGTCGGTGTCGGGATCGCAAAGGTAGACATGGGCGAAGACCCGCGTCAGCGCAGCAGAAGACAAGACATGTGCCTCGGCCTCGGCCGCGGGGCCGATGCCAAGGGCGACATCCCCAAGGGCCTTAACTAGGAAGGGAAGCAGCTTGGCGGGGCCGTCCCCGTCACCGGCTAGCGGGCTGTCCAGGCCGCTCCCGTAAAGCATCCTCAGCGAAGCACGGGCATCTTTCTCCATGTCCGCGAAGGCCACGCGATCCTCGGCAAGAACCCGGGCCTTGGCGTCCAGCTCGGCCTTCGTCGCCTCCAGCTCCTTCTTCAACGCGCCTAAGTGGTCGTGGCGCTTCTTGAGCTTGGCCTCCTGGTCCTCGAGTGCCGCCTCGCGCGCCTTCGCCACCTTCTCCTGCTCTTGGCGAAGGCGAACCTCCTTCGCGAGCTGGCCCCGCAAGCCTTGCAGCTCATCCTCCAGCGCCTTGCAGCGATCGCGGGCTTCGACCACTTCCCCCAGGGCCGCGTCATGAGCAATCTTCGCCTCTAGGACGGCCCGCTTCTCCTCGTCGTAGGCCGTCGAGGCCTGTACCAGCGCCGCCTGGATCGAAGCATCAGAGCGAATCCACCCTGAAGCCAGTTCCAGGCGCCCGGCCACCAGGCGAGGGTCGGCGCCGAGAAGGTCCTGCCGCAGCCGGTCCAGTTCAGCAGTGGCATGCTCCAAGATGGAGGAAGAAGACGGGGAAGCATTGGCACGCTCCAGGACGACAGGAGGAGCTGAGGAAGCAACAGCCAGCAGAACGGGGGGAGGAAGTAGCGGCGGCGTGGCCGCAGTGTCCTGAAGCAGAGCCCGCTGCGCCTCCGCAGCCGTAGCAGCGGCGCCAGCTCGGCCAAACCCCGCAAGGATGCGCGGGCAGGAGAGGCCCGCGCGTCACGATCTCCCTCCCCTGCAGGCGAAGGCGTCGTCGCAGGAGGGACCTCAGGAACCCCCTTCGGCTTCTTCGCCGCCAGCGCCAGCCTATCCAAGAGAAGCAATCATCAAGCCTCGTCGGCAGGACGAGAAACAAAAGATCAAGGATCAAGCACTTACGGGTCTTCGCCGGTGAGCTCGGACAGCCTCCGGCCTAACTTGAAGCCTGACAGCCTGCTGGAAGGGTCGACCTCAGAAGCAGAAGGCGCGCCCACGGTTCGCCCCGGAGCCAGGACAGACCCGCGGGAGGTCAGCGCGGTCCTGTCCTTCTTCGGAATCGGGGGCGAGCTCCCGCTGCCCAGCACATCATCATCATCATCATCATCATCATCATCATCATCATCGCTCGGCGAAAGGCGGAGGGTACGGGGTGAGCGCCGAGGGAGGGGAGCCCTCGACTCTCCGTCGGTCGCCCCAGAGTCGGGCCCCTCTCCCCGCTCCTCTTCGCCCTCCTCCTCATCGCTGGAGTCGCCGGAGGGCACGTCCACCGGTCCTCCAGAAGACGCCGCGGGCACGAGCCTGTCCCCGTTAAAAACGGGCATGGACTTCACCACCCGCTTCCAGTTGCCGCAAAGGAACAAGGGCTCGGGAGTGCCCTTCGGCCTTGCCACCTCACCCCCGACCAGAGATTGGAGAGCCGCGGTCACATCCTCTTCGTCCACAGCCTCAGGGCACGGACGAGGCCTCCACATCGGAGGAGAGTATTCCCGGAGCGGGGCCAGCTGGTGCTCCAGGAACTCCTTCAGCAGCAACGCACCGGTCAACTTCGCCGTCGCCATGTTGGCCGGCCTCAGGTCCGCGTCCATCTTCTCCAACACTGGCTTCGCGTGGGGATCCGTGAGTTCCGCTTGGCACCAGTCGCTGGCGCTCACGGGTTGCTCCGTGGGCAAGATCAGCCGAGGGTGGATGCACCCGACATCTGCCAAGATCCACTTGCTCCTGAAGCCTTCGATCCTCTTCCCGGGGTTCGAGATGGCAATGGTGCCGCTATACGCGACGAAGCCCGCACACCCAGAAATAGAGCTGCCGGTGATCCGGAGGTAGAAGTAGTGGCACAGCAGGGCCACTGAGGGCTGCACCCCAACGTGGGCCTCGCAGTAGTAAGCAAAGATCGCCAGGAGAAGGACAGAGTTGGGATGGAGATGCAGAGCCTGCAAGTTGTAATGGCGGAGGACGGAGAAGAAGAACTCGGAGAAGGGAGGCAACAAGCCCGCAGCAATTGAGCACGCAAAGAGAGGATAAGAGGTGCTCCCTCGGTCCTCGGGGGTGGCGGAGCCGGCCTTGAACATCTCCATCCCGTTGACGCCCTGCACCGTCGCCATCCGGCATAGCCGGGCGAAGCTTGCCTTGGACACATTTGGCGGATCCAGAGCAGGGGAGTACCAAGCCTTGGCCGGAGGCTGGCGAGGCGCCATGGCTTCCTAGGTCACGCAGCTGGAGTAGATCTGGAAGTTTGGAGGAAGAAAGGGGAGGCGCAAGAAAGGGGATCCAAGCAACAACCAGAAAGAGCAGGGGCGGAGTCTGAGAAGATGCCTTTCCCTTACCAACCCGCGCGGTTGCTAAGGCACCCACGTCCAATAAACCGCCACGTGGCGTCCAAGGCCACAGGCTATTAGGGCCCGCGGCGCTTCGCCCTTGCCCTTTCGCCTCTCGGCACGGCCAAGCCCATGCGCACCACGGGCCCAGGGGCTACTGTCGGCGTTCTGGGAACGGGGGTCCCCAGACTTGCCTGCCTGCGGCCTGCGGCGTGGCTCGAGTGGGGGTCCAACATGGCCCATCTTCATCAAGCACAAGACTCAAGACCCTCGCGAGGGGCCAAGCCTCGCGAGGCGGACGACACGGTGCATCGTCAGGCGCAGCCTCCTCAGGCTGGCTCGCGAGGAGACGGAGGTATCAAGGCGGGGTGCCTCGTGAGGTGCCCGTGACGCAAGCCATGGCGATCGAGGGCGCCAGGCGGGCGCCAGCGCGCGTAGCGTCCTTCTTTCCTCTTTGGTGCAAAGGGGACAAGCATATCCGCGCAGTACCGAGGCATCAGGAAAAGGTTGCCACTTCGGTGCAACGAGACCAAGACCAGGAGGACTACGAGATGGAGGTCACCATGGAGCCCAGCCCGGCGTCACCACCAGAGCCTTTGGCAGGCGAAGACTGCTTTTGTCAGGATAGACGTACTCGCTACCCCCCTTCAAATTAGCCCGCCATTGTTGGATCCCTTCCCGCTCAATATTTGGGAAGAGGACCAGGGCATCTATAAATAGGACTAGCCACCCACATAGCAAGGGGGTTGGGTTCGGGTGGGTTCGGTTCGGTTCGGTTGGTCAGTTGGGATCTGGAAGAGAGGAAGAGAGAAAGAGAGAGATAGAGAGAGGTGGCTGAACTCCCCATAGCAGTTCATCACCCCAGCCAAGAATAGACCCTCGCGAGGCTGTTCTTCCTTGTATTGTTCATCCTCACCAGCCCCAGGGGGCGATCCATCCACCACACACTGGAGTAGGGTATTACACCACAATGGTGGCCCGAACCAGTATAAATCTTGTGTCTTTCGTGCAGTTCTTTTAGTAGTCTAGATCCTAGTGAGACGGAGAGGTTGAAGGCGTAATCTCCGCGCGCACCCCAGTGTTCGAACCTTAAGGGTCTACCGGAACCCGAAATCCGACAGTGATGTCCTTGGGGAGGGCGTCTAGGTCAGGCATATGACCCTACCCTAGGTACATAGCTTCATCATTAGCCCCCGAATGGTTCGGGGCTTGAGTGGAGAAGGAGTTGAGAATTCCTCCGATTCAATTTCTGTGCTCCGGGAGTGACTTATCGCGACCAAGCGAACAACCATGATGATCTCAACTCCTTTTCAGCCGCCTTGATCCATTCTTGAATCTGCCGAGTGAATTTTACTGTGATGTCTTGAGTACTGATATGGAGAAGATATTCCATCTGACAAATTTCCTTGCTACACGCGGATATCATGGGATTCAGATTTGGGGAAGCGCACGGGACAAGGAAGGCCGCAGTAATCGTAAGAGATTAGGTGAGGCCACCTCGATCACCGCGCCACCTTTTTCGCCATGAACCTCGCGCGCGACTGTTGCGGGATTTGATTGGGTCGTCCGGACCCACAGGTCAGCCACTCGGATGCGGCCCCATATAAGGCGTCGGGCCGGGGTTTTCTTTGAACAGTGCGTCTTCGTTCTTCTCTTTTCCTCTTAGTTTTCTCCGCTACATCTTCTCCTGCTCCAGCGCCACCGCCCTGTTCGTGCTTTGCTCGCCGCGATGGGAAAGGAGAAGACGGTGGCATTGGAACGTGCGAAGAAGGCGACGGTGAAGGCGAAGGGGAAAAAGTCCGGCCGGGGCGGATCTTCCTCGAGGTCCGGCCTGCCGCCTGGCTGGATCTAGGGCGAATGGATTCGCTCAATGATCCGTCAGGACGACATCGACGACCTGGTCGAGGGGGGACTGATCTCCCACGAATCGGTGCGACTCCCGGGGAACGAGACCGAGCCGCAGCCACAGGAGGGTGAGCGCGTTTTCCTCGCTACTCAGGTCGACTGCGGGTTTTCATTGCCTCCCCACCCCTTCTTTTGAGGTTTCTTGAACTTCTTTTGGGCGCAACTCCACCACTTTACCCCGAACTCCATCGTGTATCTTGCTGCTTTCATGTCCATGTGTGAGAACTTCCTGGGCTGTCGGCCACACTGGGGCCTCTTCAAACACATAGACACGTGCCGTTCTCAGATGGTCAAGAAGGCCAACCCGAGTGACGAGAGGACGCAGGTGATCCAGATGTGCGGGGGCCTTGGAATTCAGATGAGGAGTAAAAGTACTTTCCCAGCCATGATCCTTCCTGAGTCGGTCCGAGGGTGGTAGTCGACCTGGTTCTACTACAAGGACCAGCCGACTCTGTGTCAGTCGACTGGACTTCCCCCCTTTTCCATGGCTCGAGTGGAGAAGCCCTCTGCTTTGAAAGTGATCCCAGAGGATAAGGCACAAGTGAAAGTGCTGGTTGAGCGAGTAGTTTAGCTTGTCCGTGATGGGGTAACCGGTATGGATCTGTTGGAGGTCTTCCTCAAGCGACGCATCCAACCACTTCAAGCTCCTGACCATCCAATGTGGATGTATTCGGGCATTGACGACACCACTCAGATCCATCCAGAAGAAGTCGATGAAGCTATGTTGGAAGGGTGGCTGAAGAGTATTACCGGCAACAAAGACAACCCCAGGGGATCCCGGAGGATTCCTCCACTCAACAACTCGTACGAAACCGACAAGGTATGCCTCCAAATAGTCGAGTGCCTTCTTGATTCATCAAGTAGCTGTTTGCTGTCATCCGACTAACTCCTATCTTGGTTGTTGTCTTCCAGGCCATGACTGAGATGTACTCGATGCCCAATGGAGAACAGGAACAGGACTCGGAGGAGGAGGCGAGTGGAGGCGAAAGCGGTGAGTGGCACTCGGACGAGGAGGATGGTGAGGAGAGCGGCGACCCGAGTGACGAAGAAGAAGTCGACTCACCTCCTCGCAGAGAGAAAAGGTCCAAGCATGCTCATGACCCGGAAAGCCTCCACGCCACGGAGGCCACACCGACTGAGTAGTCTTCAAAGCGACCTCGGAGGTCCTCTCCAGTGCCGACTGAGAAGACACTGAAGCACTCGAAAGTTGCACCTCCTCCAGCTCCGAAACCACCGAAGGCTGCATCATCCAAACCTCCGAAGGCTTTGCCCAAGATCAGAATGGTCATTCCTACTATCTCCGGGTAATAATCTGACCTGACTCTTTGGTTGTCTCGGTATAACAAACGTGACCGACTGAATATTGAAATTTGCAGAGCTGCCACCTCTGGGACTTCCAGTCGTCAGTATGAAGACGAGGACATGGAAGATGCAGTCACCTCCAACCCGGGTACAATTCTCGTGATCTTGTTCTCGATTGTGTGGTCGATTAAATTCTGATGACTCATCTAGGGTCGACTGATTTCTTTGCAGCCCCTCCCAATGTCATTGAGCTTCCGGATGATGACGAGGACGTGTCGCCGAGGCACAGGAAGAAGAAGGCAATAGCTAGCAAGACATCCCAGTCGGAGCCGGCGGCGGAGCGGGTAGTTCAACAGCCCGAAGGTGCGAGTAAGGTTTCTGTAACCTTTGCTGACCCAATGTCAAGTGCGCGTCCTGCATCGTCGACTGCTCCAGAGCTTGTTTCAACCATCCAACTTCATGCCTCAGGTCTCCAAGCCGCTGCGCCTAGTCCGTCCGTCCCCTTCTTTGCCACTCATCATGTTCCAGAAAGCCAGTCGGACACTGCTGCGGAGGCCATTCGTCAGGCTGGCATAATGATGGAGTGGGTGAAGGCGGTGCACGAAAGCAGTCAGGCTGCTTATGACGCCAGCGCGACTCTTCGAGCCAATGTCCAGGTAAGTTAACTCCCGACTGAACTTGTTCTTTTAGGATATGCTATCTGTTGGGGATATTACTACTAGAGGTAAACCGGCCTTGGGTAGCCGGGTTGACTCTTTGAAGATTAGAAGCCCATGAAGATGTAAAGATGCTAGTGCTTTACGGAGGGCCCAAAGGCGAGTTACAGTATGTAAATGTAAACCGGCCCAGTCATATAACTTGTATAGTAATATATAAAGAGAGAGGCCGAACCGGATACGTTTATAAACCGGCTTCGGGACTCTGTAGCCCGGCGGGCGTCAACCTATGTATATAAAGGGACGACCCGGCCGCGGTTTAGAGACAGACAACAACAACTCGAAAGCCAGACAAAGCGGATTCGCTCCCTGGCCTTCGAAACCCTAGCAATACCAATCACAACTAGACGTAGGCTTTTACCTTCATCGAAGGGGCCGAACTAGTATAAACCCGTGTCCCCTTGTCTGGTTTAACCCCTTTAAGCTAACCCATTGCGATGGCTCCACAACTAAGTCCTTTCACGAGGACATCTGCCGTGACAAACCCACGACACTATCCGAATATTTTCCTTCGCGCAATCTTTCATTGTCTTGCACTTCGAGATTGTACACCCACTGGGTGCAGCCGAGTGGAATCCGAACCAGTGGAGGCACGCCAAGTGCACCCACTGGGTGTAGTCCCCGAGACCGCAGTCGACTGCTGGCAGTCGGTTGGGGTCTGAGCACTTTTTTTGTACTCGGCCTGGGCGGACCGGCCGAGTGGAATCTGAACCAGTGGGGGCATGCTAAGTGCACCCACTGGGTTAGTCCCCGAGACCGCAGTCGACTGCTGGCAGTCGGTTGGGGTCTGAGTACTTCTTCCTCTCCCTTCTCTTTTTTTGTACTCGGTCTGGACGGACCAGCCGAGTGGAATGCAAACCAGTGGGGGCACGCTAAGTGCACCCACTGGGTGTAGTCCCCGAGACCACAGTCGACTGCTGGCAGTCGGTTGGGGTCTGAGTAGTCTTGAAGTTTATTCACTGGAAGTAAATAATATTTGATCTTGTGGATTGATGTGTCTTTTACTCACTGTAGAAATCTTGTTCGCTTATCTCCAAGTTTGCCGAATTTGAGGAAAAGCAGAGGCAACTCAACCTTGACCTGGAGTTGGCTCAGCAGATCTTAAAGAAGGCTCAAGATGAAGTCACTGGTACGGAATGTAACGACCCGTCGACAGCTTATCTTGACCATCCTTCAAGTTACCTCTTCATTCTTCTGTTTGATCTAAATGTGTATTTTGCAGAGAAAATGAGGCTGCCCCTGGAGAAGAAGGACTTGGACCTTGCAGCTGCGCAGAAGGAGGCTCAGGAGAAGACTGCCCTTGTTGACCAGAAACTGGCTTCGGTCGGAGCACTAGAGGAAGAAATCAACAAGCTGAAGTCGTCTCTCACTGAATCCAATCGAGAGGCGACTCGACTGAAAAAAGATAAATTGGCTCTGAACGACTAGCTGGAAAGCATGACTCATAGGAGGAACGATTTCGAGGCTTATCTGAAAGCTCTCGCCAAGAAACTCTTTCTTATGCTCGAAGGTATCTCCTTTTACCCGACTGTTTTACTGTTTGCAAGTTAGTCCTGACCAGTCGACTCATCAACTCCTTGACTCTGCAGAACTCTGCCAAAACTTTGAAGAGGAGACTGGATGGATTGAAACGGGCTTGGACCCTATCCTTTCTCCAGTCGGTGATGAGGCCCCATGAATGTGCTTCGACTGGAATCCCGCGTCGCCAGTGTTACAAGTTATCTGGCCCGTCTAAAGGTGGCAGTTTCACGCATCGATTCATCGCTCTGGCCAAGGGCAACACTTCAGAATGATCTCGAGTCTCTGATGGCTCGACTCAATGAGGTCCCTGGTCGAGTGCAGGAATGGAAGAAGTCCTCTGCACGATGCAGCGCTGGCGTGGCTCTATCCCCGAGCCGGACATCTGCACCGACATCATCGAAACGGCTCGGCGTGCAAGTCCTTCGCCAGTTCAGCCCGAGGCAAGGCATGTTTTCGTAGGTGTCGTCCATGGATCAGGGCACGAGGACGGACCGGTGTCTGAAGGAGAAACCGTAGTCTGCTCTGATGACGAGTCTTCTAGAGAAACCGAATCGCTTTACCAGTTGCAGGACGGCCGGATTGAGGGAGGATTTGAGGGCAATAGTATTCCGGATTCCCCCGGTCTGCCAAACTGGGCCGCCATCTTCATGGCCGACACACAATCGGCGCCTCATTCATCTACCGCCGCGGCAATGCTCTCTGGTTCAACAACGGCCACACCAGCAGGGGCAGGAAGCTCGGCACCACCTCTGGCCCAAGTCTTATCTGATTTGTTCGACGCTCTGGCAACATTGATGACCGTGGAGGTAGACGCAGCAGCCAGGGATCAGCATGATGCGGAGATCGCAAAGGTAAAAGATTAGATAGCCCAGGCCAAGGCGGACCTGGCAGAAGAGAACGCTCACCTTGTGCGTTCGGTTTATTCGGTTTACATGGTTCAGTTTATACGGTTTTTCAGTTTGTATGGTATTAATACTTCGATAAATACGGTATGAAATTAAAATACGGTTCGGTTTCGGTATATACCAAATTATTTCGGTATGGTTTCGGTATATACCATAAAAACCAAAGTTGACGAGAATTTGAAAATGACGTAATAATAATTTACAAATTTATGACTCAAAACACATACTATTTTACACAAATAGCATATGACTATATATATAAGTATATATGCATGCATTAATTCATTTATTGATGGTTATGGACGTGCTTAGCATTTTAAAAAGAGAAAAATGACTATGTTACAAGAAAATTTTACATGCTTATTAGTGAATTGGACTCACGTACAAGAAAAATGACAACTTGTATGGTTGTTCATCTCAAGAAATATAAATTTATTTTTACTTCGGTTTATTCGGTTAACCGTTCTGTTTTTCGGTATATACCATAAAAACCAAAGTTCAAATCGGTATGAAAAGTTCATACCATACCGAAACCAGAAACCATAAAAACCATAAAATCGGTTTGGTTCGGTTTATTTTCGGTATGGTTTTTCGGTTCGGTTTTGAAATGCACAGAGTGAGAGAACGCCAGGATGGCTACGGAGCGGGCTGAGTTGGAAGCACAGGCTTACTGGATTAGACTGGATCAGAATGCTTCAGAGGAAGTCATGAGAAGAAGGTACCGATCACGTCTCCCGTCGGTTTATGAGCCGCAGAATCTTTTCAACACGCTAGGCGCAGGAGCTGGTAACCAACCCACACTAAACCAGGCGGGGGCGTCGGGAGCAGGAGCGACGGTTCAGCCGCGCACGACGGACCTGCCTCGCCGGAACAACATTGTACCATCAACGCTGCCTGGGCATTATTCCAACCCGTTGGACAACATTGTGGCCGCTGCATCATGCCTGGCGGCCCTCTCAACCGACGGCGAGTCACCAGTGGCAGTGGAAGCACGTCGGGCCAGGGATCTCCTTCAGACAGCGCTAAATCAACAGCAAGCATATTCACACAGTTGTGAGAGGATTCACTACACTCCCCGCCCAAGCCGGAGTTATAGCAGACACGTGGAAGACGAACCGGCCGTGTCCAGTAGTGCACGCCGCTGAAATTCGCCACGAGGGAACAACCCGGCTGGGGAAGGTGCTAATGCACAAGATGTTGTGGATCATGGCCGCGCACGTTGAGAGGCTGAGTTGACAGCTCGACATGAGGCACGACAGCATACTCCGGTTCACCCCACTGCCTCCGTGGAGCCAGGGGCGATGTTCAGTTCCTTAGGGGTACCGTGTTTATCTCCTGCTTTGCGTAATGTGCGACTACCCAAGGATTTCAAGGGACCTCGTAAGGTACCAAATTATACCGCCGATTTGCAGCCAGAGGCATGGGTGGAGAGCTATGAGATGGCAATGGAGATGTTAGATGTGGACAAGGCGGTGTGTGCTAAATATTTCACCATGATGTTGGAAGGAACCACTCACACTTGGTTGAAGAGCTTGCCGACCAACTCTATTGGATCATGGGCCGAATTGAAGCACCGGTTTATCCAGAACTTCAAGGATACGTGTAAGCAGCCGATGTCAATCGTAGATCTGGCCGCTTGTGTCCAAGAGGAAGGGGAGTCCACGACCCATTGGGTCAAACGGGTCTCGGCGATTTTGCATTCGTCAAATCGTATCAACGCAGACACCGCAGTGTTAACGTTAGAGGGTAATTGCGGTTTCAAACCGTTAAAACAGAAGTTGGGAAGGCTCAAACGTCACTGCAATGACATGTCAACACTCATGGCTGCTTTGGTTAAATACGCCGATCCAGATAATACCAAGGATCCGGATTTAGAGGAGGACAAACCGGAGAAGGGTAAGAAGACCGGCAGTGCCAAAGGCCAACAACACAATCCGGTAGGCCATGGAAACGCTGGTAAGTGCAAGGCTGATAGTGGTTTGGACTTTGTCACAAATACCAACGCGCAGGAGAATGGCCAGCGCCGTAAAGGCAAGTAGCCCCAGAGGGGTGGAGGTCCAGGCAACAATTTGGAGCGTTTGTTAAATCAGCCCTGTCCAAAGCATGGATCAAAGGAGAAACCGGCATCACATCTCTGGAAAGATTGTTATATCATGCGAGATTTCAAGAATTCAAATATGTTCCAATATGACAACGGCCCGCCCGGCGGTTCAGGAGGAGGTTTCCACGGGCTGGGTTACGGAGGCGGTGGTTCCGATTCAGGGTTTCCAGGCAATCAAACCGGACACGTTAATCAAGGACACCAAGGCAACCAGGGAGGCTACAACCATCAGGGGAATCAGCAGCAGCAGCAGTCGGGTTATCAGAGCAATCCCAAACAGCTGAACAGCAGGCAATATCATGTCTTCACTACTAGTTTGTGCAAACGTATCAGAAGCTTCACAAAAGGGTAGTCAACTCTGTTGAGCCGGCAGTACCTCAGTATTTACGCTGGTCGGAGCAACCTATTTTGTAGAGCAGAGAGGATCACCCGCCCCGGGTTGATAACCCATGTCATTTGGCCTTGGTGGTAGCCCCTCAAGTTGGGGGATACAAGTTCACTAAAGTGCTCATGGATGGGGGAAGTAGTATCAATATTTTGTATTATGATACATTCCACCGTATGGGGTTGACAGATAAGGATAGCTTTGGAGGTAGCTTTTGGAGATGACTACGATTCAAGGTCAGAAACAGTGACATTTGAGGTGGTGAAGATCAAAAGTCCGTACCACGCTCTGTTTGGGCGGCCAGTTTATGCTAAGTTTATGGCAAGGCCATGTTATGTTTACCTGCAGCTTAAAATGCCAGGTCATAAGGGGACTATCACAGTACATGGAAGTAGAAAGATTGCTTTGGAGTGTGAAGAAGGCGATGCGGCTTATGCTGAGTCGGTTTGTGCCATGGACGAGTTAACATTCTATAAGGAGCAAGTTGATCCGGCAGACATGACCCCCTTAAAAAAGCCAACCACGGAACATGATCCAGCATTGAAGTTCAAATCAGCTACAGACACTAAGATGGTTGACTTTGTCCCTGGCGATTCATCCAAACAGTTCAGCATCAGCGCTAACCTGGATCCCAAATAGGAAAGCGCGCTCATCGAGTTCATCTGTGAGAATCGGGACATCTTTGCATGGAAACCTTCTGACATGCCAGGTGTACCGAGAGAACTCACTGAGCACACACTCAACATTGATCCGAAATTCAAACCGGTCCGATAGTTCCTCCGCCGCTTCAACGAGGAAAGGCGCAAGGCTATAGATGAAGAGGTCGCCCATTTGTTGGCTGCTGGGTTTATTGTTGAAGTTTTTCATCCAGAGTGGTTAGCTAATCCGGTGCTGGTTCTTAAGAAAAACGACACTTGGCGCATGTGTGTGGACTACACAAATTTAAACAAGGCTTGCCCTGCAGACCCCTTTGCTCTCCCTTGCATTGATCAGATAATTGATGCTATGGCGGGTTGTGACCATTTGTGTTTTTTGGATGCTTACTCTGGTTATCATCAGATCAAAATGGCAGTTAAGGACCAGGAGAAGACAACCTTTATAACTCCCTTTGGAGCCTTCTGCTATGTTTCCATGCCCTTTGGACTCAAGAGTGCCCAGGCAACTTACCAGCGATGCATTCAGAATTGCCTTCATAAGCAAATTGGGCGCAATGTCCATGCGTATGTAGATGATATTGTGGTCAAATCCAGAAAGGAGGAGACGTTGATAGAGGATCTATGGGAAACTTTTGACAATCTCCGGGTCTACAAGATGATTCTCAATCTGGAGAAGTGTTTTTCGGTGTCCCGGCAGGCAAGCTCTTAGGCTTTCTGGTTTCAAACAGAGGCATTGAGGCTAATCCGGAAAAGATTGCAGCGATTAGGTCCTTGGCTAAACCAGCGTGTATTAATGATGTGCAACGTCTGGCCGGCCGGATTACAGCCTTGAGCCGGTTTATCACCCGCCTTGGAGAGAAGGCCATTCCCTTATATCAGATGCTCAAGAAAACAGATACCTTTGTCTGGAGTGAAGCAGCTGATAAGGCATTTGAAGATCTGAAGAAACAGCTCGTGGAACCGCCCGTACTGGTAGCACCGATCGATAAAGAGCCCTTATTATTATATGTGGCTGCTAATGCCCGGGCTGTCAGCGTAGCCATTGTGGTAGAGCGCAAAGAGCCTGTCAAAGAGTATCCGGTTCAACGGCCGGTTTATTATATCAGTGAGGTGCTCATTGAGTCAAAGCAGAAGTATCTGCATTGGTAGAAACTGGTGTATGGGGTGTTTATGGCAAGATGGAAGCTCAAACACTATTTTCAGGGCCATCCTATCACAGTAGTCAGTTCAGCTCCTCTGGGTGACATCATTCAAAACAGAGAGGCAACTGGCCGGATTGCCAAGTGGGCCATTGAGCTTGGACCCCACGGGCTCAGATATATACCCCGCACAACGATCAAGTCCCAGGCACTCATAGATTTCATCAACGATTGGACGGAGTTACAGGCACCTGAGGAGAAACCAGATAATACATATTGGACTATTCATTTTGATGGGTCCAGACAGCTAGAGGGTTCGGGGGCTGGAGTCATATTAACCTCCCCACGAGGTGATAAGTTTTGTTATGTCCTCCGTTTAATGTTCCCTTGTACTAACAATGCAGCTGAATATGAGGCTTTACTCCACGGTCTTTGGATGGCTAAAGAGATGAATTTGAGCCGGGTTAAGTGCTTCGGCGATTCAGATCTAGTGGCTCAGCAAGTGTCTGGCACTTGGGATTCTAAGGACCCACTCATGGCTGCATATCGTCGAGAGGTGGACCCAGTAGCTGGTCACTTTAAAGGTTATCAGGTGGACCATATAGACCGGCAGAAGAATGAAGCAGCGGACACTTTAAGTCGTCTTGGTTCCCAACGTAAACCGGTTCCGCCCAATGTCTTTCTTGATGTGTTGCACAATCCGTCAGTCAAAATACCAACCGAAGAAGATTTGGTTGTTCCTGATCCGGAGGCTCAATTGGTGGCAGCTTTGCATGCCATACCGGATTGGATGATCCCATATCTGGATTACATGAACCGGGGCGAGTTACCAGCTGAGGAAACGTTGGCCCGACAGATAATCCGGCGTTCCAAGTCCATGACCATACTCAACGGGGAGTTACATCGTTACAGTGTTTCAGGAGCGATTCAACGATGCGTTTCTCCTCAAGAAGGTTGTGAGATTTTGCGAGAAATTCATGAAGGGGATTGCGGTCATCACGCCGGTTCAAAGTCGTTGGTTGCTAAAACTTTTCGCCATGGTTTTTACTGGTTGACGGCGCATGCTGATGCGGAGGATTTGGTCAAAAGATGTGATGGATGTCAAAAGTTTGCCCGTCGTGCGCACATTCCAGCTCAAGAGTTGCGGATGATCCCAATTACGTGGTCGTTTGCCACTTGGGGGCTGGATATGGTTGGACCCTTCAAGCGCTCCAAGGACAAGAAGACCCATCTGTTAGTAGCAGTTGATAAATTCACTAAATGGATAGAGGCAGAGCCAGTCAGCAAGTGTGATGGAGCCACAGCGGTTCAATTCATCAAAAAGGTGATATTCCGGCTTGGCTTTCCACATAGCATTATAACAGATAATGGCACTAACTTGTCAAAAGGAGAGATGGAAGAATTCTGCCAACGTGAGCACATCCGGCTTGATCTAGCATCAATGGCTCACCCCCAATATAATGGTCAAGCGGAAAGGGCAAATCAAGAAATTCTGTGGGGTATCAAACCAAGGCTTATGGTGCCCTTAAAGTGGACGCCAGGTTGTTGGGTCGAGGAGCTACCTTCTATGTTATGGTGCATCAACACCACACCCAATAGGTCTACGGGTTACACGCCTTTCTTCATGGTTTATGGAGCAGAGGCGGTTCTTCCGAGTGACATCCATCACGATTCGCCTCGTGTGGCAGCTTATGTTGAAGCTGATAATGAGAAGGCACGCCAGGATTCTCTGGACCTGTTGGATGAAGAGCGGGATCTGGCAGCAGTGCATTCGACAATCTATCAACAAGATCTTCGACGTTATCACAGCCGCCGGGTTAAAACTAGAACCTTTCAAGAAGGTGATTTGGTGCTCCGGCTCATCCAGGATCAGACTGATATGCATAAGTTATCCCCCCCTTGGGAAGGACCCTTTGTGGTCAGCAAAAATCTGCACAACGGATCCTACTACCTCATTGATGTTCGAGAGCATGAAGACTCACGTCAATCAGAGGAGGAGACAAAGCGGCCATGGAACATAGCTCTCCTTTGGCCTTACTATACTTGAAGCCATAGGCTTTTTCACCTGTACATATTTATGACAGTGTATATACCATATAATAAACCGGAGCCTCCGTTATAAGCGGGGTATCTGTTCTTTCTTATATCATACGTGTGCTTTTACAAGTTAACGGTCAAAGCGGAGTCTTTGTTAAACCGGATTTAGCAACTGCATAAAGATAAAGAAAATCACTAGGGGGCTTGGTCATGTTTGAACCACAGCTACACCTCTTGATAGGCATTTCAGCCACACAAGGAAAAATTTGTGGAGCCAAAGAGAGTATTGTGCACTGTACAAACTCAAACATAGGCACACGCTGAGCATCGCTCACAAAGTTACTTGGGGGCTCTTTTTTTGCAAAGCAACAAAGAGTTTGAAAGGACCCTCGTAATTGGCTATCAAGCCACGGCTTGGAAGCCTAGTGTATTCACCTAAAACCCCGGGTTAACCTGCCTTCATCAAGTAAGCCACTCCTATCCAGGTAATCCTGGCATGACCCATCGAACGTTTGACAAGTCAATCTTTTACAGACCCTGAACTTGTCATCGTTAAAATGGTGATTGGTTAATTGGAGGCCCATCTTAAAAGGCTTTGTTAAATGGTTTAACTCAGAGGCCTGGCAGCCCATGAAAAGCCTCGATTTGGAGCCTGGCAGCTCGTAAAAAGCCTTGCATATTTTCCTATTTGAATTTTGTTTGTTGACAATCATAAGTATTTTTTGATAAACCGGCATCCTTGATCCGGCTTGCTTTCTAACCGCCAGCCGTTGGCTCAAGATCAGTTATAAACCAGTGGTCACTGACCTAGTATGGTTTGACTAAATCGCCAGTGTTATGAAGAAAATCCGGTAGGTATACCGATCCGGTTTAATAGATAGACCAGCA
The DNA here is from genome assembly GCA_034509565.1 of Triticum monococcum. NCBI lineage: Eukaryota > Viridiplantae > Streptophyta > Magnoliopsida > Poales > Poaceae > Triticum > Triticum monococcum. The sequence continues at coordinate 532,612,998 of CM067844.1, forward strand.
TTATGAAGATGAGATTATCAAACGTATCAGGTTGGTGTTAAACACCTTTGCTGTATACACGTTTGCTCACTCAATGATGTATGTTCTGTACATTATTTTTTGTACAAACACTTGATTATTCAGCTAAAGTACTATATACTTCTTGGATATTATGACATGTTTAGTGGTAAACCGCTAGACACTTTTAAGTTTTTTTGTACCCAGGAAGGCAAGTCATCATAGACTATGCATAAAATATATCCTGAAAGGTGGCACAGATTGTCACAAAGGGATATGAAGCATGCTCGATGGCATGGAAGATAAACAAAGTTTCAACTATCCTATTACATTAAGCTTTAAAGAGGCTCAATAGTGCCTTTGTCTTTCACAGTAGCCATATAAACCAGCGACCGGATCAGGACTCTTCATCACGACGGTTTGACGGTTGCGAATCAGTTGGTGTACGCACTTCTTCATCCCTCCCCAGCCGCTGGAAATCAGCCGTTGACCAATCGATTCCGGTTAAATCTTGGAATACTGCTTCTTCATGGAAAAAATTAGAAGGGTTAATATCAGGGGCATAAGTGTGCTTACGAATCGGAGGCACAAGTTCTTCGACTTCATGGATCTCGGCCGGCTGTCTTTTCCCTTCTGCATCATAAAACGGTTGAAAATGGGACAAATTGGTGTCTTCAGCTAATTTGCTGGCCGCTGGCCGCATCTCTTTGGTCAACCGCCGAAGATCATCATTGTCAAAGTTTGAACCGTCTTATTTAACGCCTGGATACCCTTTAATGATATCCTCCGCTTCAAGATCTGGAATCCAGGCCTTGGCTCGAATAAGGGCAGTTAATGCTCCAGCTCTTGCAGCGGCTCTTTTCAACCCGGCAATACGCGCCGGTAACATGCCCGGCTTCTCAAGGGTTTCCTTAATCAACATTGGTGTCGGTTTGTTATAAGCTGCTGTACTATCCAGAGTATAGCTGCTCAACCAATGTGTATGCCGCTTTGAGCTTCATCCGCATATCTGCACCAAGATGCACTACTGGAAATAGGGAATTTGCCATCAGCCAGCTCTTTGCCATCTGCCAGCTGATCGCAAAGAACGTCTTTGCCATCTGCTTATAAAAAACAGATCACAAAGAACTGACAGACGGCAAAGAACATGGTTGCCATCAGCCAATTCTTTGCCATCTGCTAGTGGATGGCAAATAATCTTTGCCATCTGCTAGCAGATGGCAAAGAGGTTGGCAAATCCTGTGTATGTCAAGCGTGTAATGGCGTACCAGCCCCACCTCTTTGCCATCTGCCAGCAGACGACAAAGATTCTTTGCCATCTGCTGGCAGATGGCAAAGAGATGGGGTTATTTTTTCCATGTAAAAAAACTGTGGGGTTATCCCCTCCCTCTCTCCCCTCCTCTCCCTCCCTCCCACGCATCTCACCCGCCGCCGCCCAAGCACCCCGCCGCCCCGCCGACGCCGACGTCGGTCCCCGCCGCCTGCTTCCGCCCGACTTTGATTCGGTACTGCCTTCTCCTCCTCCTCATCTCCCCTCTGCTCTTGGTGTTGCGCCTACCTCTTTTAGCGCGGCTCTGTTGGCCTCACGTTTCTCTCTTCTCCAGCAATTGGATTGCCAAGGCCACTCGCCGCCGCCGGAGGAGGTCGGGGAAAGGCAGTCACCAGCCAGCCGTCCATGCCAGGCGCGACGGGGTTCCCGCTCCACTGCTTGGACTCCGAACAGCACGTACCTACGAGATCGACCGGCTCACAGAGCGCGGCCAGAGCAGCTTCTATTCCCGCCAACGCCGTATCCCGCGGCAGAACAGCGCACGACGCCTTCGCCCTGTGCTCGTGGCGACGCCGGGCGAGCAGCCGAGCGCGCGCCCCTGGCCCGGCCCCGCGGCAAGGCAACACCGCGGCTGGTTTATTCCTCGTGGTCTCTCGCCATAATGCTCCCTCCGCCTGGTCCACGTCCACTGGTTGCTGCTCATCATCCCGATGCATGACAGGTATGATCTCAGAACGTCAGATCAGGTGTCTGGTGGCAAGGTTGTCAGAATTGCGATTCTGTTAGACGATTCTACGACTTTACGATCCAAACTAACCCCTCTGATTCTACGATTTCAGTTCATAGAATCTACGTTTCTACGATCCTGATAGTGAAGATTCTATGATTTGCGATCCTACCATCAGAGCTCCGATCCGATTCAAAATCACGATTCTGACAACCTTGTATGGTGGTCTGCTGTTATACTAGTACTAGTACCTTTGATGAACCAATACTAACCTGGTCCCGAGCTCCGAGGGGATGGAACGATGCCAACAACAAATAACGAACGTGTGCCTAGCAGTTTACCAAGTACCACCAGGGACGGAGCCAGAAATTTGGCATAAGGGGGGCGACTTTTACACTTGAGCTTTTATAGATTATAATGACTATTGGCCAAGCCAAAAGTAGTTTAAAGCATGCAAAAAGCATAAGCCGGAACTCATATTGTCACTACTGTAAACACTACAAAAATAGCACTACAATATTAATTGTTTAGAAGAAAAATTAGTTGTACAGAAAAAAATTGATATACAGTACAACTAGTTGATTCCAAATTTATTTTCCCAGTCAATCAAGCATCAATACTTCATATCAGACAATAAAAATCTGAGATTTCAAATTGAGGCTAATTGGGAGAGTGGACTTACTATAGGCATATAGGATGTCGTATGTTATCAGCTTCGTGGTCACTCATGGTGGTGGTAATTTCCTTGATCCCTTTGTGTTGGCTGATGGCGATGATCGATTGGGGGTTGGATTTTAATCCGATAGGCAAATGTTTTCCATTGTTCTCTTCCTCTTCATATCTACACAACCATAACTATACAATCAAGCATTTCCCAATTAACATTAAATGATTGTAGCTTTTTAATGGCGCAGCTGCACAGATTTGAACAAAATAAAATTCAGGAGATGAAGTAAAAGAGTAAGCAGGATTAACCATGCACCTATGAAGCCATATATTTTTAAACTTATTAGTCCGTGATATCGTAATACCTGACAAAGAGGTTGCTGAGCTCAGCCATGGGTGGCACTACCCAGTCTCTATTTTTTCAGTAGTGAAGCTACCACTATTTTTTGTTTTCAGTTTGAAAACTCCAAATTTCCACTAGCAGGTATTTTCTTTATTATTATATTTTTTGTTTGTCCCAAATACTGCTCCCTCCTATCCAAAATAAGTGTCGTGGTTTTAGTTCAAATTTGTACTTAAACTACGACACTTATTTTGGATCGAAGGGAGTACTTGATTCATGTTTCTTCCTTTCCACTGTTTGTAATATGAAGCAAACACCTCACGTGTTTATGTTGTTTTAATATTTCAGACCAAGATAGAAGTAAAACACATGAGGTTCATAGTACTTCTGGATAGTCGCAACTAAAATGATAGCTTGGCTGTGTATACTACTTCAAGAATTTCTTTGGCTACCCAATGCTGTTTATAACGAGGCCCACTGGTCTATACACAACTCTCTGAGGCTCGCCTAATCTAATAGAATCTTTTTATATAATGTTTTGGTCAGAATTACTATATAGGAGTATGATTCTTCTTATCTTTCTTACGTGTTACTTCTGCATGAGAATTGAAGAGGTGAAACACTGACATAAATGAAACGATGACACACTTATCAAAGGTGACATGGTACTTCTTTACAAATAGAGTACAAACTGCAAGAAAGCTCTTAGAAATTGGTAAACTTATTAGTCCGTGATATCGTAATACCTGACAAAGAGGTTGCTGAACTCAGTCTTAAAAATAGAAAGAGCCATGAGTGGTACTGCCCAGTCTCTATTTCGTTTTTAGTAGTGAAGCTACCAGTATTTTTTGTTTTCAGTGTGAAAACTCCAAATTTTTCACATTGTTAGCCAGATCCTCAAACTATGTTGACGAACCTTTAGTCTCTATTTTGTACGCTCATGGAGATTTTAGCTGGGTACATTTGCATCAAAATATATCTTATATATGTTGTGGACTATTGTTACCTGTTGATAATGCTAGTACAGAAAATATGTGAACGCCATCCCAGGACAGAGAAAGAGGCACTATGGACTAGGGATTACTTGCTGGCTACCAACAACTGAAGATATGAGACATGGATTAACATGGAAACAAGGTATTACAAATTCCGTACTCCCATATAGTATAGAAAAAGATTAGTCGGCCTTTACTTCTTGAGCTTATTTTCTTTATGGTTCATGTGCAGAGAAAGAAGAAACAAAAATAAGCATTATAGACTAGATGATGAGAACAGTGGTTTCTCTTAGTGCAATATGCTTAGTTGATGGATCATGCTCCTGGGACATACCAGGCTAAAGTGATGTTCCAGAGTACACATGGAAAGTGACTTGATGGAAGTCAACGACATGGTAACAGGGTGATTGGATTTTGTGTTCTTTTGCGCAGTTCATTTATATGTTCATTTCAAATCAGTTAGCAATGACATTCAATGTGGAAGGAAGGTGAAACAACTTATGATTTTAAGTAGGAGTATATATTATTTCCAGGCTTTGGTTTTACTTTTTTTGGCTTTATGGGTCCTACCAGTGTGCATTGGGAAAAACTATTTCAATCTAAGGGGCAACAGGTTCCAACGTGTATATGTATTATGTGCTAACACACATAAGTCCTCAAGTATATCATCCATCATGTCACTAACTTCCTGTCCATGACACACCCATGCTGCTGCATGTTGTTAGCACATTGAACTCCTTCCATGACTACCTTAACTCCTGAAGTTATGGCCTACTCTGTTGCCAGTTTCGTTGAGTATGATCCTTTTTGGCCCTTTTTATGAAGTTGGCGATATTATCCTTGAGCTTAGTTTTATTTGGGAGGGAGAGAGAGGAAGAAAGGTTGATGACCCACCATCCAATAGCCAACCCTACCAAACTTGGAAATGATAATATTAGGCATTCTATTGCAAGTTAGAAGTACAATAAAACAGCAAGATTGTCTATTCATTTGCCTACTTGAATACTAAACAAGATTACTTCCTCAATTTTAACCAGGCATGATGATTCACGATTTTATATATGGGGAAAATTCGTTAGCTTCTTGATGTATTGCTATAATTGTTTTTTACGTAGAAGATGTGTTAGATATAATCTTCATATTGTATATATACACGTACTTAAAAAGTACAAAATAAAGGAATTTCCATAGTAGCTTAGTTAAGAGAAAGAACAAGAACTAATTAAACAATATATTACTCCCTTCGTCTCTGTTAGATATAATCTTCACATTGTATATATACACGTACTTAAAAAGTACAAAATAAAGGAATTTCCATAGTAGCTCAGTCAAGAGAAAGAACAAGAAATAATTAAACAATATTACTCCCTTCGTCTGGATTTTTTTAGTGTTAGATACATCCATTTGAGCGACAAATAATTTGGGATGGGGGAAGTATCAGGAAAGACAGATTACGACAGTGTACAAAATGGAACACCCATGTGCTACAAAATTACATGTCCGCATCAATTATGTACTAATACCAAATACTCCCTCCGTTCCTAAATATAGATCTTTTTAAAGGTTCCAACAGAGACTACATACGAAGCAAAATGAGTGAATCTAAATTCTAAAATATGTATATATACATCCATATGTGTTCATATTGGAATCTCTAGATGGACTTATATTTAGGAACGGAGGGAGTAGAGTTTAGAACTCAATTCTCATAGACAAAGCAAGAACCTAGGAGTATGCTTAGCTAGCTCAAAAATGACAAAGCTCTAGAATGACAGAGAAAGAGGCACTATGGACTAGGGATTACTTGCTGGCTACCAACAACTGAAAATATGAGATATGGATTGACATGGAAACAAGGTATTACAAATTCCGTACTCCCATATAGTATAGAAAAAGATTAGTCGGCCTTTCCTTCTTGAGCTTATTTTCTTTATGGTTCATGTGCAGAGAAAGAAGAAACAAAAATAAGCATTATAGACTAGATGATGAGAACAGTGGTTTCTCTCAGTGCAATATGCTTAGTTGATGGATCATGCTCCTGGGACATACTAGGCCAAAGTGATGTTCCAGAGTACACATGGAAAGTGACTTGATGGAAGTCAACGACATGGTAACAGGGTGATTGGATTTTGTGTTCTTTTGCGCAGTTCATTTATATGTTCATTTCAAATCAGTTAGCAATGACATTCAATGTGGAAGGAAGGTGAAACAACTTATGATTTTAAGTAGGATTATATATTATTTCCAGGCTTTGGTTTTACTTTTTTTGGCTTTATGGGTCCTACCAGTGTGCATTGGGAAAAACTATTTCAATCTAAGGGGCAACAGGTTCCAACGTGTATATGTATTATGTGCTAACACACATAAGTCCTCAAGTATATCATCCATCATGTCACTAACTTCCTGTCCATGACACACCCATGCTGCTGCATGTTGTTAGCACATTGAACTCCTTCCGTGACTACCTTAACCCCTGAAGCTGTGGCCTACTCTGTTGCCAGTTTCGTAGAGTATGATCCTTTTTGGCCCTTTTTATGAAGTTGGCTATATTATCCTTGAGCTTAGTTTTATTTGGGAGGGAGAGAGAGGAAGAAAGGTTGATGACCCACCATCCAACAGCCAACCCTACCAAACTTGGAAATGATAATATTAGGCATTCTATTGCAAGTTAGAAGTACAATAAAACAACAACATTGTTTATTCATTTGCCTACTTGAATACTAAACAAGATTACTTCCTCAATTTTAACCAGGCATGATGATTCACGAATTTATATATGGGGAAAATTCGTTAGCTTCTTGATGTATTGCTATAATTGTTTTTTACGTATAAGATCTGTTAGATATAATCTTCATATTGTATATATACACGTACTTAAAAAGTACAAAATAAAGGAATTTCCATAGTAGCTTAGTCAAGAGAAAGAACAAGAACTAAGTAAACAATATATTACTCCCTTCGTCTCTGTTAGATATAATCTTCACATTGTATATATACACGTACTTAAAAAGTACAAAATAAAGGAATTTCCATAGTAGCTTCGTCAAGAGAAAGAACAAGAAATAATTAAACAATATTACTCCCTTCGTCTGGATTTTTTTAGTGTTAGATACATCCATTTGAGCGACAAATAATTTGGGATGGGGGAAGTATCAGGAAAGACAGATTACGACAGTGTACAAAATGGAACACCCATGTGCTACAAAATGACATGTCCGCATCAATTATGTACTAATACCAAATACTCCCTCCGTTCCTAAATATAGATCTTTTTAAAGGTTCCAACAGAGACTACATACGAAGCAAAATGAGTGAATCTAAATTCTAAAATATGTATATATAGATCCGTATGTGTTCGTATTGGAATCTCTAGATGGACATATATTTAGGAACGGAGGGAGTAGAGTTTAGAACTCAATTCTCATAGACAAAGCAAGAACCTAGGAGTATGCTTAGCTAGCTCAAAAATGACAAAGCTCTAGAATGACAGAGAAAGAGGCACTATGGACTAGGGATTACTTGCTGGCTACCAACAACTGAAAATATGAGATATGGATTGACATGGAAACAAGGTATTACAAATTCCGTACTCCCATATAGTATAGAAAAAGATTAGTCGGCCTTTCCTTCTTGAGCTTATTTTCTTTATGGTTCATGTGCAGAGAAAGAAGAAACAAAAATAAGCATTATAAACTAGATGATGAGAACAGTGGTTTCTCTTAGTGCAATATGCTTAGTTGATGGATCATGCTCCTGGGACATACTAGGCCAAAGTGATGTTCCAGAGTACACATGGAAAGTGACTTGATGGAAGTCAACGACATGGTAACAGGGTGATTGGATTTTGTGTTCTTTTGCGCAGTTCATTTATATGTTCATTTCAAAACAGTTAGCAATGACATTCAATGTGGAAGGAAGGTGAAACAACTTATGATTTCTAAGTAGGAGTATATATTATTTCCAGGCTTTGGTTTTACTTTTTTTGGCTTTAATGGGTCCTACCAGTGTGCATTGGGAAAAATTATTTCAATCTAAGTGGCAACAGGTTCCAACGTGTATATGTATTATGTGCTAACACACATAAGTCCTCAAGTATATCATCCATCATGTCACTAACTTCCTGTCCATGACACACCCATGCTGCTGCATGTTGTTAGCACATTGAACTCCTTCCGTGACTACCTTAACCCCTGAAGCTGTGGCCTACTCTGTTGCCAGTTTCGTAGAGTATGATCCTTTTTGGCCCTTTTTATGAAGTTGGCTATATTATCCTTGAGCTTAGTCTTATTTGGGAGGGAGAGAGAGGAAGAAAGGTTGATGACCCACCATCCAACAGCCAACCCTACCAAACTTGGAAATGATAATATTAGGCATTCTATTGCAAGTTAGAAGTACAATAAAACAACAACATTGTTTATTCATTTGCCTACTTGAATACTAAACAAGATTACTTCCTCAATTTTAACCAGGCATGATGATTCACGAATTTATATATGGGGAAAATTCGTTAGCTTCTTGATGTATTGCTATAATTGTTTTTTACGTATAAGATATGTTAGATATAATCTTCATATTGTATATATACACGTACTTAAAAAGTACAAAATAAAGGAATTTCCATAGTAGCTTAGTCAAGAGAAAGAACAAGAACTAAGTAAACAATATATTACTCCCTTCGTCTCTGTTAGATATAATCTTCACATTGTATATATACACGTACTTAAAAAGTACAAAATAAAGGAATTTCCATAGTAGCTTCGTCAAGAGAAAGAACAAGAAATAATTAAACAATATTACTCCCTTCGTCTGGATTTTTTTAGTGTTAGATACATCCATTTGAGCGACAAATAATTTGGGATGGGGGAAGTATCAGGAAAGACAGATTACGACAGTGTACAAAATGGAACACCCATGTGCTACAAAATGACATGTCCGCATCAATTATGTACTAATACCAAATACTCCCTCCGTTCCTAAATATAGATCTTTTTAAAGGTTCCAACAGAGACTACATACGAAGCAAAATGAGTGAATCTAAATTCTAAAATATGTATATATAGATCCGTATGTGTTCGTATTGGAATCTCTAGATGGACATATATTTAGGAACGGAGGGAGTAGATTTTAGAACTCAATTCTCATAGACAAAGCAAGAACCTAGGAGTATGCTTAGCTAGCTCAAAAATTACAAAGCTCTAGAATGACCTTAGCATGGTTTACACCGAAATGACTTAGTATGCTTAGCTAGCTCAAAAATGACATAATAACCATACTTAGCTCCAAAATGACCTATTTTACAGATATAAGTTGCATCATAATAATCTTCACATTTTAGTTGCATCATAATAATCTTCTTCTTCTAGTCTTCTTCTTCTAACTTTCTTCTTTCCCATTTTACAGATTTGCTTAAGATCACGGAAGCTTGGGTTGATGGAGTGCTTGTAATTAGTTTTTGTTTTGACCTTGTGAAACTCGCTACCTATGGATGAAACTGTGTAATATTGATGAAACTCTGTATATGTACGGATGAAACTTGCTACTATTGGTAACATGTATTGGATATATGTGTTCATGACTATTGGTAATATGTGTTGAATATGCTATATTGGTCATATAAATATATTTGTGTTTGATTTTCTGTGAAAATGAATTGATATAAGAAAAAAACAAAATTAAATGGGGCAATATAGTCACTTTGCCATCTGCTGGCAGATGGCAAAGAGCTTTGCCATCAGCTGGCAGATGGCAAAGAGGCAACGTGTCATCTACATGTAAAATTTGGGCTGGCCTATTTGGGCTCTTTGCCATCTGCCAGCAGATGGCAAAGCTCTTTGCCATGTGCCGGCAGACGGCAAAGCATGCAGCCTTTGCCATCTGCTGGCACACGGCAAAGCGCCTGCATACTTTGCCATCTGCTGGCAGACGGCAAAGAGCCTGCAGCCTTTGCCCTCTGCTGGCAGACGGCAAAGAGCCTGCAGCCTTTGCCATCTGCTGGCTGACGGCAAAGTATGCCGTTAGCCTTCTAACGGGGCTAACCCCGTTAAGAGGCTTTGCCATCTGCCAGCTGATGGCAAAGCCACAGGCTCTTTGCCATCAGCCAGCAGACGACAAAGAAGCCTTTGCCGGCAGGGTTTCAGACAAACTGTTTGCCATCTGCTGGCAGATGGCAAAGCCTTTGCCATCCGCCGGCCATGCCTTTGCCATCTGCCATGGCAGATGGCAAAGTGCCAGATTCCAGTAGTGATGAGTGATCCGAGTTCCTGCCAAATATTTTTTCAACATCGTGGTCAGTTTTAAGATTCATTGACTGATGCAACATACATAAGCAGATACTTACCAAAGATAGCAGAGGTCATAGCATTGATTTGGCGCTTCAAACCGGCTAGTTCTTCAGCCACCGGTTTCAGGGCTTCCTCGGGATCTACGGCTCTTTTGGTCAAACCGGATTTTTTGGTTTCCCATGCAGCACGATCTTGATTGAAGGATTCTTTCAATTTTTCCATTCCGGCCAGGGCCTGGGTCAGCTCCTCTTTGGCTTTTGCAGCTTCGGCTTGTTGCGACTTCACATTTTCTTGCAAGTCAGAGTTTTTGCCATCTTTGCTTCTCAGTTCAGCCTGCAACATGGAAGGTATCTTCAACAAAACAACATATATATATGCACTAACTATAAAGCATATAACAAGTTATCCACTTCATACTTGGGGGCTAATGCTTATTTGCTCTCAAATACTACCTTCTATGAAAGTCTCCAGAACAATGCAAGCATTATCCTTGACACTTGGGGGCTAATGTACGTTTGTTCTAAACTGGCGGTGTGGATTAAAAACCAGATTAACTAGCCAAGTTAAACCGGCCTTTGGGGGCTATGCTACAGAATGTTATCTCATTTTCAAACATGAGTTTTATCTATGATTGAAGACACACCTTGGCAAGGATTAACGATGGGATGCTTAAAGTGTTACAAAGACCCGGTTTATGATTGATAATCATAAAACGACTCTTGGGGGCTACTTGGAATAGTATTTCAGCTATAAATCAATGTGCAAGGGAGAGGGGTTTACCTCATAACGTTCTTTCATCAAATTCACCAAACCGGCTTCATAATCCCGGTTTGAGTGCAGACGGTTCAAGAAGCCGGAATGAAGCTCATCAGCGTTAAGATGAGCATAGTTTGATAAGTCGCTGCTCCATTTACCTTTGTCCCTAGCAATTTGCTCTTCTTTGGCACTATGCTGAGCCAAAAGGATGGGATGACCAGGAGAACTGTGGCCTGCTCCAGTAATAATAATGTCATCGCCTTGGCCTTCAGGATTTTGGGCGGATGATGATGTAATTTCAGTGTCTTTCATTGGATTAGCCCGGTTTGGTTCTGCTGGTTCAGCATCAGGGGCGGCAGGCTCAACATCTGTGGGTTCGTCAGTACGTTGGCCGTCAAGGTGTGGATCATCAAACGTTGTTTCAGGATGGAGGCCTTCCGGTTCACCTGTTTGCTCCGGTTCAACTCTTGGTTCTTCTTCTTCAGCAACAGGGTCTTTTGGCGGATTGGTGACCCGAGCTTTCTTGCTGGGTCTGGCTTTGGCCCTGCAAACAGAATAAAAAGGGTTAACATCCTGTTCAAAAGATGTAGGGCGCATTGAAAGGAAAGGTTTTTCGTAACTCACCCAGCCACAGTTTTCAAAGGGGGGAGTTGAGTTGCTGTCGATTCACCAGAAGAGGAAGGAGGTGTCACCTGATAATTTGAATCATACAGATTAAGAGGCTGTCTGAAATAACCTGCCTTGGGGTAAGAATGGTCAGAAGTAGGAGAGACCTCAGACCGACGCTTCCGAACCGGAGTATCAGGTAAACCAGTAGAGGTGACCTATTGGCCACTGTGCCGAGTTGTCCGGCGAGCCTCATGCTGTTGAGTCTTCAAAATAAATGTTGGATCCAAGTGAGCAAGAGGATGAGAAAAGCTTACTTCCGGATTGTTTGGCGAGATTTTTGTGTTGGCATAGAGTTTGAACCAGAGGAAAGGGTAATTACCTCTACGTCCTCAGCTTGACTAGCTTCGGCCTCCTCCTGAGGAAGATCATTGTTAACAAGATGCATAAAAAGAGAGCCAAGTGAGTCAAGTTCTACCTCAGCTTCTGGGTCATCAGTATCATCATCAAGCTCCATATTAATCCGGTCAGCCATTTTCCACTTTGACGTCCATTTTACGGCTTTGGTCTTCGGGCGGGTTGGCTTGGCTACTTTGTCTCCAGTTGGCTTTGCCGCTTTCTCTATGGATTTCCGTTTCTAGAAGGGGTCATCACCCTATACATATAAAGAAGAAGGGTTACATCTTGTATAAGTCAAAGATATTAGAGATGAAGAGGAAGTGTAATGCTTACAGGAGGCGGTTTGTTCTTGGTATAGAAGGGACTCAGGCCGGTTTGACTACAGACCAGTTCCGATTCATTCAGAATCTTCTTTACACCTTCAGTAATTTCTTCCTCAGATAATTGGATGTTGCAGTGGCGTTGAGGATCGTCAACCTCACCGGTATATTCGCACATTAAACCGGGACGTCGGCTTAGCGGCAAGATACTCCAGGATATCCAACAGCCTACAAAATCCACACCTGTTAAACCGTTTGCCATAAAGGCCCGGAGCTTGGCGATTTGAGGAGCATATTTTACCCTTTCTGAGGAGCTCAGGCGTTGTGGCATCGGGTGAGTATTGGATAATCTATGATCTCGGAAGCCGGGGAGGGGATTCTCTTCTTCAGGTGAAGTGTCTCTGCAATAGAACCATGTTTGGTTCCATTCCTTTGGGTGGCTATGGTGTTTGGCATGAGGAAATTCCACTTCTTTCCGCTTTTGAATCGAAACTCCACCAAGCTCTGTATTCGGGCCATTCACAAACTCTGTGCGCCGGTTTAAGTGAAAGAAATCCCGGAACAATTCTGCAGTTGGTTCTTCCTGTAAATAGGCTTCACAGAAGACTTGGAAATTGCATAAGTTGGAGACTGAATTGGGACCAATATCTTGTGGATGCAGTTGGAAGCTGGCAAGCACATCTCAATAAAATTTTGACCCTGGCGGTTTGAAACCACGGCCTATATGGTCAACAAAGATTACCACTTCGCCTTGTCTTGGGGTTGGAGGATTCTCAGTTCCTGGGGCTCGCCATTTGATCTCAGTTTTCTTAGGCAGAGAGCCGATGCTAACCATCTCATCTAGTTGAGCCTCAGTAACCCAGGAACGAGCCCTGTTGCAGGCAGTGAATGGTTTGGCCATTGCAAAGCGAACAAACTGAGAATGAAAGGCCAGTTTATAAATTATGCATGATCATACACAAGAGACAAGGGAGTAAGAAACGTACTGATATAATAAATGGTACAACTCGAAGACTAGTATAATGAGAAAGGAGGTAATGCTAGCGCAGGATTGATCAGACACTGTTAAACCGGAGTGTCATTATGAAGGTAACATGATCTTCCGGTTTATCAGAGGGCTAATGGCATAGACTATTTATCCAATGTCAAATCGCTTATATTGGTGCGAGGAGAAACATATCTCATAGTGATGTATAAAACTTTCGGATCTAGAGATAAGACACAAAGGTAAAAATAATTGGATCTTGAAGGGGTGCAGAACTGAAGCAATTTTTGACAAACAGATCAGTTGTTTGCGCATAAAGATTTGTGATGCTCATGGTAGGTAAGCTACGGTAAGAGATGTATCAAGCATGAAGTGTCCATCTATTAAAGGAAGAACATGGAAGAATAGCATTGATGAACTTCGGAAGAACCGCGAGGAATACCGAAACCCTAGAATAGATCTATGGTGAAAAAAGCAGAGAACTTACTGGAGCTAGTGAGGAAGCGGAAGGGCGCCACAGTTCTCTGGTGCGTTCAGGGCGATGCAGCAGCCAAGGTCGGAGCAGAAACGATGGTCGACGGTGGCGGCAGAGTTCCAGAGGCTGAGCGGCGTGAGGAAGACGATGCGAAGAGGCACGGGGGGAAACGGTAAAAATGACCCCTCGGTCCTATTTATAAGGCGAAGTGAAAAAATGGCAAGTGCGGGAATTGAGGAGTCCAAAAAATGGATAAGTTAATAAAGGTGTCGCCTCGATAACTGGATATATATTAAATGAAGGAAATCTCCGATATCAACGGATGGATGACGTCAGGACGGTTTATCGTAATTTTGAAGTATGACGTCACGTCGGTTTACAAGATAAAAAACGAAGACAAAAGAGAAGATTTTTTCTAAAGTATGGAACATTGACATGAACAAGTTCAAACCAATCTGGGGCCTAATGTTGGGGATATTACTACTGGAGGTAAACCGGCCTTGGGTAGCCGGGTTGACTCTTTGAAGATTAGAAGCCCATGAAGATGTAAAGATGCTAGCGCTTTACGGAGGGCTCAAAGGCGAGTTACAGTATGTAAATGTAAACCGGCCCAATCATATAACTTGTATAGTAAGATAGAAAGAGAGAGGCCGAACCGGATACGTTTATAAACCGGCTTCGGGACTCTGTAGCCCGGCGGGCGTCAACCTATGTATATAAAGGGACGACCCGGTCGCGGTTTAGAGACAGACAACAACAACTCGAAAGCCAGACAAAGCGGATTCGCTCCCTGGCCTTCGAAACCCTAGCAATACCAATCACAACTAGACGTAGGCTTTTACCTTCATCGAAGGGGCCGAACTAGTATAAACCCGTGTCCCCTTGTCTGGTTTAACCCCTTTAAGCTAACCCATTGCGATGGCTCCACAACTAAGTCCTTTCATGAGGACATCTGCCGTGACAAACCCACGACACTATCCGAATATTTTCCTTCGCGCAATCTTTCATTGTCTTGCACTTCGAGATTGTACACCCACTGGGTGCAGCCGAGTGGAATCCGAACCAGTGGAGGCACGCCAAGTGCACCCACTGGGTGTAGTCCCCGAGACCGCAGTCGACTGCTGGCAGTCGGTTGAGGTCTGAGCACTTTTTTTTGTACTCGGCCTGGGCGGACCGGCCGAGTGGAATCTGAACTAGTGGGGGCATGCTAAGTGCACCCACTGGGTGTAGCCCCGAGACCGCAGTCGACTGCTGGCAGTCGGTTGGGGTCTGAGTACTTCTTCCTCTCCCTCCTCTTTTTTTTGTACTCGGTCTGGACGGACCAGCCGAGTGGAATCCAAACCAGTGGGGGAACACTAAGTGCACCCACTGGGTGTAGTCCCCGAGACCACAGTCGACTGCTGGCAGTCGGTTGGGGTCTGAGTAGTCTTGAAGTTTTATTCACTGGAAGTAAATAATCTTTGATCTTGTGGATTGATGTGTCTTTTACTCACTGTAGAAATCTTGTTCGCTTATCTCCAAGTTTGCCGAATTTGAGGAAAAGCAGAGGCAATTCAACCTTGACCTGGAGTTGGCTCAGCAGATCTTAAAGAAGGCTCAAGATGAAGTCGCTGGTACGGAAGGTAAGGGCCTGTCCACTGCTTATCTTGACCATCCTTCAAGTTATCTCTTCATTCTTCTGTTTGATCTAAATGTGTATTTTGCAGAGAAAATGAGGCTGGCCCTGGAGAAGAAGGACTTGGACCTTGCAGCTGCGCAGAAGGAGGCTCGGGAGAAGACTGCCCTTGCTGACCAGAAACTGGCTTCGGTCGGAGCACTAGAGGAAGAAATCAACAAGCTGAAGTCGTCTCTCACTGAATCCAATCGAGAGGTGACTCGACTGAAAAAAGATAAATTGGCTCTGAACGACCAGCTGGAAAGCATGACTCGCAGGAGGAACGATTTGGAGGCTTATCTGAAAGCTCTTGCCAGGAAACTCTTTCTTATGCTCGAAGGTATCTCCTTTTACCCGACTGTTTTACTATTTGCAAGTTAGTCCTAACCAGTCGACTCATCAACTCCTTGACTCTGTAGAACTCTGCCAAAACTTTGAAGAGGAGACTGGACGGATTGAAACGGGCTTGGACCCTATCCTTTCTCCAGTCAATGATGAGGCTGCCATGAATGTGCTTCGAATGGAATCCCGCATCGCCAGTGTTACAAGTTATCTTGCCTGTCTAAAGGTGGCAGTTTCATGCATCAATTCATCGCTCTGGCCAAGGGCAACACTTCAGAATGATCTCGAGTCTTTGATGGCTCGACTCAATGAGGTCCCTGGTCGAGTGCAGGAATGGAAGAAGTCCTCTGCACGATGCAGCGCTGACGTGGCTCTATCACTTGTCAGGGTCCACTGCAAAGAAGCTCGAGAAGAGAAGTTGGCGGCAGTCAAGGTCGCCAACACAAAAAAGGCACGACTTCCAGTCCTTCATGGAGAATTTCATTGCTGCTGCCACTCGAATCACTCACAGAATTTATTTGGATGAGTTCGTCAAGCCTGCAAGTCCTCCTCCTGCCGAGTGAACAAACTTGATACTTAAACTTGCTTTAAATTTGCCTCGGAATGCCGAGTGGTTTTGTAACCGTTAAACTCCTTCGGGCCTGACGCCCGAGTACTTTTATCTTCGTCCCGAAACTCTTGAGATTTTATCTGATCTTGGTTTATCTTCTGCATGTTCTTGCATTTGCCTTTGAGTGGAACTTATTCTTCACTCGGAATATTCTTTGTGATGCAACTCTGAGAGAGGTATCCCAGTAGACCTGCGTCTGGTCGTCCTTGCGGATAGGGATGGAGCGAACATTGTACTTGTGGCGCAGCTCCGTGGAGTGGATTGCAGTCGACCTGCACCTCGTCATCCTTAGGCGACTACTGGACTGCAGTTAAGCCCCCGAGCGAGAGGCTTACTCATCACTCAGTAGGATTTTTGAAATCTTAGGCGAGTACTGGACTGCATCTAAGCCCCCGAGTGAGAGGCTTGCTCATCACTCGGTAGGATTTTTTTCAACTTAGGCGAGTACTGGACTGCAGCTAAGCCCCCGAGTGAGAGGCTTGCTCATCACTCAGTATGATTTTTCCAACTTAGGCGAGTACTGGACTGCAGCTAAGCCCCCGAGTGAGAGGCTTTCTCATCACTTGGTAGGATTTTTTCACCTTAGGCAAGTACTGGACTGCAACTAAGCCCCCGAGTGAGAGGCTTGCTCATCACTCGGTAGGATTTTTTCAACTTAGGCAAGTACTGGACTGCAGCCAAGCCCCCGAGTGAGAGGCTTGCTCATCACTCGGCAGGATTTTTTCAACTTAGGCGAGTACTGGACTGCAGCCAAGCCCCCGAGTGAGAGGCTTGCTCATCACTCGGTAGGATTTTTTCAACTTAGGCAAGTACTGGACTGCAGCTAAGCCCCCGAGTGAGAGGCTTGCTTATCACTCGGTAGGATTTTTTCAACTTAGGCAAGTACTGGACTGCAGCTAAGCCCCCGAGTGAGAGGCTTGCTCATCACCCGGTAGGATTTTTTCAACTTAGGCGAAACGGATTCGCAGCTAAGCTACCCACTGGGGGAATTTCAGAAACAAACGTAAGCAATCGATAATCATTTTAGAAGACTATAAACAACTCTTGTCTTTTATAAACAAACTACAAAGGTGCTTTTTATTACATCTCAATAGACTGAGTGCTTAGGTATAAAAGGGGCGGAGAAGCTCCGCATTCCAAGCTCGCGGCTCGTCTTTCTTGTGCTCGACGTTGTAGAGGTGGTACGCTCCATTGTGGAGCACTCTGGTGACAACGAAGGGGCCTTCCCAGGTAGGAGCAAGCTTATGTGGTTTCTGCTGATCCACTCGGAGAACCAAGTCTCCCTCTTGAAATGCTCGACCCCTCACATTTCTGGCGTGGAATCGACGCAGGTCTTGCTGATAGATGGTTGATCGGATCAGGGCCATCTCTCTTTCTTCTTCCAGGAGATCAACTGCATCTTGCCGTGCCTGTTCTGCCTCTTCTTCTAAGAAAAGCTCGACTCGGGGCGCATTTTGGAGCAAGTCACTCAGGAGTACAGCTTCGGCTCCATAATCCAAGAAAAGGGGTTCTGCCAGTCGACCGATTGGGAGTTGTCCTCAATCCCCACAATACTGATGGAAGTTCATCGACCCAAGATCTTGTTGCGTGTTTGAGGTCACGCATCAGTCGGGGTTTCAGTCCCTTGAGAATCAATCCATTTGCTCTTTCAGCCTGCCCATTCCACTGGGGGTGGGCGACTGAGGCATAGTCGACTCGAGTACCTTGGGAAGCACAGAAAGTTCTGAACTCATCAGAATCGAAGTTTGACCCGTTGTCAGTGATGATGCTGTGTGGAACACCATATCTAAATGTTAACTCTCTGATGAAGCTGACAGCAGTATTGGCTTCAAGGTTCTTGATAAGCTTGGCTTCAATCCACTTGGTGAACTTGTCGACTGCTACAAGCACATGAGTGAATCCACTCCTGCCAGTCCTCAGAGGTCCAACCATGTCCAATCCCCAAACAGCAAAGGGCCAGGCGAGTGGAATGGTCTTCAGGGCCGACACCGGCTTGTGAGACATGTTGGAGTAAAACTGGCAACCTTCACATTTGTCGACTATTTCTTTTGCCATGTCATTTGCCCGTGGCCAGTAAAATCCCGCTCGGTATGCTTTGGCCACTATGGTCCGAGAGGACGCATGGTGGCCACAGGTTCCCGAGTGGATGTCATTGAGGATCACTCGACCTTCTTCAGGTGTTATGCATTTCTGGCAAACTCCGGTCACACTTTCTCTGAACAACTGTCCTCTTATCACAGTAAAGGCTTTAGATCGACGAACGATCTGTCGAGCCTCTTCTTCATCCTCTAGGAGTTCTCTTCTAAGAATGTACGCGATATATGGTACTGTCCAATCGGGGGTGATGACCAAAACCTCCATAATCAAATCGACCATGGCTGGAACCTCGATTTCAGTCGGATCGGTGGCACTCTTTGGCTGCGGGGGCTCTTCAGTGAAGGGATCTTCTTGAACTGAAGGTGTATGAATATGTTCCAGGAACACATTCTTGGGAACGGCTTCTCTCTTGGAGCCTATCTTTGCCAGATCATCGGCTGCTTGATTTTTCAGTCGAGGGATGTGACGGAGCTCTAATCCCTCAAACCTCTGTTCTAACTTTCTCACTGCATTGCAATAACCAGTCATAGCTGGGCTTCTCACGTCCCATTCCTTCATCACCTGATTGACCACTAAATCTGAGTCGCCATAGACCATGAGGCGACGGACGCCGAGTGAAATGGCCATACGCAATCCGTACAGAAGTGCCTCATATTCAGCTTCATTGTTGGAGGAGTCAAAGTGAATCTGGAGAACATAGCTGAGTTTCTCACCACGGGGGGATACCAACACCACCCTAGCACCGGAACCATTCAGCATCTTGGACCCATCGAAGAACATGGTCCAATGCTCCGAGTGAATATGGGCCGGAAGTTGTTTTTCAACCCACTCGGCGAGGAAATCAGCTATTGCTTGGTACTTGATAGCTTTCTTTGCCTCAAATTTGATGTCCAGGGGAAGGAGTTCAATCACCCACTTTGCCAGTCGACCAGTTGCATCTCTGTTGTTCAGAATCTCTGATAATGGAGCGTCGCTGACGACTGTAATGGAATGATCAGAGAAATAGTGTGCAACCTTCTTCGTGGTCATGTAAGTCCCATAAACAAGTTTCTGATAATGTGGATATCTTTGCTTCGAGGGAGTCAGAACTTCAGAAACATAATACACTGGGCGCTGAATTTTATAGGCTTTTCCTTCTTCCTACCGTTCGACCGTGAGTAATGTACTGACAACTTGTCTAGTGGCTGCAATATAAGCAGTAAAGGCTCTTTGCTGATTGGTGCAACAAGCACCGGCTGGGTGGAAAGCCGGGCTTTGAGCTCTGGAAACGCTGCATCAGCCTCAAGAGTCCACTCGAACTTATCAGACTTCTTCATCAGTCGGTAAAGAGGCAATGCCTTTTCACTGAGGCGAGAAATGAATCGACTCAAGGCGGCCAAACAACCAGTAAGCTTCTGGACATCGTGCACACGCACATGGCGTTTCATCCGAAGTATACCACCAACTTTCTCTGGGTTAGCGTCGATCCCTCGTTCGGAAACGAGGAAACCGAGTAACTTTCCGCCGGGAACTCTGAATGTGCACTTTGATGGATTAAGCTTGATATCATACCTTCTAATATTGGCAAAGGTTTCAGCAAGGTCAGCCATCAGGTCGGAACCTTTACGTGACTTGACCACAATGTCATCCATGTATGCTTCCACATTCTGACTGATTTGAGTGAGCAGACACTTCTGGATCATCCTCATGAATGTGGCTCCGACGTTCTTCAGGCCGAATGGCATAGTGACATAACAGAAGCATCCGAATGGAGTGATGAAAGAAGTTTTTATTTCATCGGGTCCATATAGTCGGATCTGATGGTATCCGGAATAGGCATCCAAAAAGGACAAACGCTCACACCCCGCAGTCGAGTCGACAATTTAGTCAATGCGGGGGAGAGGAAAATGATCTTCCGGGCAGGCCCGATTTATATGCTTGAAGTCAATGCACATGCGAAGTGAATCATCCTTCTTGGGGACCATGACAACATTGGCGAGCCACTCGGAATGGTAAATCTCTCGGATGAACTCAG
Organism: Triticum monococcum; assembly: GCA_034509565.1. NCBI lineage: Eukaryota > Viridiplantae > Streptophyta > Magnoliopsida > Poales > Poaceae > Triticum > Triticum monococcum. Next base: position 532,633,535 of record CM067844.1, read on the forward strand.
CTGCTAGGAGCTGAGCCACTTCCTCGCCAATTGCTTTTCTCTTCTGGACGGCGGACCGTCGGAGATGTTCCTTGACTGGTTTTACTTTTGGGTCGACTCGCAAACGATGCTCAGCCAGTCCCCTGGGTACACCCGACATGTTAGAAGGTTTCCATGCAAAGATGTCCCAGTTCTCGCAGAGAAACTGGATGAGCGCTTATTTCTATTTGTTGTCGAGCGTTGTTGAGATATGGGTCGGAGCAACATTGGGGTCGGTCGGGTGAATATGAATCGGCTTCGTTTCACCGGATGACTGAAATGCAGAATCTGCGGCAGGCTTCTTGGCTCGCAGCAAATCACTCGGATCTGCATTTTTCTAATACTCTTGCAGTTCTATTACCGCCATTTGTGCATCGGCAATTTTTCAGCCCTTTTGAAAGCACCCTTCTGCCTTCTGCCGATTGCCAGTGACAGTGATTACTCCTCTAGGACCAGGCATCTTCAATTTGAGATACACGTAATATGGTCGAGCCATAAAACGTGCATAAGAAGGCCTACCCAGAATAGCATGGTAAGCATTCTTGAAATCCACTACCTCAAATGTCAACTTTTCCTTGCGGTAATTCTTGGAATCACCGAAAACCACATCAAGGGCGATCTGGCCGAGTGATTGAGCCTTCTTGCCAGGTATAACGCCGTGGAAACTCATGTTGCTTTCACTAATCTTGGACATCGGAATGCCCATTCCCTTCAAGGTTTTAGCATAAAGGATATTCAGGCCACTGCCACCATCCATCAGCACTTTAGTCAGTCGAGTGCCTTGAACTACTGGGTCGACCACTAGTGCTTGCCTCCCAGGGGTGGCTATATGTGCTGGATGGTCTGACTAGTCGAATGTGATGGTAGTCTGGGACCACTTCACATAACTGGGTGTTGCTGGAGCAACCATGTTTACTTCTCTATTAATAACTTTCAACCGACTTTTGCTTTCAACATCAGCGAAAATCATCAGCGTGGAATTGACATTGGGAAAACCATCATCATCTTCTTCCCTATCCACACCTCCTTCCAACTCCTTTTCCTTCTCCTTGGGTTGTTTCTCTCGGAACTGCTGGATCAGGAAATGACACTATCGAGTGGTGTGTTTAGGGTAAATGATGTTCCCCTCTTCATCTTTTTTGGTATGAATATGGCACGGTAAATCCAACACATCATTCCCATCTTTATCCTTAACTTTTTGGGAGTCCAGGGCCTTTTGGGCTTTCTTTGAACTTTCCTTGGGCAACAACTAAGGCTTCACCAGGAGCAGCTGGTCCGGCCTTTCGCTTCTGTTTCCGACTGGAATTCCCTTCTCTGGTTTCTTGGGCGATTGTTTTGTGCTTGCCACTCCAGAGTCGGTCTTCCTCTTCGCCGTTGGCGTATTTGGTGGCAATCTCCATCATCCGAGTCAGAGTCATATCTCCTGTCCAACCGAATTTCAGATTCAACTCCCAATACTTAACGCCTTCCTTGAAGGCACAGATTGCTTGGTGATCTGACACATTCTCCACTGTATGGTGTAACGTGATCCATCTCTGGATATAGTCCCTCAAGGTTTCATTCGGTTTCTGAACACAACATTGCAATTCTGTCAACCCTGCCGGCCTTTTGCAAGTACCTTCAAAGGTTCTAACAAACGCTCGAGCAAGTTCCTCCTAGCTATATATGCTGCCAGGAGCAAACTGATTCAACCACGCTTTGGCTGAGCCCTCCAACATCAAGGGAAGGTGCTTCATAGCCACATCATCATTGCCGCCACCAGTCTGCGTAGCTACTCAGTAGTCCTCAAGCCAAGTGTCTGGCTTGGACTTGCCGGTGAACTCGCTGACTCCAGTCGCCAGCCTGAAGTTGTGAGGAATCACTACTGCTCGGATGGTTCTGCTGAAACACTCGGGTCCTGAAACGTGCACCCTGCTTCCAGTCAGATGATCTCTATCGTGGCCTTCTCTGTGAGCCCTGTTCCTATCAACCAGACCTTGAATGAGGATAGATCTTGAATCAAAGCCTGGCTCTCTAGGGTCGACCGGAATTCTTCGTTCGCCGCTGAGGGGGCGCCTGTCATCTTGCCGCCAAGGCACATATGACCCACTCCTCTGAGGAGGCGTGGGCACTTGACGACGGTCATCATGGTCGAGTCAATGATCATACTGCTCACGGTTCCTATACTGATCTTGCTGGTGCCCAAGTCCCTCACGCCGCGGAGGCGATCTTGGGCTGTGAGCAGATTGTACAGTATCTGCCACCACAAATCTGCTATGAATCCTATTCCGCGACTGTGATACTGTTGTATTCTGCTCTCCTGCTGCCTGGAGTAAAGCTCGGATCTGCATCAAACCTCGGCCAGCTTCTGACTGGGAAGGTTGAATTGACTCTGCTATTCGAGCTGCAGCTGTGAGGTTCTGGATCGGAGTTCGGTATACCTGAGTCGGAGGTGGAAAAAGTTGTTGTCGACTGGACTCAGGAATCCACTGCCGAGCACGCTCGTCGAGTGCGTCCTGGAGGTTCTCTAGTCGAGTGTGCTCAGCCAAGTTGGCCAGGCGCGCCTCCTCCAAGGCATGGGCCTCGGGGGTTTCTCCAACGATAGGAGTGTGAACTGCATCCATATTACGGCGACGAAGATCTTCCCTCCGCTACGAAGAGAGGGGTTCGGGGCGGTACTTCTCATGGACATGCGATGGGTTGCCGACGCCATCGCCACCGTCTTCACGGGCGAAGCCAGGAGGATTGCGTGGTCCATTGACCATCAAGACTTCCGCCGCGGGGTCGCTGCTGTCGCACTCGGACTCAGTCTCGATGGAGCCATTCGACAGATCGAACAGGCCATAGGGAGTTTCATCGGGCTCGATCGCCGTGATTTGTGGGGTGGCTGATTGGCGGGCCACCGCATGCCTCACCCACCACTGAAGCCGCGATCGACCGGATCGCTGGCGCCAGCGAACAACAGGAAGCAAGGATGCCATAGGAGCCGACAGATACTGAGTCGACGGCTGTTGAAGAAGGACGCCGCGGACGCAGGCACGGAAGTGCGTTGCCCCGTGGACAGGGAGCGTCAATGTCGAGTGGAGCTTTGTGGAGCCAAGCGGAGTCGTCGGTGATGAAGACAAGCGCGCCGAGACGGATCTCGCGGCCTTCAGCCAATCCTTCGCCGGAAACCATGATGACGGGAATCGGAAAAATCGCAACTTCTCCAACAAACTGCTAAGACACCTGCCCCAAGGTGGGCGCCAACTGTCGTGGGTCTAAGACTGACAGTAGAATGGGGGGTATGTATGAGGAGGCAAGATCCTAGCTATGGAGTAGTTGTACACACGAGTTTACGAGTTCAGGCCCTTCTCGGAGGAAGTAACAACCCTACGTCTCGGTGCCCTGAGGCGGTCGACTGGATTATATGCGTGTGTGAGTTTACAAAATGATGTGAACCCCTGTCCCGGAGGAGGGGGTGGCTTATATAGAGTGCGCAAGGACCCCGGCTCCCCTCCATTACACGGGGTTCAATGCACATAAAGAAGGAGTGTTAGAGGTAACGTCCGTATTAAAGTGCTATAAATGATAGTTAAGTCTTCGAATAAACGCCCGACCGTTGCTGTGTAGAGTGACTTTAGATCTTCTGTTTGTCGAGTGATTTCTGTGACGGTCGAGTGACATTGACTCTTCCAAGTGGGATGTCTCTGGTCGAGTGGATGATGGTACCCTTTGAATGCTTCTGGCTTTAGGGTGATGTCCTTGGGGAGCGCGTCTAGGTCAGGCCTATGACCCTACCCTAGGTACATAGCTTCATCAGGAGTCGAGTCCACACTCCACCATCTCCTGACACTTGAAAACTTGTTGCTCCAATGCCTCGAGCCTTGCCTCCGTGCTTCCGGTCTTCCTTGGTCCCTCAACATCGCGGATGTGCAACAACCCCTCACGCATCTCAATGGTTTGAGAGTGTTGCAGCACCTCCGCGAGGTAGGGGTTGATGACCTCCTCGAAGAACTTGTCCTTGGGGGCACTTGAAGACGACATGAAGACCTAGATCTGTCAGAAAAATAGCTCGAAACAAAGACGAGAGATATTTGTGTGATATAGGAGTCAAAACCTCCGGGAGATTATATAATGAATTTTTACCGACCAAAATACATAACGTGCAAGAAAACAGAGTCCAGAGAGCACACGAGGTGCCCACGAGGTAGGGGGCACGCCCTCCACCCTCGTGGAGCCCTCGTGTCCTTCTCGGACTGCTTCTTATTTTTCTATTTTTCTAAATATTCCAAAACGGAGAAAAATTGCCATTAGAACTGTTTTGGAGTCGGTTTACTTACCATACCCCGTACCTATTCCTTTTCGGAGTCTCAAATGTTCCGGAAAGTGTCCCTTATGTATTCCTCTGGGGTTACGGTTTAAATAACATTGGTTTCAGCATTTATAGGATTACCTGAGATATAGTGTTTGATTCTTTGACCGTTCACCACCTTCGGATTTCTGCCTTCGAAGTTGTTGATTTTTATGGCGCTAGAATGATAGACCTCCTCGATAACGTAAGGACCTTCCCATTTAGAGAGAAGCTTTCCTGCAAAAAATCTTAAACGAGAGTTGTATAGCAATACATAATCACCTACATTAAACTCACGCTTTTGTATTATTTTGTCATGCCATCCTTTAACTTTTTCTTTAAACAATTTGGCATTCTCATAGGCCTGGGTTCTCCATTCATCAAGTGAGCTAATGTCAAATAACCTCTTCTCACCAGCAAGTTTGAAATCGTAGTTGAGCTCTTTAGTAGCCCAATATGCCTTATGTTCTAGTTCAAGAGGTAAGTGACATGCTTTTCCATAAACCATTTTATACGGATACATACCCATAGGATTTTTATATGCAGTTCTATAGGCCCATAATGCATCATCAAGTTTATTGGACCAATTCTTTCTAGATCTATTAACAGTCTTTTGCAAAATTAATTTGAGTTCTCTATTACTCAATTCTACTTGACCACTAGACTGTGGGTGATAAGATGATGCAATTCTATGATTAACATCATACTTAGCAAGCATTTTACAGAAAGCACCATGAATAAAATGTGAACCACCATCAGTCATTAAATATCTAGGGACTCCAAACCTCGGAAAAATAACTTCTTTAAGCATCTTAATAGAGGCATTATGATCAGCACTACTAGTTGGAATAGCCTCTACCCACTTAGTAACGTAATCAACAGCAACTAAAATATGTGTATATCCATTAGAGGCAGGAAACAGTCCCATTTAATCAAAGCCCCAAACATCAAATGGTTCAATAACAAGTGAATAATTCATAGGCATTTCTTGATGTCTACTATATTACCAATTATTTGACATTCATCACAAGATACAACAAACTTACGGGCATCCTTGAAGAGAGTAGGCCAATAAAAACCGGATTGCAATACCTTATGTGTTGTTCTATCTCCAGCATGGTGTCCTCCATAAGATTTGGAGTGACACTTGCATAGGATCTATTCCTGTTCATGCTCAGGTACACAACATCTAATAACACCATCTACACCTCTTTATAAAGGTGTGGCTCATCCCAGAAGTAATGTCGTAAATCATAGAAAAACTTTTTCTTTTGCTGGTATGTGAAACTAGGTGGTATAAACTTAGCAACAATGTAATTAGCATAATCAGCATACCATGGAGCAGTATGAGAAGCATTTATGACATTTAATTGTTCATCAGGAAAGCTATCATCAATAGGTAGTGGGTCATCAAGAACATTTTCCAACCTAAACAAGTTATCTGCAACGGGGTTCTTGGCTCCCTTTCTATCAATAATATGCAAATCAAATTCTTGTAGCAAGAGAACCCATCTAATAACTCTAGGTTTAGCATCTTTCTTTTCCATAAGATATTTAATAGCAGCATGATCCGTGTGAATAGTTACTTTAGAATCAACAATATAAGGTCTGAACTTATCACAAGCAAATACAACTGCTAAGAATTCTTTTTCAGTAGTAGCATAATTTCTCTGGGCATTGTCTAGAGTTTTACTAGCATATTGAATAACTTTTTATTTCTTATCAACTCTTTGCCCTAGAACAGCACCTACAGCATAATCACTAGCATCACACATAATTTCAAAAGGTAAATTTCAATCAGGTGGCTGAACAATAGGTGCAGATATCAATGCTTTCTTAAGTATTTCAAATGCTTCTACACAATCATCATCAAAGACGAATGGTATATCTTTTTGTAATAAATTAGTCAGAGGCCGAGAAATTTTTGAGAAGTACTTAATGAACCTCCTATAAAAGCTGGCATGGCCAAGGAAACTTCTTATACCTTTGATGTCCTTGGGACACGGCATCTTTTCAATAGCATCAACTTTAGCTTTATCAACTTCAATGCCCCTTTCAGAAATTTTATGCCCCAAGACAATACCTTCATTAACCATAAAGTGGCACTTCTCCCAATTCAAGACAAGGTTAGTTTCTTCACATCTCTGCAAAACTCGATCAAGGTTGCTTAAGCAATCATCAAAAGAGGATGCATAAACGGAGAAATCATCCATGAATACCTCACAAATCTTTTCACAAAAATCAGAGAATATAGCCATCATGCATCTTTGAAAGGTTGCAGGTGCATTACATAAACCAAAAGACATACATCTGTAAGCAAAAGTACCGAAAGGGCAGGTAAAAGTGGTATTTGATTGATCATCAGCTGACATAGGTATTTGAGAGAAACCAGAATAACCATCTAGAAAGCAAAAATTTGTATGTTTGGATAATCTTTCTAGCATTTGATCAGTGAAAGGTAAGGGGTAATGATCTTTTTTAGTAGCCTTATTTAATTCGCGGAAATCAATTACCATCCTATAACCTGTAATAATTCTTTGCGAAATCAATTCATCTTTATCATTAGGAATGACAGTAATACCTCCCTTCTTAGGAACACAATGGACAGGACTTGCCCACTGACTATCAGCAACGGGATAAATTATTCCTGCCTCAAGGAGCTTTAGTATTTCTTTTCTTACCACTTCTTTCATCTTAGGATTCAGCCGTCGTTGGTGATCAATAACCGGTTTGGCATCTTTCTCCAAATTTATTTTGTGTTGACATAGAGTGGGACTAATGCCCTTAAGATCATCAAGAGTATATCCAATAGCAGCACGGTGCTTCTTCAGAATTTTCAATAATTTTTCTTCCTCCTTCTCTGAAAGGTTAGCACTAATAATAATAGGATATATCTTCTTTTCATCAAGATAAGCATATTTAAGAGTATCAGACAATGGTTTAAGCTCAAACACGGGATCACCCTTGGGTGGTGGAGGATCCCCTAAGATTTCAACAGGCAAGTAGTGTTTCAAAATAGGTCCCTCTTTAAAGAACACTTCATCTATTTCCCTTCTTTCATTCATAAACATATCATTTTCATGGTCTAGCAGATATTGTTCTAAAGGATCACTAGGAGGTACGGCAATAGAAGCAAGACCAATAATTTCATCTTTACTAGGCAATTCCTCTTCAAGGTGTTGTCTACAAAATTTAGAAAAGTTGAACTCATGAGACATATCACCTAAACCAATAGTAACAACATCCTTTTCGCAGTCTATCCTAGCATTGACAGTGTTTAAGAAGGGTCTACCAAATATAATGGGACAAAAGCTATCTTGTGGGGAACCAAGAACAAGAAAATCAGCAGGATATTTAGTTTTCCCACACAAGACTTCAACATCTCTAACAATCCCAATTGGTGAAATAGTATCTCTATTGGCAAGTTTAATTGTGACATCAATATATTCTAACTCAGCAGGTGCAATATCATGCATAATTTCTTTGTATAAGTCAATAGGTATTGCACTAGCACTAGCACCCATATCACACAAGTCATGATAACAATGATCTCCTATTTTAACAGAAATAACAGGCATGCCTACCACAGGTCTATGTTTATCTTTAGCACAAGGTTTAGCAATTCTAGCCGTTTCATCACAAAAATAAATAACATGCCCATCAATATTATCATCCAAGAGATCCTTAACAATAGCAATATTAGGTTCAACTTTAACTTGCTCAGGAGGTGTATAGGTTCTAATATTGCTTTTACGAACCATAGTTGAAGCTTTAGCATGATCTTTTATCCTAACAGGAAAAGGTGGTTTCTCAACATAAGCAGTAGGAATAATAGGATCATTATAAGTGATAGCCTTTTCTTCAACTTTAATAGGTGCAACTACTTTTACTTCTATGGGAGGATGATATTTAAACCACTTTTCCTTAGGGAGATCAACATGAGTAGCAAAAGATTCACAGAAAGAAGCTACTATCTTAGAGTCAAGTCCATATTTAGTGCTAAATTTATGGAAAACATCGGTATCCATAAAAGATTTAACACAATCAAACTTAGGTGTCATACCTAGCTCCTTACCTTCGTCGAGATCCCAATCTTCAGAGTTGCGTTTAATTATTTCCAATAAATCCCATTTAAATTCAATAGTCTTCATCATAAAAGAGCCAGCACAAGAAGTATCGAGCATGGTGCGATTGTTATCAGAAAGCCGAGCATAAATTTTTGGATAATCATTTCTCTTGAGAGCTCATGATTGGGGCATGAATATAACATTGATTTAAGCCTCCCCCAAGCTTGAGCGTGGCTTTCTCCTTCGCGCCGCCAAAAATTATATATATATAATTGCGATCACGATGAACAAGATGCATAGGATAAAACTTCTGATGAAATTCCTATTTCAATCGTTTGTAGTTCCATGATCCCATATCATCGCATAGCCTATACCATGTCAATGCATCTCCCTTCAAAGATAAAGGGAAGACCTTCTTGATAACATCATTGGGCATACCTGCGAGCTTAAATAATCCACAAACTTCATCCACATATATTAGGTGCTCATCAGGATGTAATGTTCCATCTCCTGCAAAAGGATTAGCTAGCAGTTTTTCTATCATACCTGAAGGAATTTCAAAGTAGACATTTTCATTTTCAGTAGGTTTAGTAGGTTGAGGAGCAACTCTTTGATCTATTGGTCAAGGTGAAGATACCCCGAACAAGCCCCTCAGAGGATTACTTTCCATAGTAACAAGTGACAGTAAATTTCAGCACACTATATAAAATTTTCCTTTCCAAATTCCACCTACCAAAGGCGCTTCACTCCCCGGAAATGGCGCCAGAAAAGAGTCTTGATGACCCACAAGTATAGGGTATCTATCGTAGTCCTTTCGATAAGTAAGAGTGTCGAACCCAACGAGGAGCAGAAGGAAATGATAAGCAGTTTTCAGCAAGGTATTCTTTGCAAGCACTGAAATTATAGGTAATAGATAGTTTTGTGATAAGATAATTTGTAACGAGCAACAAGTAACAAAAGTAAATAAAGTGCAGCAAGGTGGCCCAATCCTTTTTGTAGCAAACGACAAGCCTGGACAAACTCTTATATGAAGGAAAGCGCTCCCGAGGACACATGGGAATTATCGTCAACCTAGTTTTCATCACGTTCATATGTTTCGCGTTCGGTACTTTGATAATCTGATATGTGGGTGGACCGGTGCTTGGGTGCTATCCTTACTTGGACAAACATCCCACTTATGATTAACCCCCATTGCAAGCATCCGCAACTACAATAGAAGTATTAAGGTAAACCTAACCATATCATGAAACATATGGATCCAAATTTGCCCCTTACGAAGCAACACATAAACTAGGGTTTAAGCTTCTATCACTCTAGCAGCCCATCATCTACTTATTACTTCCCAATGCCTTCCTCTGTGCCCAAATAATGGTGAAGTGTCATGTAGTCGACATTCACATAACACCACTAGAGGAGAGACAACATACATCTCATCAAAATATCGAACGAATACCAAATTCACATGACTACTAATAGCAAGACTTCCACCATGTCCTCAGGAACAAACGTAACTACTCACAAAGCATATTCATGTTCATAATTAGAGGGGTATTAATATGCATATAGGATCTGAACATATGATCTTCCACCGAATAAACCAACTAGCATCAACTACGAGGAGTAATCAACACTACTAGCAACCTACAGGTACCAATCCCAGACTTAGAGACAAGAATTGGATACAAGAGATGAACTAGGGTTTGAGAGGAGATGGTGTTGGTGAAGATGTTGATGGAGATTGGCCCCCTCCCGATGAGAGGAGCGTTGGTGATGACGATGGCGACGATTTCCCCCTCCGGGAGGGAAGTGTCCCCGGCAGAACAGCTCCGCCAGAGCCCTAGATTGGTTCCGCCAAGGTTCCGCCTCGTGGCGGCGGAGTCTCATCCCGAAAGCTTGCTTATGATTTTTTCCTCAAAGAAAGACTCCATATAACAGAAGATGGGCATCGGAGGGCCACCAGGGGCCCCACGAGGCAGGGGGCGCACCCCCCACCCTCGTGGTTGGTGAGTGGGCCCCCCTCTAGTACTTCTTGCACTCAGTATTTTTTATATATTCTGAAAATAACTTCCATGAAGTTTCAGGACTTTTGGAGCTGTGCAGAATAGGTCTCCAATATTTGCTCCTTTTCCAACCCAGAATCCCAGCTGCCGGCATTCTTCCTCTTTATGTAAACCTTGTAAAATAAGAGAGAATAGGCATAAGTATTGTGACATAATGTGTAATAACAACCCATAATGCAATAAATATCGATATAAAAGCATGATGCAAAATGGACGTATCATGCTACTCTGAAGCACAAGTGCGGTAAAAGGATAGTAACATTGTCCCTTCTCTCTTTTCTCCCATTTTTTATTTTTTTTCTCTTTTTAGGCTTCTTTGGCCTCTCTCCTTTTTGGGGGGTTTTATTTTGATAACCTCACATGGGACAATGTTCTAATAATGATGATCATCACACTTTTATTTACTTACAACTCAATATTACAACTCGATACTAGAACAAAATATGACTCTATATGAATGCCTCCGGCGGTGTACCGGGATGTGCAATGATCTAGCATAGCAATGACATAAAAAATGGACAAGCCATGAAAACATCATGCTAGCTATCTTACGATCATGCAAAGCAATATGACAATGATGCTCAAGTCATGTATATGAAGATGATGGAAGTTGCATGGCAATATATCTCGGAATGGCTATGGAAATGCCATGATAGGTAGGTATGGTGGTTGTTTTGAGGAAGATATAAGGAGGCTTATGTGTGATAGAGCGTATCATATCATGGGGTTTGGATGCACCGGCGAAGTTTGCACCGACTCTCAAGGTGAGAAAGAGCAATGCACGGTACCGAAGAGGCTAGCAATGATGGAAGGGTGAGAGTGCGTATAATCCATGTACTCAACATTAGTCATAAAGAACTCACATACTTATTGCAAAAATATATTAGCCATCGAAACAAAGTACTACGCGCATGCTCCTAGGTGCATAGATTGGTAGGAAATGACCATCGCTCATTCCTGACCGCCACTCATAAGGAAGACAATCAATAAATACCTCATGCTCCAACTTCGTTACATAATATTGCAAGGAATATTACCATCTTTATATCGCAAAACTATTGCAAGGAATCAAACATATCATATTCAGTGATCTACAAGTTTTATGTAGGATTTTATGACTAACCATGTGAATGACCAGTTCCTGTCAACTCTCTAAGTAGATATAAGTGAAGCAAGAGAGTTTAATTCTTTCTACAAAAGATATGACCACGCTCTAACAAATATAAGTGAAGCAAAAGAGCATTCTACAAATGGTGGTTTTCTATGTGAAGAGAAACAGGCAATCCAAACTTCAAATGATATAAGCAAAGCACATGAAGCATTCTATAAAGCCATACTCAAAAGATATAAGTGAAGTGCAATGAGCATTCTATAAATCAACCATGTACTATCTCATACTAGCATGGTGCATCAAAGAAAAGTGAAATCTAAATGCAAAAGACGCTCCAAGATTTGCACATATCACATGAATGAAACGAAACCGAAAACATATCGATACTTGTTGAAGAAAGATGGGATGTCTTCCGGGGCATCCCCAAGCTTAGACGCTTGAGTCTCCTTCAATATTTACTTGGGGTGCCTTGGGCATCCCCAAGCTTGAGCTCTTGCCTCTCGTCCTTCTCCTCACATCGAGATCTCCTCGATCTTCGAACACTTCATCCACACAAAACTCAACAGAAAGCTCGGTAAGATCTGTTAGTATAATAAAGAAAATCACTACTCTAAGTACTTGTTGCAAAAAAATCATATTTTGTTTTTGCATTGTAGCTACTATAATATAACTTTTCCATGGTGTCGGAGTAATGGGCCACGGGTAGGCCAACCTGAGTCCCATAACCTTTCAAGACATCAGGGCAGGCTGCACCCCTCAAGACCCTGGGGCGAAGAGCCGCCTCCTGAGGAGTCGACGGCAGGGCGGCCGACTGCCCGCTCACGGCCGAGTCCCAGGGACGACTTCCAGAGAAGCCGGCTTCGGGGAGTCGGCTGGCGACTCCAACAAATCATGACCTCATCGAAGGGGACGGGGCAGGGGTGTGGCTATAGTGTAGCCCACTCCCCGCCCCTTACCAAGGGCAGGCATGGCCACATCACGTCGTACCCGGGAAGATCTCCGTGCAGCGTGGCACTGTTGCCCGGCCGGCCCTGACATCAGCACCACAGTACCGTGCCCTGCGCCCACGACAGCTTGTCTGTACGGCCTGGAGGCAGCGGGGCCCACCAGTCAGCGAGACCTCGTGAGACGGTGGGAAGACTGCCAGTCGGACCCGTCGGGAGTCGGCCCGGGGGAGTCGGTCGTGCCCTCCCCCGAGGCCCACGCGCCATCAATCAAGATGAGATGGGGAGTGGCCACAGTGATTGCCCGCCAGGCGGCGGGGCTGTTGCCACGACCCCATGACCAAGCCTGCGTCATCAGGAGCAAGGCTACAGTAATCCGCGGCCGGCAAGACCCGCCCGCGGCGGATGCGGCCTGTCGGCTCCGTACCAGACCAGTCGGCGTGCCCCAACAGTCGGCGGAGAAGTCGGAGGTCGGAGGCACTGACGACTGGGCCCGCGCCTAGTCGGATTACCATTGTACCCCTGGGGGTAGGCCTATATAAACCCCCGAGGGCACCCATGCAAAGGGTTGGATCCCAGTAGTTCTAGACCATACCAGATAGAAGGAGAGAGCTAGCCTTGCCCTCTTCTACCACCCGAAACAGCTCAAGGAGCAACCGTGTAAACACTTGGCCATAGTGATCTTGCAGAGACCCCGCAGAGCAGTAGTAGGGGGTATTATCTCCACAGAGACCCCTGAAGCTGGGTAAGATTCGCCGGCGTGCATGTCTTCGCCTCATCCCGTTTCCAGGCACCGGCGACGTTCTACTCGCCCCCACCATGATAAGCCATCCGTTGGCATATGTTGCACCAAACCCCCGACATTTGGCGCCCACCGTGGGGCATGGTGCACCGCCGTCCGGAGGTCTGTTCTAGACGGGAACCCTTTTCCTCCCTAGCGAGCGCAGCTAGCCAGGCACGCCAGGCAAAGTCTGCATCGACGCGTTGCGTGGCGTTGAGATCGCCTGCGCAGCCAGCTCCTTGGCCGAACTTGTCGGCGAGGTCCGCCTCTCCAACGAACCTGCGTCCGACGCAGGCGCGGGCGGCCCCAAGAACCTCCTCGCGGGCCTCCTCGATCAACTCCACGTTTCTGGCAAGCCTGCCATAGACTTGGAGTCCGTAGGCTCCACCGACCTGATGCTGGTCGAATCCGACACCGCGTCGATCGACGCGTGTCCCACCAACGTGGTGGTCTACGACGAACCTCTCCCCCACGCAGAGAGAGACGGAAGCACCATCACTTAGGTGCTAGTCATCAGTCATGACGAGTTCCCTGGCGGAGGAGCGCCCGACTCACTCGGCGCGGCGCTGCAAGACCTGACTGCGCCCATTCCGGAAGATGCTGACGCAGAGACGTTAGAAGCGCGCCACCTTCAGCTCGTTGAAGGCGCGAAGAAGCTGGCCAGCATGAGACGCTTGTTAGAAGCTTACCAGCGGGAGATGGATCGCGCCGTTGGCGGCTCGCCGGCCCCGTCAGGGCCCAGCCGCCTTGGCGCGGTCTAGCAGTGCGGCGTGGCCATCGCCAACCTGTTTGGGGCAAGCCGCCCTATGTACGCTACACCAGTGGAGAACATCCGAGCCGCCCAGGCAGCGGCGGATGAGCTGGACAATATTGAGGGCGAAGAACGCCGCCTCATGATGGAGCGAGTCCAGCGGCTGCTCGACGCGGCCGCCATGCAGAACGAGGCCGGCTGCCGCACGGAGGCGCCGCAACGGCCAAACGACGACCCGCACCAAGATCAAGGCACGACGTCTCGGACGCCGACTGGCGGCGCCCGAGGAAGAAAGGACAAGGAGCCGGCTGTCAGCCACAGTCGGACTCGCATTACCATAAAGCGCGACCGAGATGGCCGCCCGAGAGTAGTGGAACAACTGTCCGCCTTCCCCTCCCCGCAAGGAAAGGCGAGTCTCCCCGCCGCCTGTTGACCATCCGACTCTCGGTGACCGCCTTGGCCGCCGAGAGGGAGTTGGAGAGAATGACGCCCGCCACCGGATCGACCGACTTCACCGGTCCCTGGCGCTGGAAGAAGAAGATGAGCTGGGTCCGCCTTGTTTCGGGCCCCGCATTCGGGACGAGCCCTTTCCCAGAGGGTTCATGCTCCCAAGAGACACGCCCAAGTATACCGGCTCCGTGAAGCCGGAAGACTGGCTAGTCGACTACTCCACGACTGTCAACATAGCAAACGGCAACAAGCGTGTCGCCGTAAAGTACGTTTTGCTCATGCTCCAGGGCACGGCCCGGACATGGCTGAACAGCCTGAAGCCCCGCAGCATCAACAGCTGGGTCGACTTCACCGAAGCGTTCGTCCGCAACTTCACCAGCACGTACAAGCGTCCACCCAAGCCTCGTCAGCTCTCCTTGTGCGTACAAGGTGCTAACGAGTCGACTTGCGACTACCTCACGCATTGGGCTGAGCTTCGGAACTCCTGCGAGGGCGTGCACGAGGTGCAGGCCATCGAGTACTTCACAGCCGGGTGCCGAGAAGGCACCCTCCTCAAGCACAAGCTCCTCTATGACAAGCCAGAAACCCTCGACGAGCTGCTGATCATAGCGGACAAGTACGCCACGGCCGACTCCTCCATGAAGGCGGAAATTCAAATCAGCACAATGGCAAAGTGGCTCCTCAAGCTCCAAGAACTCCGGCGGCAGATGCCGGCCGGCGACAACAGCAGGGCGACAACAAGCGCGAGGCCCCGCAGCCGGCTTCCTGCAGCCGGCAGGTCACGACCGTTGAAGCCCAACACCTAGAAGAGCAGCCTCCGCCCAAGCGACAGAAAGGCGGCAAGCCAAACTGCTTGCCGACCTTCTCCTATAAGCAGACCTTGGATGGACCTTGCAAGTTCCACAGCGGCGCGAAGCCGTCGAATCACACCACCCGGAAGTGCCACTGGCTCACCAGGATCGCCAAGGGAGACGGCCTCCTGCCACCCCCGCCTGCTGGGCAGCCGCCTCCGCCCCAGCAGTCGGTAGTCAGGACAGTCGGCGTAGTACAAGACGAATACCCTGAAGAGCACGGAGCCTACATGGTGTTCACCAGTGTGGCTGATGATCGACACAGCAGGCGGCTGCAGCGACAAGAGGTGAACGCAGTAGCCTTAGAGACACCAGAGTTCATGCACTGGTCTAAGAAGCCCATCAGCTGGAGCAGGGCTGACCACCCAGAAGTGATGCCGAGTCCCGGCTCCTACGCCTTGGTCCTGGACTCCACCTTTGCTACGGACAAACGGGCCGTGCGTTTCTCGTGAGTTCTGATAGACGGGGGCAGCAACATCAATATCCTGTACAAGGACACCATGGAAAAGTTAGGAATCAAGCAAAGACAGCTTCAGAACAGCCGGACTGTGTTCCACGACATTGTTCCTGGCCTTTCCTGCTCACCAATTGGTAAGATCCTGATGGACGACCTCTTTGGGGACAAAGATCACTTTCGAAGAGAGTCTGTTTGGTTTGAGGTGGTGGACCTTGAGAGCCCATACCATGCGCTACTTGGCCAACCCTCCTTGGCCAAGTCCATGGCGGTCCCCCACTACGCCTACCTCAAGATGAAGATGCCCAGTTCTAGGGGAATTCCGACTGTGGCCGGCGACTACCGGAAGTCGTCTGCTTGCGCGACCGAGAGCAGTCGGCTGGCCGAGTCCCTGGTGATCGCAGCCGAGAAGCTACTCCTTGAACGAGTTGTGGCGATGGCCGGCAAGCAGCTGGAGATATCGCCCGACCCGAAGGAGTCGGAAGCCGAAGGTTCGTTCAAGCCGGCCAAAGAGACAAAGAAGATACCCTTGGATCCAGAGCACCTAGAGAGGTACGCTGTCATAGGTTCAAATCTCGACAGCAAATAGGAAGGCGAGCTCGTCGATTTCCTCCATGAGAATCGGGACATCTTCGCATGGTCCCCCAAAGACATGCCAGGTGTACCGACGGATTTCGCCGAGCACAAGTTACATGTCCGATCTGATGCAAAGCCGGTCAGGCAGCCCCTGCGCTGCTTATCAGAAGAGAAGAGAAGAGTTGTCGGAGAAGAGATAGCCCGACTCCTAGCAGCCGACTTCATTATGGAAGTTTTCTTTCTGGAGTGGCTCGCAAATCCGGTCCTGGTACTAAAGAAGAACAAGCAGTGGCGAATGTGTATTGACTACACGAGCCTCAACAAGGCCTGCCCCAAGGACCCATTTGCTCTACCAAGAATCGATCAGGTGATAGACTCCACAGCCGGATGCGAGCTGTTGAGTTTCTTGGATGCATACTCAGGATATCACCAGATCAAACCGAACCCGGCTGACAGACTGAAGACCGCATTCATCACGCCGTTTGGAGCATTCTGCTACCTCACCATGATGTTCGGCTTGAGGAATGTCGACGCCACCTTTCAGCGTTGCATGCAGAGGTGTCTCCTCAAGCAGCTCGGCAGGAACGCCCATGTCTACGTGGATGGCGTGGTGGTGAAGACGGAAAAGCGTGGAACACTATTGGAAGACCTCAAGGAGACCTTTGAGAACCTGCGCCGGTTCCAGATCAAGCTCAACCCCGAGAAGTGTGTCTTCAGAGTACCAGCCGGCCAGCTGCTAGGTTTCCTGGTCTCTGAACGCGACATAGAATGCAACCCAGTAAAAATCAAGGCCATTGAGAGAATGGAGGTACCCAGCCGACTGCTGGATGTGTAGAAGTTCACTGCTACTTAGCGTCCATCAGCCGATTCATCAGTCGGCTGGCCGAGAAAGCTCTCCCCTTATACCAACTCATGAAGAAGACCACTTTTTTCGAGTGGAACCATAAGGCGGATGAAGCTTTTCACCAGTTGAAGAACATCCTGACTACTCCACCCGTCCTGGCGGCTCCGACTCCAAAGGAACCTATGCTCCTGTACATCGCCGCCACCAGCCGAGTAGTCAGCACGGTCATTGTAGTAGAGCGCAAGGAGGAAGGCAAGGCGCTGCCTGTCCAGAGACCGGTATATTACCTAAGCGAGGTATTGTCGACCTCCAAGCAGAACTACCCCCACTACCTGAAGATGTGCTATGGCGTACACTTTGCTGCCAAGAAATTGAAGCCTTACTTTCAAGAGCATCCAATCACGGTGGTCTGCATGGCCCCACTTGCCGAGATCATCGGTAGCCGAGATGCCTCTTGTCGAGTGGCCAAGTGGGCCATAGAGCTGGCTCCTTACACCATCTACTACCAGCCCCGCACCGCTATCAAATCACAAGCACTGGCCGACTTCCTCGTCGACTGGGCCGAAACCCTGTACCTGCCTCCAGCACCTGAGTCCACCCATTGGCGGATGCACTTTGACGGCTCCAAGATGCGCACTGGCTTGGGAGCCGGCGTCGTCCTCACCTCTCCTAAAGGTGACAAGCTCAAATATGCACTGCAAATCCATTTTGCCGCCTCCAACGACGTTGCCGAGTATGAGGCGCTCATTCATGGGCTCCGGCTTGCCAAAGAACTTGCCATCCGCCGGATCTTGTGTTATGGCGACTCCGACTTAGTGGTCCAGCAGTCATCTGGCGACTGGGACGCGAAAGACGCAAACATGGCGAGCTATCGTTTCCTCGTGCAGCAACTCAGCGGGTATTTCGAAGGATGCAAGTTCCTTCATATACCAAGAAACAACAACGACCAAGCAGACGCCTTGGCACGAATCGGCTCTACCCGCCAAGCAATACCATCTGGCATCGCCCTTCAACGCCTCCTCAAGCCGTCTAACAAGCCTTCACCAGAATCAGACTCCATTTTTGTGCCGGCTCCTCCCGAAGACGTCGGATCTGACTCCAGAGCCGCGGCAGGCGGCACGAGGATCTCGGCAGATGACTCTGGAGCCGCCACAGTCGAGGCTAGCCCAGGGACTGCGGAACCCGGCCCAGGGACTGCGGTGGCGGACTCGAAGATTCCAGAACTCGGCCCAAGGACCGCGCCATTCGGCCTGGGGACTTCATCAACCCAGCAAGCGGCTATTGAATCCAACCCTCCACCTCCCAGCCCAGCCGCCCTCGTCCAAGTCGCAGTTCTGGTAGTTGAAGAAATAGCAGCGCCCTCATGGGCCCAACCCATCCTCAAATTCCTGGTGAACAAAGAGCTACCAACTGATGAGACCTCAGCTCGGCAAGTACAACGCCGAGCGGCAGCCTATACCATAGTCAACAGAGAGCTGGTCAGGCACAGCGTCACTGGTGTCTACCAGCGCTGCGTAGAGCCAGAGCAAGGCCAAGCGATTCTCAAAGACATCCATCAAGGCGAGTGCGGCCACCATGCGACTTCAAGAGCACTTGTCGCCAAAGCCGTTCGACACGGTTTCTTCTGGCCAACTGCCTTGGAAGAGGCCAAGGAGTTGGTACAAAAATGCAAAGGGTGTCAGAAGTTCAGCTCCAAGCCGCACCAGCCGGCTTCTGCGCTCAAGACCATCCCCATTGCCTGGCCTTTCGCAGTTTGGGGTCTAGACATGGTGGTACCATTCAAGACAGCACGAGGTGGTCTAACTCACCTACTTGTCACAGTGGACAAGTTCACCAAGTGGGTGGAAGTGAAGCCAATTAAGAAACTGAACGGTCCGACTGCCGTGACCTTCATCACCGATATCACAATTCGGTACGGCATACCACACAGCATCATCACCGACAACGGCACAAATTTTGCCAAAGGCGCCTTGGCCTGTTTCTGCGCAACACAGGGCATCCGACTGGACCTAGCGTCCATCGCCCACCCGCAGTCAAATGGCCAAGTGGAGCGAGCAAACGGCCTCATCCTATCCGGCATCAAGCCTTGGTTGATCGAGCCTTTAGAGCGCTTGGCTGCCTGCTGGCTCGACGAGCTGCCAGCCGTCCTCTGGAGTCTGCGCACGACTCCAAACAAGTCAACCGGCTTCATGCCCTTCTTCCTCGTCTACGGTGCCGAAGCCGTCATCCCAATGGACATAGAGTTTGACTCCCCACGAGTCACCATGTACACCGAGGAGGAAGCAGAAGAAGCACGACAAGATGGCGTCGATCTGCTGGAAGAGGGCCGGCTGTTGGCACTCAGCCGGTCCAGCATCTACCAGCAGAGCTTGCGCCGATACCACAATAGGAAGGTCAGGCCAAGATCTTTCCAAGAAGGCGACCTTGTGCTCCGACTGATCCAGCGAACAGCCGACCAACACAAGCTGTCGGCACCTTGGGAAGGCCCTTTCATCATCAGCAAAGTACTGGGCAACGATTCCTACTACCTGATCGACGCTCAAAAGCCCCGAGTACGCAAGAGGGACGACTCCGGCAAGGAGACAGAACGGCCATGGAATGCAAATCTCCTTCGAAGATTTTACAGTTGATGCAGTATGTACCATGCTACCTTTTGTATTAAAGTACCAAGACTTCGGGCCCCCCCGGGACGAGCTCGAGGACTGCCCTCTTTTTGTCTGTATGATAAAAATTATGCCTACAAGTATGTTACTCTTTGTCATGCCACTTGGCACCGGGTTCGACAAGTCGGCCCGGGGACTTGCCGCCTTGCACTATGAAATGCTTCCTGCAGCCGGACAAGTAGTGTGTAACACCTAAACCGTCCTCTATCAGAAGCCGCAGCTCGGAGAGTGACTGTACGGTGGGCAGAGGTAAGGTAGAATGGGTGTTCGCATGAAAAATGGCTAAAGACTCAAAGCATAAAACATAGGTAAAGATGGCTTCCAGCCTTTCTCGCAAACCGACTCTCGGATTGTCGTCTTCTATCCAACTTGCTCAAACAATCTTGAAAACGGCTAAGTACTTGCTTTCCCAAAGTAGCCTGGCACTTGATCCAGCGACAGTCCGCAGAGCGGCTGTCCGATTGGCAAGGCAGGAAACTAAGAGAAAGCGGCAAAGGAAAACAGCCAAAAGAACAATGAGCAAGAAAAGATAGATATATATATTTACATAACATAGGCCCTTGGCCGAATTGTCGAGTAGAGGTTCAAAATACACCCCGCGGGTGGAATTGTGCGAATTAACAAGTTCCTCAAAGACTACTGAAGCAGATAAAATAAAAGACACAATGGCAGCTTAGGAGGCGGCAGACGGATTTGGGGGTCGGAGGAGGTGCCAGCGTCAGGCGTCGGGGCAGCCGGCTGGCTAGTCTTGGCTTGATCACCTCTGGCGGCAGTCGACTCGGTCGCATGTGGCTCGGTGCTGGAGGCGCGGTCGGGCTGAGGCTGGCCGTCTGCTCCGTCTTCTGGTGCCTCCGCCTCGCCGCCATCCTCCGCCTCGTCCTCCTCTTCGACGCTGGAGCCAATCACCTCCGGCGAGTCTTCGCCGTAGTCTGGGTTCATCCCAAACCACTCCGGTGGTACCTCCTTGCCGTCTTCAAACCGCGCGGGGACGAAGATGCTGGTGTCGGTGTATTCGGCGATCGCCGCAGGATGTTTGACGAGGGCATCTTCCGCAGCCGCCAGCTCCGGCTGGGCCTCCGACCGAAGCATGGCCAACCGTTCTAGATCCAGCCCCGGGTACCACGCCTTGACGAACTCCAAGGCCCGGCGCGCTCCAGCCCGGGCCGAAGAGCCCTTCCAGGCCTCAAGACAACCAGCCACGACCTCCAGCCAGTTGGCCGTCAGGCCGGGGGTGTGCGGAGCCTGCATATCCGGCCAAAGGGCGGAAATCGTCTGGGCACCGACGCGCTGAAGCCGGCGCAACATCCAGTGAGCCGGCCGGAGGCGAGCCTCGATGCTCAGGATGTGCTCGTCAAGAGTTCGGGGGGCATCGACAGCGATCTCCGCGCCCTCCGCCCTCCGACTTTCATGATCGGCCTCGATGGCTTGGATGGCGGCCTGCGACTGCCCTGGGAAGAAGTCTGCAAAGACACGAAGAAACGAAAAAGCAAGTCAAAAACCAGGAGTCGACATGATCTAAGTCGGCAGCTCGAAGAAAGAAAATAAAGAGACTCACCATCAATGATGTCTTCAATCTCGTGGAAGACGGAGGACAGCAGCTCCTCCTTGTCAGACCAGGAGGAGCGCTCGCTCGCGAACTCGGCCAAGAGGGCGGTTTCCGTCTCCTCCGCCTCCCTATGCGACTTCGCAAGCAGCTCCTTCTGCTCTGCCAACTGAGTGGCCAGCAGATCGCGCTCCGTGGCGAGCTTGCTGCACTCCTCCCCTTTGGCGAGCAGGGCAGAGTTGGCTTCGCTCAGCTGCTATTGAAGAGCAGCGTTGGCTCCTGAAGAAAAGGAAGAAAGACAACAATCGTCAATAAAGTAGGTCGCCGGGGACATCCGGCCCGACTGCTCAGCAGTCAGCCCGAATCTCGGGGACTACAGCCCGCGGGTGCGCTAGCACGCCCCCGTAGAGAAAAAAAAGAGGGAAGGACTTACTCCGGCTCTTCGCCAAGTCAGTGGTCCGCTTCCCAGCTCTTCAACGTTACGGTTGAAGGCAGTGACGCGGAGGTGGTGGTAATCCTGCGACAAGCAGACAAAGTTAGTACCCAGAAGTTCATCGATTGGAGTTTCGGGCCGCCTGCTCAGTAGCCGGCCCGAAACTCGGGGACTACACCCAGTCGGTGCGCTGGCGCGCCCCCATAGAGAGGAACAAGAAAACAAAGACCAAAGGAAAAAAAAACATACCCGGACGGCTGCCCGTGACGCTAGGAACGCATTGGTGCAACTCTGGAGAGCGTCGCCCTCCGCACGGAGCTTCGCCTGGACGTCCAGGAGCGCCCGGTTCAGCGGCCTTGTGCCGCCTCCTCGCACCCACCCAACAGGTGCAGCGCTCGTCGCTTCGGCGTCTGGGACCGCCGAGCTGGCGGTGCCGGCTTCCAGGGGGCGGGGTGCCGAAGTCGCCTTCTCCAGACGACGGCGCATTGGCGAGCCGAATTGGAGGAGTAGCCTCGCCACGGCCTCGTCTTCGGTCGGCGGCACCGGAGGGTCCGCTGGCTGCTCGCCTTGCGCACCTTCAGACGGCGGCGGAGGCGGCGGCGGAACGTTCGCGTCCGGAGTAGAGGGGTCGCTGCCTTCC
This sequence comes from Triticum monococcum, assembly GCA_034509565.1. Classification (NCBI taxonomy): domain Eukaryota; kingdom Viridiplantae; phylum Streptophyta; class Magnoliopsida; order Poales; family Poaceae; genus Triticum; species Triticum monococcum. The sequence goes on from CM067844.1 coordinate 532,656,033, forward strand.
CTCTCCTCGACGAGGTTCTCCCCGCCGGCTTCTCCAGTCCGCCCTATGAACTCCGGAGGCAGCGGCGCCGAGTTTAGTGGGGTGACGAGAAAAGCCGACTGGTGGCGCGCGGCTTCCTCAGCCCGCTGCTTCGCCGCGGCGGCAGCTTCGGCCTCCGCTAGTTTTTTCTTAGCGGAGGCCTCCGCCCTGTCGGCCTCCGCCTTCTCCAGGCGGAGGGCCTCTTCTTCGTTGCGCCTCTCCTACGCATTCCGCTCCGTCGCCTCCCGGAGGTCAGCTGCGTGGTCAATCCGCCGAGTGGTGGCGAACGTCTCCGCTGACCCCATGATGGAGGCGGCGGCAACCCGCTCAAGAGAGAGGGGAGCCCTGAAGAAAGAGGGGCAAGCAGAGACTCAGACAAATCACGAAGAAAGAATAAAACTTTGAAGACAGACTACTTACGCAGAGACCAACGACGGCTTCTTCACTTCCTCACGGAAGCGGATGGCCTTCGCGGCCGCCTCGTCCCGCCGGGTCGCCGCAGCCGAGCCCTTGGGCTTCTTCGGCCGACTGCCGAACAAAGTCGGCGCGGCCCTGCGCTTCTTCCCGCCGCCTGGAGCGCCCGGCGCGGCAGAAGAGCCCGCACCAGACTGGCTGGCTCCTGGCCGATGGCGAGGGGCGACTTCTCCCTCGGCGTTGTCTTCAGGCCAGTCGGCGAAGGTAGCCGAGGGCCTGAAGTCGCCTGCTGTCCCTCCTCCTCCCTCGGCGTCGTCTTCCAGAGCCGCCACCCCCAGATAGGGGTCGTCGACGTCGCTCTCCGTCCGGTCGAGATGAACTCGCGGGCCGGCCCCGAGGTGCCGGCTGGTGGGTGAAGAAGGGGATTCTAACCAAAGCCGACTGGTCAAAACAAAACTCGGCAAGAAGAATACAATCCAAAGAAACAAAAGAAAGGCGACTCACCACGGGCGAGGGGTCGGCGCGGGAGTATTGCTCCTTGCCAAATCGCCAGTCCTCCGGGAGCCTGCTGTCCGAGAGGTAGTTCACAATGAGGGCCACCTCTTCATGAGGCATGTCCTTGGTGCACATCCGACTCGGGTCGCGGTGCCCGCTCATCTGGCATATCATGTGAGGGGCCATAGATTTTATCTTTCTTGACATAGATTGCAATCCTACATGTCCTATTATTCTTGGTAGCCCTTTCCTTAGAATGATTGGTGCAATTATTGATATGAAGGAAGGAAATATTAGATTCCAATTTCAGTTAAGGAAAGGCATGGAACACTTTCCTAGAAATAAAATTAAATTACCTTATGAATCTATTATGAGAGCCACTTAAGGATTGCCTACCAAAGATGGCGATACCAAGATCCATCCTTGCTTTTTATGCCTAGCTAGGGGCGTTAAACGATAGCGCTTGTTGGGAGGCAACCCAATTTTATTTTATTCCTTGATTTTTGCTCCTGTTTAGTAATAAATAATTTATCTAGCCTCTGTTTAGGTTGTTTTTTGTGTGTTTAATTAGTGTTTGTGCCAAGTAGAACCGTTGGGAAGACTTGGGGAAAGTCTTGATATCTTGCTGTAAAAAAACACAACTTTAGCGCTCACAAGAACTTCTGCCATTTTTATTTGGAAAGTGATATTTAGTTAATTGTTTTTTAAGATGATTAACAGATAAATTCCTCACGTCCAGCAATTTATTTTAGAATTTTTGGGGTTCCTGATCTTGTGCTAGCTACAGATTACTACAAACTGTTCTGTTTTTGACAGATTCTGTTTTCGTGTGTTGTTTGCTTATTTGATGAATCTATGGCTAGTAAAATAGTTTATAAACCATATAGAAGTTGGAATACAGTAGGTTTAACACCAATATAAATAAAGAATGAGTTCATTACAGTACCTTGAAGTGGTCTTTTGTTTTATTTCGCTAACGGAGCTCACGAGATTTTCTAATTTAAGTGTTGTGTTGTGAAGTTTTCAACTTTTGGGTAAAGATTTGATGGATTATGGAAAAAGGAGTGGCAAGAGCCTAAGCTTGGGGATGCCCATGGCACCCCCAAGATAATCTAAGGACACCTAAAAGCCAAAGCTTGGGGATGCCCCGGAAGGCATCCCCTCTTTCGTCTACTTCTATCGGTAACTTTACTTGGAGCTATATTTTTATTCACCACATGATATGTGTTTTGCTTGGAGCGTCTTGTGTGATTTGAGTCTTTGATTTTTAGTTTCCCACAATCATCCTTGCTTTACACACCTTTTGATAGAGCCATACATGATTTGGAATTTCTTAGAATACTCTATGTGCTTCGCTTATATCATTTGAGTTATATAGTTTTGCTCTAGTACTTCACTTATATCTTTTAGAGCACGGTGGTGGATTTGTTTTATAGAAACTATTGATCTCTCATGTTTCACTTATATTATTTTGAGTCTTATATAGCATGGTAATTTGCTTAAATAATCCTAATATACTAGGTGTTCAAGATGAATAATTTTTTTCTTATGAGTGTTTTGAATACTAAGAGAAGTTTGATGCTTGATGATTGTTTTGAGATATGGAGGTAATAATATCAAAGTCGTGCTAGTTGAGTAGTTGTGAATTTGAGAAATTCTTGTGTTAAAGTTTGCAAGTCCCGTAGCATGCATGTATCGTAAACATTGTGTAACAAATTTGAAACATGAGGTGTTATTTGATTGTCTTCCTTATGAGTGGCGGTTGGGGACGAGCGATGGTCTTTTCCTACCAATCTATCCCCCTAGGAGCATGCGCCTAGTGCTTTGGTTTTTGATGACTTGTAGACTTTTGCAATAAGTATGTGAGTTATTTATGACTAATGTTGAGTCCATGGATTATACGCACTCTCACCCTTCCATCATTGCTAGCCTCTTCGGTACCGTGCATTGCCCTTTCTCACATTGAGAGTTGGTGCAAACTTAGCTGGTGCATCCAAACCCCGTGATATGATATTCTCTTTCACACATAAACCTCCTTATATCTTCCTCAAAACAGCCACCATACCTACCTATTATGGTATTTCCATAGCCTTTCCGAGATATATTGCCATGCAACTTTCCATCATTCCGTTCATCATGATACATTCATCATTGTCATATTGCTTAGCATGATCATGTAGTTGACATAGTATTTGTGGCAAAGCCACCGTTCATAATTCTTTCATACATGTCACTATTGGTTCATTGCATATCCCGGTACACCGCCGGAGGCATTCATATAGAGTCATATCTTGTTCTAAGTATCGAGTTGTAATCATTGAGTTGTAAATAAAAAGAAGTGTGATGATAATCATTAATAGAGCATTGTCCCAAATAAAAAAAGGGAGAAAGGCTAAATAAAAAAAGGAGAAAGGGACAATGCTACTATCCTTTTTCCACACTTGTGCTTCAAAGTAGCACCATAATCTTCATGATAGAGAGTCTTTTGTCTTGTCACTTTCATATACTAGTGGTAACTTTTCATTATAGAACTTGGCTCGCATATTCCAACAATGGGCCTCCTCAAGTGCCCTAGGTCTTCATGAGCAAGCAAGTTGGATGCACACCCACTTAGTTTCTTTTGTTGAGCTTTCATACATTTATAGCTCTAGTGCATCCGTTGCATGGCAATCCCTACTCCTTGCATTAACATCAATCGATGGGCATCTCCATAGCCTATTGATTAGCCTCATTGATGTGATACTATCTCCTTTTTTGTCTTCTCCACATAACCCTCATCATCATATTCTATTCCACCCATAGTGCTATATCCATGGCTCGCGCTCATGTATTGCGTGAAAGTTTATAGGTTTGAGATTACTAAAGTATGAAACAATTGCTTAGCTTGTCATCGGGGTTGTGCATGATAAGAGCATTCTTGTGTGACGAAAATGGAGCATGACTGAACTATATTATTTTGTAGGGATGACCTTTCTTTGGCCATGTTATTTTGAGAGGACATAATTGCTTAGTTAGTATGCTTGAAGTATTATTATTTTTATGTCAATATGAACTTTTATCTTGAATCTTTCGGATCTGAATATTCATACCACAATTAAGAATAATTACATTAAAATTATGCCAAGTAGCACTCTGCATCAAAAATTCTGTTTTTATCATTTACCTACTTGAGGACGAGCAGGAATTAAGCTTGGGGATGCTTCATACGTCTCCAACGTATCTATAATTTTTGATTGCTCCATGCTATATTATCTACTGTTTTGGACATTATTGGGCTTTATTATCCACTTTTATATTATTTTTGGGACTAACCTATTAACCGGAGGCCCAGCCCAGAATTGCTGTTTTTGCCTATTTCAGGGTTTCGAAGAAAAGGAATATCAAACAGAGTTCAAACGGAATGAAACCTTCGGGAACGTGATTTTTCACCGAACATGATCCAGGAGACTTGGACCCTATGGCAAGACACAAAAGAGGAGGCCACGAGGTAGGGGGGCGCGCCTACCCCCCAGGCGCTCCCTCCACCCTCGTGGGCCCCCTGTTGCTCCACCAACGTACTCCTTCCTCCAATATATACCTACGTACCCCCAAACGATCAGACACGGATCCAAAACCCTAATTCCACTGCCACAGCTTTCTGTATCCACGAGATCCCATCTTGGGGCCTGTTTCGGAACTCCACCGGAGGGGGCATCGATCACGGAGGGCTTCTACATCATCACCACAGCCCCTTCGATGAAGTGTGAGTAGTTCACCTCAGACCTATAGGTCCATAGTTATTAGCTAGATGGCTTCTTCTCTATTTTTGGATCTCACTACAATGTCCTCCCCCTCTCTTGTGGAGATCTATTCGATGTAATCTTCTATTTGCGGTGTGTTTGTTGAGACCGATGAATTGTGGGTTTATGATCAAGTCTATCTATCAACAATATTTGAATCTTCTCTGAATTCTTTTATGTATGATTGGTTATCTTTGCAAGTCTCTTTGAATTATCAGTTTGGTTTGGCCAACTAGATTGATCTTTCTTGCAATGGGAGAAGTGCTTAGCTTTGGGTTCAATCTTGCGGTGTCCTTTCCCAGTGACAGTAGGGGCAGCAAGGCACGTATTGTATTGTTGCAATCGATGATAACAAGATGGGGTTTTCATCATATTGCATGAGTTTATCCATCTAGATCATGTCATCTTGCTTAAGGCGTTACTCTGTTTTCATTAACTTAATACTCTAGATGCATGCTGGATAGCGGTCGATGAGTGGAGTAATAGTAGTAGATGCAGGCACGAGTCGGTCTACTTGTCTCGGACGTGATGCCTATATACATGATCATGCCTAGATATTCTCATAACCATGCTCAATTCTGTCAATTGCTCAACAATAATTTGTTCAGCCACCATAGAATAGTTATGCTCTTGAGAGAAGCCACTAGTGAAACCTATGGCCCCCGGGTCTATCTTCATCATATTAATCTTCCAATACTTAGTTATTTACTTTGCTTTTATTTTACTTTGCATATTTATCATAAAAATACCAAAAATATTATCTTATCATATCTACCAGATCTCACTCTCGTAAGTGGCCATGTAGGGATTGACAACCCCTTATCACGTTGGTCGCGAGGATTTATTTGTTTTGTGCAGGTACGAGGGACTCGCGCGTAGCCTCCAACTGGATTGATTCCTTGGTTCTCAAAAACTGTAACGTCCTCGATGCGGCTATATCTCCCACGTGTCGAGGCATGACTTAGAGGCATAACCGCATTGAAAGCAATGTCGCAAGTTACGCAATCTTCACAACATCCCATGTAATATAGATAATAAAAGGGGAGAATACATAGTTGGCTTACACTCGCCACGTCAATCAAAGTACATAAATAGCAATACATCATCCAAACACTCATGGCCCGACTACGGCGCCAAAATAAAAGATAACCCAACACGCGACACGATCCCGATCACCCCAACTGGGCACCACTACTGATCATCAGGAAAAGAAACATAGTATCGTTGAGAGTCCTCGTCGAACTCCCACTTGAGCTCAAGCGCGCCATCTGGAGTGGTATCATTAGGCCCTGCATCTGGTGTAATAGTAATTTGTGAACCACAGGGACTCAGCAATCTCGCACCCTCGCGATCAAGACTATTTAAGCTTAATAGGTAAGGCAAGGTAAATATATGTGGAGCTGCAGCAAGCGACTAGCATATATGGTGGCTAACCTGTTCGCAAAAGAGAGCGAGAAGAGGAGGCAAAGTGCGAGCGAGTAATCTAGAGAACAACCTGCGCAAGCATTACTCTAACACCGTGTCCACTTCCCGGACTCCGCCGAGAAGAGGCCATCACGGTAACTCACACAGTTGATTCATTTTAATTAAATTAAGGTTCAAGTTATCTACAACCGGACATTAACAAATTCCCATCTGCCCATAACCGCGGGCACGGCTTTTGAAAGTCCAAATCCCTGTAGGGGAGTCCCAACTTAGCCCATGACAAGCTCTCACGGTCAACAAAGGAATAGACCTCCTCCCGAGACGTTCCGATCAGACTCGGTACCTCGGTTCTTCAAGACACTTCGACAAGTTGAAACAAATCCAGCAACACCGCCCGAATGTGCCAAAAAATCCCGATAGGAGCTGCAGATATCTCGTTCTCAGGGCACACTTAGATGAGACATCCTACGAGTAAAACCAACCCTCAAGTTACCCCGAGGTGGCCCCGCAGTCTACTCGGTCGGACCAACACTCAGAGGAGCACTGGCCTGGGGGGGGGGGTTAAATAAGATGACCCTCGGGCTCCGGAAACCCAAGGGAAAAAGAGGCTAGGTGGCAAATGGTAAAACCAAGGTTGGGCATTGCTGGAAAAGCTTTATTCAAGGAGAACTATCAAGGGGTTCCCATTATAACCCAACCGCGTAAGGAACGCAAAATCCGGGAACATAGCACCGATATGACGGAAACTAGGGCGACAGGAGTGGAACAAAACACTAGGCGAGAGGCCGAGCCTTCCACCCTTTACCAAGTATATAGATGCATTAAGATAACATGGCAATATAATGATATCCCAACAAGTAAATAATGTTCCAACAAGGAACGGTCTCCAATCTTCACCTGCAACCATCAACGCTATAAGAGGGCCTGAGCAAAGCGGTAACATAGCCAATCAACGGTTTGCTAGGACATGGAGGGTTAGAGGTTTGACATGGCAATTTGGGAGGCTTGAAAGCAAGTGGTAGGCATCGTAGCATAGGCATAGCAAAAGAGCGAGCATCTAGCAAAGCAAAGATAGTAGTGATTCCGAGGGTATGATCATCTTGCCTGCAAAGTTGTCAGAGTTGACTGGATCCTCGAAAGCAACCTCAACGGGCTCCTCGTTAGCGAACTCGTCTCCCGTCTTTACCCAAACAAAACAAACAAGCAACAAGGACACAATCAACCACGTGCAAGGATCAAACAATATGATGCAAACATGGTATGCTATGCGGGATGCAATATGTGATGCACATGCAAGATTTGACAAGGAATGCATGAACCTGGCCTCAACTTGGAAAACCAAGTGTGCCACTGGAAAGATGAGATGAAATCTCTTGAAAACGATATAAAGATCACCGGAAACGGAGTTACGGTTTGGAAACGGTAAGCAATTCAAATATGACCACGTTCTGCGATTTACAGCAAGTAGCCATCTAAACGCAACAAGATGAACATGCTACAGCACCCAAACATGGCATCAAAATACATGGTAGGGATCCATTCATGATGCTTAACAAAAGTCTAGCACTGATCTATGGCCAATTCATCCATTAACAGGTTCAAACAAGCATGGCAAAAATGCATTTGGCAAACAGATCTCAGACTTAGTGAAATTAACACTTGTCTGGAATTTCAGATCAGATAGCACACTTTGGAGCTACAAAACTACATGCTACAGGACCTGAACATGGCAAAGTAAAGCATGGCATGGAGCTACTCAAAGAGCTTAACAAAAGTCCCTTAGTGACCTTGAGCCAAAAGGGATCAGAAAATACATTTGCAAGCATGTGAACACGGCAAAAACATAAACAGATCACAGACTTAGTGAAAACTGGAGCATGCTGAAAACAGATATCAAGTAGGCATGTTTACGAGCTCGATGCACTCACTACAGAGCAAGTCATGACAATCTAAGCATACACCCATCAATAATACACAAAATTCAAGCTAGACATGGCAAGAACAATAACATAGCATGCACGGATCAACTACAACATCCTCGGCAAAATCGCTAACAAGTAGACAATCTGCCCAGATTCACGAAATAGCAAAAGTAGAGCTCGATTGACTCAAGCTAGGGTGCTCCATAATTCCAAACAAAGACATGGATGGATAGAGCACTACAAGATTAACAAAACATCCTTACTGATCATCCTCAAAAGAGGCACTGATCACTAGGAAACAACATGAACATATGGTCATATGAGATAAACAGTCCAAGGACTTAGTGGAAATGCTAAGTCCCTGAAATCAGCATTACCAAGTGCCTCACTTTGCAAGCTTGTGCTAGTCACCACACACATCACAAAAATACATGGGTTTCACCTCTTAACAAAACACATGTTGAGCTCATGGGCATATCATGCACACAATAATCATGGCAAAAATGACAAATATCTAATTGGAGCAGCAGATCTGACAATTATCTCAAATAGCATTCTTCTAACAGCATTTCGAGCATCAAGATGAACTCTAATGAAAATGATGCAATGGAATGAAATGATGTGTTCTCTGAGACGAACATTTTGATATGCTATATGCCCAAAACGGAGCTATGGATGTGGAGTTACGACATGATGAACATGAGCAAATAAACTACGGTTTTGGGCAAAAAGTCAACCCGATGCAATTTTGGATCTCAGATCTGCACAGTTCCCGATGCGGCTCGCCGGAGTTACTGTAGCAAGAACCGCCGGAGTGAGGGGAGGAGGAGGTCGGAGTAGGAGGAGGCCGGCCGGAGCGGGGCGGCGTCGGTGGCGGGGCCTTGCAGCGGCGAGGCGGCCGGGGCGATGGCCGGCGATGAGGGCCCCGGGCGGAGGAGTGCGGCGGCCGGCGAGCGCAGGGCGGCGGCCGGCGCGGTCTCACGGCAACGCGGCAAGGGAGCCGGGCGGCGGGCGGAGCGGATCGGCTGGCGAAGGGTGGCAGCGATGTGGGCACGCGCCCCGCCATGTGGCGGAATGTGGTTGGGCGGCGGTGGCGGGCGGACGTTGTCCGGCTTCGTCCGGACACGTCCGGTGTGGCAGATCTGGGATTTTTTTTAGGGTTTAGAGAGAGGGGATCCGAGATTTGGAACGGGGGAGGTATATATAGGCATAGAGGGAGCTAGGAGTGTCCAAATGAGGTGCGGTTTTCGGCCACGCGATCGTGATCGAACGCTCTAGATGATGGAGAGGGTTTTTGTGGGTTTTGGGCCAAATTGGAGGGGTGTTGGGCTGCAACACACACGAGGCCTTTTCGGTCCCTCGGTTAACCGTTGGAGTATCAAACGAAGTCCAAATGGTACGAAACTTGACAGGCGGTCTACCGGTAGTAAAACAAGGCCGCTTGGAAAGTCTCGGCCCAATCAGGAAATGTTTAATCCCCACACACGAAAGAAAGGTAGAAATGACCACCGGAGGAGAACGAAGCGCCGGAATGCAAGACGGACAACGGGGAAAATGCTCGAATGCATGAGATGAACATGTATGCAAATGCAATGCACATGATGACATGATATGAGATGCATGACAATGATAACAACACACGGAGACAAAGGCCCGAACCCGAGAAAATAAAATAACTTAAGGCCGGAAACGGCAAGAGTTGGATTACATATTGGGTAAATCATATCCGGGGTGTTACAAAAACTAAGGGAAATACTTATACTACTTTGTTGCATCATCCCTTCCTCTTCGGGGAAAAACCAATGGAGTGCTCAAGAGGTAGCAGGCCCCTGTAGGGCACGCCAGGAGGAGGAGTCCTCCTCCTAGTAGGAGTAGGACTCCCCTTTCCTACTCCTACTAGGAGGAGGAAAGGAAGGGGAAGGGGAGAAGGAAGGAGAGGGAGGAAAGGAGGAAAGGGGCGGCGGCCCCCTAGTCAATTTCGGTTTGGGCTAGAGGGGCCGCACACCCTCCTTCCTCTCTTCCACCACTTGGCCCATGAGGCCCAATACTTCTTCCCCGTATTCCCGTAACTCCCCCGTACTCCGAAAAATACCCAATCACTTAGAACCTTTCCGATGTCCGAATATAGTCATCCAATATATCGATCTTTACGTCCCGACCATTTCGAGACTCGTCGTCATGTCCCCGATCTCATCCGGGATTCCGAACTACCTTCGGTACATCAAATCACATAAACTCATAATACCGATCGTCACCGAATGTTAAGCGTGCGGACCTTACGGGTTCAAGAACTATGTAGACATGATCGAGGCACGTCTCTGGTCAATAACCAATAGCGGAACCTGGATGTTCATATTGGCTCCTATATATTGTACGAAGTCTTTATCGGTCAAACCGCATAACAACATATGTTGTTCCCTTTGTCATCGTTATGTTACTTTGCCGATATTCGATCGTCGGTATCTCAATACCTAGTTCAATTTCATTACCGTCAAGTCTCTTTACTCGTTTCGTAATACATCATCCCGCAACTAACTCATTAGTTACAATGCTTGCAAGGTTTATAGTGATGTGCATTATCGAGAGGGCCCAGAGATACTTCACCGGCAATCGGAGTGACAAATCCTAATCTGGATCCATGCCAACTCAACAAGTACCATCGGAGACACCTATAGAGCACCTTTATAATCACCCAGTTACGTTGTGACGTTTTGTAGCACACAAAGTGTTCCTCCGGTATTCGGGAGTTGCATAATCTCATAGTCATAGGAACATGTATAAGTAATGAAGAAAGCAATAGCAATATACTAAACGATCAAATGCTAAGCTAACAGAATGGGTCAATTCAATCACATCATTCTCTAATGATGTGATCCCATTAATCAAATGACAACTCATATCTATGGCTAGGAAACTTAACCATCTTTAATTCAACGGGCTAGTCAAGTAGAGGCATACTAGTGACACTTTGTTTGTCTATGTATTCACGCATGTACTAAATTTCCGGTTAATACAATTCTAGCATGAATAATAAACATTTATCATGATATAAGGAAATAAATAATAACTTTATTATTGCCTCTAGGGCATATTTCCTTCAGGTGCTTTATAAGAGAAGATGGAGAGTCAATTTTTTTTGCATAAAGTTAAAGAAAGTCCCTTCGCAAAGGGAAGTAGGGATTTGTAGAGGTGCCAAAGCTCAAAGAGAAAAAGATAGAGATAAAAACATTTTGGGAGGCATGCTTTTCCTGTCAACTAAAATGATCGAGTAGTTCTCAATACTTTCCATGCTAGATATATCATAGGCGGTTCCCAAACAGAAATTAAAGTTTATTCCTTTTTCAACCATACTTTCACTTTCCATGGCTAGCCGTATCCATGGGTTCCTTCCATACCAACACTTTCCAAGGAATTTATTATTTGACAACATAAAGTAAATTCATTTTTTATTTCAGGACTAGGCATCCCTAATACCTTTGCCTTACTCTCGTGTAACAACAAGTGATTAAACACTCATCGTGAGAATAACATATCTAGCATGGAAATATATTAGCCACCCCTACCATTTCATTAGCAGTACAAGCACACAAAATAGAATTTTATTTTGAAAATTAGAGATGACACATGCAAATATGCTTAGAACGGCAAAAGAATACCGCATATAGGTAGGTATACTGGACTCATGTGGCAAAATTGGTTTAAAGGATTTTGGATGCACAAGTAGTGATCATACTTAGTGCAAAATGAAGGCTAGCAAAAATATTGAGAAGCGACCAAGCAAGAAACAAAAAATCTCATAAGCGAGCATTAAGCATAATTAACACCGAATAATGCACCACAAGTAGGATGTAATTTCATTGCATAACTATTGACTTTCGTGCTCGCATAGGGAATCACAAACCTTAACACCAATATTCTTACTAAAGCATAATTACCCATCAACAAGACTTGCATATCACATCATCATATCTCAAAACTATTACAAGGAATCAAGGTTATTTTGTCCAATGATCTTCATGAAAGTTTTTATTATATACTTCTTGGATATCTATCACGTTGGGACTAATTTTCATGTGTTGCTTTTGATAAGCTCTGTCGGATCCGAGGATCCGCAGACCCTTGAGAGGTTCGAACACTGGGTGTGTACAAAGAACTCCCTCTTTCCAGCCTGTTGGTCCAACGATTCCACAACCTAGCTCGACAAGCCCAAGGGACAAGAGACACATCATTTTATCTTGGTCCGGGCCACCTTGTAGTCTAATACCCTACGCCAGCTTTCTGGTGGATTGCCTCGAGGGGCTCAGGATGAACTAGTACAGTGGATAAACAACCTTAGGAGGTGAGGTGTTCTTGAGCTCGATGAGCTAGTGGGTGTGAGGATGGTCTGAATGATACGTCCCCTTCTATGGTGGTGGCTAAGTCCTATTTATAGTGGCCTTGGTCCTCTTCCCAAATATAGGCGGAAAGGGATCCCACAACAACCAAATTCAAGGGGAGACAACTAGTACAAGTTATCCTGACAAAAGTAGTCTTCACCTGCAAAGGCTCTGGTGGTGACGCCGTAGTGGGCTCCGCGGTGACCTCCGTCCTATCGTCCTGGCGGTCTCATTGCACCAATATGGAAACCTTGCTTGATTCGTCGGGACTCCGCGCCTGCGCTTGCCTCCTTGGCACCAAAGGGGAAATAGGTACACTACGTCATTCCCCCGTTCCCAGGATGCCGACAGTAGCCCCCGGGCCCAAGGCGCGCTTGAACATGGCTTTGAGGCGAAGCCAAAGGGCAAATGCGGAGCGCCGCGGGCCCCAACCACCTGCGGCCTTGGTCGACGCTTGGCGATTGACAGGACGTGGGCGCCTCCGCTTCCCCATGCTGACCTAGCAATCGTCCCTGGCTGTCAAAAAGGTTGGTCGCCTGCTGCAGAGCTTTCATTGCCTTCCTTTCATCTTGCTCCAGATCCCTTTCTCCTCCTTGCCTAGAGAGCCCTAGATCCGCCGAAACTCTCCCCCAAGCCTACAGATGATGGCCACTGCTACCTCTTGAGCACTTGTGTTGGTTTTCCCTTGAAGAGGAAAGGGTGATGCAGCAGAGTAGCGTAAGTATTTCCCTCAGTTTTTGAGAACCAAAGTATCAATCTAGTAGGAGGATATGCATGAGTCCCTCGCACCTGCACAAAACAAATAAATCCTTGCAACCAACACGATAAGGGGTTCTCAATCCCTACACGGTCACTTACGAGAGTGAGATCTGATAGATATGATAAGATAATATTTTTGGTATTTTTATGATAAAGATGCAAAGTAAAATAAAAGGCAATGAAAATAACAAAGTAATGGAAGATTACTATAATGAAGATAGACCCGGGGGCCATAGGTTTCACTAGTGGCTTCTCTTGAGAGCATAAGTATTTTACAGTGGGTGAACGAACGACTGTTGAGGAATTGACAGAATTGAGCATAGTTATGAGAATATCTAGGTATGATCATGTATATAGGCATCACGTCCGAGACAAGTAGACCGACTCGTGCCTGCATCTACTACTATTACTCCACTCATCGACCGCTATCCAGTATGCATCTAGAGTATTAAGTTAATGAAAACAGAGTAACGCCTTAAGCAAGATGACATGATGTAGAGGGATAAACTCATGTAATATGATGAAAACCCCATCTTGTTATCCTCGATGGCAACAATACAATACGTGCCTTGCTGCCCCTACTATCACTGGGAAAGGACGCCGCAAGATTGAACCCAAAGCTAAGCACTTCTCCCATTGCAAGAAAGATCAATATAGTAGGCCAAACCAAAATGATAATTCGAAGAGACTTGCAAAGATAACCAATCATACATAAAAGAATTCAGAGGAGATTCAAATATTGTTCATAGATAAACTTGATCATAAACCCACAATTCATCGGTCTCAACAAACACACCGCAAAAAGAAGAGTACATCGAATAGATCTCCACAAGAGAGGGGGAGAACTTTGTATTGAGATCCAAAAAGAGAGAAGAAGCCATCTAGCTAATAACTATGGACCCGTAGGTCTGAGGTAAACTACTCACACTTCATCGGAGAGGTTATGGTGTTGATGTAGAAGCCCTCCGTGATCGATGCACCCTCCGGCGGAGCTCCGGAACAGGCCCCAAGATGGGATCTCGTGGATACAGAAAGTTATGGCGGTGAAATTAGGGTTTTGGCTCCGTATCTAATCGTTTGGGGGTACGCAGGTATATATAGGAGGAAGAAGTACGTCGGTGGAGCAACAAGGGGCCCACAAGGGTGGAGAGCGTGCCCTGGGGGTAGGCGTGTCCCCTACCTCGTGGCCTCCCTGTTGATTGCTTGACATAGGGTCCAAGTCTCCTGGGTCTTGTTCGTTCCAAAAATCACGTTCCCGAAGGTTTCATTCCGTTTGGACTCCGTTTGATATTCCTTTTCTCCGAAACCCTAAAATAGGCAAAAACAACAATTCTGGGCCGGGCCTCCGGTTAGTAGGTTAGTCCCAAAAATAATATAAAAGTGGATAATAAAGCCCAATAATGTCCAAAACAGTAGATAATATAGCATGGAGCAATAAAAAATTATAGATACGTTGAGACGTATCAAGCATCCCCAAGCTTAATTCCTGCTCGTCCTCGAGTAGGTAAATGATAAAAACAGAATTTTTGACATGGAATGCTACTTGGCATAATTTCAATGTAATTATTCTTAATTGTGGTATGAAAATTCAGATCTGAAAGATTCAAGACAAAAGTTTAATATTGTCATAGAAATAATAATACTTCAAGCATACTAATTAAGCAATTATGTCTTCTCAAAATAACATGGGCAAAGAAAGTTATCCCTACAAAATCATATAGTCTGGCTATGCTCTATCTTCACCACACAAAGTATTTAAATCGTGCACAACCCCGATGACAATCCAAGCAATTGTTTCATAATTTTGACATTCTCAAACTTTTTCAATCTTGCGCAATACATGAGCGTGAGCCATGGACATAGCACTATATGTGGAATAGAAGGGTGGTTGTGGAGAAGACAAAAAGGGAGAAGATAATCTCACATCAACTAGGCGTATTAACGGGCTATGGTGATGCCCATCAATAGATATCAATGTGAGTGAGTAGGGATTGCCATGCAATGGATGCACTAGAGCTATAAGTATATGAAAGCTCAAAAAGAAACTAAGTGGGTGTGCAACCAACTCGCTTGCTCACGAAGACCTAGGGCAATTTGAGGAAGCCCATCATTGGAATATGCAAGCCAAGTTCTATAATGAAAAATTCCCACTAGTATATGAAAGTGACAACATAGGAGACTCTCTATCATGAAGATCATAGTGCTACCTCGAAGCACAAGTGAGGTAAAAGGATAGTAGCATTGTCCCTTCTCTCTTTTTCTCTCATTTTTTATTTGGGCCTTTTCTCTTTTTTTATGGCCTCCTTTTTTATTTTATTTTATTTTTCGTCCGGAATCTCATCCCGACTTGTGGGGGAATCATAGTCTCCATCATCCTTTCCTCACCGGGACAATGCTCTAATAATGATGATCATCACACTTTTATTTTCTTACAACTCAACAATTACAACTCAATACTTAGAACAAAATATGACTCTATATGAATGCCTCCGGCGGTGTACCGGGATATGCAATGAATCAAGAGTGACATGTATGAAAGAATTATGAATGGTGGCTTTGCCACAAATACAATGTCAACTAGATGATCATGCAAAGCAATATGACAATGACGGAGCGTGTCATAGTAAACGGAACGGTGGAAAGTTGCATGGCAATATATCACGGAATGGCTATGGAAATGCCATAATAGGTAGGTATGGTGGCTGTTTTGAGGAAGGTATATGGTGGGTGGATGATACCGGTGAATGGTGCGCGGTATTAGAGAGGCTAGCAATGGTGGAAGGGTGAGAGTGCGTATGATCCATGGAGTCAACATTAGTCATAAAGAACTCATATACTTATTGCAAAAATCTACAAGTTATCAAAGCAAAGTATTACACGCATGCTCCTAGGGGGATATATTGGTAGGAAAAGACCATCGCTCGTCCCCGACCGCCACTCATAAGGAAGACAATCAATAAATAAATCATGATCCGACTTCATCACATAACGGTTCACCATACGTGCATGCTACGGGAATCACAAACTTTAACACAAGTATTTCTCAAATTCACAACTAGTCAACTAGCATGACTCTAATATCACCATCTCCATATCTCAAAACAATTATCAAGTATCAAACTTCTGATAGTATTCAATACACTCATAAGAGAATTTTATTATTAATCTTGTGTACCTAGCATATTAGGATTATTTAAGCAAATTACCATTCTATTTAGGACTCTCAGAATAATCTAAGTGAAGCATGAGAGGTCAATAGTTTCTATAAAACAAATCCACCACCGTGCTCTAAAAGATATAAGTGAAGTACTAGAGCAAAACTATATAACTCAAAAGATATAAGTGAAGCACATAGAGTATTCTAACAATTTTCGAATCATGTGTGTTTCTCTCAAAAGGTGTGTATAGAAAGGATGATTGTGGTAAACTAACAAATAAAGACGCAAATAATACAAGTCGCTCCAAGCAAAACACATATCATGTGGTGAATAAAAATATAGCACCAAGTAAAGTTACCGATAGAAGTAGATGAAAGAGGGGATGCCTTCCGGGGCATCCCCAAGCTTTGGCTTTTAGGTGTCCTTAGATTATCTTGGGGGTGCCATGGACATCCCCGAGCTTAGGCTCTTGCCACCCCTTGTTCCATAATCTATCAAATCTTTACCCAAAACTTGAAAACTTCACAACACAAAACTTAAAGTAGAAAATCTCGTGAGCTCCCTTAGCGAAATAAAACAAAAGATCACTTCAAGGTACTGTAATGAACTCATTATTTATTTATATTGGTGTTAAACCTACTGTATTCCAACTTCTCTATGGTTTATAAACTATTTTACTAGCCATAGATTCATCAAAATAAGCAAACAACACACGAAAAATAGAATCTGTCAAAAACAGAACAGTCTGTAGTAATCTGTAGCTAGCACAAGATCTGAAACCCGAAAAATTCTAAAATAAATTGATGGACGTGAGGAATTTATATATTAATCATCTGCAAAAATAATTAACTAAATATCACTTTCCAAATAAAAATGTCAGCAGTTCTTGTGAGCGCTAAAGTTTCTGTTTTTTACAGCAAGATTAACAAGACTTTGCCCGAGTCTTCCCAACGGTTCTACTTGGCACAAACACTAATTAAGCACAAAAAACACAATCAAAACAGAGGCTAGATAAATTATTTATTACTAAACAGGAGAAAGCAAGTAATAAAAAATAAAATTGGGTTGCCTCCCAACAAGCGCTATCGTTTAACGCCCCTAGCTAGGCATAAAAAGCAAGGATAGATCTAGGTATTGCCATCTTTGGTAGGCAATCCATAAGTAGCTATCATAATATATTCATAAGGTAATTTAATATTATTTCTAGGAAAGTGTTCCATGCCTGTCCTTAACAAAAATTGGAATCTAATATTTCCTTCCTTCATATCAATAATTGCACCAATCGTTCTAAGGAAAGGGCTACCAAGAATAATAGGACATGTAGGATTGCAATCTATGTCAAGAAAGATAAAATCTATGGGCCCATAGGTTTCTTAATAGTGGAATCTGCAAGGTGCAAGTTTAAAGAGCAATCATCAAAATCACGGAAACCTAACAAATCACACAAAGTTTTTGGGATCGTGGAAACACTAGCACCCAAATCACACAAAGAATAGCATTCTTGATCTTTAATTTTAATTTTAGTAGTTGGTTCCCACTCATCATAAAGTTTTCTAGGGATAGAAACTTCCAACTCAAGTTTTTCTTCATAAGATTGCATCAAAGCATCAACGGTATGTTTGGTAAACACTTTATTTTGACTATAAGTGTGAGGAGAATTTAGCACGGATTGCAACAAGGAAATACAATCTATCAAAGAGCAATTATCATAATTAAATTCCTTGAGATCCAAAATATTAGGTTCATTAACATCTAGAGTTTGGATCTCTTCAATCCCACTTTTATCAATTTTAGCATCAAGATCTAAAAACTCCGAATTTTTGGAACGCCTTCTAGGTAATGGTGGATCATATTCAGTCCCATCATTATCAAGATTCATATTGCAAAACAAAGATTTAACAGGGGACACATTCGTAACATTTAGATCTTCATCTTTATTATCATGGTTTTCCAGCTTAGCGTCCATCTTATTAACTAAGGTAGCCTGCTTATCCGAAACTTCGGCTATCAACTTCTCAAGACAAGAAAATTGGGTTCTCAAACCATCAAATTCTTTAGACATATCATCGAGTTCTTTATTCATATAACTCATAAAGCTCTTTTGTTCTTTAAGCTCATTTCTAAAGAAACTATTATGCTAACATTGTAAGACCATAAAACTCCTAACATTGCTTTTGATTTCTTCTAACCTTTTAAGGTGAAGATCACCAAATCAGGGAAGAGCCATCGTGACAAGCAAGCATTCCAACACACAAGCAAACATGAAGCGGGCAAATAGAGAAACAGAGGGAGGATAGAGAGAGAGAGGGTGAATAAAACGGCAAGGGTGAAGTAGGGAAGAGGAAAACGAGAGGCAAATGGAAAATAATGTAATGCGGGAGATAATGGTTTGTGATGGGTACTTGGTATGTTGACTTTTGCGTAGACCTCCCCAACAACGGCGCCAGAAATCCTTCTTGCTGCCTCTTGAGCACTTGCGTTGGTTTTCCCTTGAAGAGGAAAGGGTGATGCAACAGAGTAGCGTAAGTATTTCCCTCAGTTTTTGAGAACCAAGGTATCAATCCAATAGGAGGCTACGCGCGAGTCCCTCGCACCTGCACAAAACAAATAAATCCTTGCAACCAACGCGATAAGGGGTTGTCAATCCCTACATGGTCACTTACGAGAGTGAGATCTGATAGATATGATAAGATAATATTTTTGGTATTTTTATGATAAATATGCAAAGTAAAATAAAAGGCAATGAAAATAACAAAGTATTGGAAGATTAATATGATGAAGATAGACCCGGGGGCCATAGGTTTCACTAGTGGCTTCTCTCGAGAGCATAAGTATTTTACGGTGCATGAACGAATTACTATTGAGGAATTGACAGAATTGAGCATAGTTATGAGAATATCTTGGTATGATCATGTATATAGGCATCACATCCGAGGCAAGTAGACCGACTCCTGCCTGCATCTACTACTATTACTCCACACATCGACCGCTATCCAGCATGCATCTAGAGTATTAAGTTCATAAGAACAGAGTAACACCTTAAGCAAGATGACATGATGTAGAGGGATAAACTCATGCAATATGATGAAAACCCCATCTTGTTATCCTTGATGGCAACAATACAATACATGCCTTGCCGCCCCTACTGTCACTGGGAAAGGACACCGCAAGATTGAACCCAAAGCTAAGCACTTCTCCCATTGCAAGAAAGATCAATCTAGTAGGCCAAACCAAACTAATAATTCGAAGAGACTTGCAAAGATAACCAATCATACGTAAAAGAATTCAGAGGAGATTCAAATATAGTTCATAGATAAACTTGATCATAAACCCATAATTCATCGGTCTCAATACACACACCGCAAAAAGAAGATTACATTGAATAGATCTCCACAAGAGAGGGGGAGAACTTTGTATTGAGATCCAAAAAGAGAGAAGAAGCCATCTAGCTAATAACTATGGACCCGTAGGTCTGAGGTAAACTAGTCACACTTCATCGGAGAGGCTATGGTGTTAATGTAGAAGCCCTCCGTGATCGATGCCCCCTCCGGCGGAGCTCCGGAACAGGCCCCAAGATGGGATCTCGTGGATACAGAAAGTTACGGCGGTGGAATTAGGGTTTTGGCTCCGTATCTGATCGTTTGGGGGTACGTAGGTATATATAGGAGGAAGAAGTACGTCGATGGAGCAACAAGGGGCCCACAAGGGTGGAGAGCGTGCCCTGGGGGTAGGCGTGTCCCCTACCTCGTGGCCTCCCTGTTGATTGCTTGACATAGGGTCCAAGTCTCCTGGGTCTTGTTCGTTCCAAAAATCACGTTCCCGAAGGTTTCATTCCCTTTGGACTCCGTTTGATATTACTTTTCTTCGAAACCCTAAAATAGGCAAAAAAACAGCAATTCTAGGCTGGGCCTCCGGTTAGTAGGTTAGTCCCAAAAATAATATAAAAGTGGATAATAAAGCCCAATAATGTCCAAAACAACAGATAATATAGCATGGAGCAATCAAAAATTATAGATACGTTGAGACGTATCAAGCATCCCCAAGCTTAATTCCTTCTCGTCCTCGAGTAGGTAAATGATAAAAACAGAATTTGTAACATGGAATGCTACTTGGCATAATTTCAATGTAATTATTCTTAATTGTGGTATGAATATTACGATCTGAAATATTCAAGACAAAAGTTTAATATTGACATAAAAATAATAATACTTCAAGCATACTAATTAAGCAACTATGTCTTCTCAAAATAACATGGCCAAAGAAAGTTATCCCTACAAAATCATATAGTCTGGCTATGCTCTATCTTCACCACACAAAGTATTTAAATCATGCACAACCCCGATGACAAGCCAAGCAATTGTTTCATAATTTTGACATTCTCAAAGTTTTTCAATCTTGCGCAATACATGAACGTGAGCCATGGACATAGCACTATATGTGGAATAGAAGGGTGGTTGTGGAGAAGACAAAAAGGGAGAAGATAGTCCCACATCAACTAGGCGTATTAACAGGCTATGGTGATGCCCATCAATAGATATCAATGTGAGTGAGTAGGGATTGCCATGCAACGGATGCACTAGAGCTATAAGTATATGAAAGCTCAAAAAGAAACTAAGTGGGTGTGCATCCAACTCGCTTGCTCATGAAGACCTAGGGAAATTTGAGGAAGCCCATCATTGGAATATGCAAGCCAAGTTCTATAATGAAAAATTCCCACTAGTATATGAAAGTGACAACATAGTAGACTCTCTATCATGAATATCATGGTGCTACCTCAAAGCACAAGTGTGGTAAAAGTATAGTAGCATTGTCCCTTCTCTCTTTTTCTCTCATTTTTTATTTGGGTCTTTTCTCTTTTTTTATGGCCTCCTTTTTTTATTTTTCATCCGGAGTCTCATCCCGACTTGTGGGGGAATCATAGTCTCCATCATCATTTCCTTACTAGGACAATGCTCTAATAATGATGATCATCACACTTTTATTTTCTTACAACTCAACAATTACAACTCAATACTTAGAACAAAATATGACTCTATATGAATGCCTCCGGCGGTGTACCGGATATGCAATGAATCAAGAGTGACATGTATGAAAGAATTTTGAATGGTGGCTTTGCCACAAATACAATGTCAACTACATGATCATGCAAAGCAATATGACAATGATGGAGCGTGTCATAGTAAACGGAACGGTGGAAAGTTGCATGGAAATATATCACGGAATGGCTATGGAAATGCCATAATAGGTAGGTATGGTGGCTGTTTTGAGGAAGGTATATGGTGGGTGGATGATACCGGCGAAAGGTGCACGGTATTAGAGAGGCTAGCAATGGTGGAAGGGTGAGAGCGCGTATGATCCATGGAGTCAACATTAGTCATAAAGAACTCATATACTTATTGCAAAAATCTACAAGTTATCAAAGCAAAGTATTACACGCATGCTCCTAGGGGGATAGAATGGTAGGAAAAGACCATCGCAAGTCCCCGACCGCCACTCATGGGGAAGACAATCAATAAATAAAGCATGCTCCGACTTCATCACATAACGGTTCACCATACGTGCATGCTACGGGAATCACAAACTTTAACAGAAGTATTTCTCAAATTCACAACTACTCAAGTAGCATGACTGTAATATCACCATCTCCATATCTCAAAACAATTATCAAGTATCAAACTTCTCATAGTATTCAATACACTCATAAGAGAATTTTATTATTAATCATGTGTACCTAGCATATTAGGATTATTTAAGAAAATTACCATTCTATTTAAGACTCTCATAATAGTCTAAGTTAAGCATGAGAGATCAATAGTTTCTATAAAACAAATCCACCACCGTGCTCTAAAAGATATAAGTGAAGTACTACAAAACTATATAACTCAAAAGATATAATTGAAGCACATAGAGTATTCTAACAATTTTCGAATCATGTGTGTCTCTCTCAAAAGGTGTGTACAGCAAGGATGATTGTAGTAAACTGACAAATAAAGACTCAAATAATACAAGACGCTCCAAGCAAAACACATATCATGTGGTGAATAAAAATATAGCTCCAAGTAAAGTTACCGATAGAAGTAGACGAAAGAGGGGATGCCTTCCGGGGCAACCCCAAGCTTTGGCTTTTAGGTGTCCTTAGATTATCGTGGGGGTGCCATGGGAATCCCCGAGCTTAGGCTCTTGCCACTCCTTGTTCCATAATCCATAAATCTTTATCCAAAACTTGAAAACTTCACAACACAAAACTTAAAGTAGAAAGTCTGATGAGCTCAGTTAGCAAAAGAAAACAAAAGATCACTTCAAGGTACTGTAATGAACTCATTATTTATTTATATTGGTGCTAAACCTAATGTATTCCAACTTCTCTATGGTTTATAAACTATTTTACTAGCCATAGATTCATCAAAATAAGCAAACAACACACGAAAAACAGAATCTGTCAAAAACAGAACAGTCTGTAGTAATCTGTACCTAGCACAAGATCTGGAACCTGAAAAATTCTAAAATAAATTTCTGGACGTGAGTAATTTATCTATTAATCATCTGCAAAAATAATTAACTAAATATAACTTTCCAAATAAAAATGGCAGCAGTTCTCGTGAGCGCTAAAGTTTCTGTTTTTTACAGCAAGATTAACAAGACTTTGCCCGAGTCTTCCCAACGGTTCTACTTGGCACAAACACTAATTAAGCACAAAAAACACAACCAAAACAGAGGCTAGATAAATTATTTATTACTAAACAGGAGCAAAAATCAAGGAATAAAAAAAAATTGGGTTGCCTCCCAACAAGCGCTATTTTTTAACGCCCGTAGCTAGGCATAAGAAGCAAGGATAGATCTAGGTATTGCCATCTTTGGTAGGCAATCCATAAGTAGCTCTCATAATATATTCATAATGTAATTTAATATTCTTTCTAGGAAAGTGTTCCATGCCTTTCCTTAACAGAAATTGGAATCTAATATTTCCTTCCTTCATATCAATAATTGCACCAATCGTTCTAAGGAAAGGTCTACCAAGAATAATAGGACATGAAGGTTTGCAATCTATGTCAAGAAAGATAAAATCTACGGGCCCATAGGTTTCTTAATAGTGGAATCTGCAAGGTGCAAGTTTTAAGAGCAATCATCAAAATCACGGAAACCTAACAAATCACACAAAGTTTTTGGGATCGTGGAAACACTAGCACCCAAATCACACAAAGCATAGCATTCTTGATCTTTAATTTTAATTTTAGTAGTTGGTTCCCACTCATCATAAAGTTTTCTAGGGATAGAAACTTCCAACTCAAGTTTTTCTTCATAAGATTGCATCAAAGCATCAACGATATGTTTGGTAAATGCTTTATTTTGACTATAAGCATGAGGAGAATTTAGCACGGATTGCAACAAGGAAATACAATCTATCAAAGTGCAATTATCATAATTAAATTCCTTGAGATCCAAAATATTAGGTTCATTAACATCTAGAGTTTGGATCTCTTCAATCCCACTTTTATCAATTTTAGCATCAAGATCTAAAAACTCCGAATTTTTGGAACGCCTTCTAGGTAATGGTGGATCATATTCAGTCCCATCATCATCAAGATTCATATTGCAAAACAAAGATTTAACAGGGGACACATTCATAACTTTTAGATCTTCATCTTTATTATCATGGTTTTCCAGCTTAGCGACCATCTTATTAACTAAGGTAGCCTGCTTATCCGAAACTTCGGCTATCAACTTCTCAAGACAAGCAAATTGGGTTCTCAAACCACCAAATTCTTTAGACATACCATCGAGTTCTTTATTCATATAACTCATAAAGCTCTTTTGTTCTTTAAGCTCATTTCTAAAGAAACTATTATGCTAAAATTGTAAGACCATAAAACTCCTAACGTTGCTTTTGATTTCTTCTAACCTTTTAAGGTGAAGATCACCAAATCGGGGAAGAGCCATCGTGACAAGCAAGCATTCCAACACACAAGCAAACAAGAAGCGGGCAAATAGAGAAATAGAGGGAGGATAGAGAGAGAGAGAGGGCGAATAAAACGGCAAGGGTGAAGTGGAGAAGAGGAAAATGAGAGGCAAATGACAAATAATGTAATGCGGGAGATAAGGGTTTGTGATGGGTACTTGGTATGTTGACTTTTGCGTAGACCTCCCCAACAACGGCGCCAGAAATCCTTCTTGCTGCCTCTTGAGGACTTGCGTTGGTTTTCCCTTGAAGAGGAAAGGGTGATGCAGCAGAGTAGCGTAAGTATTTCCCTCAGTTTTTGAGAACCAAGGTATCAATCCAATAGGAGGCTACGCATGAGTCCCTCGCACCTGCACAAAACAAATAAATCCTTGCAACCAAAGCGATAAGGGGTTGTCAATCCCTACATGGTCACTTACGAGAGTGAGATCTGATAGATATGATAAGATAATATTTTTGGTATTTTTATGATAAATATGCAAAGTAAAATAAAAGGCAATGAAAATAACAAAGTATTGGAAGATTAATATGATGAAGATAGACCCGGGGGGCATAGGTTTCACTAGTGGCTTCTCTCGAGAGCATAAGTATTTTACGGTGGGTGAAAAAATTACTATTAAGGAATTGACATAATTGAGCTTAGTTATGAGAATATCTAGGTATGATCATGTATATAGGCGTCACGTCCGAGACAAGTAGACCGTCTCCTGCCTGCATCTACTACTATTACTCCACACATCGACCGCTATCCAGCATGCATCTAGAGTATTTAGTTCAGAAGAACAAAGTAACGCCTTAAGCAAGATGACATGATGTAGAGGGATTAACTCATGCAATATGATGAAAACCCCATCTTGTTATCCTCGATGGCAACAATACAATAGGTGCCTTGCTGCCCCTAATGTCACTGGGAAAGGACACCGCAAGATTGAACCCAAAGCTAAGCACTTCTCCCATTGCAAGAAAGATCAATCTAGTAGGCCAAACCAAACTAATAATTCGAAGAGACTTGCAAAGATAACCAATCATACATAAAAGAATTCAAAGGAGATTCAAATATTGTTCATTGATAAACTTGATCATAAACCCACAATTCGTCGGTCTCAACACACACACCGCAAAAATAAGATTACATCGAATAGATCTCCACAAGAGAGGGGGAGAACTTTGTATTGAGATCCAAAAAGAGAGAAGAAGCCATCTAGCTAATAACTATGGACCCGTAGGTCTGAGGTAAACTACTCACACTTCATCGGAGAGGCTATGGGTTGATGTAGAAGCCCTCCGTGATCGATGCCCCCTCCGGCGGAGCTCCGGAACAGGCCCCAAGATGGGATCTCGTGGATACAGAAAGTTACGGCGGTGGAATTAGGGTTTTGGCTCCGTATCTGACCATTTGGGGGTACGTAGGTATATATAGGAGGAAGAAGTATGTCGGTGGAGCAACAAGGGGCGCACGAGGGTGAGAGCGCGCCCTGGGGGTAGGCGCGTCCCCTATCTCGTGGCCTCCCCGTTGATTGCTTGCCATATGGTCCAAGTCTCCTAGGTCTTGTTCGTTCTAAAAATCATGTTCCCAAAGGTTTCATTCCGTTTGGACTCCGTTTGATATTCCTTTTCTTCGAAACCCTAAAATAGGCAAAAAAGAGCAATTCTGGGCTGGGCCTCCGATTAGTAGGTTAGTCCCAAAAATAATATAAAAGTGGATAATAAAGCCCAATAATGTCCAAAACAGCAGATAATATAGCATGGAGCAATCAAAAATTATAGATACGTTGGAGAGGTATCAGCCACCGACAAGGCGAAGGCCGTGCACTCGCCTACCTAGTTCAAGCCCGCCCTGAGCGTGCCTACCATCACAAAGAAGAACCTCACCGCCGCGCTCCTTGTGACGGCGTACGGTAGCAACAAGGGGGGAGAGACATCGCTCTAGGCCGGCTCCGCCAAACCGAAAACCTTGGGCGGTACCTTCTATCCCTTCTTCTTGCACATCGTCTTCGCGGGCTGGTCCCCCCTTTCTCCGGCTTCTTTTATGTCATCCTTCACCACTACAACCTCCACGCCCTTCATCTTCATCCCAACTCCATCCTTCTTCTATCGATTTTTGCCTTCTACTGCGAGGTATTCGTGGGGGTGATGCCGTCTGTGGCACTGCTCTGACATTTCTTCCTCCTCCGGATCAAGGAAGGCCTGTGCTCAGGATGTGCCAACTTTGTTGTGGCCAACGGTAGCAACGCGATCTCGTGATCCGGGAAGAAGGTAGAAGATTTCAGGAACAAGTGCATTCTCATGGATGCCTCGCGCTCTTACCCTCGGCTGGCGCTGCCGACTGGGATGCCAGCACCTCACGAGGGATGGAATCATGAGAAGCTCAACGATCCCCGGGTGGAGCAGTTGATGGAGAAGATGGTGGCCGACCTGAAGCCTGACGACCCGAAGGCGGAGACTCTGACGGGGGCCATGGTCGTCAAGGAATTCCTGACGCAGTGTCTGGCTCCGCTCCAAGCATGCTCGCGCCCCTTGTGGAAGCTCACGGGCGAGGGAGGCATACTCCGCCTGCAGCTGGACGATCTGCCCAAAGAGGAGCTGAACAAGGTCCTGCGCCTCCTGGTCGGGAAGGACCAGGGTTGCCAACCGGACACCCATCTACTGCTATATCGCCGCCCAGATGGGGAAAAGATTGTCGCCGCCATGCATGCCTTCAACGAGCGCGGGCTCGTCCCTCTAGTGCCTACCGGGCCTCCAGGCTCTCAAGTGACGTTGTCCTCCGGCGAATCCCACCAGGAGGAGAGGTCAGACTCGGAGGCGACCCGGGAGGGGGCGGGGGAGACTTCTCCTCCGTGCTAGATGGATCTCCTCCGCACCCTCTCCGACGATCACAACACCGGCGAGCATCCGGTGAGGGAGTCGCCGCACTCCACCAACGTCACCAGAGGTCTAAGGGCGCCCATCCGAAGAAGCCGAAGGCTGTGGTCCCAAATAAGAGCAGATCGACACTGATCCCCCGAGGCGGTGCTTCTGCTTCATCGCCAGCCGGTGCCGCTACAGACCCGGGCGCCGTGCCCTTGTCTGCCTCTGGGGCTGGCGCACCGGTACCCCAACCCGCGAAGCCTATGGGCATGGTGTTTCAGAAGAGGGTGAGGGAGTACGCCACCGTGGACCAGTAAGTGCTCTGCCTCAATCTTTCGCTCCCTGTTCTTGCTGCAATATCTAGATGCCTTCCTCCTGTACGGTTAGGCCAACGCTGGTGGTGAAGAAGAAGAAGGAGATGACCGCGATCCCAGAGTCCCAACAGTCTGCCATGGCCGCGCCACCTCTGGTTTAGAAGGATGGTGGTGGCTCTCGCACTTCTGCGGCTGGGTGATCCTCGCGGGACTCGGAGGCTTGACCTTAGGAGGAGGCGGTCTCTATAGCCAGGCCGGCTCCGGAGGTGCTTGCCCTCAGCTCGCCTGCTGAGGTCCCGAAGGCTCCGGAGCCCCAGACCCCCTCTATTATTGCTAACTTGCCAATCCTGGTGCCGACGCAATATGCTACTTTGTCTGGTACTCTGGAGGAGGCTCTTTCCGCGCCGACCCAACTTTGCGATGATCTTCAAGGCGCGGGCCATCGCCTGGCGTCGGGGCGCCTGGAGTTGATCTCGGGGTGGCTGGGATCCGACACGTCCATCAAGGCAGCATGGAGCCACGCCTTAGCGGCCTCCGAAGAAGGTAAACAGGTTGCCGGCCTGACCGCGGCCGCCCATGACATGGCGTTGAAGGATGCTAAAGCCACCAAGGAGCGCTGCCGCGTGGCAGAGGCCGAGATGGAGACCCTGCACAATGAGCGTGCCGCGGAGGCTCGTCAGCATGAGGCACGGGAGGAGGAGCTGAAGGCTCGAGAAGACGCGGTCGCCGGTCGTGACACCGAGCTGGAGCAGTCAGCGCGGGAGTAGGTCACAAAGCACGACCATTTGGAGAAGCTGAAGAAGGAGGTGGAGGCGGAGAAGGCCCAATTGGAGACCAAGGCCAAGGCTCTTGCCGAGGATCGTGCCTCTTTTCACTCTCTCGAGGAGAGGTCCCGCAAGGCGCTGTGAGATCTCTATGGGAGGGAGTTGAATAAGCCGTTGGTGACTGCTGAGGAAGGCCCCGCTGAGATGCTCCCCCAGCTTGTCGAGGAGCTCGAGGGCATTGCTCATGGAGTCGTCCCCATGGTGGAGGGGGAAGCTCGCGCGCTCTCTGCTTCAGCTATGACGCGTGTCCTCAGCCACCTCCATCTTCGTGACCCCAGCACCGACTTCGAAGCCCTGCTTGAGCCTATGGGCGAGGAGCACTGAACCGCCGCCGCCAATGTCGTGAAGGACCAAGTGGAAGCTCTGTTGCGGAAGTTCCTCGCCATCGACCCTGCGCCCCCGACTAACGGCACCGCCGAACCTACAGTCACAGCCGATGGTATAGGTGACGACGATGTTGTCCATGATGGGGCACTCCTCGTGGGCGGGGGTAGCTCCTAAGGCTGAAGAAGCGGCTTGCTGGCAATGCTTTCCTCTATTTTTATTTCCCGCAACATGCACCATGCCTCGTGGAGGCGTTAAAACTTTATATGTCAGTGTTTTTAAGAGACAACGTTTTTTTGTAATAATTTGCTAGGATTTTGTGATTTCCATCCCACTTGCTTGATGTTCTGCACCGGCAGGGCCCGACCCTGCGCATTCCTTAGCCGCCGTTGGGTCCTCCGGATCGGCAGGACGACACCAAGGGGTGAGGGGCTACGCGACCAGTTAGGCTCCTGAGTCGCGATGATCGGGAGTCCCCCTTGACGTACAAACATCCCGCGGGAAGGATATGGGAGAGTAGGCCTTAGTGTTTTGTGTCGGCAGGGCCCGGCCCCGCATGTACCTCAGCCGCTGTTGGGTCGTCCAGATCGCCAGGACGAGACCAAGGGGTGAGGGGCTACAAGGACAGTTAGGCTCCTGAGTCGCGATGCTCAGGAGTCCCCCTTGACGTACAAATAGACCTTCATACCTTGCCTCACTGAGGTCCCGCTGTCATGAGAAGGCCAAACACCAACAATCCCAGGAGGTGACGTCAACGGGACCAGCCCGCTAGACAAAGCTCAGTCGTTGGGTTTAACGACGCTGCAGGGACGGACCCGCTCTCAGGACCCTGATTCCATGTCACATCAATCTAGCCGGTAACACCTCATATCACATTGCGTCCTCACGCACGGTATCCCACGGGTGTCGCCTTACCATGGCCTGGGACCGTTTGCGCCTTTTGGCTCATGTATATGATAGTGTCGCTAGCATCCATATGACAGAGAACCCGGGCCGACATGGCTAGTCGTGAACCCAAAGCGGCACAGACCTATGGAGACAGGCATACATGAATCACATCGAACATGTCGGTCATCAGCGAGTGAATCCGAGCTGTAGCACTGGGCTAACAGGACTCCGGGGAACCCGGGCTGTAGTAGGCTAGGCAGGACTCCCGAAGTCACCGCGTGACATTCGCCGAAGGGACAGACATAGGATCGAAGTGAAACACATGCCGGCCAGTCAAGTGTCCAGAGCAGTAGTGCTGGGCTAGCAGGACTCCGGTGAACCAGGCTGTAGCGGACTACTATCGCTCAGGAAGCACTAGACTACATTTCCCCATATGAGAGGCTGCCAAGGATAAACAACTAGATTGTCGGATCCCACTCATACCAAGCATTTCAATCATACACACAATATGCTTGATATGAGTACATACAACATGGCATCACAACAAAACTCTACAACTCAAGTACTTTATTTAAAGGCTCCAGAGAGCCATACATAACATGTTCATAAAGGTAGGGGTCACATGACCCGACACTCAAGTCATACAAGCACATGCGGAAGCAAATAGTCTGAGTACAGACACTAGAAAGCAAGAAGGCTTCTCGAAGCCTGTCTATCTACATAGGGCCCTTCATGGCCAGGATCACCACCTGGGTGGCTAGTCACTCGTCGACATCAAGGTCTACGTAGAACCCATCGGAGGGGGCAGTGTTGTCGTCTGAAAACAGTAATTAAGCAAACATGAGTACAGAGGTACTCAGCAAGTCTTACAACAGAACCTACTATACATGCTCATTCTCAAGAAGGTGGTGGGGTTATTGCAGCATGCCAGCTTTGACTCTTGGCTAAGCTATCCTACGAGACTCCACTAGTAAAATAGTTTTCGCACACGAGTCCACTACTCACCAACACAATACTCCACCGGGGATCCTCCCTCGTCATCCTACGAGAGGGCCATCCTCGGTACTCACACTTATCTTGAGTTTTTAGTAGTATCCATTAACTTGTCTATGAACTGTATAGGCAATCAAGTAGCCCCTTACCGCGGACGCGGCTATTCGAATAGTTTTATACACTGCAGGGGTGTATTTCTTCATACACGCTTTCACCACTTACCGTCGTTTACACGACATGTACTCGGCAACCTTCAAGCGGAAGGCCAACGAGGGTGTCGGCCACAGCCTACCTAAACATTGAAGTCTCTAGTCCAGGTTTATCGCCTATCCAGGTTCCATCTGCAGGGAGTCCGGCCGAGGTTTCCACATACGGCCCCGAACAATGTGAACAGGGTCCCGAGATGCCAAACGGGCGCCCGGCGTACCCGACCACGGTGTATCTACCGCAACATAGACCACCCCTAGGGTCAGCGCTACGCACGGCCGCCAACACATAACCTACAAACACCAGAAACTATTTGCAACTCCTGGACAGAGTACTAGGGAGATTAAGAAGCTGAGAGGGTCAATTAAGGATCCCAATGCATGGTAGTAGTTGATTCTTAAAATCACACATACAGATCTCAATTCTTAGGGACGGCCTCAACGAAACAACCCACCATGTACTCCTACATGGCCTCTCATCGATACCTTTACCAAATCATGTTCAACACATCCCTCACATTACCGACATAATCATTTCACTCTAGCCCATCACCCGGATGAACCAGACCTGACACAACTCTAAGCATAGCAGGCATAGCAAGGTAGGAATCACATACATAGCTCAATCAACTCCTACACATGCTAGTGGGTTTCAACTAGTAACTGTGGCAATGACAGGTCATGCAGAGGATAAGGGTTCAACTACCGTAGCACACAGCAGTTTGAATCGCGTTGTCTTAATGTAGTAAATAAGAGCAGAAGCGAGAACATGGGTTTGTATCGGAATGATCAATGGTTGCTTGCCTGATGTAGTGGTAGTAGGGTACTGCCCTTCAGACGGATACTCGAGGTTATCCTCGGAGGCAGAACCTACCACGAAAGACACATCGAACATAATCAACACATGACAATATGCAAAAATATGATGCATGCTATGACATGGCAAAATGAAAGTGTCTTGACCTAATGCAAGCTAAAACAAAAAGGAATGAACTCATTTGAATCAAAGATTCAAATGTTAGTTCATTTAACATAGCCTTATTAGTGCATTATCTCATTTTGCTTAAACAACAATATTAACTTGTTTTATCATGCATGAAACCATTACAAAGGGATAGATTGATTTTTTCTGATCATTTTTCATATATAACTTGTTTGATTTGGAGCTATGGTTGATTTTCTATGATTTTTAGAAGTTTTGGCTATTTTCTGGAATTTCCTATAAAAAAATAATTCCAGTAATTGAATTAATGCGTCAGCATGACATAGGTGTGACGTCAGCGGTCAACTGGGTCGGCCAGGTCAAACCTGACTGGTGGGCCCTGTCTGTCAGTGACTAAACTAATTAAAATTAGTTAGTATTAATCCTAAACTAATTAACAGGCCGGCCCCACCTGTCATAGGCTCAGGGGGAGGTCAACCTGGGCCCACACGGGGTCAAACAGGGACAACTCGCCGGCATTTAGCTGCCGGCGAGGCCAGACGTGGCGGAGCAGCGTGGGTTTTGCACTCCGGCGACCAAAAGTATGGCGGAGACCATCTACGTGATGCGGGGAAGGAGCCGCGTCGAGTGGTGGCAGTGGGTGGAGCTGGGGTGGCCGGAAACTTCGCCGGCGATGAGTTTGGCGGTCGCCGGAGCTCGGGTAAGGTTGAACTAGTCGCTAGGGGGCATGAGGAGGCGCGTGGTTTGGTGCGTTGAGCTCCTGGGGGTGCGGAAGGGCTAGTGGACAGGGTGGCGCGGCCATTGGGTGGCCGGAGCCTCGTCGGCGACGAGCTCCGCGGCGGTGTGTGCGGGTGATCTACGTGCAGTCGCTACGGGGCTCGAGAGAGGGAACGCAGAGGGTGGGGAGGTGGCTGAGCTCACGGGGGTCACATCAAGGTAGTCGGCGAGGTTGGGGACGAGCTGATGCGGTGGCGACGGCGAAGGGGATCTCCGGTAGCCGGAGTTGAGGACGAGCTCGGTGCAGCGTCTCCGGGGCGAGTGAGCGCTCGGGGCTCGACCTACACGATGTAATCAACGACGGTGGAGCTCGTGGACACGATGGCGCGGCGCAAGGACGACAGAGGCCGCGGCTACGACAACGGTGCGGCGACAGGGGCGTCGGCCATGGTGGGGAACAGCGAAGGGAGAGAGGCAGGGGGAAAGGTGTGTCCAGGGGCTTCGGTGTGCAACGTGGAGGCGTCCAGGCGTCCAGGGGCGCGGGCGGCAACCAGGTGGCGCTGTGGCGAGCTCAGGCACGCCGGTGTCACCTCCCTGCCTGCCTGGCGGGGACGAAGCAGCTGGCTGGCGCGGGCCAGCACAGTGCTAGGCCGCCAGGTGGGCCGGCTGGTGGGCTAGGTGGGCTGCGCCAGGTAAGTTCCTCTCTCCCTTTATGTCTGTTTTTATTTATTCTATTATTTCTGTAGCTTCAGGGCTTTATTAAAAATGCCAGGGCATTTCCATAAATCATAAAATTAATCATGGCTACTGCTTAGAATATATCCAACAACAAACATTTTAGTTTATGATTATTTGAGCATTTAAAATATTTTATAGCATTTAAATGCCCAAACGCAAATACTATAAGAATTAATCCAATGACCTTAAGATGTCCTAGAAAAATGTGCACCATTTTTTTCAAAGGTTTTAACCCAAAACAAAAAGGGTGGGCTTTTTAGGAGGGCATTTCAGGTTCATTGAAAAAGTTTTTAGTAAACCCTAGTTGTTCCAGGGGGGTGCTGGGGGTTCTGTCATCCTCATTTCAGTTTTCTGGGAATTTAAACATGATGCAAACGTTCAACCAATCCTAAAGCATGACTAACACAGGGATGTGACAACTCACCCCCACTCAAAAGAATCTCGTCCCGAGATTTAGGATCCTCCAGGAAGAAGGTGGGGTACTCGAGTCGAAGACGATCCTCCCTTTCCCAAGTGGCTTCTTTCTCGGAATGGTGTGACCATTGAACCTTGAGAAACTTGATATTATGGCGTGGAGTGGTACGCTCGGCTTGATCAAGGATACGAACGGGATATTCCCGATATGAGAGGTTATCTTGTAGATCAAACGTTTCGTGGTCCACTCCACGAATAGGATCCGCGAAGCAACGCCTGAGTTGGGAAACGTGGAAGACATCATGAACTCTGGAAAGATGCGGAGGTAGTTCCAATTGGTAGGCAACTTCTCCTTGTTTGGCAAGAATGCGAAAGGGTCCAATGTAATGAGGAGCCAATTTGCCTTTGATACCGAAATGATGGGTCCCCTTTAACGAAGTAACCCGAAGGTAAGCCTTCTCGCCGACTTCATAAGTGTAACGCCCCAGATATAACTTTCCCAATTTGTACTCCAACTCTTGTCGTTTCCGGCACTAAGTTATATTTATTCCTCGGGTTCGGGTCTTTGTCTCCGTGTGTTGTTTTTAGTTTTCATGCATCTCATATCATGTCATCACGTGCATTGCAGTTGCATACATGTTCATCTCATGCATTCGAGCATTTTCCCCGTTGTCCGTTTTGCATTCCGGCACTTCGTTCTCCTCCGGTGGCCATTTCTAGCTTTCTTTCGTGTGTGGGGATTAAACATTTCCGGGTTGGACCGAGACTTGCCATGCGGCCTTGTTTTACTACCGGTAGACCGCCTGTCAAGTTTCGGGTCATTTGGACTTCGTTTGATACTCCAACGGTTAACCGAGGGACCGAAAAGGCCTCGTGTGTGTTGCAGCCCAACACCACTCCAATTTGGCCCAAAACCCACCAAACTCTGCTCCACCGTCTTGGTCGTTCGATCACGATGGCGTGGCCGAAAACCGCACCTCATTTGGACTCTTCTAGCTCCACTTATGCCTATATATACCCCCCTCCATTTCGGATCTCGTCTTCCCCGTCTAAACCCTAGTCTAAAAAAACAGGATCCCCGCGCCGGCCGGACACGTCCGATCCGACCGGACGCATTGCCACAGCCAACCCGCCGCCGCCACATGGCGCGGGTGGACCACTTCCCCGCCGATGGGCCCGAAGCCCGTCTCCAGCCCGCTCCTGCGCCCAACTGGGCCACTCGCCGCCTCGCGCCCCGCCTTCGTCCTCTTCCTCCCGCGCCGCCCACCGGCCGCCGCGCCACCGCGGCTCCACGCCGGAGCCCGCGCCCCGACGACGGCCGGCGCCGCTCCCCGCCGTCCCACGCGCCTCCAAGCCGCGCCGCCGCGCCGCCCTGCCTCGCCCGCCGCCTCGCCGCCGTGCAGTGCCCCGACGAGGTCCCCGGCGAGATCTCCCACTCCGGCTGGTCCCTTCCACACCCCCTCCGGCCACCACCGCGACATTTCCGGCGAAATCGAGCTCGGATTGCTACAGTGTTCCAAACCCTAGATCTGGATCTGAAACTGACGGTTGACTTTCTCCTTCTCCCCCCTGATTTTTGTGCTAAGTTTTACCTGCCATATCTTTGCATCCGTAGTTCCGTTTTGGACATATGATATATCAAAATCTTCGTCTCGACGAGTACATCATTTCATTCCATTGCATCATTTGCATTTGAGGTCATCTTGATGCCCAAAATGCTGTTAGAAGGAGGCATCGTGAGTTAAATTGCAGATCCGTTAGCTCATCATAGACTTTTGTCATTTTTGCCATGATTAATGTGTGCATGATATGCCTGTGACTCTTTGGGATGAATTGTTAAGCATTTTGTCTTCTTTCCAGATGTGCCACCCATGCATTTTTAGGATGTGTGTGGTGACTTGTGAAAGCTTGCAAAGAGGGGCACCTGAGTAATCTGTTTTTAGGGACAGTGATTTTCACTGTCTGGGATATTTTAGTTCATGATGCCATATGTTCGGCTTGTTTCCTAGTGATCCGTGCCTCTTTTGAGCATGATCAGTAAGGGACATTTGTTAATCTTGTTATGCTCTATCCATCCATGTCTTTACTTGTTATGTTGGAGCAGCCTAGGTTGAGTCAATCGAGCTCAACTTTTGCATCGTTGTTATTTTGGGCAGATCGTGAACTCTTTTGCGATTTTGCCGATGCTATTGTTAGTGATCCATGCATGCTATGCAATTGTTCTTGCCATGTCTAGCTAGCATTTTGTGCCTTATTTATGTATATATGCTTGCCTTGCCATGACTTACACCGTAGTGAGTGCATCGAGCTCGTTTACATGCCTTCGTGAGTTATGATTTCAGCATGTCTCAGTTTTCACTAAGTCTAAAAACTGATTGTGTTTCATCCATGTTCGTATGCTCGTTAGAGTATTCTGTGAACCCTTTTGGCCCCAGGTCACTTTGGGTGTTTTGTTAAGCTTGTTGAGTAGCTCCATGCCATGTTCTTACTTGGCATGTTCAGGTTATGTATCATGTTGTTTTGCTGCTCCGAAGAGAGCATCGTGGTCTGAAATTTCAGACTAGTGTTAATTTCACTAAGTTTGAAATCTGTTTTGCTTATTCAGTTTTGCCATGCTTGTTTGAACCTCTTAATGGATGAATTTGACTATGTCTCAGTGCTAGTGTTTTGTTAAGCATCTTGTGTAAATCACTGCCATGTATTTTGTTTTCATGTTTGGTGGCTGTAGCATGTTCATTTCGTTGCATTTAGGAGCCTACTTGCTGTAAATCGCAGATCGGTTCGTTTCGTAAAATGCTTGCCATTTCCAAACCGTAGCTCCGATTCCTATGATCTTTATATCGTTTTCAGGTGATTTCATCCCCTCTATCCAGTGGCACACTTGGTTTTCCAAGTTGAGGCCAGGTTCATGCATTTCCTGTCACGTCTTGCATTTTGCATCCCGCATCGCATCCCGCATAGCATACCATCTTTGCATATTATTGGTTGCCCTTGCACGTGGTTGATTGTATCCTTGTTGCTTGTTTGTGTTGTTGGGTAGAGCCGGGAGGCGAGTTTGCTAACGAGGAGCCCGCTGAGTTTGCTTTTGAGGATCCAGTCAACTCTGACAATTGTGCAGGCAAGATGATCATACCCTCGAAATCACTACTATCTTTGCTATGCTAGTTCGCTCGCTCTTTTGCTATGCCATTGCTACGATGCCTACCACTTGCTTGTCAGCCTCCCAATTGCCATGATTGAGCCTCTAACCCACCATTGTCCTAGCAAACCGTTGATTGGCTATGTTACCGCTTTGCTCAGCCCCCCTTCTTATAGTGTTGTTAGTTGCAGGTGAAGATTGGAGTCGTTCCTTGTTGGAACATTTATTTACTTGTTGGGATACCATTATATTGTCATGTTATCTTAATGCATCTATACACTTGGTAAAGGGTGGAAGGCTCGGCCTCTCGCCTAGTGTTTTGTTCCACTCTTGCCGCCCTAGTTTCCGTCATATCGGTGTTACGTTCCCGGATTGTTGTGTTCCTTACGTGGTTGGGCTATAATGGGAACCCCTTGATAGTTCGCCTTGATTAAAGCTTTTCCAGCAATGCCCAACATTGGTTTTACCATTTGCCACCTACCCCTTTTCCCTTGGGTTTCCGGAGCCCGAGGGTCATCTTTATTTTAGCCCCCCACGGGCCAGTGCTCCTCTGAGTGTTGGTCCGAACCAGAGTCCTGTGCAGCGCCCCCTCGGGGAAACTCGAGGTTTGGTTTTAGTTGTATGGAGAGCTCATCTGAGTGTGCCCTGAGAACGAGATATGTGCAGCTCCTATCGGGATTTGTCGGCACATTCGGGCGGTGTTGCTGGTCTTGTTTTAACCTGTCGAATCGTCTTGTTGTACCGAGATACCGAGTCTGATCGGTGTGTCTTGGGTGGAGGTCTATTCCTTCGTTGACCGTAAGAGCTTGTTATGGGCTAAGTTAGGACCCCCTGCAGGGATTGATCTTTTGAAAGCCGTGCCCGCGGTTATGGGCAGATGGGAATTTGTTAATGTCCGGTTGTAGATAACTTGAACCTTAATTAATTAAAATGAATCAACTGAGTGTGTTGCCGTGATGGCCTCTTCTCGGTGGAGTCCGGGAAGCGGACACGGCGTTGGAGTTATGCTTGCGCAGGTTGCTCTCTAGTTTTCCGCTCGTGCTTTGCCTCCTCTTCTCACTCTCTTTTGCGAATAAGATAGCCACCATATATGCTAGTCGCTTGCTGCAGCTCCACTTATACATTACCCCTTTCCTACCTATTAAGCTTAAATAGTCTTGATCGCGAGGGTGCGAGATTGCTGAGTCCCTGTGGCTCACAGATTACTATTACACCAGATGCAGGGACAGATGATACAGCTCCAGATGGCACGCTTGAGCTCAAGTGGGAGTACGACGAGGACTCTCAGCGTTACTATGTGTCTTTTACTGATGATCAGTAGTGGTGCCCAGTCGGGGTTAGATTCGGGGCCTTGTCGCATGTTGGGGGTCTTTTCTATTTTGGCGTCGTAGTCGGGCCATGAGTGATTTGTATGATGGATGTTATTTATGTACTTTGATGTGACATGGCGAGTGTAAGCCAACTATGTTCCTCCCCCTTTATATTATTTATGTACATGGGATGTGTGATGATTTCCCAACTTGCGACATTGCTTTCAATGCGGTTATTCCTCTAAGTCGTGCCTCAACACGTGGGAGATATAGCCGCATCGAGGGCGTTAGAAGTTGGTATCAGAGCCGACCCTCGCGGTTACACGGATGTTTGCAGACAGGTGCGCGGTCATGTTGTTCATGACGTTTGTGACCCGTCGTGG
Organism: Triticum monococcum; assembly: GCA_034509565.1. Taxonomy (NCBI): domain Eukaryota; kingdom Viridiplantae; phylum Streptophyta; class Magnoliopsida; order Poales; family Poaceae; genus Triticum; species Triticum monococcum. Next base: position 532,694,376 of record CM067844.1, read on the forward strand.
CACCCGACATGGCACATGTACCGAACTGGATGCACAGACGTATATGCCAAGAGGGAATGTTCATGTGGCTCGACGAGGACGTCGGTTCCTCTGAGTGGGGGTTTATGTGATAGCCTATCTTAATAGTGATGATAGACTACTCATATCAATGAGGAATTCCTTCTTTTCCGGAAGCCCATTCGGACAGAACTCGAAAGTTAAGCGTGCTCAGCTTGGAGTAATTTCAGGATGGGTGACCGACCGGGAAGTTGCTCCCGGGTGCGCATGAGTGAGGACAAAGTGTGCAGAAAAGACTAGTATTGATCCGTGGGGCCAGTCTAGATCCCGCCAGGAGTAACGACCACCGGCGGGTGTGTCCGGGGCGTTACAAGTTGGTAATCAGAGCCTTCCCTGACCTTAGGAGCCCCCATTGCTTGATCGTTTTTAGCAGCCGAGTTGTGTCTAGAAAAATGTTTTGAGTCCTTAGGAATTATATATCGGAGAGCTTAGGAATTCTTTTTACTTCCCAGTCTCCTCATCGCTCTGGTAAGGCATCCTGACGTAGAGTTTTGACTCTTCTCTTATCAAATTTCACTAAAAAAAATTTAGGATCACGCGAGTATCTTGGTTTTGTTCCGATGGCTTATGATGAGAATATTGTCTTGGTGCCTCCTGTCAGGGGTTTAGTGGAAGTGTCCCGGGGAGTTGAGCTCTGAGGTGTTGTCATCATAATTTTATCGTTGCAATCCTGGTATACTTGAGATATGTTCGCGACATCGAAAATCTCCTTTATGCAGTTTGTCGGTGAGATAACCTCGACGCCACCCAGTACTGGGGCAGGAGTTCGGGAGTATCGCCATAACTTGTATAACGGATGCTTTTCGAAGGTTGAGGTAGATGGTTTCCGAAGGTTTCTTGGTTATGTGTTGAAGGATGGATACAGCTGGATGTAGGATTTGCTAGCTTGGGTGAGATATTATGCTTCCCCTGTATCCCCAACATATGATTGCATAACCGGAAAGTTTCGGTAGTTTCATAGGTGGGAATTCAAGTAGCTCTTAGGATTCCTTTCCGACAGATGTATGATATGGAATTGGGGTTCGACGTCTAGTGGTTCGCCTATTCACGGTCAATTTTATAGTGGTCTCGTTGTGTCTTAAAGAGTCCTTGGCTATGCTGACTCGGGGACGCTTCGTATGTCATGTGCACTGCCTTGTACATGATGGTGCTGTACGATCGAGCCCGTGTAGGTCCCACCACAAAAACTTCGGACGAAATCTCTATCATATGTTTGTTCCGGCTTATTTCGAAAGCCAACCCTTGGTTTTATTTCGAGTTGTGGTATTCGAGTTGCTTCGATGTCATATGTTGATTCCATCCCTCGTTGATGTACCTCTTCTACCTGATTCTTCGTGGCTTCGCAATTTAGGAATATGTGACCACTTCAAGAGAAGTGCATTCGTTCATTTTGTCCGGATGTGAAGACTTTATGTTGCAATCTTCATTCCGTTGGATTCACCTTGAATATTTGTCTATTTGTGTGCTAATGGTGGTCAACCTCTTCAGGATGGCTCCTCCAACGCGCACGACTCCGAACCCTGATCCGCCACCACCTCCACCGCCTCCGGAGGCTTGGCAAGCTGTGATGGCCGCAACCAATGCAAATACACAGTTGATCATGCAAATCCTCCAAGAGCGGAATCAAGGCAGTCAAGGGAATCAAGGCAACAATCAGAACCATTTTGCTACTCTGAACCAGTTCCTCGCAAATGGTCCAATGACGTTCAGCAATTGTGTTGAGGCTACCGATGCTGACGATTGGCTAGTGGATCTGGGCAAGCATTTTGAATGCAGCAACGTCAGGCCTGAAGATTTCGTCAAGTCCGCTTCTTTCCAGCTCAAAGATCAGGCTGCAGAGTGGTTCCAGCAGTACCAGGATTCCAGAGGTGGACGTTTGATCACTTGGGATGATTTCCGTCGTGATTTCCGAGCTCATCACATCCCTCAGAGTGTGACTGAAAGCAAACGTGAGGAATTCAAAAATCTGAAGCAAGACTCTTTGTCTGTCTATGACTACAACAAGTTGTTCCAGAAGCTCGCCCGTTTTGCCAAGCAGGATGTTCCTGATCAGAAGAGCATGATCTATCAGTTCAGGGGTGGTCTCCGTGAAGAAATTCAGCTCGCTCTTGTCCTCTTCGAGCCGCTGAGATACGATGAGTTCTACAACATGGCACTGAAGCAAGAGGCTACTCAGTTGAGGTGTGATGCTTCCAGGAAGCGACTCGGAGACACTACGCCTTCTTCCTCTACTCAAGTGGCCAAGCAGCAGAAGTATTGGCTTCCTCCTCCTCCGTTCCGTCAGCCGTATCAGCAGAAGAGCAAAGGTGGCAGTGGTTCTTCCCACCCACCCAACCCAGGCTTTCAGAACAAGACTTCGTCTCAAGCTCCAAGATCGAGTGCTCTGTACCACCGTCCGCTCTCAGAGGTCAAGTGCAACAAGTGCCAACAGAAGGGTCACTACGCCAACAAGTGTTTCAACCAAAGGCGTCTTCCTCCTCCTCCTCCTGTCAGATCGGCAAGTACAGCTGTGGTCAAGCATAACCCCAAGTTCGCCAAGGTCAACTTGCTGAATGCAGCTCAGGCAGAGGATTCTTCAGATGTCATCATGGGTAACCTTCCTGTTAATGGTATTCCTGCAAAAGTACTTTTTGACACGGGTGCATCACATTGCTTCATTTCCAAACCTTTTGCATCAAAGTACGACTGCGATTACTAGCACCTGCAAAATTCCTTACAAATTGTGTCACCGGGTAAACAAATGACAGCTTATTTCTGTGTCCCGGATGTTACTATCACGATGGGCGATTTCAAGTTTCTAGCTTCTCCAATTGTTCTTGGCGATTCCGATATTGATCTTATTCTTGGGATGGACTGGCTCTCTAAACACAAGGCTCACCTCGATTGTGCAGCCAGGCAGATTCAACTGACTCATTCGTCTGAGGATGTAATTGTCTTTGCTGCTCGGGATAATACAATCCGGTTGTTTTCTCTCAATGAGAAGGGTGAATTGGATGCTATTTCGCAGATTCCGATTGTTTGTGAGTATCAAGACGTCTTCCCAGAAGAACTCCCAGGAATGCCTCCAAACCGGCCCGTTGAATTTGTTATTGAACTTGAGCCCGGTACGGAACGTGTGTGCAAACGTCCCTACAAGCTCAGCCCCGAAGAGTTGAAGGAGTTGAAGAAACAACTCGATGTTCAAGAAAGAATGGGTCTCATTCGGCCTAGTACTTCTCCGTGGGGTTGTGGTGTTCTTTTTGTGAAGAAGAAGGATGGAACAGACCGACTTTGTGTTGATTATCGTCCATTGAACAAGAAGACCATCAAGAACAAATACCCACTTCCCAACATTAATGAGTTGTTCGAACAACTCAAGGGTGCCCAAGTATTCTCCAAGCTTGATCTTCGTATGGGTTATCATCAGATTCGTATCCGTGAGCAAGATATTCCCAAGACGGCTTTCAGGACAAGCTATGGGTCATATGAATACACTGTCATGTCTTTTGGCCTCACCAACGCTCCTCCGACGTTCTCTCGCATGATGAACTTCATCTTCAACCCCTACACCAATGACTTCGTTTTGGTCTATCTCGACGACATTCTGGTTTTCTCGAAGAACAAGGAAGATCATGCCAAGCACTTGCGTTTGGTTCTTGACAAGCTCAGGGAACATCAGTTCTACGCCAAGTTCTCCAAGTGTGAATTTTGGCTCGATGAGGTGCTTTATCTTGGCCATATCATCTCTGCCAAGGGAATTTCCGTGGATCCTGAGAAGGTGTCTGCAATTGTTAATCGGGAACCTCCTCAGAACGTGAAGCAACTCCGTAGCTTCCTCGGTCTCGCAAGCTACTGTCGAAGATTCGTTGAAAACTTTTCCAAGATCGCGAAGCCTCTCTCAAATCTTCTTCAGAAGCACGTCAAGTACGTTTGGTCTCCGGAGTGTGATATTGGTTTCAACACTTTGAAAGAGAAATTGATCACTGCTCCAGTTCTGACTCCGCCCGATGAAACCAAGTCGTACGAGGTCTTTTGTGATGCGTCTCTCCAAGGTCTAGGTGTCGTACTAATGCAAGAGAAGAAAGTTGTTGCTTATACCTCTCGGTAGTTGAAGCCTAATGAGAAGAACTACCCCACTCATGATCTCGAGTTGGCGGCAGTTGTGCATGCTTTGTTGACTTGGAGACATCTTCTATTGGGAAGGAAAGTGGATATTTTCACTGATCACAAGAGTCTCAAGTACATCTTCACCCAGCCTAATCTCAACCTCAGGCAGAGTCGATGGGTCGAAATGATTCAAGAGTACAATCCGAGTATCGAGTATACTCCAGGCAAGGCCAATGTGATTGCTGACGCTTTGAGCAGAAAAGCATATTGCAACAGTCTGATTCTGAAGCCTTATCAACCCGAGCTTTGTGAAGCTTTCCGCAAACTTAATTTGCAAATTGTTCCTCAAGGTTTCCTCGCCAACCTTCAAGTTTCTCCTACCCTGGAAGACCAGATTCGCCAAGCCCAGCTTCTTGATGCTATGGTGAAAAAGGTGAAGATTGGTATTGCAAAGAGTCAGTCCAAGTACAAGTGCTACTGACTTGATGACAAGGACACTCTCTTCTTCGAGGATCGAATTGTTGTGCCCAAAGGTGAACTTCGTAAAGTGATCATGAACGAGGCTCACAACTCTCTCCTCTCCATCCACCCTGGGAGCACGAAGATGTATCAGGATCTGAAGCAAACTTATTGGTGGACTCGAATGAAGCACGAGATCGCTCAATTCGTGAATGAATGTGATGTCTGCAGAAGAGTGAAGGTAGAACACCAAAGGCCAGCAGGTCTCCTCCAACCTCTTGCCATTCCAGAATGGAAGTTTGACCACATTGAAATGGACTTCGTGACTGGGTTTCCAAAGTCCAAGCGTCGCAATGATGCTATATTCGTTGTCATCGACAAGCTCACCAAAGTGGCTCACTTTCTGCCTATCAAAGAGTCAATCACTGCAGCTGAATTGGCGGAACTCTATACCTCTCGAATTGTCTCTCTGCATGGTATTCCTCAAGTGATATCTTCAGACCGTGGCAGCATCTTTACCTCCAAGTTTTGGGATTCCTTTCAGAAGGCCATGGGCACCAACATCCGCTTCAGCACTGCTTTCCATCCTCAAACAAGCGGTCAAGTCGAGCGTGTCAACCAAATTCTTGAAGATATGCTCAGGGCTTGTGTTATCTCCTTCGGCATGAAGTGGGAGGATTGTCTTCCTTATGCTGAATTCTCATACAACAACAGTTTTCAAGCAAGTTCGGGCAAGGCCCTATTTGAAATTCTGTATGGTAGGAAGTGTCGTACACCTCTCAACTGGTCTGAAACCGGTGAACGTCAGCTGCTGGGTAATGACTTAATCACAGAGGCAGAAGAAATGTGCAAGGTCATTCATGATAACCTCAAAGCAGCCCAATCCCGCCAGAAGAGCTACTATGATAGTAAGCACCGTGATTTGGCTTTCGAGATCGGAGATCATGTGTACCTCCGCGTCTCTCCTATGAAAGGGACTCGTCGCTTCGGTATCAAAGGGAAGCTTGCCCCCAGATACGTCGGACCTTTCAAGATTGTCAGCAAGAGAGGCGACCTTGCCTATCAACTCGAGCTTCCTTCAAACTTTGCTAATGTTCATGATGTGTTCCATGTCTCCCAACTCCGAAAGTGCTTCAAGACGCCTGAACGCACTATCAACTTCGAGGACATTGAGCTCCCAGAAGATCTCTCCTATCGTGAGCACCCAGTTGCAATCCTGGAAGAGACTGAACGCAGGACTCGCAACAAGTCAATCAAATTTCTCAAAGTCAAGTGGTCACACCATTCCGACCGTGAAGCTACCTGGGAACGCGAGGATCACCTCCGTCCTGAGTACCCGGAGTTCTTTCAGTCCTAGATCTCGGGACGAGATCTTTTCGTAGTGGTGGAGTGTTGTAACGCCCTAGATATAACTTTCCCAATTTGTACTCCAACTCTTGCCGTTTCCGACACTAAGTTATATTTATTCCTCGGGTTCGGGTCTTTGTCTTCGTGTGTTGTTTTAGTTTTCATGCATCTCATATCATGTCATCACGTGCATTGCAGTTGCATACATGTTCATCTCATGCATTCGAGCATTTTCCCCGTTGTCCGTTTTGCATTCCGGCGCTTCGTTCTCCTCCGGTGGCCATTTCTAGCTTTCTTTCGTGTGTGGGGATTAAACATTTCCGGTTTGGACCGAGACTTGCCATGCGGCCTTGGTTTACTACCGGTAGACCGCCTGTCAAGTTTCAGGTCATTTGGACTTCGTTTGATACTCCAACGGTTAACCGAGGGACCGAAAAGGCCTCGTGTGTGTTGCAGCCCAACACCCCTCCAATTTGGCCCAAAACCCACCAAACTCTGCTCCATCGTCTCGGTCGTTCGATCACGATCGCGTGGCCGAAAACCGCACCTCATTTGGACTCTCCTAGCTCCGCTTATGCCTATATATACCCCTCTCCATTTCGGATCTCGTCTTCCCCGTCCAAACCCTAGTCTAAAAAAAACAGGATCCCCGCGCCGGCCGGACACGTCCGATCCGACCGGACGCATTGCCACAGCCAACCCACCGCCGCCACGTGGCGCGGGCGGACCACTTCCCCGCCGACGGGCCCGAAGCCCGTCTCCAGCCCGCTCATGCGCCCGACCGGGCCACTCGCCGCCTCGCGCCCCGCCTTCGTCCTCTTCCTCGCGCGCCGCCCACCGGCCGCCGCGCCACCGCGGCTCCACGCCGGAGCCCGCGCCCTGACGACGGCCGCCGCCGCTCCCCGCCGTCCCACACGCCTCCAAGCCGCGCCACCGCACCGCCCGGCCTCGCCCGCTGCCTCGCCGCCTTGCAGTGCCCCGGCGAGGTCCCCGGCGAGCTCTTCCACTCCGGCCGGTCCCTTCCCCACCCCCTCCGGCCACCACCGCGACATTTCCGGCGAAATCGAGCTCGGATTGCTACAGTGTTCCAAACCCTAGATCTGGATCTGAAACTGACGGTTGACTTTCTCCTTCTCCCCCCTGATTTTTGTGCTAAGTTTGACCTGCCATATCTTTGCATTCGTAGTTCCGTTTTGGACATATGATATATCAAAATCTTCGTCTCGACGAGTACATCATTTCACTCCATTGCATCATTTGCATTTGAGGTCATCTTGATGCCCAAAATGCTGTTAGAAGGAGGCATCGTGAGTTAAATTGCAGATCTGTTAGCTCATCATAGACTTTTGTCATTTTTGCCATGATTAATGTGTGCATGATATGCCTGTGACTCTTTGGGATGAATTGTTAAGCATTTTGTCTTCTTTCCAGAGGTGCCACCCATGCATTTTTAGGATGTGTGTGGTGACTTGTGCAAGCTTGCAAAGAGGGGCACCTGAGTAATCTGTTTTTAGGGACTTAGTGATTTTCACAAAGTCTGGGATATTTTAGTTCATGATGCCATATGTTCGGCTTGTTTCCTAGTGATCCGTGCCTCTTTTGAGCATGATCAGTAAGGGACATTTGTTAATCTTGTTATGCTCTATCCATCCATGTCTTTACTTTTTATGTTGGAGCACCCTAGGTTGAGTCAATCGAGCTCAACTTTTGAATCGTTGTTATTTTGGGTAGATCGTGAACTCTTTTGCGATTTTGCCGATGCTATTGTTAGTGATCCATGCATGCTATGCCATTATTCTTGCCATGTCTAGCTAGAATTTTGTGCCTTCTTTATGGATATATGCTTGCCTTTCCATGACTTGCACCGTAGTGAGTGCATCGAGCTCGTTTACATGCCTTCGTGAGTTATGATTTCAGCATGTCTCAGTTTTCACTAAGTCTGAAAACTGATTGTGTTTCATCCATGTTCGTGTGCTCGTTAGAGTATTTTGTTAACCCTTTTGGCCCCAGGTCACTTTGGGTGTTTTGTTAACCTTGTTGAGTAGCTCCATGCCATGTTATTACTTGTCATGTTCAGGTTATGTATCATGTTGTTTTGCTGCTCCGAAGAGAGCATCGTGGTCTGAAATTTCAGACTAGTGTTAATTTCACTAAGTTTGAAATCTGTTTTGCTTATTCAGTTTTGCCATGCTTGTTTGAACCTCTTAATGGATGAATTTGACTATGGATAAGTTCTAGTGTTTTGTTAAGCATCTTGTGTACATCCCTGCCATGTATTTTGTTTTCATGTTTGGTGGCTGTAGCATGTTCATTTCGTTGCATTTAGGAGCCTACTTGCTGTAAATCGCAGATCGGTTCGTTTCGTAAAATGCTTGCCATTTCCAAACCGTAGCTCCGATTCCTATGATCTTTATATCGTTTTCAAGTGATTTCATCCCCTCTATCCAGTGGCACACTTGGTTTTCCAAGCTGAGGCCAGGTTCATGCATTTCCTGTCATGTCTTGCATTTTGCATCCCGCATCGCATCCCGCATAGCATACCATCTTTGCATATTATTGGTTGCCCTTGCACGTGGTTAATTGTATCCTTGTTGCTTGTTTGTGTTGTTGGGTAGAGCCGGGAGGCGAGTTCGCTAACGAGGAGCCCGTTGAGTTTGCTTTTGAGGATCCAGTCAACTCTGACAATTGTGCAGGCAAGATGATCATACCCTCGAAATCACTACTATCTTTGCTATGCTAGTTTGCTCGCTTTTTTGCTATGCCATTGCTATGATGCGTACCACTTGCTTGTCAGCCTCCCAATTGCCATGATTGAGCCTCTAACCCACCATTACCCTAGCAAACCGTTGATTGGCTATGTTACCGCTTTGCTCAGCCCCCCTTCTTATAGCGTTGTTAGTTGCAGGCAAAGATTGGAGCCGTTCCTTGTTGGAACATTTATTTACTTGTTGGGATACCATTATATTGCCATGTTATCTTAATGCATCTATACACTTGGTAAAGGGTGGAAGGCTCGGCCTCTCGCCTAGTGTTTTGTTCCAATCTTGCCGCCCTAGTTTCCGTCATATCGGTGTTATGTTCCCGGATTGTTGCGTTCCTTACGCGGTTGGGCTATAATGGGAACCCCTTGATATTTCGCCTTGATTAAAGCTTTTCCAGCAATGCCCAACATTGGTTTTACCATTTGCCACCTACCCCTTTTCCCTTGGGTTTCCGGAGCCCGAGGGTCATCTTTATTTTAGCCCCCCCACGGGCTAGTGCTCCTCTGAGTGTTGGTCCGAACTAGAGTCCTGTGCAGCGCCCCCTCGGGGAAACTCGAGGTTTGGTTTTAGTTGTATGGAGAGCTCATCTGAGTGTGCCCTGAGAACGAGATATGTGCAGCTCCTATCGGGATTCGTCGGCACATTCGGGCGGTGTTGCTGGTCTTGTTTTAACCTGTCGAATCGTCTTGTTGTACCGAGATACCGAGTCTGATCGGTGTGTCTTGGGTGGAGGTCTATTCCTTCGTTGACCGTGAGAGCTTGTTATGGGCTAAGTTGGGACCCCCCTGCAGGGATTGATCTTTCGAAAGCCGTGCCCGCGGTTATGGGTAGATGGGAATTTGTTAATGTCCGGTTGTAGATAACATGAACCTTAATTAATTAAAATGAATCAACTGAGTGTGTTGCCGTGATGGCCTCTTCTCGGCGGAGTCCGGGAAGCGGACACGGCGTCGGAGTTATGCTTGCGCAGGTTGCTCTCTAGTTTTCCGCTCGTGCTTTGCCTCCTCTTCTCGCTCTCTTTTGTGAATAAGATAGCCACCATATATGATAGTCGCTTGCTGCAGCTCCACTTATACATTACCCCTTTCCTACCTATTAAGCTTAAATAGTCTTGATCGCGAGGGTGCGAGATTGCTGAGTCCCTGTGGCTCACAGATTACTATTACACCAGATGCAGGGACAGATGATACAGCTCCAGATGGCGCGCTTGAGCTCAAGTGGGAGTACGACGAGGACTCTCAGCGTTACTATGTTTCTTTTCCTGATGATCAGTAGTGGTGCCCAGTCGGGGTTAGATTCAGGGCCTTGTTGCATGTTGGGGGTCTTTTCTATTTTGGCGCCGTAGTCGGGCCATGAGTGATTTGTATGATGGATGTTATTTATGTACTTTGATGTGACGTGGCGAGTGTAAGCCAACTATGTTCCTCCCCCTTTATATTATTTATGTACATGGGATGTGTGATGATTTCCCAACTTGCGACATTGCTTTCAATGCGGTTATGCCTCTAAGTCGTGCCTCGACACATGGGAGATATAGCCGCATCGAGGGCGTTACAATAAGTCATGAGCATATGTTTACGATCATATTGGCTCTTTTGACGAGATTGGGTTGTTTTAAATTTCTCACGAATAACACGAACCTGCTCTTCTGCTTCCTGAATCATATCTGTGCCAAAGAGTTGTCTTTCCCCGGTTTCTGACCAGTTGAGAGACGTTCGACATTTTCGTCCATTGAGAACTTTGAAAGGAGCTTTGCCCAAGCTAGCTTGATAACTACTGTTATAAGCAAACTCCACGAATGGAAGGCATTTCTCCCAACCCATTCCGAATGAGATGACAAAAGCTCGGAGCATATCTTCCAGAATTTGATTGACTCGCTCTACTTGACCACTTGATTGAGGATGGAAGGCGGTGCTCAAAGAGAGGCGAGTTCGCATAGCATTTTGGAAACTTTCCCAAAATCGAGAGGTGAACAGACTCCCACGGTCTGAGTTAATTTCCAATGGGACACCATGAAGAGATACTATTTCGGAGATGTATAAATCAGCTAGCTGGCTAGCGGTGATACTCTCACGAACAGGTAGAAAGTGGGCTACTTTGGAAAGACGGTCGATCACGACGAAGATGGCATTATTCCCTCTCTTGGTCCTGGGAAACCCAGTAATGAAATCCATACTGATTTTATCCCATTTCCACTCAGGAATAGCCAAAGGTTGAAGGGTGCCAGTAGGCCGTTGATGCTCTGCTTTAACACGACGACAAACGTCGCAATTAGCAATGTATTGAGCGATTTCTCTCTTCATCCTAGTCCACCAAAACCTCTGGCATAGGTCTTGATACATTTTAGTACTACCGGGATGAATGGTGAGAGGGGATTCATGAGCTTCCTTAAGGATCAACTGGCGTAAATGTGGTTTCTTGGGAACCACCAGGCGGTTCTTGAAGAGGACAACACCTCACTCATCCATGGAAAAACATTTAGCAACTCCGCTAGCGATGTTTTCCTTAATTCGGGATATGCCCTTATCATACCGCTGGGCGGTTATGATCTGATCCATAAGGTTAGGCTTCGACACCAAGGTGGATAGGAAACCTCGAGGAACAAAGTGAAGATTAAGCTTACGAAATTCGTCATGGAGAAGTGGTTGACTTTGTTGTAACATCAGGTTGTTACAATAGGATTTACGACTTAGTGCATCAGCCATGACATTGGCTTTGCCCGGGGTGTAAGTTATTCCTAAGTCATAATTCGAGATCAACTCGACCCAATGTTGTTGCCTGAGATTCAAATCTGGTTGGGTGAAGATATATTTCAAACTTTGGTGATCGGTGAAGATCTCGCAACGATTACCGAGGAGGTAATGTCGCCAAGTTTTGAGTGCATGGACTAGAGCTGCAAGTTCTAGATCATGTGTGGGATAGTTTTCCTCATGTGGGTGTAATTGCTGTGAAGCATAGGCAATTACCTGACGATCTTGCATGAGTATGCAACCTAGTCCTTGTCGCGAGGCATCGCAATAGATAATAAAGTCCTTGGAGATCTCGGGTGGTACCAGTACAGGAGCAGATGTCAGGCATCTTTTCAGTTCCTGAAAGCTGAACTCACACTATGGGGTCCACTCGAACTTTTTATCTTTCTTGAGTTCAGTTAGAGGTTTAGCAACCTTGGAGAAATTCTCGACGAAGTGGCGGCAATAGCTCGCTAAGCCAAGGAAGCTCTGAACTTGCTTGACCGTCTTAGGTGGAGTCCAATCAAGGACAGCTTGAACTCGCTCGGGATTGACAGCAATACCCTTACCAGAGATTACATGGCCTAGATAGGTCACTTCTGGCTACCAAAATTCACACTTGGAGAATTTGGCATAAAGGCGATGCTCTCGAAGTTTCGTCAATACCAGCCTTAGATGTTCGGCATGTTCCTGTTCATTCTTGGAGTAGATGAGTATGTCATCGAGGTATACTACGACGAATTTATCCAAATACTCCATGAAGACCGAGTTCATTAACCGAGAGAAGGTGGCTGGGGCATTGGTTAGACCGAAGGACATAATGGTGTACTCGTATTGGCCATAGCGAGTAACAAAGGCCGTTTTGGGAATGTCCCCGTTTCTGATTTTGATTTGATGGTAGCCCAACCTCAAATCCATCTTTGAAAACACTGAGGATCCAGCGAGCCGATCATACAGATCATTGATCCGGGGAAGCGGATACTTGTTCTTGATGGTGACTAGGTTGACAGGTCGGTAATCTACAACCATCCGATCCGTTCCATCCTTCTTCTTGACGAAGAGGACGGGGCAAGCCCAAGGAGAGGAACTAGGATGGATGAAACCCTTTTTCAAGGACTCATCGAGTTGGTTCTTAAGCTCGGCTAGTTCTAAGGGTGCCATCTTATAGGGTCTTCTAGAAATTGGAATGGTTCCTGGAACAAGGTCTATCACAAACTCGACATCCCTGTCAAGTGGAACACCTGGCAGTTCTCCTAGAAAGACATCCGGAAAGTCTCGGACTACCGGAACATCCTCAAGGTCTCGAAGGGGGTTGGCATTTAGGGAGTAAAGCTGGCGCTTGGCCACTCGAGTTAAGACATTGACTGTCTTGCCCGATGGGTGAGTGAGTTGAACGATTCTAGTGGCACAACCAATCTTAGCATAATGAGCTGACATCCAGTCCATACCCAAGATGATGTTTATGTCCGAGGACTTGAGAGCTATTAAGGATGCAAGGAAGACAAGTCTATCGACAAGAATTTCGTTCCCATGGCTTACTCTAGAAGTTTGCCATCTATAGCCAGGGGTTTGAATTTCCATGGTAGCGGGCATGTCACAGAATGTCGTGTTATGTAATCAAGCATAGTTCTCGGATATGAATGAATGAGATGCTCCAGTATCGAAAAGAACAGATGCCGGATGGCAATTAACAAGGAGCATACCAAGGACGACGTTAGGATCCTCATGAGCCTCCTTGGCTGAAACAGAGTTGACATGGCCACGTGCAGTGGTGGCCGGCTTGGCGTAGAATGTCTTTCCCGCTGGCTTACCATGGCCAACGGACTTTCCAGTCTGATTGGGGTTGTTGTTCTGAGGACACTCTTGGCTATAATGACCCGGCTCTCCACACTTGAAACATGTCACTACATTGGGGCGTGGAGCAGCATTAGCAGCGGGGCCACCATAGGGCTTGGGTGGTGCAAACTGCTGGTTGGGACGAGGCGCCTCAAAGGATGGCCTTGGAATGAACCTGGGTGGCAATGCCGTGCTTGGAATCCACACCCGGCACTTCTGAGATCCAGAGCCGGATGAAGAGACAAAATCACGTGAGTGCTTGCGTGAAGCATCATAGTCAGACTGGCCTGACTCAGCACTGATGGCTTTGTTGACCAACTTTTGAAAGGAGGTGCACTCGTGCAGACGAAGATCGCAGCGAAGCTCAGGGCTAAGTCCCTTGCGGAACCTTGCATGCTTCTTAGCGTCGGTAGATACTTCTTCAGGAGCATAACATGCCAGATTCCCAAATTCACGACTATATGCATCCACAGTCAGTCTTCCTTGGGTGAAATTGCAGAACTCTTCCCTCTTGCGATCTATGAGACCTTCCGGAATGTGATGCTCATGGAAAGCCTCACTAAATTCAGCCCAAGTAGTGATTTGGCCGACCGGGCGCATGGCTTCAAAATTTTCCCACCAAAGGCTAGCAGGGCCTTCGAGGTGATAGGCAGCAGAAGTAACTTTATCAGCTTCGGCTACGTTGGCGGAACGTAGCTTGTGGGTGATGCTGCGAAGCCAGTCATCCGCGTCGAGGGGCTCGATGGAATGGTTAAACTTTGGTGGGTACAGCTTGATAAAGTCATTGATTGACACCAAGTCATTTCGCTGATGGCGTGTAGTGTTTTTCTCAATCCGCTCCAGCTAGCGGTTAGTCTCACGCTTGTTTCTTTCCGCCTCTAGCATCACTTCGGCCAGAGAAGGCGGGTGAGGCAGATCTTCACCCCTAGCTGCACTGGCTTCCCCCTGCTCCGAGACAGCAGGGTTGCTGCGGGTGTTGACCATCCTAGGAGAACACAAGACAATGGTTTAGATAAGGATGGCACAAACTTAGCAAGGAAGTGCAGAATGTAATGGATAACACGGAATGTAGAGATGTTCATCCGTATGTCATGGTAATATAGAACTGCCATATATATACCAACGGTCATACACGCCATACATAGTTTAGTACAAGCCCAGGCTATAGTACAACTATGATGAAAGACGTTACATCTCATCGGAGGCATTCCAAGCTCCTATACATTATTTGTCTACACCTCCGGAATTGATTACACACTAAGTCATATTCCACAAGTCACGCAGGACAGTGGAGATACAACTATTACAATACCAGTGATACTACTACTAACTCAGACAGCTCCGTAGTAGTCCTCACAGAAGTCACCTCCATAGCCTGGAAGTTCAACGCGATCATCCGGGAACAGACGGTCCTGAGGAGCTTGTGGACCAAAGGGGCTAGGATGAGGTCTTGGACCAACAAATGGTCGCCTGCGATGACCACAGGGTGGGGTGATGCCTCCCACATCACGCCAATCCACCATGTCTGGCAGAGCAGATCTCACAGGATACAGATCCCTTGTATCCATACATCCAGCTTGCACCGGAGGTGCAAACCGAGTCAAAGTGGCCCAATGATCAGCACGGGTGTTGAAAAGCTCTAGCCTCAAGGCCCGATTCTCTCGGTCCTTATCCTCAGCATCTCGGCAGTGGTACAAGTTACTGAGTCCTCCTGAGTGGAGTCAGCATAGATAGCCTGGAGATACCCTTGCGCTCCCGGAAGTGAAGCTGGCATGTAACAGAAGTCGGTGTTTTGAAGCAGGCCAGTCCGGACTCGCATGATGGTCATCATGGAATAGGCAGCATCCTGCACAGCCATCTCAACAGTAACCCCGAGTCCATACGAACAGTGGAGGGGCTCGGTAGATCCAGGATAAGAAGGAAATATCCTGACGGTGCAGAAATATTGGCTTAGATTAAAGTCTTGGAATTGCTCTTCGGCAGTGTATTCGGGATACCAACGGTAACCCGTCTCGATCATTACCCAGACTAACATAGCAGTATGACCGGGCACATCGAGGCACCGCTGAGGCATGAGTGGCCATCTGAAAGCACAACCACAATGCAAAGACATTAGAATTTCTAGGGAAAATTGGACAGCATAACAGATGTAAATGCTCAGAAAAAGATTTGAGACATCCACAATAGTTTGCAATACCACTCAACAACATCATATCAAGGTTCTGATTCAACTGGCAACATACTAAAAGTAGTAGAAACTATACTGAGGCTTGTAACAACAATCCTATAAGCTACTACGGATTAGTAACACGTGAACCTGATAGAAGAAGAGAGCCTAGTCCTTAACCCACTTTGAATGAGAAGAGAATGACTCAGATCAGAGGGCATAAGGTAAAGGAGTAAAAGAGCCTTACGTTCCCTCCCACAATCAATTCCCCTACATATAACTAAAGCATTTCTAGACTCGACATCGACCAGTTTGGCGCAACGAACCTACAGGCAGTCCGGCTCTGTCGGGTTTCGGGTTCTGGCAGACCCTTGAGGTTCGAACACTGGGGTGCGTGCGGAGATTACGCCTCCTACCTACCTGCACCCCTCTGCCTTGCTAGGATCTAAACTATGGAAAGAACAACACAAGAGACACAGGGTTTATACTGGTTCGGGCCATCGTTGTGGTGTAATACCCTACTCCAGTGTGTGGTGTGGTGGATTGCCTCTTGGGCTGATGATGATGAACAATACAAGGAAGAACAGCCTCGCAAGGGTCTGTTCTTGGCTGGGGGGATGAACTGATGAGAAGAGTTCAGTCACCTTCCTCTCTCTCTCTCTGGCTGCTTCTCGGCCAAACTCTCTCTTTGAACCCCTTGCTTCCAACCCTGACTGACCATTTGCTCTATGGGTGGCTGGTCCTATTTATAGAGGCCCTGGTCCTCTTCCCAAATATCGAGCGGGAAGGGAGCCAACAATGGCGGGCTAATTTGAAGGGGGACAGCAAATATCAGCTATCCTGACAAAAGTAGTCTTCGTCTGCGCAAAGCTCTGGTGATGACGCTGTCTCGGGCACCACGATGACCTCCGTCTCGTAGTCCTCCTGGTCTTGGTCTCGTTGCACCGAAATGGCAACCTTGGCCTGATGCCTCGGTACTCCACGGCTGGGCTTGCCCCCTTTGCACCAAAGAGGAAAGGAGGACACTGCGCGGGCTGGCACCTGCTTGGCGCCCTGAGTCGTCATGGCTTGCGTCAAGGGCACCTCGTGAGGTACCCCGCCTTGATCTCTCCGCCTCCTCGTGAGCCAGCCTGACGAGGCCGTGCCTGAGGAAACTCCATGTCGTCCGCCCCGTGAGGCTTGGCCCCTCGCGAGAGTCTTGGGTTTGTGTTGGTGAAGATGGGCCGCGGTGGGCCCCCTTTTGAGCCACGCCGCAGGTAGGCAAGTCTGGGGACCCCCGTTCCCAGAACGCCGACAGTTGCCCCCGGGCCCAAGGCGCGCCCAGACTTGGCCATGCAGGGAGGCGGAAGGGAAAGAGCGAAGCACCACCGGCCCTAACAGCCTGCGGCCTTGGACGTCGCGTGGCGGTTGATTGGACGTGAGCGGCACTGTTCCCCCACGCCCTCCTTATTTTGCGCCATGCTAGGCGGACTCGTAGTAGTACACAGCCATTCCCTTTTATGTTGTTCGAGTGCTCTCTGTCCTTCCTCCGCTCGAACTCCGGCTTCTATTTTCAACCCGATCTCGAACCTCCCCCATTCCCATCGCCATGGCTCCGACGAAGAAGGGCAGAGGGAAGAAACCCATGTCTCTGCCTTGCCCGCCGCCGTTGGCAGCCCCCGCCGAGGGCTTGGGCAAGGTCAGCTCGGCTCTGGCCACCATCTTCAATGAATGCGGGAGGACGACGGCCTGGCCCGCGTCCCACTTCTCTATCGATAGGATAGTTACCGAGGTCCCGTATTTTGCCGACGCCCTATGTGCAGGTCTGGTTCCTCCCTTCTCTCATTTCTTCAATGCCGTGCTTTCCCACTATCAGATCCACATGATGCATCTGGGTCCTGAATCCATCACTCTCCTTTCAGTCTTCGCCTTTGTTTGCGAGGCTATGATGGGCATCCTTCCTTTGGTCGCCTTGCTGCGCCACTTCTGCTCGCTGCGCCCTTTTGACCCTACCCAATGCTGGGCGTGTGTGAACTTCGTTTCCGCATCTGAGACGGCGGCCTCTGGAATTGACTTCAGGCTCCCTCCACCCACGGCTGGGTTCCGCGAGCAGTGGCTGTATGTGGATGCTGGGGTGCCCAGCCCCCTGTTGTCGGAGCCAACTTCGCCTGCTGTCCCCAATTTGGGCTGGGGCCAGGAAGCGCTTGAGGGCCCCTGGCTCGTCTTCGTCTGGCACCGCTTCGCGTTCTTGAGGTCACTTGGCGTGACCGCGCCCAAGGTGGTGAAGGAGTTCCTGCTATGCCGCGTTGCTCCTCTCCAACGCCACTCTCACCGGATGTGGGCCTTTAGTGGGCGCGAGGATTGTATGAGGCTCCAGGAAGAGGACCTGGCTCCTGAGGTGCTGAGGACGGCACTCTTGACCCTAACTGGGGACCCCAACCCCGACAGCGTCCAGCAGGGAGGGGCCTTGCTGTACCTCTGCTAGAGCAGGGGCGATTTTGTGAAGCAGATGCCTGTCTTTGATGAGTGGGGGCCGCGCCCCGCCGGCCGCTAGGGACCTCGCGAGAACCCAGTGGTGGTGACTGCCCTTCCAGTCGGCCAAGGCGACTCTTCCTCAAGTGGCGGAGCAGGGAGGCACGAGGCGTCAGAGGCCGAGGGGGCTCCCGGCGTGGTGACAGCGCCGGGCGAGGCTCATGAGGAAGCAGTTATCGGGGCCCGTGCCACTGAGGCTGAGGGTGACAAGCAGCTACCCTCTGCGCCCACGACCGAGGCCACTGAGGCTCCGGCGGCTTCTCTTGGTGAGGCGATTGGCGGCGCACATCAGGCAGGCGCCCCTGACGCTGATCGTCTTGACGTTCCATCTTCGTCGCAGGTTGATCCCTGCGCCCGACTCTTAGGCGTCTTCTGCGTGGACTTTAGGGCCCTCCGGAAGACAAGGGAGGCCCTGGGCGATGATTACCCTTGCCGCCTGCTGAAGCGTAGGAAGTACTTCGCCACTGATGAGTAAGCCTTCTCCTTTCCCAGCTCCCGATCCTTCTGTTGCTCTTACTGACTCTTACTCCGTAGGCCCCTTCCAGCCGAGCTTGCGGAGACGGCTGAGGAGCCGTCCCCCTTGGTTTCGCCCCCTCCATCGTCTTCAAGCGCTCCAAGCAGTGGAGCCCTTGTGGTGAGGGCAATCGATGAGGTGAGCCGTCCCGAGGCGTATCATGGCCCCGCGCACCTCGTGATCCTTCACGGGCCTTCTCGTGGCATAGCCAGCCTGCCGTGGGCTTCTCGCCTGGTCGTGGACTGCGATTGGCTGAGGCGCTCCCTGTGCTCTTCACCTGGGGACGGGCTGGCCCCAGGCCGGGCTCCTAACACGGCGTGCCCGGCCGTCGTGAGGGTGCTAGCCCCCAGCCCCCAGCCCGAAGGGGGAGTGCTGACTCGCGGCCCCCGACGCTTGCTTGGGGCAGATGATGGTGTGGAAGACATGCTCGAGAGCGTCGCGCTCTCCGCCAAGGATTCCTTCGAAGGGCGGTTGATGCGGTAAGCCTGCTTGGAGAGGAGCTTGCCGATGAAGACACGCGCCTTGAGGCTGAGGGCCTGCGCCTGGCTGCAGAGAGGCACGAGCTGGAGGGCGCCATCGCCCTTGCGCGCCGTCAGCGCGATCTTGACGATGCAGAGGCCCAGACGTTGCTGGTGGCCTCTCGGGAGGCCCGATCTTGGGCCGCTGAGGAGGCCCGAGAAGCCGACCGGTGGCGAAAGGCGGCGGAAGAGCGGGCTCGGGAGCTCCTGGCCTGGTGCCACTCATTGGAGGAGCAGGTGGAGCTGCGCGAAGCAGCCCTCGCATCGATGAAGGTGGCCTCTGGCGACTCAGCAGAGCTCCAGAAGCGTGAGGAGGCGCTGACGCTGGAAGCCGCCGAACGTACCCGTGAGTACGAGCGTTTGGAGACGAGGAAACGCTTGGTGACGCAGGCGGAGGATGATGTCGCTGCACAGGAAGCCCATGTCCTGGAGGAGGTCGGACGTCGGGTGACGATGGCGCATTTGAACCTCGAGCACGAGTTCGAAGAGAAGCTGGGGTTGATCTGGGCCGAAGCTGAAGGCAGGACTGCCGCCTTGAGGGCCAAGCTGGAGGAGGCGACGCGGCGGGCCGGTGCTTCCGGACCGCCCTTGAGGTGGCGCAAGTTGAGTTAACCACCTCCCAGGCCGAGGTGCTCCTTCTTCGCCAGCGGGTGGAGGAGGCTGAGGCCGTCGCGCGCCAGAATGCGGACGAGATACGTCAGCGGCGGGTCCTGGAGCATGAGCATGGCCCCATGCTCACCACGCTCCGGGAGAGAGCCAACGCGGCCTTGGGCAACATCTGCAAGGAGGCCGTCGGCGAGCCGCACGCAGTCAACTACGTGGGCAATCTTCAGTTCTTCACTGATGTGGTGACGCAGCTGGAGGCGCAGTCGATCAGGGCTGACGGGTTGGTGGAGGAGAGGAGCCGCGCCCTGCTCGGGCGCGCCTTTTCTCGCGTATTCATCCATCTCTGGAGCATGAATCCCCACTTCGATTTCGACGCTGCCATCGCCCCAGTCCCTCAGGCCGTCCAAGGCGATCTGGCGCACTGGGTGGAAGACAATGTGGATGCTTTTATCAGGGCCTTCACTTCGAACAACGACGACGTGATCGTGGCTGCCGATGAGGGCGGCGCGGCGAACGGTCCTGACGCCGCTGGCGGCGACGCGGGCAGCGCTGGCGAGTTCAGGGACGCCAGCAACGGCTCGGGTGGTGCTGCTGAGGACGCATTGGGGCATTCGTCCGACTGATTGTGCATCGTTCCTGCTTCCTTACCCTGCATGAATAGAACTCAGGTTTTGGCCTGATGACTGTAGAGCATTTTGGAGGGGGAGCCCCTCATGTAAAACTTGTGTTCATCGTATCAGTAGACGCTACATTGCCCATGCGCCCGCGCCAAGTGGTTGGCTTAAGCAACGCGCTGGTCGGCTAGTTTACCTTTGTCCCGTGCTGGCCTTGGGGTAGCCCGCAGGAGGCTGTGGTGTCCTGAGTGTTCCCTGATTGAATTCGTTGGATTTGCAGTAAAACACCCTCCTGAGAGGACGCGGCAGCGGCAGTCTGGGCTGCGCGCAAGCTAGGCCTGACCCGGCTCGCAAGGGGCTCACGAGGGGAGGCAGCTGAGGCGAAGTGGTAACCAAAATGCGAGAAATTGCTCGAACGAGACTAAGCACCCCTTCCCCAAACACACGCAAATCTCAAATTTGAATCCAACTTGAATCCAGCGGGGGAAAGCGACAACCAAAGGGAAGAGCAACGAAAGCAAACAAAAGGCCGCGTCCGGCACCTAGTCTAGTCTTGGACGTCTTCTCACCAGCGCGGAGCTAAGTGCCGCCACTAAGCGTGGGAGGGAGCCCCAGGGCCTGAGGCCAGCACCCCTGAGACTCCGGGGCGTGAACAACCCCACTCATTATTACGTGAGAGTGTCACGGGGCGGCGAGCTTCACAGGCACTGGGCCTTCTTCACAGGTACTAGCCTTGCTTCATATCGCCAGACGAGGGCCCCGCCTTGTGCCACACTCTAGTGTCATCAACGACGACCGGAAACTAGGACGCCGCCGATGGGGTAGAGCAGTCGCCAGCGGTTCCCCCAACGACCACGGGTCCTCCGCCAGGGGCAGGCCCTGAGGCACCTCCCCAGCGGAGGGCCTACCTCCTGAGGACACCTTGCTCCGAACGCCGCGGTGGTGATGTCGGATCCCTGCCCCTCTCCTGCAGCCCCCTGCGCCCTCCTCCCGAGGGGTAGGAGACTGTGGGAGCGGGGCAGCTGCTCGCTGTGGCAACCTGCACCTCCTGCGATTCATGGTTAGCGTATGCCTGCTGAAGAATTAGCGCTACCCGATAATCGTTGCCTCCAGCGTGCCCAGTGGGACCGTCCCGGGACTCCTGGAAGGGCTCAGCTTCTGGCGCCTCGTCCCCCCAGCTTGGGCTGAGGAGCGAGCCTTGTTTGCCCTCGTGTGGGTGTCCTTGGTCCATCATGAGGGGCACATATTCCTCCGGCACCATCATCCCGAAGGCCACGCCGTAGTGCTCTGCGTGCCACGCGGTCCTGCCCGACGCGCCTACCGTGGGGTGGCAGCGCGGCTGTCCACTAAGGCCGCAGGTCGCGTCGAGCCCTTCTTCTTTGCGGATCGGGAGCGGGGGCAGTGCCGCCGCCGGTCCGATGCTGACAGCCTCGCTGGTGTTGGAGTAGCCTTGGAGCCCGCAGGCGCACATAGAGCCCCCGCGCGGGCCGCCCTAGGCTTGAGATGGGAGCTGGGGGGAGAAGGGGTGAGCCCCCGAGGCGGCGAAGCCCAGGAGCTCTGCCACTCGCTCCAGTAGCACGTCGCGGCCACCCTCCAACAGCCTACCCTGCAGCAGCTCTCGGGCCACTGTGAGCGCGGCCCTCGAGTTCGCCTGCTCCCTACGGGTGTACGGTGTCGTGGTCGCGGCGTGATTGTAGGCCCTTGCTGCCGACCGCGCCTGCCGCAGTGTGAGAGCTGTCGAAGCCTGTCCGCGTCGCCCATGGCCTGCAGCGCCCTGCGGACCGCGAGCTACCTGGGGATGTGGTCGCCCGAGGCGAGCGGCTCTGTGCGGGCAGGCCACGCCGCCCATGGATCTGGGTTGCCCGCCTGGTCGCCGGACATGGTGATGACGATGCGACGGGGCACGAAGCGGTACAAGGTGGATTCCGGCGCACCCCTACCTGGCGCGCCAAATGTCGGGTTTCGGGTTCGGGCAGGGCCTTGAGGTTCGAACACTGGGGTGCGCGCGGAGATTTCGCCTCCTACCTACCTGCACCCCTCCGCTTTGCTAGGATCTAAACTATGGAAAGAACAACACAAGAGACACATGGTTTATACTGGTTCGGGCCACCGTTGTGGTGTAATACCCCACTCCAGTGTGTGGTGTGGTGGATTGCCTCTTGGGCTGATGATGATGAACAATACATAGAAGAACTGCTGAGAAGAGTTCAGTCACCTTCCTCTCTCTCTCTCTGGCTGCTTCTCGGCCAAACTCTTTCTTCGAACCCCTTGCTTCCAACCCTGACCGACCCTTTGCTCTGTGGGTGGCTGGTCCTATTTATAGAGGCCCTGGTCCTCTTCCCAAATATCGAGCAGGAAGGGAGCCAACAATGGCGGGCTAATTTGAAGGGGGACAGCAAGTATCAGCTATCCTGGCAAAAGTAGTCTTCGTCTGCGCAAAGCTCTGGTGATGACGCCGTCTCGGGCTCCACGATGACCTCCGTCTCGTAGTCCTCCTGGTCTTGGCCTCGTTGCACCGAAATGGATACCTTTGCCTGATGCCTCGGTACTGCGCGGCTGCGCTTGCCCCCTTTGCACCAAAGAGGAAAGGAGGACACTGCGCGGGCTGGCACCCGCCTGGCGCCCTGAGTCGTCATGGCTTGCGTCACGGGCACCTCGTGAGGTACCCCGCATTGATCTCTCCGCCTCCTCGTGAGCCAGCCTGACGAGGCCGTGCCTGAGGAAGCTCTGCATCGTCCGCCCCGCGAGGCTTGGCCCCTCGCGAGGGTCTTGCGTTTGTGTTGGTGAAGATGGGCCGCGCTGGGCCCCCTTTTGAGCCACGCCGCAGGCTGCAGGCAGGCATGTTTGGGGACCCCCGTTCCCAGAACGCCGACAGGCTCTGATGCCAACGCTGTCAGGACCCCAATTCCAAGTCACATCGATCTAGCCGGTAACACCTCATATCACATTGCGGCCTGACGCACGGTATCCCACGGGTGTCGCCTTACCATGGCCCAGGACCATTTGCGCCTTTTGGCTCACGTATATGATAGTGTCGCTAGCATCCATATGACATAGAACCCGGTCCGACATGGCTAGTCGTGAACCCAAAGTGACACAGACGTATGGAGACAGGCATACATGAATCACATCGAACATGTCGGTCATCAGCGAGTGAATCCGGGCTGTAGCACTGGGCTAACCGGACTCCAGGGAACCCGGGCTAGGCAGGACTCCGGAAGTCATCGTGTGACATTTCTCCAAAGGGACACACATAGGATCGAAGTGAAACACATGTCGGCCAGTCAAGTGTCCAGAGCAGTAGTGCTGGGCTAGCAGGACTCCGGTGAACTGGGCTGTAGCGGACTACTATCGCTCAGGAAGCACTAGACTACATTTCCCCATATGAGAGGCTGCCAAGGATAAACAACTAGATTTTCGGATCCCACTCATACAAGGCATTTCAATCATACACACAATATGCTCGATATGAGTACATACAACATGGCATCACAACAAAACTCTACAACTCAAGTACTTTATTTAAAGGCTCCAGAGAGCCATACATAACATGTTCATAAAGGTAGGGGTCACATGACCCGACACTCAAGTCATACAAGCATACAAGTACATGCGGAAGCAAATAGTCTGAGTACAGACACTAGAAAGCAAGAAGGCTTCTCCAAGCCTGTCTATCTACATAGGGCCCTTCACGGCCAAGATCACCACCTGGGTGGCTAGTCACTCGTTGACATCAAGGTCTACGTAGAACCCATCGAAGGGGGCAGTGTTGTCATCTGAAAACAGTAATTAAGCAAACATGAGTACAGAGGTACTCAGCAAGTCTTACAACAGAACCTACTATACATGCTCATTCTCAAGAAGGTGGTGGGGTTATTGTAGCAAGCCAGCTTTGACTCTTGGCTAAGCTATCCTACGAGACTCCGCTAGTAAAATAGTTTTCGCACACGAGTCCACTACTCACCAACACAATACTCCACCGGGGATCATCCCTCGTCATCGTACGAGAGGGCCATCCTCGGTACTCACACTTATCTTGAGTTTTTTAGTAGTATCCATTAACTTGTCTATGAACTGTATAGGCAATCAAGTAGTCCCTTACCGCGGACACGGCTATTCGAATAGTTTTATACCCTGCAGGGGTGTACTTCTTCATACACGCTTTCACCACTTACAGCCGTTTACACGACATGTACTCGGCAACCTTCAAGCGGAAGCCCAACGAGGGTGTCGGCCACGGCCTACCTAAACACTGAAGTCTCTAGTCCAGGTTTATCACCTATCGAGGTTCCATCCGCAGGGAGTCCGGCCGAGGTTTCCACATACGGCTCCGAACGATGTGAACAGGGTCCCAAGACGCCAAAACGGGCTCCTGGCATACCCGGCCACGGTGTATCTACCACAAATAGCCCACCCCTAGGGTCAGCGCTACGCACGGCCGCCAACACATAACCTACAAACACCAGAAACTATTTTCAACTCATGGACAGTGTACTAGGGTGATTTAGAAGCCGAGAGGGTCAATTAAGGATCCCAATGCATGGTAGTAGCTGATTCTTAAAATCACACATACAGATCTCAGCTCTTAGGGACGGCCTCAACGAAACAACCCACCATGTACTCCTACTTGGCCTCTCATCGATACCTTTACCAAATCATGTTCAACACATCCCTCACATTACCGACATAATCATTTCACTCTAGCCCATCACCCGGATGAACCAGACCTGACAGAACTCTAAGCATAGCAGGCATAGCAAGGTAGGAGTCACATACATGGCTCAATCAACTCCTACACATGCTAGTGGGTTTCAACTAGTAACTGTGGCAATGACAGGTCATGCAAAGGATAAGGGTTCAACTACCGTAGCACACAGCAGTTTGAATCGCGTTGTCTTAATGCAGTAAACAAGAGCAGAAGCGAGAACATGGGTTTGTATCGGAATGATCAATGGTTGCTTGCCTGATGTAGTGGTAGTAGGGTACTGCCCTTCAGACGGATACTCGGGGTTATCCTCGGAGGTAGAACCTACCACGAAAGACACACCGAACATAATCGACACATGACAATATGCAACAATATGATGCATGCTATGACATGGCAAAATGAAAGTGTCCTGACCTAATGCAAGCTAAAACAGAAAGGAATGAACTCATTTGAATCAAAGATTCAAATGTTAGTTCATTTAACATAGCCTTATTAGTGCATTATCTCATTTTGCTTAAACAACAAGGTTAACTTGTTTTGTCATGCATGAGACCATTACAGATGGATATATTGAATTTTTCTGATCCTTTTTCATATATAACTTGTTTTATTTGGAGCTATGGTTGATTTTCTATGATTTTTAGAAGCTTTGGCTATTTTCTGGAATTTCCTATATAAGAATAATTCCAGTAATTGAATTAATGCGTCAGCATGACATAGGTGTGATGTCAGCGGTCAACTGGGTCGGCCAGGTCAAACCTGACGGGTGGGCCCTGTCTGTCAGTGAATAACTAATTAAAATTAGTTAGTATTAATCCTAAACTAATTAACAGGCCGGCCACACCTGTCATAGTATAACGCCCTCGAGGTGGCTATATCTCCCACGTGTCGACGCACGACTTAGAGGCATAACCGCATTGAAAGCAATGTCACAAGTGAGGTAATCTTCACACAACCCATGTAATACATAAGGGAAAGAGATACATAGTTGGCTTACAATCGCCACTTCACACAATTACATGAATAAAGCATTACAACATCCAAATACAATCAAGGTCCGACTACGGAACCAAAATAAAAGAAGAACCCCAAATGCGGCACGGTCCCCGATCGACCCCAACTGGGCTCCACTACTGATCAACTAGAATGAAACAACACAAAGGACAAGATCTTCATCAAGCTCCTCCTGAGCTTGGTTGCGTCATCTGCACGGACTCATCGGCACCTGCAAGCTGGTTTTGGAAGTATCTGTGAGCCACGGGGACTCAGCAATCTCGCACCCTCGCGATCAAGACTATTTAAGCTTATGGGTAAGGTAAAAGTATGAGGTGGAGCTGCAGCAAGCGACTAGCATATATGGTGGCTAACATACGCAAATGAGAGCGAGAAGAGAAGGCAAAGCACGGTTGAGAAACTATGATCAAGAAGTGATCCTATAGCAACCTACGTCAAGCATAACTCCAACAATCGTGTTCACTTCCCGAACTCCGCCGGAAAGAGACCATCACGGTTACACACGCAGTTGATTCATTTTAATTAAGGTCAACTTCAGGTTTTCTACAACCGGACATTAACAAATTCCCATCTGCCCATAACCACGGGCACGGCTTTCGAAAGTTCAAATCCCTAGAGGGGTGTCCCAACTTAGCCCATCACAAGCTCTCACGGTAAACGAAGGAATACACCTCCACCCGAGACGTTCCGATCAGACTCGGTATCCCGGTACAACAAGACATTTCAACAGGGTAAAACTAAAACAGAAACACCGCCCGAATGTGCCGACAAATCCCGATAGGAGCTGCACATATCTCTTTCTCAGGGCACACTCAGATGAGACTAGCTACGAGTGAAACCAACCCTCAAGTTTCCCCGAGGTGGCCCCGCAGGCAGCTCATTTCGGACCAACACTCAGAGGAGCACTGGCCCAGGGGGGGTTAGAATAAAGATGACCCATGAGTGTGCAAAACCCAAGGGAAGGTGGTAGGTTGTTAGTGCAAATGGTAAAACCAATGTTGGGCATTGCTGGAAGAGCTTTACTTAAGGCGAACTGTCAAGGGGTTCCCATTATAGCCCAACCGCGTAAGGGACGCAAAATCCGGGAACATAACACCAATATGACGGAAACTAGGGCGGCAAGAGTGGAACAAAACACCAGGCATAAGGCCGAGCCTTCCAGCCTTTACCAAGTATATAGATGCATTAATTAAATAAGATATATAGTGATATCCCAACAAGTAAACATGTCCCAACAAGGAACGACATCTCCATGTTCCAACAAGGAACAAACTTTAATCTTCACCTGCAACTAACAATGCTATAAGAGGGGCTGAGCAAAGCGGTAACATAGCCAAACAACGGTTTGCTAGGACAAGGTGGGTTAGAGGATTGGTTCAACAATATGGGAGGCATGATAAGCAAGTGGTAGGTATCGCAGCATAGGCATAGCAAAAGAGCGAGCATCTAGCAAAGCAAAGATAGTAGTGATTTCGAGGGTATGATCATCTTGCCTGAAATCCAGCAAGGAAGAAGAACGAGTCCATAAAGAAGACAAACGGACGTAGACGAACGGGTCCTCACAAACACGACATTATCGGAACCAACCCGAAGAAGCAACACCGGAAAAGAAGCACACAACATAGTAAACAACCAACACATAAACATGGTATGATATGCGGGATGCGGTATGTAATGCATATGCATGATTGGACAAGGAATGCATGAACCTGGCTTCAATTTGTAAAACCAAGTGTGCCACTGGAAAGATGAGATGAAATCGCTTGAAAACGATATAAAGATCACCGAAATCGGAGTTACGGTTTGGAAATGGCAAGCGATTCAAATATGACACCGGTCTGCGATTTATAGCAAGTAGTCATCTAAATGCAATGAGATGAACATGCTATAGCACTCAAACATGGCAACAAAATACATGGCAGGGATGCAATAAAGATGCTTAACAAAAGTCTAGCACTGATCTACGGCCAATTCATCCATTAGGAGGTTCAAACAAGCATGGAAAAAATGCAAACGGTAAACAGATCTCAGACTTAGTGAAATTAACACTTGTCTGAAATTTCAGATCATATAGCCCTCTCCGGAGCAACAAAACAACATGCTACAGGGCCTGAACATGACAAAGTAAAACATGGCATGTAGCTACTCAAAGAGCTTACCAAAAGTCCCTTAGTGACCTTGAGCCAAAAGGGATCACAAAATATACTAACAAGCACATGAAGATAGCAAAAACATAATCAGTTTTCAGACTTACTGAAAAACTGACACATGCTGAAACATAACCCAAGTAGGCATGTTTATGAGCTCGATGCACTCACTATGGTGAAAGTCATGGCAAGACAAGCATACATCCATTAAGAAGGCACAAAATTCAAGCTAGACATGGCAAGAACAATGGCATAGCATGCACGGATCAACAACAACAACATCGGCAAAATTGCAAACAAGTTGACAATCTGCCCAGATTCACAACGAAGCAAAAGTAGAGCTCGATTGACTTGAGCTAGGGTGCTCCATATATGCAAACAAAGACATGGATGGATAGAGCACTACAATATTAACAAATCTCCCTTACTGATCATCCTCAAAAGAGGCACGGATCACTAGGAAACAACATGAACATATGGCATCATGAGATAAACAAACCCAGGACTTAGTGAAATTACTAAGTCCCTGAATACAGAGTTACCAAGTGCCTCACTTTGCAAGCTTGCACTAGTCACCACACATATCACAAAAATACATGGGTTGCACCTCTGCAAAGATGACAAAACCCTTAACAAAACATATGTAGAACTCATGGGCATATCATGCACACAACAATCATGACAAAAATGACAAATGTCTAAGATAAAGTAGCAGATCTGACAATTAACTCAAGTAGCCCTCTTCTAACAGCATTTCGGGCATCAATATGATCTCAAATGAAAATTATGCAGTGAGATGAAACGATGTACTCTCTGAGATGAACATTTTGATATGCTATATGCATGAATCGGAGCTACAGATGCAAAGTTACGAGGCCTCGAACAGGGCAACATGGATCTGCAATTCCGGGGACTTAGTGAAAATATACCTCCGCGAAAGTCAACGCGGGACGGAGATATCTGGGACGGAGGGATCCGGAATGAGGGGCGGCGTTTGGATGGTGGGGTTGGTGGATCTGGTCCAGATCTGGCCGGACTGAAACTCCGGCGAGGTGGCGCGAACTACGGCGACGTGGTTGACCGGCGGCGCGGGCATGCTTGCCGGCGTCAAGGCGGCGGCCGGAGCAGGGCGCCCGAGGCGGCGAGCGAGCAAGGCAGTGGCGAGAGGAGATGCAGGCGCGGGAGAGGGCGGCACGATGGCGGAGCAAAGGCAGAGGCGGCGGCGGGCGGCTGCGCCGGCGGTGGAGGCGGCGGCGACCGGTGCGGGCGAGCGCGGTGGCGGAGGCCGGCGAGCGGCGGCGGAGGGGCGCAGGGGCGCGCGGTCGGGCGGCGGAGCGCGGGCCCGGTGCGGCCCGATTCGGCCCCTGGGCGGGCCGGATCTAGGCCCCGGGCGGCGGCGGCGAAGTGGGGTGCTGGCGGCGGTGACGTGGCGCCCCACGGTTGGCTCGGGCGGGCGGCGATGCTGATGTGGCGGCCCCTGATAGGCCGAAGTGAGGTGGCAGCAGGGTGGACATGTCCGTCCTGCGCGGGGGAAAATGTCTGGCGGCGCGAGGTAGAGGAAGACTAGGGTTTCGTCCGCGAAAAATGAACGGGGTGCACATATTTATAGGTAGAGGGAGCTAGGAGAGTCCAAATGAGGTGCGGTTTTCGGCCACGCGATCGTGATCGAACGCTCTAGATGATGGAGCAGAGTTAGGTGGGTTTTGGGCCACTTTGGAAGGGTGTTGGGCTGCAACACACACGAGGCCTTCTCAGTCCCTCGGTTAACCGTTGGAGTATCAAACAAAGTCCAAATGATACGAAACTTGACAGGCGGTCTACCGGTAGTAAACCAAGGCCGCATGACAAGTCTCGGTCCAATCCAGAAATGCTTAATCCCCACACATGAAAGAAAGGTAGAAATGACCACCGGAGGAGAACGAAGCACCGGATTGCAAAACGGACAACGGGAAAAATGCTCGGATGCATGAGACGAACACGTATGCAAATGAAATGCACATGATGACATGATATGCAATGCATGACACGCGAGCAATGACAACACAACAACAACGAATAACTGGACGACACCTGGCACATCGGTCTCGGGGCGTTACAACACTCCACCACTACGAGAGGATCTCGTCCCGAGATCTAGAATGGCACCGGAGGGACAACGGAAGAGGTAAGAGAAGAGGTAAAAACTAAGTTGCTTCTTTGACAAACAAAGAAACCAGAGAACCTTGAAAAGGTTGAGCCAATTCAAGAAAAGAATGCAATGAGTATGAATGAAGTTGAAAGCACTCCGTTAGGGCAGAGTAAGAAGGAAGAACAAATTTCGACAGCACTCCGGTAGAAACGGAAGTCAAAAACTTGATAAACTGAAAAGAGCTTGAGCAAAAGGGCACAACACTCTGGTTAAAATGCTAATGACGAAAAAAACATTATCTTTGATGAAACAAGATGATTGTTGAAGAAAGCAACATCACAATGCCTCCGGAACAAAAGAATAGAGGATAGATAATTGAAATAGGAG
The DNA here is from genome assembly GCA_034509565.1 of Triticum monococcum. Lineage (NCBI taxonomy): Eukaryota > Viridiplantae > Streptophyta > Magnoliopsida > Poales > Poaceae > Triticum > Triticum monococcum. Next base: position 532,724,966 of record CM067844.1, read on the forward strand.
AATGGAGAAGAAAATGCACGAAATTTGTGGATTTATAATACCTCATCTTGATAACTTGTGAAACACGAAGCACGAAGTGAAATTATCAAGAATGACATAATACCACCTCCAATGACACGGTAGAAAGAAAATGCACTTCGGAATGCAAGATGAAGAATGCTTGAGCTCCTTAAAAGGAATCTTGATGAGAACTTCGAGAAGGAATTGAGTCCTTGAAGAACCATCATGTAGAACCTTCATGAAGAACTCCGGTAATAAAAGGAATGGTCAACCGAAATGGAGGATGAAAAGAATAAGGTCGAAGCCTTGCACTAATTAGATGGATCTTCATGATGATGAAAGCTTGGAACTCCGGGAACAGAAAAGATGAAACAAATGAAAATGAGAATTTTGATGAACCTCCGGAATAAAGAATGGATCACTAGGATGAACAAGAATAAGAATTATGCTATGCTTGTCCTTCACCAATTAAATTTATGACAAACAATGGATTTGGCACACTACTTATTCTCGTAGAAAGGATTAAGAGAGATATAGCGCAAACTTGAGAAAGTCTTCAATGAACCACCGGTAGGATCGAAACAACGAATGAATTGGTATGATAAAGAAGGAAGAGAAATCTTAAATGGACCACCGTAAGAATTGGTTATGAACAAAGTAAAGATAAAAAAACATCGGGAAGAATTAGCAAATGAACGAAGAAGCTTGAGGGGATTTATTTACATGAGAACAAAGAGATCAAGAACTGATGAGAGGATAATTGATCGATGCACCGGTAAGATTTAGAGTATGCGAACTGAAAGCTGTACTGAATCAATCTTAGATGATGGGCTCTGGATGAACAAACTGAAAAAAGGCTCCTGAATTGCTCCGGATGGATCAAAAGAATACTCACAATCGAAACAATTATGAGAGGATGGCAACAAGCTAGAATCACGAATCTTGAAGAGGATGAAGCAAGATATGGAGGGAAAACTCTTCTTCGGTCTTCAAAATCTGAGAATTACGATGGGAAACACCAACAATAATTGTTGAGACACTCCGGAAGAATCAAAAGCGAAGAGGTTAAACCATCGATGAAAAGAATTTGAAAGATCTTGGAGAAAAGCATATGACTAATGCTGAATCATTCTTACGTCAAACTTCGAAAAGAATTTTAAGGATATCTCCGGGAGAATTAGAAGAGTCAGGTAAGATCCTGGGAAAAAACCTGTGGGTTAGGGCCCACTCAAAAGAAACACCGTAGAAAAGATTACTTAAAAAGGAGAAAGCACCAGTTGAATTAGATGACTTGAATGAGATAACATCCTCGAAAGAGCTTGAACGAATGTAGAGTGAAAACACAAATCTTCAGAATATCTTCATCACTCTGGAACAAATGAATAGCGAGAGGTGAATGATTAAGAATTGCACCGGTATGAGAAAGCATTGACATGAGGAAAGCGTATGATCAACAAAGCTTGACTTGAAACCACAGGTGAAGAAAAGGAATGAGGAATGATGAACTAGTAGAACATCTTCTTGAGAACCACCGGGTAAGAATATTGACGGAAAAGGAATGAAGAAGTTTCCCAACAATAACAGAATACTTGAATAAGAAATCTGAGTCCTTGAAGAAAAACAAGCGAGGGAGGGTGGGAAAAACAAAGACAATTTGGAATGGATGGAACGAACACCATAGAGAAGAACTGATACTTGATCTTGCGAATGTTGAAATGATCGGATCCACTTGAAGAGAAACACACCGGTGAAAAGGATTGACAAGACAATCTTGATGATCAAGAAGGATTGGTATCCACACCGGAGTATGAGAACACCATTTGGGGAAGGTATGGAATCAACATTTGACTTCAAAGCAACTCGAATACCACAACTCAAAACAAAACAAAGGGTTGGCTTGCAAAATAAGCCAGAACAAACATATGATAGAGATTTCGCCCGAAGTTTTCGTGGTGGGGCCTACACGGGCTCGATCGTACAGCACCATCATGTACAAGGCAGTGCACATGACATACGAAGCGTCCCCGAGTCGGCATAGCCAAGGACTCTTTAAGGCACAACGAGACCACTGTAAAACCGACCGTGAATAGGCGGACCACTAGCCGTCGAACCCCAATTTCATATCATACATCCGTCGGAAAGATATCCTAAGAGCTACTTGAATTCCCACCTATTAAACTCCCGAAATTTTCCGGTTATGCAATCAGGTGTTGGGGATACAGGGGAAGCATAATATCTCACCCAAGCTAGCAAATCCTACATCCAGCTGTATCCATCCTTCAACACATAACCAAGAAACCTTCGGAAACCATCTACCTCAACCTTCGAACTCTCGCCCCAGTACTGGGTGGCGTCGAGGTTATCTCACCAACGAACTGCATAAAAGAGATTTTCGATGTCGGCGTACTAAACTCAGGTATTCCAGAACTGCAACGATAAAATTATGACGACAACACCTCAGAGCTCAACTCCCCGGGACACTTCCACTAAACCCCTGACAGGAGGCACCAAGACAATGTTCTCATCATAAAACCATCGGAACGATTCCAAGATACCCGCGTGATCCTAAATTTGTTTTTTAGTGAAATTTGAGAAGAGAAGAGTCAAAACTCTACGTCGGGATGCCTTACCAGAGCGATGAAGAGACTGGGAAGTAAAAAGAATTCCTAAACTCTCCGATATATAAATCCTAAATGACTCAAAACATTTCTCTAGACACAACTCGGCCGCTAAAAACGATCAATCAGTGGAGGCTCCTAAGGTCGGGGAAGGCTCTGATTGCCAACTTATAACGCCCTTGATGCGGCTATATCTCCCACGTGTCGAAGCATGATTTAGAGGCATAACCACATTGAAAGCAATGTCGCAAGTGAGGTAATCTTCACACAACCCATGTAATACATAAGGGAAAGAGATACATAGTTGGCTTACAATCGCAACATCACACATTTACATGAATAAAGCATTACAAAATCCAAATACAATCAAGGTCCGACTACGGAACCAAAATAAAAGAAGAACCCCAAATGCGACACGGTCCCCGATCGACCCCAACTGGGCTCCACTACTGATCAACTAGAACGAAACAACACAAAGGACAAGATCTTCATCAAGCTCCTCTTGAGCTTGGTTGCGTCATCTGCACGGACTCATCGGCACCTGCAAGCTGGTTTTGGAAGTATCTGTGAGCCACGGGGACTCAGCAATCTCGCACCATCGCGATCAAGACTATTTAAGCTTATGGGTAAGGTAAAAGTATGAGGTGGAGCTGCAGCAAGCGACTAGCATATATGGTGGCTAACATACGCAAATGAGAGCGAGAAGAGAAGGCAAAGCATGGTCGAGAAACTATGATCAAGAAGTGATCCTAGAGCAACCTACGTCAAGCATAACTCCAACAACCGTGTTCACTTCCCGGACTCCGCCGGAAAGAGACCATCACGGTTACACACGCAGTTGATTCATTTTAATTAAGGTCAACTTCAGGTTTTCTACAACCGGACGTTAACAAATTCCCATCTGCCCATAACCGCTGGCACGGCTTTTGAAAGTTCAAATCCCTGCAGGGGTGTCCCAACTTAGCCCATCACAAGCTCTCACGGTCAACGAAGGAATAGACCTCCACCCGAGACGTTCCGATCAGACTCGGTATCCCGGTACAACAAGACATTTTGACAGGGTAAAACTAAACCAGCAACACCGCCCGAATGTGCCGACAAATCCTGATAGGAGCTGCACATATCTCCTTCTCAGGGCACACTCAGATGAGACCAGCTACGAGTAAAACCAACCCTCAAGTTTCCCCGAGGTGGCCCCGCAGGCAGCTCAGTTTGGACCAACACTCAGAGGAGCACTGGCCCGGGGGGGTTAGAATAAAGATGACCCTTCAGTCTGCAGAACCCAAGGGAAGGTGGTAGGTTGTTAGTGCAAATGGTAAAACCAATGTTGGGCATTGCTGGAAGAGCTTTACTTAAGGCGAACTGTCAAGGGGTTCCCATTATAGCCCAACCGCGTAAGGGATGCAAAATCCGGGAACATAACACCGATATGACGGAAACTAGGGCGGCAAGAGTGGAACAAAACACCAGGCATAAGGCCGAGCCTTCCACCCTTTACCAAGTATATAGATGCATTAATAAAATAAGATATATAGTGATATCCTAACAAGTAAACATGTCCCAACAAGGAACAACATCTCCATGTTCCAACAAGGAACAAACTTCAATCTTCACCTGCAACTGACAACGCTATAAGAGGGGCTAAGCAAAGCGGTAACATAGCCAAACAACGGTTTGCTAGGACAAGGTGGGTTAGAGGCTTGGTTCAACAATATGGGAGGCATGATAAGCAAGTGGTAGGTATCGCAGCATAGGCATAGCAAAAGAGCGAGCATCTAGCAAAGCAAAGATAGTAGTGATTTCGAGGGTATGATCATCTTGCCTGAAATCCCGCAAGGAAGAAGAACGAGTCCATGAAGAAGACAAACGGACGTAGATGAACGGGTCCTCACAAACACGACATTATCGGAACCAACCCGAAGAAGCAACACCGGAAAAAAAGCACACAACATAGTAAACAACCAACACATAAACATGGTATGATATGCGGGATGCGGTATGCGATGCATATGCATGATTGGAAAAGGAATGCATGAACCTGGCCACAACTTGGAAAACTAAGTGTGCCACTGGAAAGATGAGATGAAATCGCTTGAAAACGATATAAAGATCACCGAAATCGGAGTTACGGTTTGGAAATGGCAAGCGATTCAAATATGACACTAGTCTGTGATTTACAGCAAGTAGTCATCTAAATGCAATGAGATGAACATGCTATAGCACCCAAACATGGCAACAAAATACATGGCAGGGATGCATTCAAGATGCTTAACAAAAGTCTAGCACTGAGCTACGGCCAATTCATCCATTAGGAGGTTCAAACAAGCATGGCAAAAATGCAAACGGTAAACAGATCTCAGACTTTAGTGAAATTAACACTTGTGTGAAATTTCAGATCATATAGCCCTCTCCGGAGCAACAAAACAACATGCTACAGGACCTGAACATGACAAAGTAAAACATGTCATGGAGCTACTCAAAGAGCTTAACAAAATTCCCTTAGTGACCTTGAGCCAAAAGGGATCACAAAATATACTAACAAGCACATGAACATAGCAAAAACATAATCAGTTTTCAGACTTAGTGAAAAACTGACACATGCTGAAACATAACCCAAGTAGGCATGTTTACGAGCTCGATGCACTCACTATGGTGCAAGTCATGGCAAGACAAGCATACATCCATTAAGAAGGCACAAAATGCAAGCTAGACATGGCAAGAACAATGGCATAGCATGCACGGATCAACTACAACAACATCGGCAAAATTGCAAACAAGTTGACAACGAAGCAAAAGTAGAGCTCGATTGACTCAAGCGAGGGATCTCCATATATGCAAACAAAGACATGGATGGATAGAGCACTACAATATTAACAAAACTCCTTTACTGATCATCCTCAAAAGATGCACGGATCACTAGGAAACAACATGAACATATGGGCATCATGAGATAAACAAACCCAGGACTTCATGAAATTACTAAGTCCCTGAAAACAGAGTTGCCAAGTGCCTCACTTTGCAAGCTTGCACTAGTCACCACACACATCACAAAAATACATGGGTTGTGTCGGATCACGGGTTCCGGCAGACCCTTAAGGTTCGAACACTCGGGTGCGCGCGGAGATCACGCCTTCTACCTCCCCGTCTCACAAGGATCTAAACTACTAAGAGAACTGCGCAAAAGACACAATGTTTATACTGGTTCGGGCCACCATTGTGGTGTAATACCCCACTCCAGTGTGTGGTTGGTGGATTGCCTCCTGGGGCTGGTGATGGTGAACAATACAAGGAAGAACAGCCTCACGAGGGTCTGTTCTTGGCTGGGGTGATGAACTGCTAGGAGGAGTTCAGTCACCCTTCTCTCTCTCTCTTACTCACTCTCTCTGCTTTGCTCTCACTTGTCGACCGTCTTGGTTGAGATAGAACCCCCTTTGCTACGTGGGTGGCCGGTCCTATTTATAGGCAAAGGCCCTGGGCCTCTTCCCAAATATTGAGCGGGAAGGGCGCCAACAATTGGCCAATTCGAAGGGGAACATCTAGTACACTTATCCTGATTGAAGTTGGTCTTCACCTGCCAAAGGCTCGGTGGTGACGCCGTGCTGGGCTCCATGGTGACCTCCATATCGTAGTCCTCCTGGTCTTGGTCTCGTTGCACCGAAATGGCAACCTTTGCCTGATGCCTCGGTACTCCGCGGCTGCGCTTGTCCCCCTTGCACCAAAGAGGAAAGAAGGACGCTGCGCGCGCTGGCGCCCGCCTGGCACCCTCGATCGTCATGGCTTGCGTCATGGGCACCTCGCGAGGTACCCTGCCTTGATTTCTCCGCCTCCTTGTGAGCCAGCCTGATGAGACCGTGCCTGAGGAAGCTCCACGTCGTCCGCCCCGCGAGGCTTGGCCCCTCGCGAGGGTCTTGACCCTTGTGTTGATGAAGATGGGCCATGCTGGGCCTCCTTTGAGCCACGCCGCAGGCCGCAGGCAGGCAAGTCTGGGGACCCCCGTCCCCAGAACGCCGACAGTAGCCCCCGGGCCCAAGGCGCGCATGGACTTGGCCGTGCCGAGAGGCGAAAGGGCAAGGGCAAAGCGCCACGGGCCCTAACAGCCTGCGGCCTTGGGTGTCGTGTGGCGGTTGATGGGACGTGGGTGTCTCCACTTCCCCATGATGCCTTGGTGATCGTGCGAGTTGGACAAGCCCCTGCATGCAGATCGTGTTATGATTACCTATGATCGTGGAGGCCGGCGGTTGGTCTTCGCCGGCTATACGTACGGCACCGCGCGTGCCCTTCCAGTCCATTCCTCCTGGCTTCTCCTTCTTCCCGTTCCTTGCTCCGTCTTGCTGCGATGGCTCCGATCCGCCGGTTCTCTGCAGCGGAGAAGGTAAAGGCTCCTCGAGAGGGGCCAGACCCGCTCCTGCCGAAGAAACGGCTCGCCCTTTGCAGCCGGGGCGAGGAAGACCGTCAGGTGGTGCCGAGGCCCTGGTGCGAGCGGGCTCCGCCGGGGTTCCCATTTCCCTTGTATGCCCACGTCGCGGGCCCCGAAGGTGTCGATGCCGATCTCCGCGGTTGGCGCCGTCGTAGGCGCCGTAGGGTCACGAAGGCGTGGGTTGTTCCTCCTGGAGTCCATGCCGAGGGCTCCTCCCAAGAGTTCATGCTCCACGTCGCCATTCCTCTCTAGTCCTGGATCCGTCTGCCTCCCTTCTTCGCCTCCATCGTCCCTCCAGGAGGGCCCCTGGAGCTCTGGCTGCAGCACGCCGGCTACAGCGCCCTCATGACCGAGGCAGAGGTTGTGGTCGCTGCCCCGGGCGTGGTCTACATGTCCCGCGGCTGGAGAGAGATCGCCCGGGTTTGCAGGGAAAGGGGCGTCTTCGCGGTCCACTTGGAGTATGATGGCGCTGCGGTGATGTTCTTCAAGGTCTTCGACGCGAACGGGCGCCGGCTGGAGTGCTGCCCCGGGAGCGGTGGCTGGGACCTTGCCTTGGTGAGGGCTAGGCCCGTCGACCGCTTCCTTGGCGGAGGCGCCGGAGGGTCCAGCTGCTCCAGCGAAATCTTCGCGACTCCAGAGACGAGCGACGACAGCTACGAGCCCCCGAGTCGGCGCCGCTCCCGGAGCAGGGCGGGCTCGTCGGGCCGTCGCCGACCCTGATCTGGATGGGGTTGGCACCGGCGCCTGACGGCCCACTGTTGATGATGGCATCTTTTGCAGGAGCTCGTGTAGTTAGCATCCCTTAGGATCCGTTCCCTGCGAGGAATCAAAATGCGCCCCACGGGGGCTTGTAAGGTGCCTGTAGTCCCGTTTGTTAATACATAACCTTTGCCGCAGAGCTGTGTGAGTTGCTGATTTCGTCTTAGCTTAGTTCTCCCTTTCGAACCTCGCGAGGGCTTGGTGCTCTGCGTCGACAGGTCTCAGTCCCAAGGCGGCGTCAGCCGTCGCTGGTATGCCAGGTCACGATGCCGTGGTCAAGGCCAGGAGGTGAGCGACCCGGGGTCCGGTAAGAGCCCTTGAGTCGCGATGCTCAAGAGGTCCCCTTTGGCGCCCAAGTAGCCGTCGCTTGCTGAGAAAGGGAAGCAACGTTGCTAGTACGGAATTGCTTTAAGTGCGGGGGTAGTGCCACGGTAGCTAGTGCTTTGGATTGTGACTTATCTTGAGGATCGGGGATCGCCCCCAGCGCATCGTCGGGTCCGTGGGGTAGTTGGGACGGAGTTGCTCGGCGAGGTCCTCACGCGCCCCTTCTCCCTCGCCTCTGCTCCCCTTTCTGCTCTACGTCCTCAGGTCCTGGCCCTCGAGCTGGTCTCAGCCGTCGCTGGTATGCCAGGTCGTGATGCCGTGGTCAAGGCCAGAGGGTGAGGGCTGGAGAGCTAGTAGGAGCCCTGAGTCGCGATGCTCAGGCACCCCCCTTTAATGTGCAAGCGGTTCGCGCGGGCGAGGGTGAAGGGAACTCCATGAGGGCCTTGGCTAGCGCAGTTCCCTCCATGGATCCTGCAGATTCATCACAAAGAGAAGATGGGGTTGCCATGGCAGTCATTAGTCGATCGTTAGTCGCTCAAGAGCTCGCTGGTTGGAGCAGGTGAGGTGTATCAGGGCACCCGTGAGCCAGCGCGGGACTCACGAGGCCCTACCTCTAGGCGGGCTGCGCCTAGCACTGGCCCTTATCTTGAGATGTCTCCCTGCAAAATTTGGTTAGATGCCGGCACTCTACGTCCTCGGGTCCCGGCCCTCGAGCTTGTCTCAGCCGTCGCTGGTATGCCAGGTCGCGATGCCGTGGACAAGGCCAGAGGGTGAGGGCTGGAGAGCCAGTAAGAGCCCTGAGTCGCGATGCTCAGGCACCCCCCCCCCCCCTTAACGTGCAAGTGGCCGACATGGAGAAGAAGGGATGCCGCGGACAGGCATCAAGCAATCAAGCGTGATAGGCGAATGCATAGTTGGAAATAAACGCGAGGGAGATACACGCCGCTGGGCCTAGCCCGAGCGGCTTGGGGATGATGCAGCCCGATGGGCGCCCCCAACAAGGCAAACTGACGACCGAAAAATAAAAGGGGATACATGCCGCAGGGACGGACCCACGCGGCCTGGGAGTGATGCAACCCTGGGAGGGCGCCCCCAGCTGGGAATGAAGCTTGAAAGATGTCACCTGAGGATGTCGTCGGTGAAGTGGCGTTGGTGCAGCAGACTCGGGGGGCTGCGGAAGCCGATCCTCACGGGCCCCTAGGCCCTGGGGCCTCGGGAGGCTCCGCAGGCACTGGTGGCTCCTCGCGAGCTGTCTTCATCTCCGCCAGGGCTGCGGAACGCCTGTCTTCCTGACCCTCCATGATGCCCCTCATGAGGCGCTGGTACGCTGCAGCCATGGTCGGTAGGCCGCAAGGCATGCGAACATAGCTGTGGGGTGGACCCCCGCAGCGCCCCACTCGCAAGGGCCAGAGACGCTCTGTCGTGGCGATCTGATTGAGCCCTGGTACGTTGACGCAGACGTGCAGCCCACCATCCTCGCCTGGATGTGGGGCCCCAACTGGTAGACAGCGGCAACATCTCATGATCCTTGACTCCTGTAGTTCTTGAATGGTCTTGTCAACGAACTCCCGCTGGTCTGACCTTCCTTGCCTGGTTCCTTCTCGGGGGAAACGTGCTTCGAAGCACGCCTCCACATAGTGCTCAAGCGCCTCCCTCGTGACCCTGGCTAGGTCGGTGGCCCTCCAGGTGAGAGCCCCCGAGCCCTGCCTGAGGAGGGCGCCGGGCGCGCTTTCCTATGCGATGGATGGGGGGTCCCCCTGGGCTGACACGGGCCCTGAAGAGCCTGCCTCCTGAGGGGCTGAGCCTGACGATGTCTTCTTCTTCTTGGGGGTGGTCTCAGGAGGCCTCCTGCTTCCGTGATCTGGATCTTCTAGCGACGCGGCCTGATAGCCTCGCTCCAGGGAACACACTGCATCCTTCTCTTCACAGGGCACCGTGATGACGCCACCACTTCCTGGCATCTTGAGGACGTTGTAGCCGTGGTGAGTCACGGCCATGAACTTGGCCAGCGCTGGGTATCTGAGGATGGCGTTGTACGGCAGGCAGATGTGGGTGACGTCGAAGTCGATGAGCTCGGTGCGGTAGTTGCTGCGGGCCCCGAAGGTGATAGGGAGGCAGACCTGCCCGATCGGGACTGTGGAACCGTCGGTGACTCCGGAGAAAGGCTTGGTTGGCTGAAGCTGGTCATAGGGCACTTGGAGGTTGTTGAATGTTTCCACGGACAGGACGTTGAGCCCTGCCCCTTCGTCGATGAGGGTCTTGGTGACCAGCACGTTGCTGATGACTGGGGAGCAAAGCATCGGGAGGACTCCGGCCGTGGCCGCGCACTTGAGCTGGTCTGCTGAGCTGAATGTGATGGCGCACGTTGACCACCTGAGGGGGCGCGTTGCTTCGAGCTTGGGGAGAACTGCATTCACTTCGCATGCAAACTGCTTGAAGATACATTGAGAGGCTGGGGCTTGAGCTCCGCCCAGGATGCAGGTGATTGCGCGCGGCTCTTGGAAGCCCCCAGCCCCCTCGTCTTGTTGGCGGTCTTTGTTCCTCCTTGGCTGAGGCGGCAGCGGAGGTAGGCCTGCGTTGCCATGAGGGCGATCCTCACGAGGCTGATCCCTCCAATCCCCCTCGCGAGGCAGGTCCCGCCAGCGGTCCTCGCGAGGTTGGTCGCGCCACCCCTGGCGCGGGCCGCGATCTTCCCAGCGTCCTGGGTTTCTTCCTCCTCCTCGGCCGTAGCCCCGGTCAGCACGGTCAGGGCGACGGCCGATCCTTCCTTCTCGCACGGCGCGGAGTTCCTGACATTCGTTGGTGTTGTGGGTATGGAGGTCGTGGTACACACAGTACCGGCTGCCCCTGGAGGGTTCGGGCAGATCCTTACCCCGCTTGGTGTCTGGTTCTGCTGCGAGTACGGTAGCCCCCTTGCGCTTCACGTCCTTGGCCTTGGGCTTCTTCTCTTCTGGGTCCGCGGCAGGCAGCTCGAGGAGGGAGAGACGCCCCTCCTCAGCCCTGGCGCACTTGGTCGCCAAGTTGAACAACTCCAGGGAGGTGCAGAGGTCTTCATGCATCGCCAGCTCCTCCTTCATCTTGACGTTGCGCATGCCATCGGAGAAGGCCGACATGATGGCCTCCTCAGACACCTTGGGGATCTTGAGGCGCGCGCTGTTGAAGCGCTCGATGTACTTTTGCAGGGTCTCTCCGGGTTGTTGCTTGATGCGGCGCATGTCGCTCACGGCGGGTGGCTGGTCGCGAGTACCTTGGAAGTTGGCGATGAAGCGGGTGCGCATCTGGTCCCAGGAGGAGATCGTGCCTGGAGCTAGATTCAGGAGCCAGGTGCGAGCTCCTTCCTTCAGCGCCATGGGGAACCAGTTCGCCATGAACTTTTCATCCCCGCTGGCAGCCTCGATGCCCAGCTCATAGAGCTGGAGGAACTCTGCGGGGTCAGTTGTGCCGTCGTAGCGAGGAGGCATGTCTAGCTTGAACTTGCCGGGCCACGCGACGCTGCACAGCTCGGTGGTGTAGGCGCGGCAGCCTGCGGTGGCCATGAAAGGCTTCGGCTGGTGGAGAGCTTGGCCTTGAGGGTCCCCACGCGCTGTGGCTAGGAGCAGAGCGGGGTCTTGGCGTGCCGGAGCTGGAGCAGGGTCGCGGCGTGCCGGAGCAGGGAGCGCCCTGGCAGCTCCTTGCGGGCGAGGGACTTCTCGGTAGCTCCTTTCTTGTTGCGCTGGCACCTGACGGAGCGGGTTCCGCCCAGGGGCCACGCGCCTTGGAGCCATGGAGTCTTCTTGGAGAGGAGGCGGCTGGTACGCCCCCGGAGCTTCATTGCCCGCGCAGGGCGGGGTGCGGCGTAGCGGAGCGGACGACGTAGGAGAGCCCCCTGCGGCGCGGACGAGCTTGGTGACGCGGCCAAGCCACTCCTCGTAGACGTCATCGACGGGGCGGTAGCGCAGGAGCTCGTTTGCCGCGATGAGCGCAGCTCGAGCCTCCAAGGGTGTGCGCGGAGCGCACGGGACGAAGAGCCAGCTGGTGCGAGCGATGGAGTAGCGGTGCGGCCGTCTTGGCGCACGGATGGATGCTGAGACGACGCTTGCTGCTCGCCCCCCACCGGGCCGGTGGCGGCGTTGACGGAGGGCGACAGGGAACGACTAGGAAGCCCACAGACGGGGGCCGTCTGGGCGACGCGAGAAGCGATGGCGGCCCGGCGCTCGGCGCGGGCCCGACGGGCGTCGGACATGGACGCGGCGGTCGGAGGAGAACGGAGTGGTGGAAGACAGATTCCGGCACACCCCTACCTGGCACGCCAAATGTCAGATCACGGGTTCCGGCAGACCCTTAAGGTTCGAACACTGGGGTGCGCGCGGAGATCATGCCTTCTACCTCCCCGTCTCACAAGGATCTAAACTACTAAGAGAACTGCACAAGAGACACAAGGTTTATACTGGTTCGGGCCACCGTTGTGGTGTAATACCCTACTCCAGTGTGTGGTTGGTGGATTGCCTCCTGGGGCTGGTGATGGTGAACAATACAAGGAAGAACAGCCTCGCGAGGGTCTGTTCTTGGCTGGGGTGATGAACTGCTAGGAGGAGTTCAGTCACCCTTCTCTCTCTCTCTTACTCACTCTCTCTGCTTTGCTCTCACTTGTCGACCATCTTGGTTGAGATCGAACCCCCTTTGCTACGTGGGTGGCCGGTCCTATTTATAGGCAAAGGCCCTGGGCCTCTTCCCAAATATTGAGCGGGAAGGGCACCAACAATTGGCCAATTCGAAGGGGAACATCTAGTACACTTATCCTGACTAAAGTTGGTCTTCGCCTGCCAAAGGCTCTGTGGTGACGCCGTGCTGGGCTGCATGGTGACCTCCATCTCGTAGTCCTCCTGGTCTTTGTCTCATTGCACCGAAATGGCAACCTTTGCCTGATGACTCGGTACTCCGCGGCTGCGCTTGTCCCCCTTGCACCAAAGAGGAAAGAAGGACGCTGCGCGCGCTGGCGCCCGCCTGGCACCCTTGATCGTCATGGCTTGCGTCATGGGCACCTCGCGAGGTACCCTGCCTTGATTTCTCCGCCTCCTCGTGAGCCAGCCTGATGATGCCGTGCCTGAGAAAGCTCCACGTCGTCCGCCCCGCGAGGCTTGGCCCCTCGCGAGGGTCTTGAGCCTTGTGTTGATGAAGATGGGCCATGCTGGGCCTCCTTTGAGCCACGCCGCAGGCCGCGGGCAGGCAAGTCTGGGGACCGCCGTCCCCAGAACGCCGACAGGTTGCACCTCTAGAAAGATGACAAAACCCTTAACAAAACATATGTAGAACTCATGGGCATATCATGCACACAACAATCATGGCAAAAATGACAAATGTCTAAGATGAAGTAGCAGATCTGACAATTAACTCAAGTAGCCCTCTTCTAACAGCATTTCGGGCATCAAGATGATCTCAAATGAAAATGATGCAATGAGGAGAAGAGATGTACTCTCTGAGACGAACATTTTGATATGCTGTATGCATGAATCGGAGCTACGGCTGCAAAGTTACGAGGCCTCGAACAGGGCAACATGGATCTCCAATTCCGGGGACTTAGTGAAAATATACCTCCACGATAGTCAACGCGGGACACAGATATCCGGGACGGAGGGATCCGGAATGAGGGGCGGCGTTTGGATGGTGGGGTTCGTGGTTCTGGTCCAGATCTAGCCGGACCGAAACTCCGGCGAGGTGGTTGACCGGCGGCGCGGGCATGCTTGCCGGTGTCAAGGCGGCCGCCGGAGCGGGGCGCTCGAGGCGGCGAGCGAGCAAGGCGGCGGCGAGAGGAGATGCAGGCATGGGGACCGGGCGGCATGGTGGCGGAGCAAAGGCAGAGGCGGCGGCGGGCGGCTGCGCCGGCGATGGAGGCGGCGGCGACCGGTGCGGGCGAGTGCGGTGGTGGAGGCCGGCGAGCGGCGGCGGAGGGGCGCAGGGGCGCGCGGTCGGGCGGTGGAGCGCGGGCCCGGTGCGGCCCGATTCGGCCCCTGGGCGGGCCGGATCTGGGCCCCGGGCGGCGGCGGCGAAGTGGGGTGCTGGCGGCGGTGACGTGGCGCCCCACGGTTGGCTCGGGTGGGCGGCGGTGCTGATGTGGCGGCCCCTGATAGGCCGAAGTGAGGTGGCAGCGGGGTGGACATGTCCGGCCTGCGCGGGCGAAAATGTCCGGCGGTGCGAGGTAGAGGAAGACTAGGGTTTCGTCCGCGAAAAATGAACGGGGTGTACATATTTATAGGTAGAGGGAGCTAGGAGAGTCCTAATGAGGTGCGGTTTTCGGCCACGCGATCGTGATCGAACGCTCTAGATGATGGAGCAGAGTTAGGTGGGTTTTGGGCCACTTTGGAAGGGTGTTGGGCTGCAACACACACGAGGCCTTCTCGGTCCCTCGGTTAACCGTTGGAGTATCGAACGAAGTCCAAATGATACGAAACTTGACAAGCGGTCTACCGGTAGTAAACCAAGGCCGCATGACAAGTCTCGGTCCAATCCGGAAATGTTTAATCACCACACACGAAAGAAAGGTAGAAATGACCACCGGAGGAGAACGAAGCGCCGGATTGCAAAACAGACAACGGGAAAAATGCTCGGATGCATGAGACGAACACGTATGCAAATGAAATGCACACGATGACATGATATGCAATGCATGACACACAAGCAATGACAACACAACAACAGCGAATAACTGGACGACACCTGGCACATTGGTCTCGGGGCGTTACACATAGGCTCAGGAGGAGGTCAACCTGGGCCCACACGGGGTCAAACAGGGTCAACTCGCCGGCGTTTAGCCGCCGGCGAGGCCAGACGCGGCGGAGCAGCACAGGTTTTGCACTCCGGCGACCAAAAGGACGACGGAGACCATCTACGTGATGCGGGGAGGGAGCCGCGTCGAGTGGTGGCAGTGGGTGGAGCTGGGGTGGCCGGAAACTTCACCGGCGACGAGTTTGGCGGCGACCAGAGCTCGGGTAAGGTTGAACCAGTCGCTAGGGGGCACGAGGAGGCGCGTGGTTTGGTGCGTTGAGCTCCTGGGGGTGTGGTAGGGCTAGTGGACAGGGTGGCCCGGCCATTGGGTGGCCGGAGCCTCGTCGGCGACGAGCTCCGTGGCGGTGTGTGCGGGTGATCTACGTGCAGTCGCTACGGTGCTCGAGAGAGGGAACGGAGAGGGTGGGGAGGTGGCTGAGCTCACGGGGGTCACGTCGAGGCAGTCGGCGAGGTTGGGGACGAGCTGATGCGGCGGGGACGGCGAAGGGGATCTCCGGTGGCCGGAGTTGAGGACGAGCTTGGTGCAGCGTCTCCGGGGCGAGTGAGCGCTCGGGGCTCGACCTACTCGATGTAATCAACAACGGTGGAGCTTGTGGACATGACGGCACGGCGCGAGGACGACGGAGGGCGCGGCTACGACGACGGTGCAGCGACAGGGGCATCGGCCATGGTGGGGAACGGCGAAGGGAGAGAGGCAGGGGGAATGGCTTGTCCAGGGGCTTCGGTGTGCAACGTGGAGGCGTCCAGGCGTCTAGGTGCGCGGGCTGCAAGCAGGTGGTGCCGTGGCGAGCTCAGGCACGCTGGCGTCACCTCCCTGCCTGCCTGGCGGGGAAGAAGCAGCTGGCTGGCGCGGGCCAGCACAGTGCTAGGCCGCCAGGTGGGCCGTCTGGTGGGCTAGGTGGGTTGCGCCAGGTAAGTTCCTCTCTCTCTCTCTTTCTGTCTGTTTTTTATTTTTCTATTATTTCTGTAGCTTCAGGGCTTTATTAAAAATGCCAGGGCATTTCCATAAATCATAAAATTAATCATGGCTACTACTTAGAATATATCCAACAGCAAACATTTTAGTTTATGATTATTTGAGCATTTAAAATATTTTATAGCATTTAAATGCCCAAATGCAAATACTATAAGAATTAATCCAATGACCTTAAGATGTCCTTGAAAAATGTGCACCATTTTTGTCAAAGGTTTTAACCCAAAACAAAAAGGGTGGGCTTTTTAGGAGGGCATTTCAGGTTCATTGAAAAAGTTTTTAGTAAACCCTAGTTGTTCTAGGGGGGTGCTGGGGGTTCTGTCATCCCCATTTCAGTTTTCTGGGAATTTAAACATGATGCACAAGTTCAACCAATCCTAAAGCATGACTAACACAGGGATGTGAGCCGTGCCCAGTCTTCTCATGTGAAAATCCTGAAGAAAGACAACCGGCATGTGGCTCCCGTGGTGGCGAGGCACCGGGTCGCGCACCCTGGCTCGTCCGCCCGTGATTAGCTCATGCGAGAACAAGGCACCAAGGGCCATGGGAGGTGACGTACATGGGAGCTAGCCCGTGAGCCAGAGCTCAGCCTCTTGGGTTTAGCGACGCTTCAGGGACGGACCCGAGCACAGACGTCGTGCAAGTCCTTAATCATGAGGCGGTCGTGGGTCAGTTTGCAAGGGCGTACGATGTTCATGGTATCGAAGTACCGGACAGGCATGCAATAATCTTAAAGTAACTCCTGGAAGGAGGTAAAGCTAGTCCAGATAGATGCAAGAATGATACATGTTGCAGGGACAAACCCACGCGGCCTGGGGATGATGCAGCCTGAGGGGCGCCCCCGGCAGAACGACTGGAAGATGCAAGGAAGATACAGGCCGCAGGGACAGGCCCATGCGGTCTGGGGATGCATGATGCGTCCTGTGGGGTGCCCCCAACAGAGTAAACCAGAAAATGTCACCTGGCATCGTTGCTAAAGAGATGTCGAAATAGCTAGAGATGCATGCTGAAGAGGTTGCTCCTCACGAGCCACCTGGGTCCTGAACCTCGAGAGGCTCTGGAGGCGCGGGAGGCTCGTGAAGAACCGTCGCCATCTCCACCAGGACCGCGTGGTGCCTGGCCTCCTAACAAGCCATGATGCTTCGCAGGTGACGCTGGAAGGTGATAGCCACGTTCGAGAAGCCAAAAGGCATGCAAACGTAGGTGTGAGGCGGGCCCTTGATGTGGCTTGAAGCTACATCGGTATTTCCGCAAAGAGGAAGGGATGATGCAGCATAGCGGCGGTAGGTATTTCCCTCAGATATGAAACCAAGGTTATCGAACCAGTAGGAGAACCAAGGAACAAAACGTAAGCATCACCTGCACACAAATAACAACTTCTCGCAACCCGACGTGTTAAAGGGGTTGTCAATCCATTCCGGGGTACGACGCCTCAAGATAGGCAAACGGACGCGAGGTAAATTTGTAGTAGATTGATAGATCAAATGCCAAATAAAATAAATAAGAATAAATTGCAGCAAGGTATTTTTGGGTTTTGGGTGTAGTAGATCTGAAAATAAAAGGCAAATAAAATAGATTGCAAAGGCAAATAATATGAGAAAGAGACCCGGGGCTGTAGGTTTCAGTAGTGGATTCTCTCGAGAAAAATAACAAACGGTGGATGAACAAATTACTGTTGGTCAATTGATAGAACTTCAAATACTCATGACGATATCCAGGCAATAATCATTATATAGGCATCACGTCCAAGATTAGTAGACCAACTCCTGCCTGCATCTACTACTATTACTCCACACATCGACCGCTATCCAGCAAGCATCTAGTGTATTAAGTTCATGGAGAAACGGAGTAATGCAATAAGAATGATGGCATGATGTAGACAAGATCTATCTATGTAGAGATAGACCCCATC
The DNA here is from genome assembly GCA_034509565.1 of Triticum monococcum. NCBI lineage: Eukaryota > Viridiplantae > Streptophyta > Magnoliopsida > Poales > Poaceae > Triticum > Triticum monococcum. The sequence continues at coordinate 532,742,731 of CM067844.1, forward strand.
GTTTTATCCTTAGTAGCAACGATACATACATGTTGGTTCCCCTTCTGTAACTGGGATCAAGCACCGTAAGATCAAACCCACTACAAAGCACCTCTTCCCATTGCAAGATAAATAGATCAACTTGGCCAAATAAAACACAAATATCGGAGAAGAAAAATGAGGCTATAAGCAATCATGCATAAAAGAGATCAAAGAAACTCAAATACTTTCATGGATATAAAAAGAGACCGATCTGATCATAAACTCAAAGTTCATCGGATCCCAAGAAACACACCGCAAAAGAGTTACATCATATGGATCTCCAAGAGACCATTGTATTGAGAATCAAGAGAGAGAGAGAGGAAGCCATCTAGCTACTAACTACGGACCCGAAGGTCTACAAAGAACTACTCACGCATCATCAAAGAGGCACCAATGGAGGTGGTGAACCCCATCCGAGATGGTGTCTAGATTGGATCTGGTGGTTCTGGACTATGCGGCGACTGGATCAGTAGTTCGTCGACTCCCCTAGGGTTTTGGGAATATTGGGGTATTTATAGAGCAAAGAGGCGGTCCGGGGGGCACTTGAGGTGGGCACAACCCACCAGGGCGCGCCTGGGCCTCCTAGCGCGCCCTGGTGGGTTGTGCTCCCCTCAGGGCACCCCCAGGCACAGCTAGAGCCCATTACGTTCCTTCGGGTCCAAAAAAATCTCCGTAAAGTTTTGTGGCATTTGGAATCCATTTGATATTGGTTTTTTGCGATGTAAAAAACATGGAAAAAACAGCAACTGGCACTTGGCACTATGTCAATAGGTTATTACCAAAAAATAATATAAAATGATTATAAAACATCCAAGATTGATAATATAACAGCATGGAACAATAAAAAATTATAGCATTGGAGACGTATCAGCATCCCCAAGCCTAACTCCTACTCGTCCTCGAGTAGGGAAGTGATAAAAACATAATTTTTGATGTGGAATGCTGCCTAACATGTCATATCATATTCTTTTCTTTACAGTATGGACATTTGGACTTTTATATTGTTCAAAGCAGTAGTCTAGTTTTGACATGATAATTTAAATACTCAAGCATATCAACAACCAACCATATCTTTCAAAATATCAATGCTAAAATAAGTTATCCCTAGCCCATCATGCTCATCCATTGATCCATTCATGAAACACACTCGCATATTAGCTACACCCAGTACTCAAGTACGATCATATTGCCTCCTAGCTGGTGCTTTTATAAGAGAAGATGGAGACTCAAATTCAAAAATAAAAATTGCATAAAGTAAAAGAAAGGCGCTTCGCAGACGGAAGTCGGGATTTGTAGAGGTGCCAGAGCTCAAAGCAAAAATCTTAGAGATAGAAACATTTTGGGAGGTGTATCCATCCCACCAAAGAAAACGACTCAGAGTTCCCAATACTTTCCATGCTTAGATATATCATAGGCGGTTCCCAAACAGAAAATAAAGTTTATTCCTTTTTCCACCATACTTTCACTTTCCATTGCTAGCCGTATCCACGGTTGCCCTCCATACCAACACTTTCTAAGGAATTTATTATTTAACAACATAAAGTAAATTGATTTTTTCATTTCGGGATCGGTCATCCCTAATACCTTTGCTTACTCTCATGCAATGACGAGTGAATAAACACTCATCGTGAGAATAACAAATATAGCATGGAAAATATTAGCCACCCCTCACCGCTCTGCGAGCTAAACGAACACACAAAATAGAAGTTTATTTTTGAAAATTAGAGATGGCACATGCAAATTTGCTTAGAGCGACAAAGGAATACCCCATATAGGTAGATATAGTGGACTCATGTGGCAAAACTGGTTTAAAGGATTTTGGATGCACAAGTAGATATCATACTTAGTGCAAAATGAAGGCTAGCAAAAGATTGAGAAGCGACCAACCAAGAAATAGATAATCTCATAAGCAAGCATTAAGCATAACTAACAGCAAATAATGCACCATAAGTAGGATATAATCTCATTGCATGACTATTGACTTTCGTGCTTGCATAGGGAATCACAAACCTTAACACCAATATTCTTACTAAAGCATAACTACTCATCAAGATGACTCACATATCACATCATCATATCTCAAAACTATTACTAAGAATCAAGTTTACTTTGTCCAATGATCTTCATGAATTTTTTTATTATATCCTTCTTGGATATCTATCACTTTGGGACTAATTTTCATGTGTTGCTTTTCATAAGCTCAATCAAATATAAGTGAAGATCATGAGCATAATATTTCTTTCTCTCAAATTAATTTAAGTGAAGCAAGAGAGAATTTCTTGATAATTTTACTAACTCTCAAATAAATCTAAGTGAAGCAAGAGACCATTTCTTCAAAAATACTAACCACACCGTGCTCAAAAAGATATAAGTGAAGCACTAGAGCAAGTCCATAGCTCAAAAAGATTTAAGTGAAGCAAATAGAGCAATTCTAACAAGTCATGACATAATTTTGGCTCTCTCAAATAGGTGTGTACAGCAAGGGATCAAGACTTAAAACACAAAATAAACAAGCAAAGACTCATATCATACAAGATGCTCCAAGCAAAACACATAGTATGTGATGAATAAAAATATAGCTTCAAGTAAAATACCGATGGTCATTAGAAGAAAGAGGGGATGCCACTCAGGGGCATCCCCAAGCTTGGTTGGTTGCTCATTTTTGGATAATAGCTTGGAATGCTAGGGAATCCCCAAGCTTAGGCTCTTGTACTCCTTACTCCTTCATCCATCGTAAGATAACCCAAAACTTGAAAACTTCAATCACACAAAACTCAACAAAACCTTCGTGGGATCCGTTAGTATAAGAAAATAAGTCACTAATATAAGTGCTGTATCAAACCAATTCATATTTTGTTGCATTATATCTACTGTATTACAACTTTTCTATGGCAAAAACTCATCAAAGAAAACCATAGAGCCATCAAAATAAGCACACAACACAAAGAAAATAGAATCTGTCAAAACAGTGTGTAGCAATCTGACTATTTCGAATACTTCTGTAACTCCAAAAATTCTAAAAAATTAGGACGACCTGAGAAATTTGCATATTGATCTACTGCAAGTGGAATGGGTGTTTTCGCTCTATAGCAAAACATGAGAATTATTTTCATGAGCGCAAACGTTTCTGTTTTTTCAACAAGATCAAACAACTACTCCCTCCGTTCCCAAATATTTGCCTTTCTAGACATTTGAAATGGTTAAAACATACGAATGTATGTAGACATATTTTAGAGTGTGGATTAATTCATTTTGCTTCGTATGTAGTCATTTGTTGAAATCTCTAGAAAGACAAATATTTAGGAACGGAGGGAGTATAACCCAAGAAGATTATAAAGGCTTTACTTGGCACAAACACTAACTAAAACTTTAAAAACACAATCATAACAGTAGCATAATTATGCCAACACTCAAAAACAGGAAGCAAAAAGCGAAAATAATTTTTATTCATTGGGCTGCCTCCCAACAAGCGTTATAGTTTTATGCCCTTAGCTAGGCATAAAGCAAGGGTCTAAGTTTTGTCATCTTTCTTCTTATCCTTCTTAGAGGTGTTTTCATCATGGGGTTTTGTAAACACAGCATAAAACATATTATCCATAGAAACCTTAGCATTCCCAAGTTGATGTTTATCATACCCCTTTTGATTTCCTGCAACAATCCAAGAGTAATGTTGACTAACATTATTGAAAACATGTTGGATTATATCTAGAACGGGGATTTTCTTTTTAATATTATCATCAAAGATTTTATTATCCCCAAGCAAATGTCTTAAAGCATAGTCACTATTGTAAATAATTTCATCTATCATAGGTTTTTCACGATTCACACCATAAAAATCAAAGATTTCCCTAGCATCCCGTATTATGTGGTCAAACTCATTCATAAGAACGATAGTTGCCAACTTTTTAGCCCTAGGATTTTTTATAATGGTAAGCTCAAAAAAACAATCTTTGCAAAGTAGGATGTGTACAAATAAATTTACTTTCAAGTTTCAGAACTAGTGCTAAAATAGCATCCGCATGAGATCTAGTAGTTTTACGTATAGGAGCATCATCAATACTTAGATTCCCAACACAATTGAAAAATTCTTGGATACTTCCTTTTCCGATAACGTTCCCTTGCCCCAAGATAAAAGTTTTAGCATCCAGATTGCCCGTATGTCCAATCTGAGGAGTTAGGCCATCATCTATTGGCGCCATACCAAAATCACTCATGATTTCAAGCAAAGGATAGATCTGACGAGCAAACGGCAAATGGAAAAGGAGGGGCGAATAAAATGGCAAATTTTTGTGAAGTGGGGGAGAGGAAAATGAGAGGCAAATGGCAAATAATGTAAATTGCGAGCAGATGCGATTTGTGATTTGGAACCTGGTGTATGTTGAAGATCCTCTACGGCAATGGCGCCAGAAATTCCTTTTGATGTCGCTTGAAGCTACGTCGGTATTTCCCCAAAGAGGAAGGGATGATGCAGCACAGCAGCGGTAGGTATTTCCCTTAGATGTGAAACCAAGGTTATCGAACCAGTAGGAGAACCAAGCAACACAACGTAAACAACACCTGCACACAAATAACAACTTCTCGCAACCCGACGTGTGATGACCCATAAGTGTAGGGGATTTATCATAGCCTTTTCAGTAAGTAAGAGTGTCGAACCCAACGAGGAACAGAAGGAAATGATAAGCGGTTTTCAGCAAGGTATTCTCTGCAAGCACTGAAATTATCGGTAACACATAGTTTTGTGATAAGGTAATTTGTATCGAGTAACAAGTAATAAAAGTATATAAGGTGCAGCAACATGGCCCAATCATTTTTGTAGCAAAGGACAAGCCTGGAAAAACTCTTATATAAAGGAAAGAGCTCCCGAGGACACATGGGAATTATCATCAAGCTAGTTTTCATCACGTTCATATGATTCGCCTTCGGTACTTTGATAATTTGATATGTGGGTGGACCGGTGCTTGGGTACTGCCCTTACTTGGACAAGCATCCCACTTATGATTAACCCCTATTGCAAGCATCCACAACTACAACAGAAGTATTAAGGTAAACCTAACTATAGCATGAAACATATGGATCCAAATCAGCGCCTTACAAAGCAACTCATAAACTAGGGTTTAAGCTTCTGTCACTCTAGCAACCTATCATCTACTCATTACTCCCCAATGCCTTCCTCTAGGCCCAAACAATGGTGAAGTGTCATGTAGTCGACGTTCACATGACACCACTAGAGGAGAGACAACATACATCTCATCAAAATATCGAACGAATACCAAATTCACACGACTACTTATAGCAAGACTTCTCCCATGTCCTCAAGAACAAACATAACTACTCACAAATCATATTCATGTTCATAATTAGAGGGGTATTAATATGCATAATGGATCTAAACATATGATATTCTACCAAGTAAACCAACTAGGATCAACTACAAGGAGTAATCAACACTACTAGCAACCCACAGGTACCAATCTGAGGCTTTAGAATAAAGATTGGACACAAGAGATGAACTAGGGTTTGAGATGAGATGGTGCTGGTGAAGATGTTGATGGAGATTGACCCCCTCCCGATGAGAGGATCGTTGGTGATGACGATGGTGATGATTTCCCCCTCCCGGGGGGAAGTTTCCCCGGTAGAGCAGCTCCGCCGGAGCCCTAGATTGGTTCTGCCAAGGTCCCGCCTTGTGGCGGCGGAGTTTCGTCCCGTAAGGTTGCTTATGATTTTTTCCTCGACGAAAGACTCCATATAGCAAAAGATGGACATCAGAGGGCCACCGGGGGGCCCACGAGGCAGGGGGCGCGCCCAGGGGGTAGGGCGCGCCCCCACCCTTGTGGATGGTGGGTGGCCCCCTCTGGTATTTCTTTCGCCCAATATTTTTTGTATATTCTAAAATGTGCTCCTGTGAAGTTTCAGGACTTTTGGAGTTGTACAGGACAGGTCTCTAATATTTGCTCCTTTTCCAGCCCAGAATACCAGCTGCCGACATTCCCCCTCTTCATGTAAACCTTGTAAAATAAGAGAGAATAGGCATAAGTATTGTGACATAATGTGTAATAACAGCTCATAATGCAATAAATATTGATATAGAAGCATGATGCAAAATGGACGTATCAACTCCCCCAAGCTTAGACCTTGCTTGTCCTCAAGCGAAAGCCGATATCGAAAAATATGTCCACATGTTTAGAGATAGAGGTGTCGATAAAAATAAAATACGGACATGAGGGCATCATGATCATTCTTAGAACAACAGCTTATATAATTATTGTCATATGATCTCTTATGCTAAAGTAACAATTCTTTCACAGTTTCAAGTATGAATCATAAACTTCATTGAAAACTAACAAACTATAATCTTAGTCATTAAAGCAATTGCAATTTATCATAACATTGGAAAGAGTCAATATAAGATCTTTTCAGCAAGTCCACATACTCAACTATCATTTAGTCTTTCACAATTTCTAACACTCACGCAATATTTATGGGTATGAAGTTTTAGCCGGACACAGAAAAAGATGGGGGCTTATAGTTTTGCCTCTCAACTTTTTACCTCAAGGGTAATGTCAACAATAATAGTTCATGAAAACTCACATCCAATTAGCTATATATATCCAAATCTTTCCAACACATTGTGCTTGCTAAAGGATAAAATGTAAAAAGGAAAGGTGAAGATCACCGAACATGTTGGATGATCCAAGACAATATAATTTATTTCAGGTGTAAGAAAACATAACCCATTACGTTGTCTTCCTTGTCCAACCTCAACTATTTAGCATGTCATATTTTAATGAATGCTCACAATCATAAAAGATGTCCAAGATAGCATATTTATATTTGAAAACCTCTCTTTCTTTATTATTTCCTATTAATTGCAACGATGACCAAAACTATGTTTGTCAACTCTCAACAACTTTTATTCATCATACTCTTTATATGTGAAGTCATTACTCTCCATAAGATCCACGTGATCCCTTTATTTCTTTTTATTTGTTCTCTTTTATTTTATTCCTTCAAGATCATAGCAAGATAATCAGGCCCTTGACTCAACACTAATCTTTATTATATATAGCTCACAGACAAGATTACATAGAAGGACCATAAAGCAAACTCAAAACTAGATCATACTTAAACTTTATTCTAATAGATCAAGATATAACCAAAAGGATCAAATTAAGAAAAAGGTAAAGGTAAAAGTGTGATGGTGATACGATACCGGGGCACTTCCCCAAGCTTGGCAGTTGCCAAGGGGGGTGCCCATACCCATGTGTTTATGTCTCCTTCTTCAGGGGTGGTGATGTGATATTCTTGGCGATGATGCCCTTCAGGATACGATTCTCTTCCTCGAGCTTATTGACTTGTTGCTTGAGGTCCATTATTTCCTTATGGAGCTTGCCCGTGATGGCTAAAGCTCCTTGCACCTAAGGATGTTGCATAGCTGCGGTAGAACAAGTAACACTCTTTTTCATATTTTCATAAGAAAGAAATCTAACATTGGAAGGGATGACCGAGTTTGGAATAGCTGAGCTCGGTAGTTCCCCCATCGTGAATCCAGCTCGGAAATGAGAAGTAACTTCTTCACCCTCCTCCATGGCATCTATCCTTTTCAAGTCAGCCTCCATCTCTTCCTCAGTTGATGGCCCAAAGTGATTAGCATTGATGTTTGCTCCTGGCCCCGGTGTCGGATGAGACACCTGACACTCCCTGACTAACTCTGAGAAGACATCTTGCTCTAAATCTGCAACAAAAATAGCTCGAAACAAAAATTGAGGATGTTTGCGTGATATGGTGGTCAAAACCTTCGGGAGATTATATAATGAATTTTTACCGACCGAAAGAAGTATCGTGCAAGAAAACAGAGTCCGGAGAGCACACGAGGTGCCCACGAGGCAGGGGGCGCACCCAGGGGGTAGAGCGTGCCCTCCATCCTCGTGGAAGCCTCATGTCCTTTCCAGACTACTTCTTATTTTTCTATTTTCTTAAATATTCCAAAACGGAGAAAAATTGCTATTAGAATTGTTTTGGAGTCGGTTTACTTACCGTACCACATACCTCTTCCTTTTGGAGTCTATAACATTCTGGAAAGTGTCCCTTATCTATTCCTCCGGGGTTATGGTTTCAATAACATTAGTTTCAACATTTATGGGATTACCTAAGATATAATGTTTGGTTCTTTGACCGTTCACCACCCTCAGATTTGTGCCTTCAAAGTTGTTGATTTTTATGGCACCGGAACGATAGACCTCCTCAATGACGTAAGGACCTTCCAATTTAGAGAGGAGTTTGCCTGCAAAAAACCTAAACGAGAGTTGTATAACAATACATAATCACCTACATTGAACTCACGCTTTTGTATCCTTTTGTCATGCCATCTTTTAACTTTTTCTTTAAACATTTTGGCATTCTCATAGGCTTGGGTTCTCCATTCATCAAGTGAGCTAATGTCAAAAAACCTCTTCTCACTGGCAAGTTTAAAATCATAATTGAGCTCTTTAATGGCCCAATATGCCTTATGTTCTAGTTCAAGAGTTAAGTGACATGCTTTTCCATAAACCATCTTATATGGAGACATACCCATAGGATTCTTATATGCAGTTCTATTGTCCCATAATGCATCATCAAGTTTATTGGGCCAATTCTTTCTAGATCTATTAACAGTCTTTTGCAAAATTAATTTAAGCTCTCTATTACTCAATTCTACTTGACCACTAGACTGTGGATAACAAGGAGATGCAATCCTATGGTTAACATCATACTTAGCAAGCATTTTACGAAAAGCACCACAAATAAAATGTGAACCACCATCACTCATTAAGTATCTAGGGACTCCAAACCTCGAAAAAATAACTTCTTTAAGCATCTTAATAGAGGTGTTATGATCAGCACTACTAGTTGGAATAGCTTCTACCCACTTAGTAACATAATCAACAGCAACTAAAATATGTGTGTACCCATTAGAGGAAGGAAACAGTCCCATATAATCAAAGCCCCAGACATCAAATGGTTTAATAACAAGTGAATAATTCATAGGCATTTCTTGACGTCTACTAATATTACCAATTCTTTGACATTCATCACAAGATAAAACAAACTTACGGGTGTCCTTGAAGAGAGTAGGACAATAAAAACCGGATTGCAATACCTTATGTGCATTCCTATCTCCAGCATGGTGTCCTCCATAAGCCTCGGAGTGACACTTGCATAGCATCTGTTCCTGTTCATGCTCAGGTACACAACGTCTAATAACACCATCTACTCCTTCTTTATAAAGATGTGGGTCATCCCAGAAGTAATGTCGTAAATCATAGAAGAACTTTTTCTTTTGCTAGTATGTGAAGCTAGGTGGTATAAATTTAGCAACAATATAATTAGCATACCATCGAGCAGTACAAGAAGCATTTATGACAGCTAATTGTTCATCAGGAAAGCTATCATCAATAGGTAGTGGGTCATCAAGAACATTCTCTAACCTAGACAAGTTGTCTGCAATGGGGTTCTTAGCTCCCTTTCTATCAACAATATGCAAATCAAATTCTTGTAGCAAGAGAACCCATCTAATAAGTCTAGGTTTAGCATCTTTCTTTTCCATAAGATATTCAATAGCAGCATGATCAGTGTGAATAGTTACTTTAGAATCAACAATATAAGGTCTGAACTTATCACAAGCAAACACAACTGCTAAAAATTCTTTTTTAGTAGTAGCATAATTTCTTTGAGCACTGTCTAGAGTTTTACTAGCATATTGAACAACATTTAATTTCTTATCAATTCTTTGTCCTAGAACAGCCCCTACAGCATAATCACTAGCATCAAACATAATTTCAAACGGTAAATTCCAATCAGGAGGCTGGACAATAGGTGCAGAAATCAAAGCTTTCTTAAGTATTTCAAATGCTTCTACACAATCATCATCAAAGAAAAAAGGAACATCTTTTTGTAAGAGATTAGTCAGAGGCCGAGAAATTTTAGAGAAGTCCTTAATGAACCTCCTATAAAAACCTGCATGACCAAGGAAACTTCTTATACCTTTAATGTCCTTAGGACACGGCATATTTTCAATAGCATGAACCTTAGCTCTATCAACTTCAATACCTCTTTCAGAAATTTTATGCCCCAATACAATACCTTCATTAACCATAAAGTGGAACTTCTCCCAATTCAAGACAAGATTAGTTTCTTCACATCTCTGCAAAACTCGATCAAGGTTGCTCAAGCAATCATCAAAAGAAGTTCCATAAACCGAAAAATCATCCATGAAAACCTCAACAATCTTCTCACAAAAGTTAGAGAATATAGCAGTCATGCATCTTTGAAAAGTAGAAGGTGCATTGCATAAACCAAAAGGCATATGTCTATACGCAAAGGTATCAAAAGGGCAAGTAAAAGTTGTCTTTTCTTGATCCTCTTTTGACACAGGTATTTGAGAGAAACCAGAATAACCATCTATAAAGCAAAAATGTGTATGTTTGGATAATCTTTCTAGCATTTGATCAATAAAAGGTAAAGGATAATGATCCTTTTTAGTAGCTTTATTTAATTTGCGGAAATTAATTACCATTCTATAACCTGTAACAATTCTTTGTGGGATCAATTCATCTTTATCATTAGGAACAACAGTAATACCTCCATTCTTAGGGACACAATCGAAAGGGCTTACCCACTGACTATCAGCAACAAGATAAATTATACCTGCCTCTAGAAGCTTTAGTATTTCTTTTCTTACCACTTCTTTCATCTTAGGGTTTAACCGTCGTTGGTGATCAACAACCGGTTTCGCGTCTTTGTCCAATTTTATTTTGTGTTGGCAGAGAGTGGGACTAATGCCCTTAAGATCATCAAGAGTATATCCAATAGCAGCACGATGCTTCTTCAAAGTTTTCAATAATTTATTTTCTTCATACTCTGAAAGTTAGCACTGATAATAACAGGATATATCTCTTTCTCATCAAGATAAGCATATTTAAGAGTATCAGGCAATGGCTTAAGCTCAAACACATGATCTTCCAATGCCCTTTCAGCAAAAACTACTGGTCCAAAATAGGGATCATGTGGGAAGACTCTGGATCCAGACTGCACTGGATAAGTAACGCCTATAATGATTGGAATAAACCCATGTTCATGGAAATCTTCTTACAAGCAGCTTGGAGCATATGGAAAGAAAGGAATAACAAACACTTTAGAGGCATCCCTCCAACTTACCACAGCTGGCTTGATAGGTTCAAACAAGATTTCACCCTCCTCCAATACAGAACCATAGTAGACTTGAGAGACTTTATTCTCTCTTTTGTAAACAACCTTTCACCCCGCTAGTTAGTCCAGGACTTGGATAGATCACACTCTCCCCCAAAGTGGAGGATGAGATGCTTGTAAATATGACTTGTACAGTGTACCCTACTTTTTGAGTAATACAAACACAGTGGGAGCCTCTCCCACTGTATAATTTCTCAAAAAAATGTTTAAGCTCAAACACGGGATCACCCTTGGGTGGAGGAGGACCCCCCTAGGATTTCAACAGGCAAGTTGTGTTTCAAAATAGGTCCCTGTTTAAAGAATACTTCATCTATTTCCCTTCTTTCATTCATAAACATACCATTTTCATGGTATAGCAAATATTGTTCTAAAGGATCTCTAGGAGGCACGGCAATAGAAGCAACACCAGTAATTTCATCTTTACTAGGCAATTCTTTATCATGGGGTTGTCTATGAAACTTAGCAAAATTAAACTCATGAGACATATCCCCTAAACCAACAAAAACAATATCCTTATTGCAATCTATCTTAGCATTAATAGTTTTCAAGAAGGGTCTACCAAATATAATGGGACAAAAGTTATCTTGTGGGGAACCAAGAACAAGAAAATCAGCAGGATATTTTGTTGGAGAACGTTGCAGAAAACAAAAAAAATTCCTACTCGTTTCACCAAGATCATCTAGGAGTTCATCTAGCAACGAGTCACGAGATGCATCTACATACCTTTGTAGATCGCGTGCGGAAGCGTTCAACGAACGGGGATGATGTAGTCGTACACAACGTGATCCAAATCACCGATGACCAGCGCCGAACGGACGGCACCTCCGCGTTCAACACACGTACGGGACGGGAGACGTCTCCTCCTTCTTGATCCAGCAAGGGGGAAGGAGAGGTTGACGAAGATCCAGCAGCACGACGGCGTGGTGGTGGATGCAGGGCGTCGCAGCAGCAGGGCTTCGCCTATACTACGAGGAAGAGAGACGTAACGGGGAGAGAGGGAGGCGCCAGAGGCTGGTGTCAAGTCCCTCCTCTCCCCCACTATATATAGGGGTGCCAAGGGGGGGGGCGCCGGCCCTAGTAGATGGAATCTACTGGGGGGGGCGGCGGCCTAGTGTGGGGCTTGCTCCCCAAGGCAAGGGGGCGCCCCACCTAGGGTTTCCCCTTAGCCCTAGCCGCATGGGCCCCCTAGGGGCTGGCGCCCCAGCCCACTATGGGCTGGGTTCCCTCCTATTTAAGCCCATGGGGCCCTCCGGGATAGGTGGCCCCACCCGGTGGACCCCCGGGACCCTTCCCGTGGTCCCGGTACAATACCGGGTACCCCGAAACTTGTCCCGATGGCCGAAACTGCACATCCTATATATAATTCTTTACCTCCGGACCATTCCGGAACTCCTCGTGACGTCCTGGATCTCATCCGGGACCCCGAACAACATTCAGGTTACTGCATATACTTATCTTCACAACCCTAGCGTCACCGAACCTTAAGTGTGTAGACCCTACGGGTTCGGGAGACAAGCAGACATGACCGAGACGACTCTCCGGTCAATAACCAACAGCGGGATCTGGATACCCATGTTGGCTCCCACATGCTCCACGATGATCTCATCGGATGAACCATGATGTCGAGGATTCAATCAACCCCGTATGCAATTCCCTTTGTCAATTGATATATTACTTGCCCGAGATTCGATCATCGGTATCCCAATACCTCGTTCAATCTCGTTACCGGCAAGTCACTTTACTCGTACCGTAATGCATGATCCCGTGACCAGACACTTGGTCACTTCGAGCTCATTATGATGATGCATTACCGAGTGGGCCCAGTGATACCTCTCCGTCATACGGAGTGACAAATCCCAGTCTTGATCCGTGTCAACCCAACAGACACTTTCGGAGATACCCGTAGTATACCTTTATAGTCACCCAGTTACGTTGTGACGTTTGGTACACCCAAAGCACTCCTACGGTATCCGGGAGTTACACGGTCTCATGGTCTAAGGAAAAGATACTTGACATTGCAAAACTCTAGCAAACGAACTATACGATCTTTATGCTATGTTTAGGATTGGGTCTTGTCCATCACATCATTCTCCTAATGATGTGATCTCGTTATCAATGACATCTTATGTCCATAGCCAGGAAACCATGACTATCTGTTGATTAACGAGCTAGTCAACTAGAGGCTTACTAGGGACATGTTGGTGTCTATTATTCACACATGTATTACGATTTCCGGATAACACAATTATAGCATGAATAAAGACAATTACCATGAACAAGGAAATATAATAATAAGGCTTTTATTATTGCCTCTAGGGCATATTTCCAACAGTCTCCCACTTGCACTAGAGTCAATAATCTGGTTACATTGTGATGAATCGAACACCCATGGAATTCTGGTGTTGATCATGTTTTGCCCTAGGGAGAGGTTTAGTCAACGGATCTGCTACATTCAGGTCCGTATGTACTTTACAAATATCTGTGTCTCCATTCTGAACATTTTCACGAATGGAGTTGAAGCGACGCTTGATATGCCTTGTCTTCTTGTGAAACCTGGGCTCCTTGGCAAGTGCAATAGCTCCAGTGTTGTCACAGAAGAGCTTGATCGGCCCCGACGCATTGGGTATGACTCCGAGGTCGGTGATGAACTCCTTCACCCAGATTGCTTCATGTGCTGCCTCCGAGGCTGCCATGTACTCCGCTTCACATGTAGATCCCGCCACGACGCTCTGCTTGCAACTGCACCAGCTTACTGCCCCACCATTCAAAATATACACGTATCCGGTTTGTGACTTTGAGTCATCCAGATCTGTGTCGAAGCTAGTGTCGACGTAACCCTTTACGACGAGCTCTTCGTCACCTCCACAAACGAGAAACATCTCCTTAGTCCTTTTCAGGTACTTTAGGATATTCTTGACCGCTGTCCAGTGTTCCTTGCCGGGATTACTTTGGTATCTTCCTACCAAACTTACGGCAAGATTTACATCAGGTCTGGTACACAGCATGGCATACATAATAGAACCTATGGCTGAGGCATAGGGGATGACACTCATCTCTTCTATTTCTTCTGTCGTGGTCGGACTTTGAGCCGAGCTCAATTTCATACCTTGCAGTACAGGCAAGAATCCCTTCTTAGACTGATCCATATTGAACTTCTTCAATATCTTATCAAGGTATGTGCTTTGTGAAAGACCTATGAGGCGTCTTGATCTATCTCTATAGATCTTGATGCCTAATATATAAGTAGCTTCTCCAAGGTCCTTCATTGAAAAACTCTTATTCAAGTAGGCCTTGATGCTGTCCAAGAGTTCTATATCATTTCCCATCAAAAGTATGTCATCTACATATAATATGAGAAATGCTACAGAGCTCCCACTCACTTTCTTGTAAACATAGGCTTCTCCATAAGTCTGCATAAACCCAAACGCTTTGATCATCTCATCAAAACGAATGTTCCAACTCCGAGATGCTTGCACCAGCCCATAAATCGAGCGTTGGAGCTTGCATACCTTGTCAGCATTCTTAGGATCGACAAAACCTTCCGGCTGCATCATATACAATTCTTCCTTAAGGAAACCATTAAGGAATGCCGTTTTGACGTCCATTTGCCATATTTCATAGTCGTAAAACGCGGCAATTGCTAACATGATTCGGACAGACTTCAGCTTTGCTACCGGTGAGAAAGTCTCATCGTAGTCAACCCCTTGAACTTGTCGGTAACCCTTAGCGACAAGCCGAGCCTTATAGATGGTCACATTACCATCCGCGTCTGTCTTCTTCTTAAAGATCCATTTATTTTCTATGGCTCGCCGTTCAACAGGCAAGTCAGTCAAAGTCCACACTTCGTTTTCATACATGGATCCTATCTCGGATTTCATGGCTTCTAGCCATTTGTCGGAATCCGGGCCCGCCATCGCTTCTTCATAGTTCGAAGGTTCACCGTTGTCTAACAACATGATTTCCAAGACAGGGTTGCCGTACCACTCTGGTGCGGAACGTGTCCTTGTGGACCTTCGAATTTCAGTAGGAGCTAGATCAGAAGTATCTTGATCATTATCATTAACATCCTCTCTAGTCGGTGCTGGCACCCCAGGAACATTTTCTTGAGTTGCGCCATTTTCCGGTTCAAGAGGCAATACTTCATCTAGTTCTACTTTCCTCCTACTTACTTCTTTCGAGAGAAACTCCTTCTCTAGAAAGGATCCATTCTTGGCAACAAAGACCTTGCCTTCGGATCTGAGGTAGAAGGTATACCCAATAGTTTCTTTAGGGTATCCTATGAAGACGCATTTTTCCGACTTGGGTTCGAGCTTTTCAGGTTGAAGTTTCTTGACATAAGCATCGCATCCCCAAACTTTTAGAAACGACAACTTAGGTTTCTTCCCAAACCATAATTCATACGGTGTCGTCTCAACGGATTTCGACGGAGCCCTATTTAAAGTGAATGCGGCAGTCTCTAAAGCATAGCCCCAAAAAGATAGCGGTAAATCGGTAAGAGACATCATAGACCGCACCATATCTAATAGAGTGCGATTACGACGTTCGGACACACCGTTGCGCTGAGGTGTTCCAGGCGGCGTCAGTTGTGAAACTATTCCACATTTTCTTAAGTGTGTGCCAAATTCATGACTCAAGTATTCTCCTCCACGATCTGATCGTAGAAACTTGATTTTCCTGTCACGTTGATTCTCAACCTCACTCTGAAATTCCTTAAACTTTTCAAAGGTTTCAGACTTGTGTTTCATTAAGTAGACATACCCATATCTACTCAAGTCATCAGTGAGAGTGAGAACATAACGATAGCCACCGCGAGCCTCAACACTCATTGGACCGCACACATCAGTATGTATGATTTCCAATAAGTTGGTTGCTCGCTCCATTGTTCCTGAGAACGGAGTCTTGGTCATTTTACCCATGAGGCATGGTTCGCACGTGTCAAATGATTCATAATCAAGAGACTCTAAAAGTCCATCTGCATGGAGCTTCTTCATGCGTTTGACACCTATGTGACCAAGGCGGCAGTGCCACAAGTATGTGGGACTATCATTATCAACCTTACATCTTTTGGTATTCACACTATGAACATGTGTAGCATTACACTCGAGATTCATTAAGAATAAACCATTCACCATAGGAGCATGACCATAAAACATATCTCTCATATAAATGGAACAACCATTATTCTCGGATTTAAATGAGTAGCCATCTTGAATTAAACGAGATCCCGATACAATGTTCATGCTCAAAGCTGGCACTAAATAACAATTATTGAGGTTTAAAACTAATCCCGTAGGTAAATGAAGAGGCAGCGTGCCGACGGCGATCACATCGACCTTGGAACCATTCCCGACGCGCATCGTCACCTCGTCCTTCGCCAGTCTCCGTTTATTCCGCAGCTCCTGCTTTGAGTTACAAATGTGAGCAACTGCACCGGTATCAAATACCCAAGAGCTACTACGAGTACTGGTTAGGTACACATCAATTACATGTATATCACATATACCTTTTGTTTTGCCGGCCTTCTTGTCCGCTAAGTATTTGGGGCAATTCCGCTTCCAGTGACCACTTCCCTTGCAATAAAAAAACTCAGTCTCGGGCTTGGGTCCATTCTTTGGCTTCTTCCCGGCAGCTTGCTTGCCGGGCGCGGCAACTTCCTTGTCGTCCTTCTTGAAGGCTTTCTTACCCTTGCCCTTCTTGAACTTAGTGGTTTTATTGACCATCAACACCTGATGTTCCTTCTTGACTTCTACCTCTGCTGATTTCAGCATAGCAAATACTTCAGGAATGGTCTTTTCCATCCCCTGCATATTGAAGTTCATCACAAAGCTCTTGTAGCTCGGTGGAAGCGACTAGAGTATTCTGTCAATGACCGCATCATCCGGGAGATTAACTCCTAGCTGAGTCAAGCGGTTATGTAATCCAGACATCGTGAGTATGTGCTCACTGACAGAACTGTTTTCCTCCATCTTACAGCTGAAGAACTTGTCGGAGACCTCATATCTCTCGACCCGGGCATGAGCTTGGAAAACCATTCTCAGCTCTTCGAACATCTCATATGCTCCATGTCTCTCAAAACACTTTTGGAGCCCCGGTTCTAAACTGTAAAGCATGCCGCACTGAACGAGGGAGTAGTCATCGGTACGTGCCTGCCAAGCGTTCATAACGTCTTGTTCAGCAGGGAGGACAGGTGCGTCACCCAGCGGTGCTTGTAGGACATAATCTTTCTTGGCAGCTATGAGGATGATCCTCAGGTTCCGGACCCAGTCCGTGTAGTTGCTGCCATCGCCTTTCAGCTTGGTTTTCTCTAGGAACGCGTTGAAGTTGAGGACTACGTTGGCCATTTGATCTACAAGACATATTGTAAATATTTTAGACTAAGTTCATGATAATTAAGTTCATCAAATCAAATTATTTATGAACTCCCACTTAGATAGACATCCCTCTTCTAGTCATCTAAGTATAACATGATCCGAGTTAACTAGGCCGTGTCCGATCATCACGTGAGACGGACTAGTCAATGTCGGTGAACATCTTCATGTTGATCGTATCTTCTATACGACTCATGCTCGACCTTTCGGTCTTCTGTGTTCCGAGGCCATGTCTGTACATGCTAGGCTCGTCAAGTCAACCTAAGTGTTTGCATGTGTAAATCTGTCTTACACCCGTTGTATGTGAACGTTAGAATCTATCACACCCGATCATTACGTGGTGCTTCGAAACAACGAACTGTCGCAACGGTGCACAGTTAGGGGGAACACTTCTTGAAATTATTATGAGGGATCATCTTATTTACTACCGTCGTTCTAAGTAAACAAGATGCAAAACATGATAAACATCACATGCAATCAAATAATAAACGTGACATGATATGGCCAATATCACATAGCTCCTTTGATCTCCATCTTGGGGCTCCATGATCATCTTGTCACCGACTTGACACCATGATCTCCATCATCATGATCTCCATCATCGTGTCTCCATGAAGTTGCTCGCCAACTATTACTTCTACTACTATGGCTAACGTGTTTAGCAATAAAGTAAAGTAATTTACATGGCGTTTCTCAATGACACGCAAGTCATATAAAAGAATAAAGACAACTCCTATGGCTCCTGCCGGTTGTCATACTCATCGACATGCAAGTCGTGATTCCTATTACAATAGCATGAACATCTCATACATCACATATAGATCATTCATCATTCATCACAACTTTGGCCATATCATATCACAAAGCACTTGCTGCAAAAACAAGTTAGACGTCCTCTAATTGTTGTTGCAAGTTTTACGTGGCTGAATTAGGGTTCTAGCAAGAACGTTTTCTTACCTACGTGAAAGCCACAACGTGATTTGTCAACTTCTATTTACCCTTCATAAGGACCCTGTTCATCGAATCCGCTCCAACTAAAGTGGGAGAGACAGACACCCGCCAGCCACCTTATGCAACTAGTGCATGTTAGTCGGTGGAACCGGTCTCACGTAAGCGTACGTGTAAGGTTGGTCCGGGCTGCTTCATCCCACAATAACGCTGAAGCAAGAAAAGACTAGTAGCGGCAAGAAAGTTGACAAATCCATGCCCACAACAAATTGTGTTCTACTCGCGCAAAAGAACTACGCATAGACCTAGCTCATGATGCCACTGTTGGAGAACGTTGCAGAAAACAAAAAAATTTCCTACTCGTTTCACCAAGATCATCTAGGAGTTCATCTAGCAACGAGTCACGAGATGCATCTACATACCTTTGTAGATCGCGTGCGGAAGCGTTCAACGAACGGGGATGATGTAGTCGTACACAACGTGATCCAAATCACCGATGACCAGCGCCGAACGGACGGCACCTCCGCGTTCAACACACGTACGGGACGGGAGACATCTCCTCCTTCTTGATCCAGCAAGGGGGGAGGAGAGGTTGACGAAGATCCAGCAGCACGACGGCGTGGTGGTGGATGCAGGGCGTCGCAGCAGCAGGGCTTCGCCTATACTACGAGGAAGAGAGACGTAACGGGGAGAGAGGGAGGCGCCAGAGGCTGGTGTCAAGTCCCTCCTCTCCCCCACTATATATAGGGGTGCCAAGGGGGGGGCGCCGGCCCTAGTAGATGGAATCTACTAGGGGGGGGGGCGGCCTAGGGTGGGGCTTGCTCCCCAAGGCAAGGGGGCGCCCCACCTAGGGTTTCCCCTTAGCCCTAGCCGCATGGGCCCCCTAGGGGCTGGCGCCCCAGCCTACTATGGGCTGGGTTCCCTCCTATTTCAGCCCATGGGGCCCTCCGGGATAGGTGGCCCCACCCGGTGGACCCCCGGGACCCTTCCGGTGGTCCCGGTACAATACCGGGTACCCCGAAACTTGTCCCGATGGCCGAAACTGCACATCCTATATATAATTCTTTACCTCCGGACCATTCCGGAACTCCTCGTGACGTCCTGGATCTCATCCGGGACCCCGAACAACATTCGGGTTACTGCATATACTTATCTTCACAACCCTAGCGTCACCGAACCTTAAGTGTGTAGACCCTACGGGTTCGGGAGACAAGCAGACATGACCGAGACGACTCTCCGGTCAATAACCAACAGCGGGATCTGGATACCCATGTTGGCTCCCACATGCTCCACGATGATCTCATCGGATGAACCACGATGTCGAGGATTCAATCAACCCCGTATGCAATTCCCTTTGTCAATCGATATATTACTTGCCCGAGATTCGATCGTCGGTATCCCAATACCTCGTTCAATCTCGTTACCGGCAAGTCACTTTACTCGTACCGTAATGCATGATCCCGTGACCAGACACTTGGTCACTTCGAGCTCATTATGATGATGCATTACCGAGTGGGCCCAGTGATACCTCTCCGTCATACGGAGTGACAAATCCCAGTCTTGATCCGTGTCAACCCAACAGACACTTTCGGAGATACCCGTAGTATACCTTTATAGTCACCCAGTTACGTTGTGATGTTTGGTACACCCAAAGCACTCCTACGGTATCCGGGAGTTACACGATCTCATGGTCTAAGGAAAAGATACTTGACATTGCAAAACTCTAGCAAACGAACTATACGATCTTTATGCTATGTTTAGGATTGGGTCTTGTCCATCACATCATTCTCCTAATGATGTGATCTTGTTATCAATGACATCTTATGTCCATAGCCAGGAAACCATGACTATCTGTTGATTAACGAGCTAGTCAACTAGAGGCTTACTAGGGACATGTTGGTGTCTGTTATTCACACATGTATTACGATTTCCGGATAACACAATTATAGCATGAATAAAGATAATTACCATGAACAAGGAAATATAATAATAAGGCTTTTATTATTGCCTCTAGGGAATATTTCCAACATATTTAGCTTTCCCACACAAGACTTCAACATCTCTAACAATCCCAACCGGTGAAATAGTATCTCTATTGGCAAGCTTAATTGTAACATCAATTTCTTCTAACTCAGCAGGTGCAATATCATGCATAATTTCTTTATATAAGGAATGAGGTATTGCACTTACACTAGCACCCATATCACATAAGTCATGATAACAATGATCTCCTATCTTAACAGAAATAACAGGCATGCCTACAACATGTTTATGTTTATTTTTAGTATCGGGTCTAGCAATTCTAGCAGCTTCATCACAGAAGTAAATAACATGCCCATCAATATTATCGGCCAAGAGATCTTTAACCATAGCAACACTAGGTTCAACTTTAATTTGCTCAGGGGGAGTAGGTGTTCTAGCATTACTCTTACGAACCACAGTTGAAGCTTTAGCATGATCCTTTATTCTAACAGGGAAAGGTGGTTTCTCAATATAAGTAGTGGGAACAACATGATCATTATAAGTGATAGTCTTTTCTTCAACTTTAATAGGTGCAACTACTTTTACTTCAATGGGAGGATTATATTTAAACCACTTTTCCTTAGGGAGATCAACATGAGTAGCAAAGGATTCACAGAAAGAAGCTACTATCTCAGAGTCAAGTCCATATTTAGTGCTAAATTCACGGAAAGCATTGGTATCCATAAAAGATTTAACACAATCAAACTTAGGTGTTATACCTGACTCCTTACCTTCGTCGAGATCCCAATTTTCAGAGTTGCATTTAATTCTTTCCAATAAATCCCATTTGAATTCAATAGTCTTCATCATAAAAGAACCAATACAAGAAGTATCGAGCATGGAGCGATTATCGAGAGAAAGGCGACCATAAAAATTTTGAATAATAATTTCTCTTGAGAGCTCATTGTTGGGGCATGAATATAACATTGACTTAAGCCTCCCCCAAGCTTGAGCGATGCTTTCTCCTTCGCGAGGCCAAAAATTATATATATAATTACGATCACGATGAACAAGATGCATAGGATAAAACTTCTGATGAAATTCCAATTTCAATCGGTTATAGTTCCATGATCCCATATCATCACATAGCCTAAACCATGTCAATGCCTTTCCCTTAAAAGTTAAAGGGAATACCTTCTTCTTGATAACATCCTCGGGCATACCTGCAAGCTTAAATAATCCACAAACTTCATCCACATAGATTAGGTGCCAATCGGGATGCAATGTTCCATCCCATGTAAAAGGATTAGCTAGCAGTTTCTCTTTCATACTCGAAAGAATTTCAAAGTAAACATTTTCAGTAGGTTCAGTAGGTTGAGGAGCAACTCTTTGCTCTATTGGTCAGGGTGAAGATACCCTGAACAAGCCCCTCAAAGGATTATGTTCCATAGTAACAAGTGAAAGTAAATTTCAGCACACTATATAAATTTTTCCTTACCAAAATCCACCTACCAAGGGCGCTTCACTCCCCGGCAATAGTGCCAGAAAAGAGTCTTGATGACCCACAAGTGTAGGGGATCTATCGTAGCATTTTCGATAAGTAAGAGTGTCGAACCCAACGAGGAGCAGAAGGAAATGAGAAGCGGTTTTCAGCAAGGTATTCTCTGCAAGCACTGAAATTATAGGTGATAGATAGTTTTGTGATAAGATAATTTGTAACGAGCAACAAGTAACGAAAGTAAATAAAGTGCAGCAAGGTGGCCCAATCCTTTTTGTAGCAAAGGACAAGCCTGGACAAACTCTTATATGAAGGAAAGCGCTCCCGAGGACACATGGGAATTATCGTCAAGCTAGTTTTCATCACGTTCATATGATTCGCGTTTGGTACTTTGATAATTTGATATGTGGGTGGACCGGTGCATGGGTAATGCCCTTACTTGGACAAGCATCCCACTTATGATTAACCCCTATTGCAAGCATCCGCAACTACAACAGAAGTATTAAGGTAAACCTAACCATAGCATGAAAGATATGGATCCAAATTAGCCCCTTACGAAGCAACTCATAAACAAGGGTTTAAGCTTCTGTCACTCTAGCAACCCATCATCTACTCATTACTCCCCCAATGCCTTCCTCTAGGCCCAAACAATGGTGAAGTGTCATGTAGTCGACGTTCACATGACACCACTAGAGGAGAGACAACATACATCTCATCAAAATATCAAACGAATACCAAATTCACATGACTACTTATATCAAGACTTCTCCCATGTCCTCAGGAACAAACGTAACTACTCACAAATCATATTCATGTTCATAATCAGAGGGGGTATTAATATGCATAATGGAACTGAACATATGATCTTCCACCAAGTAAACCAACTAGCATCAACTACAAGGAGTAATCAACACTACTAGCAACCCACAGGTACCAATCTAAGGCTTTAGAACAAATATTGGATACAAGAGATGAACAAGGGTTTGAGATGAGATGGTGCTGGTGAAGATGTTGATTGAGATTGACCCCCTCCTGATGAGAGGATCGTTGGTGATGACGATGGTGATGATTTCCCCCTCCCGGAGGGAAGTTTCCCCGACAGAACAGCTCCGCCGGAGCCCTAGATTGGTTCTGCCAAGGTTCCGCCTCATGGCGGCGGAATTTCGTCCCATAAGCTTTCTTATGATTTTTTTCTCGACGAAAGACTCCATGTAGCCAAAGATGGGCATCAGAGGGCCACCAGGGGGGCACGAGGCAGGGGGCGTGCCCAGGGGGTAGGGCGCGCTCCCCACCCTTGTGGACGGTGGGTGGCCCCCTCCGGTACTTCTTTCGCCCAATATTTTTTATATATTCTGAAACGTGCTCCCGTGAAGTTTCAGGACTTTTGGAGTTGTGCAGAATAGGTCTATAATATTTGCTCCTTTTCCAGCCCAGAATTCCAGCTGCCGGCATTCCCCCCTCTTCATGTAAACCTTGTAAAATAAGAGAGAATAGGCATAAGTATTGTGACATAATGTGTAATAATAGCCATTAATGTAATAAATATTGATATAGAAGCATGTTGCAAAATGGACGTATCGACGTGTTAAAGGGGTTGTCAATCCCTTCCGGGGTACGGCGCCTCAAGATAGGCAAACAGACGTGAGGTAAATTTGTAGTAGATTGATAGATCGAACGCCAAATAAAATAAATAAGAATAAATTGAAGCAAGGTATTTTTGGGTTTTTGGTTTAGTAGATCTTAAAATAAAAGGAAAATAAAATAGATCGCAAAGGCAAATAGTATGAGAAAGAGACCCGGGTGCCCTAGGTTTCACTAGTGGCTTCTCTCGAGAAAAATAGCAAGGGACGGTGAACAAATTAATGTTGGGCAATTGATAGAAATTCAAATACTCATGACGATATCCAGGCAATGATCATTATATAGGCATCACATCCAAGATTAGTAGACCGACTCCTGCCTGCATCTACTACTATTACTCCACACATCGACCGCTATCCAGCATGCATCTAGTATATTATGTTCATGGAGAAACGGAGTAATGCAATAAGAACGATGACATGATGTAGACAAGATCTATCTATGTAGAGATAGACCCCTCCATTTTATCCTTAGTAGCGACGATACATACATGTCGGTTCCCCTTCTGTCACTGGGATCAAGCACCGTAAGATCGAACCCCCTACAAAGCACCTCTTCCCATTGCAAGATAAATAGATCAAGTTGGCCAAACAAAACCCAAATATTAGAGAAGAAATACGAGGCTATAAGCAATCATGCATAAAGAGATCAAAGAAACTCAAATACTTTCATGGATATAAAAAGAGATAGATCTGATCATAAACTCAAAGTTCATCGGATCCCAACAAACACACCGCAAAAGAGTTACATCATATGGATCTCCAAGAGACCATTGTATTGTGAATCAAGAGAGAGAGAGAGAGAGGAAGCCATCTAACTACTAAATACGGACCCGAAGGTCTACAAATAACTACTCATGCATCATCGAAGAGGCACCAATGGAGGTGGTGAACCGCATCTGAGATGGTGTCTAGATTGGATCTGGTGGTTCTGAACTCTGCGGCGGCTGGATCAATAGTTCGTCAACTCCCC
This sequence comes from Triticum monococcum, assembly GCA_034509565.1. NCBI lineage: Eukaryota > Viridiplantae > Streptophyta > Magnoliopsida > Poales > Poaceae > Triticum > Triticum monococcum. Next base: position 532,767,385 of record CM067844.1, read on the forward strand.
TAGGGTTTTGGGAATATTGGGGTATTTATAGAGCAAAGAGGTTGTCCGGGGGGCACCCGAGGTGGGCACAACCCACCAGGGCGCGCCTGGGCCAGGGGCGCCCTGGGGGGTTGTGCTCCCCTCGGGGCACCCCGAGGCGCAGCCAGGGCCCATTATGTTCCTTCTAGTCCAAAAAAATCTTTGTAAAGTTTCATGGCATTTGGACTCCGTTTGATATTGATTTTTTGCGATGTAAAAAACATGGAAAAACAGCAACTGGCACTTGGCACTATGTCAATAGGTTAGTACCCAAAAAATGATATAAAATGACTGTAAAATGATTATAAAACATCTAAGATTGATAATATAACAACATAGTATAATAAAAAATTATAGATACATTGGAGATATATCAGCCCTCACATTGACCAGCGCGCGAAGGCCAGGAGTGCTCCTGGGACGCGGCTCTGTTGAGCCCTGGGTTATTGATGGAGATGCCCAGCTCATTGTCCTCGCCAGGAGAGGGAGCCGCGCCATGTGGTAGGCGGTGGTCGCCACGCATGGCTCTCGCTTCCTGAAGCTCCTCGGTCGCTTTGGTGATGAACTCCTGAGCACCTGGCACCCCGTGCCTTGTGCTCCCGTGGGGGAAGCGCGCGACGAAGCATGCCTCCATGTGGTGCCCGAGTGCCTCCCTCGTGACGTTGGCTAAGTCAGAGGCCCTCCAGAAGAGAGCCCCCGAGCCCAGCCTGAGGAGGGCGCTGGGCGTGCCTTCCTATGCATGAGAGGGAGGCGCCCCATCCGTGGGCGCAGATCCTGAGGTGGTACCGCTGGAGACACTGCTATCCTGAGGCTCTTGGCGGAGCAACCTCTTCTTCTTCTTGGGGATGGCCTCAGGGGGATAGACGACGCCTTCGTTGTCTGGGTCTTCGATCGCCGCAGCCTGGTAAGCGCGCTCGAGAGATCACACCGCGCCCTTCTCCTCGCAGACGATCGTGATGATGTCGCGGTTCCTTGGCGTCTTGAGGATGTTGTAGCCATGGTGGGTCACCGCCATGAACTTGGCCAGGGCCGGATATCCTAGGATGGCATTGTACGGGAGGCGGATGTGAGCGACGTCGAAGTTGATGAGCTCGGTGCGGTAGTTGTCGCGTTGGCCGAAGGTGACAGGGAGGCGGATCTGCCCTATCGGGGTGGTGGAACCGTCGGTCACTCTTGAGAAGGGCTTAGTGGGCTGCAGCTGATCATATGGCACTTGGAGGCGGTCGAACTTCTAGATGTAAAGAACATTGAGCCTCGCACCACCATCAATGAGGGTCTTGGTGACAAGGACATTGCTGACGATGGGCGAGCAAAGCATTGGGAGGGCGCCGGCAGTTGCTGCGCACTTGAGCTGGTCGAACGAGCTGAAGGTGATGGTTGATATGTCTCCAACGTATCTATAATTTTTGATTGTTCCATGCTATTATATATTCTGTTTTGGATGTTTAATGGGATTTATAAAACACTTTTATATTATTCTTGGGACTAACCTACTAACCCAAGGCCCAGTGCAAATTGTTGTTTTTTGCCTATTTTAGTGTTTCGCAGAAAAGGAATATCAAACAGAGTCCAAACAAAATGAAACCTTCGGGAGCGTGATTTTTGGAACAAACGTGATCCAGAGGACTTGGAGTGGACGTCAAGCAACCAACAAGGATGCCACGAGGCAGGGGGCGCGCCCTCCCCCCTCATGGGCCCCTCATGGCTCAACCGACCTACTTCTTCCTCCTATATATACTCATATACCCTGAAAACATCCACGAGCACCATGAAACCCTATTTCCACCGCCGCAACCTTTTGTATCCAAGAGATCCCATCTTGGGGCCTTTTCTGGAGCTCCGCCGGAGGGGGCATCAATCACGGAGGGCCTTTACATCAACTCCACGGCCCCTCCGATGATGTGTGAGTAGTTTACTTCAGACCTTCGGGACCATAGTTATTAGCTAGATGGCTTCTTCTCTCTCTTTGGATCTCAATACAAAGTTCTCCTCGAACTTCTTGGAGATCTATTCGATGTAACTCTTTTTTGCGGTGTGTTTGTCGAGATCCGATGAATTGTGGGTTTATGATCAAGTCTATTTATGAACAATATTTGATTCTTCTCTGAAATCTTTTTTGTATGATTGGTTATCTTTGCAAGTCTCTTCGAATTGTCGGTTTCGTTTGGCCTACTAGATTGATCTTTCTTGCAATGGGAGAAGTGCTTAGCTTTGGGTTCAATCTTGCGGTGCTCGATCCCAGTGACAGAAAGGGAAACGACACGTATTGTATTGTTGCCATCGAGGATAAAAATATGGGGTTTATATCATATTGCTTGAGTTTATCCCTCTACATCATGTCATCTTACCTAGTGCGTTACTCTGTTCTTATGAACTTAATACTCTAGATGCATGCTGTTTAGCGGTCGATGTGTGGAGTAATAGTAGTAGATGCATGCAGGAGTCGGTCTACTTGTCACAGACGTGATGCCTATATACATGATCATGCGTAGATATTCTCATATTATTCGCTTTTTTATCAATTGCTCGACAGTAATTTGTTCACCCACCGTAATACTTATGCTATCTTGAGAGAATCCACTAGTGAAACCTATGGCCCCCGGGTCTATTCTCCATTATATTAATCTTCCGTCAACTAGCTATTTCTATTACCTTTTATTTTTCAATCTTTAATTTTAATCTTTATCATAAAAATACCAAAAATATTATCTTGTCATCTCTATCAGATCTCACTCTCGTAAGTGACCGTGAAGGGATTGACAACCCCTTTATCGCGTTGGTTGCGAGGTTCTTATTTGTTTGTGTAGGTACGAGGGACTTGTGTGTGGCCTCCTACTGGATTGATACCTTGGTTCTCAAAAACTGAGGGAAATACTTACACTACTTTGCTGCATCACCCTTTCCTCTTCAAGGGAAAACCAATGCTTAAGAGGTAGCAAGAAGAATTTCTGGCGACGTTGCCTGGGAGTCTTCGCACAAGTCAAGACATACCAAGTACCCATCACAAACTCTTATCCCTCGCATTACATTATTTTCCATTTGCCTCTCATTTTCCTCTCCCCCACTTCACCCTTGCCGTTTTATTCGCCCTCTTTTTTCGTTCCCCTTCTCTTTTCTAGTTCGTCTCTTTTTGCTTGTTTCTTGTTTGCTTGTGTGTTGGATTTCTTGCTTGTCACGATGGCTAAAGATAATACTAAATTGTGTGAATTTTCCAATACCAACAATAATGATTTTGTTTTCACTCCGATTGCTCCTCTTACCGATGCCGAATCTTGTGAAATTAATGCTGCTTTGTTGAATCTTGTCACGAAAGATCCGTTTTCCGGCCTTCCTAGTAAAGATGCCGCTACCCATCTAAACAAATTTGTTGATTTGTGTGATATGCAAAAGAAGAAAGATGTGGATAATGATATTGTTAAACTAAAGCTATTCCCGTTTTCTCTTAGAGATCATGCTAAAACTTGGTTTTCGTCTTTGCCTAAAAATACTATCGATTCATGAAATAAGTGCAAAGATGCTTTTATCTCTAAGTATTTTCCTCCCGCTAAGATCATCACTCTTAGAAACGATATTATGAATTTTAAGCAACTTGATCATGAACATGTTGCACAAGCTTGGGAGAGGATGAAATTAATGATACGTAATTGCCCTACTCATGGTTTGAATCTTTGGATGGTTATACAAAAAATTTATGCCGGATTGAATTTTTCTTCTAGAAATCTTTTAGATTCGACCGCGGGAGGCACTTTTAAGGAAATCACTTTAGGAGAAGCTACTAAACTTCTAGATAATATTATGGTTAATTATTCTCAATGGCATACTGAAAGATCTACTAATAAAAAGGTGCATGCTATAGAAGAAATCAATGTTTTGAGTGGAAAGATGGATGACCTTATGAAATTGTTTGCTAATAAGAGTGTTTCTTCTGATCCTAATGATATGCCTTTGTCTACTTTGATTGAGAATAATAATGAATCTATGGATGTGAATTTTGTTAGTAGGAACAATTTTGGTAATAACGCGTATAGAGGTAATTTTAATCCTAGGCCGTTTCTTAGTAATTCCTCTAATAATTATGGTAATTCCTACAACAATTCTGATGGAAATTATAATAAGATTCCCTCTGATTTTGAATCTAATATTAAAGAATTTATTAGTTCGCAAAAGAGTTTCAATGCTTTGATTGAAGAAAAATTGTCTAAGATTGATGAGTTGGCTAGGAACGTGGATAGAATTTCTCTTGATGTTGATTCTTTGAAACTTAGATATATTCCACCTAAGCATGATATCAATGAGTCTCTCAAAGCTATGAGAATTTCCATTGATGAGTGCAAAGAAAGAACCGCAAGGATGTGTGCTAAAAAAGATTTCTTTGTGACAGCGTGTTCTTCTAGTTTCCATGATAATAATGATGAAGATCTAAAAGTTATTGATGTGTCCTTATTAAATATTTGTTTTGCAATTTGAATCTTGATAATGATGGGACTGGAGATGGGTCAACTCTAGTTAGAAGGCGTCCCAATGATTCGGAGTTTTTAGATCTTGATGCAAAAATTAATAAAAGTGGGATTGGAGAGGTCAAAACTTTAAATAGCAATGAACCCACTATCTTGGATTTCAAGGAATTTAATTATGATAATTTATCTTTAATCAATTGTATTTCCTTGTTTCAACCTGTGCTAAATTCTCCGCATGCTTATAGTCAAAATAAAGCTTTTACTAAACATATTGTTGATGCTTTAATGCAATCTTATGAAGAAAAGCTTGAATTAGAAGTTTCTATCCCTAAAAAACTTTATGATGAGTATGAAACTACTATGAAAATTAAAATTAAATATCATGAATGCTATGCTTTTGTGTGATTTGGGTGCTAGTGTTTCCACGATTCCTAAAACTTTGTGTGATTTGCTAGGTTTCCGTGAATTTGATGATTGTTCTTTAAACTTGCATCTTGCGGATTCCACCATTAAGAAACCTATGGGAAGAATTAATGATGTTCTTATTGTTGAAAATAGGAATTATATGCCCATAGGTTTCATTGTCCTTGATATAGATTACAATCCTACATGTCCTATTATTCTTGGTAAACCTTTCCTTAGAACGATTGGTGCAATTATTGATATGAAGGAAGGGAATATTAGATTCCAATTTCCGTTAAGGAAGGGAATGGAACACTTTAATAGAAAGAAAATTAAACTACCTTATGAATCTATTATGATAGCCACTTATGGATTGCATACCAAAGATGATAATACCTAGATCTATCCTTGCTTTTATGCCTAGCTAGGGGCGTTAAACGATAGCGGTTGTTGGGAGGCAACCCAATTTTATTTTTGTTTCTTGCTTTTTGATTCTGTTTAGTAATAAATAATTCATCTAGCCTCTGTTTAGATGTGGTTTTATGCTTTTAATTAGTGTTTGTGCCAACTAGAACCTTTGGGAAGACTTGGGGAAAGTCTTTGCGATCTTGCTGTAAAAAACAGAAACTTTAGCACTCACAAGATTTACTGCCATTTTTTACTGGAGAGTGCTATTTAGTTAATTAGTTTTGCAGATGATTAATAGATAAATTCCTCATGTCCATCAATTTATTTTAGAATTTTGGGGTTCCAGAAGTATTCGAAACGTACAGATTACTACAGACTGTTCTGTTTCTAACAGATTCTGTTTTTCGTGTGTTGTTTGCTTATTTTGATGAATCTATGGCTAGTAATAGAGTTTATGAACCATAGAAAAGTTGGAATACAGTAGGTTTAACACAAATATAAATAAATAATGAGTTCATTACAGTACCTTGAAGTGGTGGTTTGTTTTCTTTTACTAACGGAGCTCATGAGATTTTCTGTTTAAGTTTTGTGTTGTGAAGTTTTCAAGTTTTGGGTAAGGATTTAATGGATTATGGAACAAGGAAAGGCAAGAGACTAAGCTTGGGGATGCCCAAGGCACCCCAAGGTAAAATCCAAGGACAACCAAAAGCCTAAGCTTGGGGATGCCCCGGAAGGCATCCCCTCTTTCGTCTTTGTCCATCGGTAACTTTACTTGGAGCTATATTTTTATTCACCACATGATATGTGTTTTGCTTGGAGCGTCTTGTATGATTTGAGTCTTTTCTTTTTAGTTTACCACAATCATCCTTGCTATACACACCTTTTGGTAGAGACACACATGAATTGGAATTTATTAGAACATTCTATGTGCTTCACTTATATCTTTTGAGCTAGATAATTTTGCTCTGGTGCTTCGCTTATATCTTTTAGAGCATGACGGTGGTTCTATTTTATAGAAATAATTGATCTCTCATGCTTCACTTATATTATTTTGAGAGTCCCTTATAACAGCATGGTAATTTTATTTGGTTATAAATTTTAAATACTAAGAGAAGTTAGATGCTTGATAGTTGTTTTGAGATATAAAGGTGGTAATATTAGAGGTGTGCTAGTTGAGTAATTGTGAAATTGAGAAGTTTGATACTTGATGTTTTGAGATATGAGGATGGTGATATTAAAGTTGTGCTAGTTGAGTAGTTGTGAATTTGAGAAATACTTGTGTTGAAGTTTGCAAGTCCCGTTGCATGCACGTATGGTAAACGTTGTGTGACAAATTTGAAGCATGAGGTGTTCTTTGATTGCTTTCCTTATGAGTGGCGGTCGGGGATGAGCGATGGTCTTTTCCTACCAATCTATCCCCCTAGGAGCATGCGTGTAGTGCTTGGTTTTGATGACTTGTAGATTTTTGCAATAAGTATGTGAGTTCTTTATGACTAATGTTGAGTCCATGGATTATACGCACTCCCACCCTTCCATCATTGCTAGCCTCTTCGGTACAGTGCATTGCCCTTTCTCACCTTGAGAGTTGGTGCAAACTTCACTGGTGCGTCCAAACCCCGTGATATGATATGGTCTATCACACATAAGCCTCCTTATATCTTCCTCAAAACAGCCACCATACCTACCTATTATGGCATTTCCATAGCCATTCCGAGATATATTGCCATGCAACTTTCCACCGTTCCATTTATTATGACACGCATCATCATTGTCATATTGCCTTGCATGATCATGTAGTTGACATCGTATTTGTGGCAAATCTACCATGCTTAATTTTTCATACATGTCACTACTGATTCATCGCAATCCCGGTACACCGCCGGAGGCATTCACATAGAGTCATATTTTGTTCTAAGTATCGAGTTGTAATTCTTGAGTTGTAAGTAAATAAAAGTGCGATGATCATCATTAGAGCATTATCCCATGTGAGGAAAGGATGATGGAGACTATGATTCCCCCACAAGTCGGGATGAGTCTCCAGACGAAAAAAGAGGCCATAAAAAAAGAAAGAAAAGAAGGTCCAAACAAAAAAATGAGAGAAAAAGAGAGAAGGGAGCATGTTACTATCCTTTTCCACACTTGTGCTTCAAAGTAGCACCATGATCTTCATGATAGAGAGTCTCTTATTTTGTCACTTTCATATACTAGTGGGAATTTTTCATTATAGAACTTGGCTTGTATATTCCAATGATGGGCTTCCTCAAATGCCCTAGGTCTTTGTGAGCAAGCAAGTTGGATGCACACCCACTTAGTTTCTTTGATGAGCTTTCATATATTTATAGCTCTAGTGCATCCGTTGCATGGCAATCCCTACTCCTTGCATTGACATCAATCGGTGGGCATCTCCATAGCCCATTGATTAGCCGCGTCAATGTGAGACTTTCTCCCTTTTGTCTTCTCACACAACCTCAATCATTATATTCTATTCCACCCATAGTGCTATGTCCATGGCTCCCACTCATATATTGTGTAAAAGTTGAAAGAGTTTGAAAACGATAAGTATGAAACAATTGCTTGGCTTGTCATCTGGGTTGTGCATGATGAGAGCATTTTGTGTGATGAAAATGAAGCATGGCCAAACTATATGATTTTGAAGGGATAAGCTTTCTTTGGCTATGTTATTTTGATAAGACATAATTGCTTGGTTATCATACTTGGAGTATTATTATTTTTATGTCAACTTTAAACTTTTATCTTGAATCTTTCAGATCGGAACATTAATGCCACAATAAAGAAATTTAAATTGAAGAATATGCTAGAAAGCATTCCACATCAAAAATTCTGTTTTTATCATTTACCTACTCGAGGACGAGTAGGAATTAAGCTTAGGGATGCTTGATACGTCTCCAACGTATCTATAATTTTTTATTGTTCCATGCTATTATATATTCTGTTTTGGATGTTTAATGGGCTTTATTATACACTTTTATATTATTTTTGGGACTAACCTATTAACCCAAGGCCCAGTGCAAATTGTTGTTTTTTGCCTATTTCAATGTTTCGCAGAAAAGGAATATCAAACGGAGTCCAAACAGAATGAAACCTTTGGGAGCATGATTTTTGGAACAAACATGATCTAGAGGACTTGGAGTGGACGTCAAGCAACCAACGAGGAGGCCACGAGGCAGGGGGCGCACCCTCCCCCCTTGTGGGCCCCTCGTGGCTCAACCGACCTACTTCTTCCTCCTATATATACTAATATACCCTGAAGACATCCAGGAGCACCATGAAACCCTATTTCCACCACCGCAACCTTCTGTACCCAAGAGATCCCATCTTGGGGCCTTTTCCGGAGCTCCGTCGGAGGGGGCATCGATCACGGAGGGCCTCTACATCAACGCCATGGCCCCTTTGATGATGTCTGAGTAGTTTACTTCAGACCTTCAGGACCATAGTTATTAGCTAGATGTCTTCTTCTCTCTCTTTGGATCTCAATACAAAGTTCTCGTCGATCTTCTTGGAGATGCATTTGATGAAACTCTTTTTGCGGTGTGTTTGTCGAGATCCGATGAATTGTGGGTTTATGATGAAGTCTATCTATGAAAAATATTTGATTCTTCTCCGAAATCTTTTATGTATGATTGGTTATCTTTGCAAGTCTCTTCGAATTATCAGTTTGGTTTGGCCTACTAGATTGATCATTCTTGCAATGGGAGAAGTGCTTAGCTTTGGGTTCAATCTTGCGGTGCTCGATCCCAGTGACAGAAAGGGAAACGACATGTATTGTATTGTTGCCATCGAGGATAAAAAGATGGGGTTTATATCATATTGCTTGAGTTTATCCCTCTACGTCATGTCATCTTACCTAATGCGTTACTCTGTTCTTATGAACTTAATACTCTAGATGCATGTTGGATAGCGATCGATGTGTGGAGTAATAGTAGTAGATGCAGGAAGGAGTCGGTCTACTTGTCACGTATGTGATGCCTACATACAATCATGCCTAGATATTCTCATAATTATTGACTTTTCTATCAATTGCTCGACAATAATTTGTTCACCCATCGTAATACTTATGCTATCTTGAGAGAAGCCACTAGTGAAACCTATGGCTCCCGGGTCTATTCTCCATTATATTAATCTTCCGTCAACAAGCTATTTCTATTACCTTTTATTTTGCAATCTTTACTTTTAATCTTTATCATAAAAATACCAAAAATATTATCTTATCATCTCTATCAGATCTCACTCTCGTAAGTGACAGTGAAGGGATCGACAACCCCTTTATCGCGTTGGTTGCGAGGTTCTAATTTGTTTGTGTAGGTACGAGGGACTTGTGTGTGGCCTCCTACTGGATTGATACCTTGGTTCTCAAAAACTGAGGGAAATACTTACGCTATTTGCTGCATCACCCTTTCATCTTCAAGGGAAAACCAACGCAGTGCTCAAGAGGTAGCCATGGTGCACTTGGACCACCTGAGCAGACGTGTGGCCTCGTTCACCTCATGAGCGAACTGCTTGAAGATGTGTTGGGAGGCTAGGGCATGAGTGCCACCCAAGATGCAGGCGATGGCTCGAGGCTCCTAGAAGCCCCCAGCCCCCTCGTCCTGGTGGTGGTCATCATTCCTTCTTGGTGGTGGTGGTAGCGGAGGGAGGCCGGCATTGCCCTGAGGGTGGTCCTCATGAGGCTGGTCCCTCCAGGCGCCCTCGCGAGGCTAGCCTTGCCAGTGATTCTCACGAGGCTGGTCGTGCCACTCCTGGCGGGGGCCACGGTCGTCCCAACGCCCCCCACTTCTGCCTCCTCCGCGACCGTAGCCACGATCGTTGCGCTCAGGGCGACGACGAGGCGCCCGACGTGGATGGCCCTGAGCTCCTAACAGTCATTGGTATTGTGGCTGTGCATGTTGTGGAAGATGCAAAATGGACGGCTGCCCTTGGACGACTCTGGGTGGTCGTAGCCGTGCTTCATCTCTGGTTCAACCGTAAGCATGGCAGCCCCCCTGCGCTTCACATCCTTGGCCTTGTCCTTCTTGTCTTCTGGGTCGGCCGCCAGGAGCTCGAGGAGGGAGAGGCGCCCTTCCTTAGCTCTCACGCATTTGGTAGCCATGTTGAACATCTCTAGAGCCATGCACAGGTCCTCGTGGATGGCGAGCTCCTCCTTCATCTTGCCATCACGGACGCCATCAGAGAATGCCGAGATGATGGCTTTGTTCGTAACCTTGGGGATCTTGAGGCAAACGCCGTTGAAGCGCTGGATGTACTTCTGCAGGGTCTCCCTTGGATGCTGCTTGATGCGCTGTAGGTCTCCCACGGCAGGCAGGCGGTCGGGAGTGCCCTAGAAGTTGGCAACGAAACGCTCGTGCATCTCGCCCAGGAGGAGATCAATCCCACGGGTAGGTTCAGGAGCCACGAGCGCGTGATACGTCTCCGTCGTATCTACTTTTCCAGACACGTTTACCCTTGTTTTGGACTCTAACTTGTATGATTTGAATGGAACTAACCCGGACTGACGCTGTTTTCAGCAGAATTGCCATGGTGTTATTTATGTGCAGAAACAAAAGTTTTCGGAATGACCTGAAACTTCACGGATATTATTTTTGGAAATAATAAAAAATAATGGCAAAAGATCAAGACCAGGGGGCCCACACCCTAGCTACGAGACTGGGGGCGCGCCCCCCTACCTCGTGGCCCCCCTGGAGCTCCTCTGACCTCAACTCCAACTCTATATATTCGTGTTCGGAGAGAAAAAAATCAAAGAGAAAGATTCATCGCGTTTTACGATACGGAGCCACCGCCAAGCCCTAAACTCTCTCGGGAGGGCTGATCTGGAGTCCGTTCGGGGCTTCGGATAGGGGAATCCGTCGCCATCGTCATCATCAACCATCCTCCATCACCAATTTCATGATGCTCACCATCGTGCGTGAGTAATTCCATCATAAGCTTGCTAGACGGTGATGGGTTGGATGAGATTTATCATGTAATCGAGTTAGTTTTGTTAGGGTTTGGTCCCTAGTATCCACTATGTTCTGAGATAGATGTTGCTTTGACTTTGCTAAGCTTAATGCTTGTCACTAGGGCCCAAGTGCCATGATTTCAGATCTGAACCTATTATGTTTTCATGAATATATGTGAGTTCTTGATCCTATCTTGCAAGTCTATAGTCACCTACTATGTGTTATGATCCGGCAACCTCGAAGTGACAATAATCGGGACCACTTCCGGTGATGACCGTAGTTTGAGGAGTTCATGTATTCACTATGTGTTAATGCTTTGGTCCGGTACTCTATTAAAAGGAGGCCTTAATATCCCTTAGTTTCCGCTAGGACCCCGCTGCCCCGGGAGGGTAGGACAAAAGATGTCATGCAATGTAACATCCCAAAATTCTAAATTTTGGAATGTTATAATAAATAGATAGATTTGATTGATTGACTGAAAGTTAGTGAATTCGAAACTTTTTGAAAGTTAAATGAGAGGGAATAAAAGGACTTTCCCAAAAATTTCATTTTTATGCTCTCCGCGAATTCAAATACTTTCCATCACAAAACCCTGGAGAGAAGATGACATGACTTCTTCCATTTATTTAAATGACAAGGGGGTGTTGAAAATATTTGAATTTCATTTGGAAAATATTTCCACTTCTGAATCTTTATGCAACTCAATGATTTTCATGAGAGAAGATAAAATGACTTCTTCAAAATATATGAAATATGAGTTGGGAGTTTCGAAGAATCAAATTCAAAGCCCTTTTGAATTTATTTTCAATTTGGAGTTATTTGAGTTTTATTCAAATTATTTTTCTCCAAAAATAAAATATATGGAAAATAGGGTAACATGATTCCCTACATCAGAAAATTGGAGAGAAATAAATTTGAATTAATTTTGGTATTGTTTTTAAAATGATTTTTGTTGGATTTTAATATACCAGTAGCACTCTTTGAATTATTAGAATTTGTGTGCACTTTATTTAATGCTGGAAAAATGTTCATGTCGTAGAAAATATTTTTCTGAAAATCTTGATATATAATATGCCTGTATAAAGTTTTATTTTATTTTCGTTTTTTAGTTTATCGCATTCTGTAAAAAAAACTGCACCGCGCGGCCGGCCGAAGGCCTTTAGGCCCATCGCCTCTTTTCTTCTCTGTTTCTTATATTTTCGTCTACGTTTACTCCCACATTGCCTAGCCTTTGACCCCTAAGCCTCTTTTACACCAATAAATATAGACCCATAGAGCCTCCAAAAATCATCCGATTCGGGTTAAATCAATATTTTGGTTTGACTAGATTCATTTAAAAAAAATATTTCTCCTCTCCGGCGCGACTTCTGGAAATTATCTATTCTCTCCAAAGTCGTCTTTTCTCTGCCTTATAAAGTTATCTTTCTTTGTTTTTTTTCTTCTTATACCTCCGTAGTTTATTATTTTTAGACTAATATGATAAAATAATTAGATTATTAATTAGTCTACGTATTTATACGTTAGACCTTAACCGTAACTATTTTTTTTCTTTCGTAAAATAGCTTGGCCCTGATTTTTCAAATAGCCATAACTTTTTACTCGTTTATCCAAATCCAACGAAACCAACGCTCACATCTCCGTTATGATCTCCTCTATCCATTAATCCAACTCAAACATGTTTTTGAAAATTTTAAAATTTGAATTAGATCAGATTTGAATTCAAACTTCTTTTGATCATATCTTTTTATCCGTAACTCCGTTTGAGTTGATTCTTTTTGCAAATCGAAGCTCTTGACCTAAATTTTCTAATAAGGCCAAATTCACATAATTTTGGTACTGTTAGAAATTGTTTTATGTTGCAAGAGCTATTTGCTTGGTTTTGATGATTTCTGAATCGTTTTGAACTCTTACAGGGCTCTGGCATAGTTGATTAAGTCGTGCGAACTCTTACAGGGTAGACTAGCAGATGTAGGGGAAAGTAGGTGTACCGGTCTATCCAACGTAAGGTGCTAGCGCTTCTGAAAGACTATGTCTCGGTCATCCGTTTCTCAAACATCATGAAGTGCGAGAAATCCAGCGGAGGCGATCGAGTCTTGTGGGGAAAAGTGTGCAAACCTCTGCAGAGTGTACAAACTAATCATGATTAGTCGTGTCCCCGGTTATGGACATCTTGAGTATCTAGTTCTTGGATATCCTGTTGATCTCATCACGTTACTTTAATTAATTTGTTGGGTTTTAATGATGATGCTTAATTGGGATTGAGAATGCTGTCAACCATTCTCAATGTTCAACAACCACCATGATAGTTAAATAAATTATATTCCATTGTAGTAGGGAAAAATTGGCTTTTCGCAAAAACCATGTAACCATAGAGCTTTTCCACCAGCCAAATATGCATGTAGTGATAGCCTTTATTCAACATTATCTATGGTGTGAATTTGCCAGTACATTCAATGTACTGACCCGTTTTCGGGCTGCAACGTCTCATGTTGTAGGTTTCTTACGACGAGTAAGTGATACGTTAGGGTTATGATTTCTACACTCAACTATGCCGTTGGTGTTGATGGGAATCCACAACCTTGTTGTTTCCACTATATGGATTGAGGTAATAGTATTTATGTTACTTTATACATGTGATTTACCTCGGTTATAAATCCTTTGAGTACTGTGTGTGTCAGCATACCGATCCAAGGATGACACTTAAGCACAGAGACTTGATCCATTCGGGTCAGGTCGCTACATGCAAGTTCTTTTCCATAAGCATGTATGACTATATTCGGAATACATGCCTACATTACATCGATGAATTGGAGCTAGTTCTATGTCACCCTAGGTTATGACTGTTACATGATGAACCACATCCGGCATAATTCTCTACCACCGATCCATTACCTATGAGCTTTTGATATATTGTTCTTCGCTTATTTACTTTTCCGTTGCTATTGTTACAATCACTACAAAATACCAAAAAATTACTTTTGCTACCGTTAACACTACTATCATATTACTTTGGTACTAAATACCTTGCTGCAGATATTAAGTTTCCAGGTGTGGTTGAATTGACAACTCAGCTTCTAATACTTGAGAATATTCTTTGGCTCCCCTTGTGTCGAATCAATAAATTTGGGTTGAATACTCTACCCTCGAAAACTGTTGCGATCCCCTATACTTGTGGGTTATCAAGACTATTTTCTGGCGCCGTTGCTGGGGAGCATAGCTCTATTCTTTGAGTCACTTGGGATTTATATCTGTTTATCATTATGAAGAACTTGAGAGATCCAAAAACCAAGATTTATCCCTCAACTACGAGGGGAGGTAAGGAACTACCATCTAGCTCTGCACTTGATTCACCTTCGGTTTTGAGTAAGCTTGTGACACCTAAACCTGCTTCTGCTATTGATTCTGATATGTCGCATATTATTGATGATGCCACTTCTGCTATGCATGATACTTATGATGAAACTACTTCTATGCTTGATACAACTGTGCCACTTGGTGAATTTTTGATGAACAACTTGCTAGGGCTAGAGAGAATGAAATTATTGAAACTGATAATACTGATGAAACTGATTATGAAGGCTCTCCTAATAAATATGAATTACCTGTTGTGCCTCAGGGCTATGTTATGGATGAAGAAACTAAAAGAGACTTTCTTGCTTGTAATGATAGAAGTGATCTTAAGAAATTATTAGCTAAGCTTAAACAAAAAACTCTGAATGCTAGAATGAAATATGATCCTGCTTATGCTACTTCACCTATCTTTGTTACTGATAAGGATTATGAATTCTATATTGATCCTGATATAATTACTTTGGTTGAATCTGATCCTTTTTATGGCTATGAATCTGAAACTGTTGTGGCACATCTTACTAAATTAAATGATATAGCTACCCTGTTCACTAATGATGAGAGAACTCGCTACTTTTATATCCTTAAAATATTTCCGTTCTCATTAAAGGGTGATGCTAAGATATGGTTTAATTCTCTTGATCCTGGTTGTGTGTGTAGTCCCCAGGATATTATTTATTACTTCTCCGCTATATATTTCCCTGCTCATAAGAAACAAGCTGCCTCAAGGGATATATATATATAATTTTGTGCAAATTGAAGAAGAGAGTCTCCCACAAGCTTTGGGGAGGTGAGGGAGTCCTAGATTAGGGGGTCTCCGGACAGCCGGACTATCTCCATTGGCCGGACTGTTAGACTATGAAGATACAAGATTGAAGACTTCGTCTCGTGTCCGGATGGGACTCTACTTGGCGTGGAAGGCAAGCTAGGCAATACGGATATGGATATCTCCTCCTTTGTAACCGACCTTGTGTAACCCTAACCCTCTCCGGTGTCCATATAAACCGAAGGGTTTTAGTCCATAGGACAACAACCATAACATACAATCATACCATAGGCTAGCTTCTAGGGTTTAGCCTCTCTGATCTCGTGGTAGATCTACTCTTGTACTACCCATATCATCAATATCAATCAAGCAGGACATAGGGTTTTACCTCCATTAAGAGGGCCCGAACCTGGGTAAAACATCGTGTCCCCTGCCTCCTGTTACCATCCGGCCTAGACGCACAGTTCAGGACCCCCTACCCGAGATCCGCCGGTTTTGACACTGACATTGGTGCTTTCATTGAGAGTTCCTCTGTGTCATCGCCGTTAGGCTTGATGGCTCCTACTATCATCGATAGCGATGCGGTCCACGGTGAGACTTTTCTCCCCGGACAGATCTTCGTATTCGACGGCTTTGCACTGCGGGCTAATTTGCTTGGCCATCTGGAGCAGATTGAAAGCTACGCCCCTGGGCATCAGGTCAGATTTGGAAGTTTGAACTACACGGCCGACATCCGCGGAGACTTAATCTTCGACGGATTCGAGCCATAGCCGGGCGTGCCGCACTGTCGCGATGGGTATGACCTAGCTCTACCGCCGAACAGTACCCAAGAGGCTGCGCCTGCATCAGCTCCGACCCTTAGCTCGGAGCCAACTGCGCCAGTCGAGGACGGTTGGTTAGACACCGCCTCAGGGGCTGCAGTCTCAACGGCGATCGAGCCGAACACCAGCCTAACCCTCTGCTCATCCCATGACTCCAAGGTGCCGGACTCTTTTCCGGACTCCGAACCATCCGCGCCCCTGCCAATCGAATCCGATTGGGTGCCGATCATGGAATTCACCGCCGCGGATATCTTTCAACCCTCGCCCTTCGGCGACATTCTGAATTCACTAAGGTCTCTCTCTTTGTCAGGAGAGCCCTGGCCGGATTATGGCCAACATGATTGGGATGCGGATGACGAAGAAATTCGACGCCCACCCACCACCCACTTCGTAGCCACTGTCGATGATTTAACCGACATGCTCGACTTCGACTCCGAAGACATCGACGGTATGGACGACGATGTAGGAGACGAGCATGAACCAGCACCTATAGGGCACTGGAAAGCCACCTCGTCATATGACATATACATGGTGGATACACCCAAAGAAGGCAATGGCGACGGGATAGCGGAGGATGACCCCTCCAAGAAGCAACCCAAACGCCGACGTCAGCGGCGCCGCTCTAAGTCCCGCCAAAGCAAAAGTGGTGATACCGGCACAGGAGATAGTAACACTCCGGATAGTGCCGAAGAAAACAACAAACCCCTCAAGGAAGATTTAGAGCAGGAGGATGGAGGAGCCAGCTCTCCTGAGAGAGCGGCAGACGAAGAGGAGGAGGATAACAATCACATGCCCCCCCTCCGAAGACGAGGCAAGCCTTAGCAACGATGAATTCGCCGTACCAGAGGATCTCGTCGAACAAGAGCACTTCAAGCGCCGGCAAATAGCCCGAAGAAAAAGCAGCAGCAGCTTCAAGCTGATCAAGATCTGCTAGCTGACAAATGGACTGAAGTCCTCGCGGCCAAGGAATATAAACTCGAGCGCCCCTCCAAGAGTTACCCAAGGTGCAGGTTACTACCCCGACTGGAGGAAGAGGCATATGATACGGCTGATCGGCCACCTCGTGGCCGTGATAGAGAGACATTCCATGTCAGGACCCCGATCCCAAGTCACATCAATCTAGCCGGTAACACCTCATATCACTTTGCGGCCTCACGCACGGTATCCCACGGGTGTCGCCTTACCATGGCCCGGGACCGTATGTGCCTTTTGGCTCACGTATATGATAGTGTCACTAGCATCCATATGACAGAGAACCCGAGCCGACATGGCTAGTCGTGAACCCAAAGCGGCACTAACCTATGAGGACAGGCATACATGATTCACATCGAACGTGTCGGTCAGCAGCGTGTGAATCCGGGCTGTAGCACTAGGCTAACAGGACTCCAGGAACCCGGGCTATAGCAGGCTAGGCAGGATTCCGGATGTCACCGCGTTACATTTCCCTGAAGGGACAGACACAAGAACGAAGTGAAACACATGCCGGCCAGTCAAGTGTCCTGAGCAGTAGTGCTGGGCTAACAGGACTCCGGTGAACCGGGCTGTAGCGGACTACTATGGCTCATGGAAGCACTAGACTACATTTCCCCATAAGAGAGACTGCCAAGGATAAACAACTAGATTGTCGGATCCCACTCATACCAAGCATTTCAATCATACACACAATATGCCCGATATGAGTACATACAACATGGCATCACAACATAACTCTACAACTCAAGTATTTATTCATTAGGCTCCGAGGAGCGAGATATTACAAACATGGGTCTCATGACCCAACAATCATAGCATACAAATCAAGCACATGCGGAAGCTTAACTTGTCTGAGTATAGACATCTACAAATGAAGAAGGCTGAGAAGCCTGACTATCTACCAGATCCTGCTGAGGGCACAAGATCGTAGCTGAGGTATCAAGCTAAACGTTGAAGTCCACGCGGAACTACTAGCGAGACTGAAATCTCTCTGCAAAACATAAATTAAGCAAACGTGAGTACAAAGGTACTCAGCAAGACTTACATCAGAACTAGCTACATATGCATCGGTATCAACAAAGGGGGTCGTGGAGTTTAACTGCAGCAAGCCAGCTTTGACTCAGTGTCTATCTGAACTACGACTGCAAGCAACTCTTTTGAGGTGGCGCACACGAGTCCACAAATTCACCATTCAATACACCACTATGGATCCGCTCCCGTCTCCCTACGAGAAGGCCATCCATAGCACTCACACTTATCTTGCGAGTTTTAGAGTATCCACTTTCACTTGTCTATGAACTATTATAGGCAACCCAGAAGTCCTTTACCGCGGACACGGCTATTCGAATAGATCATTTATAACCCTGCAGGGGTGTACTTCGTCACACATGTTTCCACCACTTAGCATCTACACACGACATGTGCTCGGCAGACTTCAAGCGAAAACCGACATGGGTGTAGACCACGACCTGACTAACCACACAAGTCTCTAGTCCAGGTTTATCGCCTATTCAGGTTCCATCCGCAAGGAAATCCGGCCGTCCTCAACGTCCCCAAACGATGTGTACAGGGTCCCGAGACGCCAAACGGGCGCCCGGCATACCCGACCACAATGTATCTACCGCATCATAGCCCACCCCTAGGGTCAGTGCTACGCACTGCCGCCACACACATAACCTACAAACACCAGAAACTAGTTGCAACTCCTGGACAGAGGACGAGAGGGGTCAATAAGTCGAGCGGGGTCATATTTCAGGGCCCAATGTGTGGTAGTAGCTGTTTCATGGATCACAAACACAGAACTCAGTTCCTGAGGACGGTTTCAGTGAGACAACCCACCATGTACTCCTACATGGCCTCTCACCGCTACCTTTACCAAATTGTGTTCACACACTTAGCTCACACCCGTAGGACATGTTTACACACCTCCGATCCATCGCCGATGAATCAGACCTGACTCAACTCTAAGCAGTAGCAGGCATGACAAACAAGCATGAATGAGTAGGCACATCAGGGCTCAAACAACTCCTACTCATGCTAGTGGGTTTCATCTATTTACTGTGGCAACGACAGGCATGCAGAGGATAAGGGGTTCAACTACCGCAACAAGTAACAGATGAATCGTTGTTGTCCTAATGCAATAAGAGAGAGCAGGAGCGAGAGAGTGGGCTTGTATCGGAATGAACAAGGGGGTTGTGCTTGCCTGGCACTTCTGAAGATAACATTGAGTCTTCATCAGTGTCAATGATCACGGCGTCGGTACATCGTCTATCGAGAGGGGACATTTACCGGCAAACAAGGAAGAACACAATCAATGCGATGCAACAATATGATGCATGGTCATGACATTGCAATATGCTGTTGGTTGACCTAATGCAACTAGCAACAAGTTAAATGGAGTTGGTTTGAACACTAGGTTCAAATTCAAATTCAAACTATGAATTCAAATAGTGCATTATCATATTTTGGACTAAACAGTGAGGTTAAGTTGTTCAAACATGCATGAAAATGCCATAAACAGATTCCTTGAATTTTTCTGATAATT
Organism: Triticum monococcum; assembly: GCA_034509565.1. Classification (NCBI taxonomy): domain Eukaryota; kingdom Viridiplantae; phylum Streptophyta; class Magnoliopsida; order Poales; family Poaceae; genus Triticum; species Triticum monococcum. The sequence continues at coordinate 532,787,076 of CM067844.1, forward strand.
TTTCATATATAATTTATTTCATTTGGAGTTACGGTTGATTTTCTATGATTTTTAGAAGTTTTGGGCATTTTCTGAAAATAAATAAATCATTTAAGATTTATTTAAATTCCAGAAAGGAATTATTGCGTCAGCATGACCTCACAGTGACGTCAGCAGGTCAACGGCTCGGTCCAGGTCAAACCTGACATGTGGGGGGCACACGTCAGTGACACAGTCAACTAACTAAGTTAGTTAGCCCTAATTAACTGGGTTGGGCCCACTGGTCAGCGACTAACCCAACTAACCTAACTAGCTAATTAGCGCTAACTAAAGTAATTAGTCGGGCGGGGCCCGTGAGTCAGTGAGAGAGAGGGGGAGGTCAAACCGGGCAGTGGGGTCAACCCACGCCGGTCAACGGGTCAACGGTCGCCGGAGTTGCGCCGACGGCGACAAAAACCGACGACGGAGACGCTGCGGGAAGGCGCTACAGGGGGCGGTTTCGAGCGCAGTTTGGCTCGTTGGAACACCCGCGACGCAGCGCATCCAGCAGTGGTTGTGGCCGCGGCTGTGGTGGCCGGTAGCGGCAACTGCGGCGAGCGAGGCGGCGGCCGGAGCTCGGGACACACGGGCCCGGGGTTTCAGTGCGAGCTTAGAGAAACGGCGTGGCGCGTTCGCTTCCTGGGGACGCGTTGAGCATGTTGGTGATGCTAGGGCAGGCGGGAGAGTGCACGAGCATGGAGCTCGTCAGCCATGGCGGCGGCTGGAGCTCGGAGCTCACGGGCAAAGGTGCTACGGCACGGAAAAGAGCAAAACGAGGGAGGGGAGGGGGAAGGAGCTCACGGTGAACTCGATGGCGTCGTCAGCAAGGTCGTGGAAGCACCCAAAAGAGCGGGGCGGCGATGGGGATCTCCGGCGTCCAGGGTTGAAGAAGAAGACGGGGGGGGGGGAGCACTCGGGGCTTCCGGTGTCACGTGGGTTGGTGGAGACGAAGAGGAAGGTGCGGCAGTTCTTCTGGAGGCATCGGCGAGGCGAGGGGTGGACGATGGCCGCGGTGGTTCTCGTCGTCAGCGGCGGGCGCGTTCGATGAGAAGAACAAAGGAGGGGGGAGAGCGTTCAGGGGAGAGAGAAGGAGAGCCAGACGGCTCTGGGGGTCGCGTGGCGTCGTCCGGACGCGTCGAGGAGGAGCCAGCCAGGCAGGGAGGGAGGAGGTGGCCGGGCGCGTGCCGGTGCACGGTGGCCACTCGCCTCGCGTCCTTCTGGCGCGAGGTGGGAGACGGTGGCGGCTCTGGTGGGCTGGGCCAGGTAAGTGGGCCACCAGGTGGGCTGCGCAGGTAACCTCAGGTGGGCTTTCTCTCTCTCTCTCTCTCTCTCTCTCTCTCTCTCTCTCTCTTTCTAGTTCTTTTCTGTTTTTTCTATTTCTGACATTTGTTTTAATTTGGTTCTTGAACCAAACTATTTTTTCTGCTTTTGACAATTTTTGCAGGGACTAAATGGATTATTCCAAAGCCCCTCAACAATTACCAGAATTATTGGACGTATAGTTAATTATTGGATTAACTCAAATGCCCAAAATAAATATTTCTGTGAATCCAAAAACATTGGTTTGAATTTTACCTCTTGCAAATATTTTTATAGCTTAACAGGAACATTTTATTGGGTTATTTGAAGCAATTTTTAATGTTGATCATTTTTTTGAAATTATTTCTGAGGCTTTCAGCTTTCCCCAATTCAACTTTCAGAAATTTAAACATGATGCATGGATGCTTATGAAACTAATTGCAATCAAATTCTAGGGCTGTGACATTCCAGCCAAAAGCCCAGCCTCCACCCCAACGCCATTCAAATAAAAAGGCATGGGGAGATACGCCAGACCTGCGAGACATATTGGAGGACAAGGCAAAGCATTCAAGATCGATCTACGGATCATGAGGGCGCACCACTCTGTGAGACGACAAACGTCACACCGGATACAGCAAAAGCAAATCCGGCCGGGCCGAACACAGCGGGCAAGACCCATTCGAGCTGCGTCACGATATAGCCCAATACAGAGGCGCCGCACACCCCTTATGCTTCACAGACGAAGTAATGGAACATCAATTCCCAGAAGGTTTCAAACCTGTAAATATTGAATCATATGATGACACAACAGATCCCGCAGTATGGATTGAGGACTTCCTCCTCCACATCCACATGGCCCGCGGCGATGGCTTAAACGCCATCAAATACCTCCCACTAAAGCTCAAAGGACCAGTGTGTCATTGGCTTAACAGCTTGCCAGCAGACTCCATTAGTTGTTGGGAAGATCTGGAAGCCGCATTCCTCGACAACTTTCAGGGCACTTATGTGCGACCACCAGACGCCGATGATTTGAGCCACATAATTCAGCAGCCAGAAGAGCCGGCCAGGCAATTCTGGACTCGGTTCCTTACAAACAAAAATCAAATCGTCGACTATCCGGATGCGGAGGCCTTAGGGGATTTCAAGCACAACATCCGAGACGAGTGGCTAGCCCCGCACCTTGGTCAAGAAAAGCCGAAATCTATGGCAGCTCTCACGATGCTCATGACCCGCTTTTGTGCGGGAGAAGATAGCTGGCTGGCTCGCAGTAATAACATATCAAAGAACCATGGTACCTCAGACACCAAGGACGAAAAATAGTAGGTCACGTCCCAACAAGCATAAGCGCCGCATTAGGATACGGCAGTCAATGCCGGATTCAACTGTTCTAAACCCGGTCAGCGGAAAAAGCCATTCAAACAAAGTACGCCGGGTCCGTCCAGCTTGGACCGTATACTAGATCGCTCGTGTCAAATACACGGCACCCCAGACAAGCCAGCCAATCACACCAACAGGGATTGTTGGGTGTTCAAGCAGGCCGGCAAGTTAATTGCCGAAAACAAGGACAAGGGGCCACATAGCGATGACGAGGAGGAGCCCCGGCAGCCGCACACTGGAGGACAGAAGAGGTTTCCCCGCAAGTGCGGATGGTGAACATGATATATGCAACCCACATCCCCAAGAGGGAGCGGAAGCGTGCGCTCAGGGATGTATATGCGTTGGAGCCAGTCGCCACAAAGTTCAACCCTTGGTCCTCCTGTCCGATCACCTTCGATCGCAGGGACCACCCCACTAGTATCTGTCATGGCGAATTCGCCGCACTGGTCCTAGACCCAATCATCGACAGATTTCACCTCACTCGAGTCCTTATGGACGGCGGCAGTAGTCTGAACCTGCTTTATCAGGACACGATGTGCAAAATGGGTATAGACCCCTCAAGGATCAAACCCACAAAAAATGACCTTTAAGGGCGTCATTCCAGGTGTAGAGGCCCATTGCACAGGCTCAATTACACTGGAAGTGGTCTTCGGATCCCCGGATAACTTTCGAAGCAAAGAGTTAATCTTCGATATAGTCCCGTTCCGCAGTGGTTATCACGCGCTGCTCGGGCGAACCGCATTTTCTAGATTCAATGCGGTACCGCATTATGCATACCTCAAGCTCAAGATGCCAGGACCTCACGGAGTTATTACAGTCAATGGAAACACAGAGCGCTCTCTCCGAACAGAGGAGCACACCGCAGCCCTCGCAGCGGAAACGCAAAGCAGCCTCTCAAGGCAATCAACCAGTTCGGCGCTTCACAGCCCGGACACCTTCAAGCGCGCTCGAGGCAATCGGCAAATAGACCGCCTGGCACGATCTGAGCTCGTGTAGCAATACGGCGGCCACCCCAATCCCAGCCCAACGGTGAAACTCGTGCCGCGCGTACATAATTACGCATTAAAAATACCATGGGCGCAGGTGGGGAGGGGGGCACAACTGCGGCACGCCCCAAGACGCGGCCTAAACCGCACTAGGGGCTTCACGTTCGGTTATTATTCTTTTTCTTTCAGGACCTTAATCTCTGGAAACACTGTCCGGCAGCACTATTGCCGAACACATGATGCAGCAACCAAGGAGGCAGACAGCTATGTTATACCACAGAATTCCCAGGTTGATTACAGTAACGAGTGAAATATTCAATTTAACATCATTCCTCAGCTTTCCCTTGGAAGGGACATAGTCCAACTCTTTGCTTATCGCACTATCTGTATCAGTCTACTTTAACACATTTTTTAATAAACAATGCATGACATTACGACTATTATTGCATTCTTGTTCTATATATATATATATATATATCTATGTGTTCATTAATGACGCCCTGCAACCGTACACTATGGTACGACCAATACACCAGGGGCTTACGTACCCGACAATGCGGTGTGAAAAGTACGAACACTTTCACAAGTGCGGCACCCCGAACTTGTAGCATTATATGCATCAGCTCCGAATCATGTCTTTGGTCAAATGTTGGGTTTGCCCGGCTCCTATCTTTTGGTACCTTACATTCCGCTCTATCGGCTAAGATAGCGCTAGGAGAACAACTGCGATTGTGCCCCGGTTCTGCTGGGTTCAGCACCTCAGTAGAGAAAGCTAAAACTGACTGTCATGATAAGGCGAGAGACTGGTCGCTTTTCGGCGAGGTTTTCAAGTCCCTAAAGACTTATGCCGCTTAGAGCGAGGGGCCGGCCCTGTCCGGCTTAAAGGCGTGTATCGCGCTGCGAATTCGGCCTTCCGAATACCAAGGGCTTCGCCGAAATTTAAAATTATAGAATTCTATGGCTAAGTGAGAGTGATAAAGCATCATTAGTCTGGTTGCCTTGTTCGCTGTGCTGAGCACCTCCCTCGAAGGACCCAAACATGGGAACAAGAGTGCTCAGGTTTATCCCGAACACCCCAGCACTCGTGGCATGGGGGCAGAAGCCGAGGACTAGCCATCTCTCAGATTGGATAAACAGCCAAACAGAAGGTAATATTCTAAATTCCAACAAGCATTGCATAGCGCATATGAAACAAGTTTTCATACATACAGGATAAAACGAGCATGTCTCATTCAAATATTACATCTTTTGAACACTCGTCCGCAATGATACGAGCACCCGGCAGAACACCCTCGTAGTACATCTCGGGGTGGCGGTGCTCCTTGCCCTCTGGCGGCCCCTCCTTGATCAGCTTCACGGTGTCTAGCTTGACCCACTACAATTTCACACGGGCGAAAGCCCGGTGTGCACCTCCAATGCAGACAGATCGCTTGATGACCTCCAGCCGCGGGCAGGCATTCACAAGCCGCCTCACCAGGCCGAAGAAGCTGTTCGGAAGGGCATCGCCAGGCCACAGCCGGACTATAAAGCTATTCATGGCCTGATCAGCCGCCTTATGTAGCTCGACCATCTGCTTCAGCTGGTCGCTCATTGGCACCGGATGTTCGGCCTCAGCATACTGAGACCAGAAAAACTTCTCCGTCGAGCTACCGTCCTCGGCATGGTAAAATTGTGCGGCACCGGACACACTGCGAGGCAAATCTGCGAATGCTCCTGAAGAGCTCCGGATCCGGGTAAGTAATCGGTAATTTACTTTTACATGCTTGCTTTGCATATAGAAAGCCTTACCCGCCGCTATCTTCTTCATCGCGTCGATCTCTTGGAGGGCCTTTTGGGCTTCGGCCTTGGCACTTTTTACACTCTCGAGGGTCGCGGCAAGCTCATACTCCCGCGTCTTGGAGTCAAGCTCGAACGCCTCATGCTTCGCCACAAGAGCCTGGAGCTCTTGCGGCACCTCGCCCACCCGAGCCTCGTGCTTCTCTCGCTCGGTGCGCTCCTTGGCCGTTGTATCTTCGGCCTTGGTTAGCGCTTGTTTCAGGGTTGCCACCTCGGTCGTGGCCCCTGGCAAACATACGATGATCCTGTCATTTTGCAATCGCGTCCTCCTTTATATATATACATAAGACAGGGTATTACTTACCCTTGTTCTCCTCGAGCTGCCTCTTGAGACAACACCTCGGTGTCGTCCGCAGGATAAGGGGAGGTGGCGGTCGGGACTGGATCACTATCCATGTCCGACAAGCCCAAGGAGCAGTCCGATGATACATCGATACTGGCTCGTGGCGGCCTGCATAATTGCGTTCGGTGTTAGGGAAAGCAGTGCGACAAAGGAATCTTATGAGTTACTCTGGTATCCAAATACTTACGATCTCCCCGGGGCTTGACCCTGGGCAACCACTCGTCTTCGCCTTCGTCGACGGCGGTGGAGCCGTCCGGAAGGAGAGTCCTTCCCTTCTTGGACCCTCCGGCCTCCCCGGTTGGGGCGGCCTTCCTTTCCTTATCTCCCCCAGTCGGTGGGGGAGCATCTTCTTCTTCTTCTTCTTCCTCGTCTTCGGGGGAAGAGTGCGCCGCAGAGTCATCGAACGGCCAGTCCGACGACACCTGGCGTCGGGAACTCTTTCGGGTTCCCTTGGCCTTCTTGGTCTTCTCCGGCACCGTATAAGGGGCCGGAGTCAACATCTTCACCAGAAGAGCGACTGCGGGGCCTTCGGGCAAAGGAGCCGGACAGTTGATCTGTCCGGCCATCTTCTGCCAGTCCTGTCAATGGTATGGGAATTTAGATCCCGCATAGAGTCAATCTATATAAAAAAATAAGTATCCTGTGAAAGGTAAAGCAGCTTACCGCACTAGCTTGGCACTTCGCGCTGAATCCGCGATCCTCAGTAATAGGGGGGGGGGACCTCGGCACTTTTGAACAGCACCCTCCAGGCGTCTTCATGAGTCGTGTCAAAGAGCATGTTCAGAGTTTGGTGTTGCGCCGGATTAAACTCCCACAAGTTGAACTCCCGGTGTTGGCACGGGAGTATCCGGCGGATGAGCATAACTTGGACTATGTTGACAAGCTTGAGCTTCTTGTCCACCATGTTTTGAATACATGTTTGGAGTCCGGTCAGCTCTTTTGAACTACCCCAGGACATGCCCTTCTCTTTCTAGGAGGTGAGCCGCGTGGGGATGCCAGATCGGAACTCGGGGGCCGCTGCCCATGCAGGGTCGCGTGGCTCGGTGATATAGAACCACCCCGATTGCCACCCCTTTATGGTTTCCACAAAGGAGACCTCGAGCCATGTTACGTTGGGCATCTTGCCCACCATGGTGCCTCCGCACTCCGCCTGGCGGCTGCCCACCACCTTCGGCTTGACATTGAAGGTCTTCAGCCATAAGCTGAAGTGGGGCTTGATGCGGAGGAAGGCCTTGCACACGACGATAAACGCCGAGATGTTGAGGATGAAGCTCGGGGCCAGATCATGGAAATCCAGGCCGTAATAAAACATGAGCCCCCGGATGAAGGGATGGAGAGGGAATCCCAGTCCGTGGAGGAAATGGGTGAGGAATACTACCCTCTCATGGGGCCTGGGGGTGGGGATGAGCTGCCCCTCATCTGGGAGCCGGAGCGCGATGTCGTCGGGCACGTATCCGGCTCTCCTCAGTTTCTTGATGCCTCCCTCCATGGCAGAGGAGACCATCCACCTGCCTCTCACTCCAGACATGATTGGAGAAGGTCGAGGTGGGAAGTGCGGACTTGGGCGCTAGAGCTCGAGTGTGCGAAAAGGGATGGGTAAGGGAGGAAGAAGGCGTGGATAGAAAGGTGAATCCTTATCCCTTTATATGGGCGGACGAAACTAAGCGTCCCCACATGCCTGGTAAAACTCGCTTATCCCCCAAGCGCCGCAATTGATGGCGCGGTTGGGTTACCCACGCCCGTATTGATGAGAATCCCGTAATAAGGGGACACGATCTCTGCTTTGACAAGACGTGTCGAAAAACTGCCTCACGTTTTGTGCGGGGCTGGTTAAAAGAAACGGTTCGAATAATCACTGGGCCATGACGTAACATCATGCTGCCAAAACAAGCCAACAAATTAGATCTGCGAAAATATTATTCTCTCTACGGTGGAATGTGGAACTTATTTTGCAGGGTCGGACACTATCCTTGTATTCAAATTCTTCTGTGATGTATTCGGAGAAGGAACCCTCCTTGCAATGCCGAAGACAATACTGCGCGCCGGACTCATCGTCATTGAAGCCGGGTTCAGGGGCTACTCAATTGGCCGGACTATCTCCCAAGGGTCCTGGATTAGGGGGTCTTCGGACAGCTGGACTATCTCCATTGGCCGGACTGTTAGACTATGAAGATACAAGATTGAAGACTTCGTCTCATGTCCGGATGGGACTCTACTTGGCATGGAAGGCAAGCTAGGCAATACGGATATGGATATCTCCTCCTTTGTAACTGACCTTGTGTAACCCTAACCCTCTCCGGTGTCTATATAAACTGAAGGGTTTTAGTCCATAGGACAACAACCATAACATATAATCATACCATATCATCAATATCAATCAAGCAGGATGTAGGGTTTTACCTCCATCAAGAGGGCCCGAACCTGGGTAAAACATCGTGTTCGCTGCCTCCTGTTACCATCCGGCCTAGACGCACAGTTCGGGACCCCCTACCCGAGATCCGCCGGTTTTGACACCGACAGGAGGCTTCTCCAATTACTTAATGCTTTGCCTGATCACCCTCTTAAGAAAAATGAAATACTTGATATCTTTTATAATGGACTAACCGATGCTTCCAGAGATTACCTGGATAGTTGTCCTGGTTCTGTTTTCAGGGAAAGAACACCGGATGAAGATGAAATTCTATTGAATAATATGTTGACAAATGAAAATAATTGGACACTTCCTGAGCCTATTCCTAAACCAACTCCGAAGAAAAGGGGTGTTCTATTTCTCAGTCCTGAAGATATGCAAGAGGCAAATAAATCCATGAAAGAAAAGGATATTAAAGCTGAAGATGTTAAGAATTTACCTCCTATTGAAGAAATACATGGTCTTAATTTACCGCCTGTTGAAGAAATATATGGTTTTAATCCATCACCTATTGAAGAAACACATGGTCTTGATAACCCGACACAGGTAGTAAAGGTAAATTCTCTCTATAGATATGATAAAGCAGAAATCCCATTCACCAAGTTTGCTAGCCCATGCTTAGATGAGTTTGATAAATTTATGGTTAAGCAAGAAGACTTCAATGCTTATTTTGGTAGAGAATTAAAACGTAGTGTTGATATGCTTGAACACTTGGGTGATTATATGGCTAATGTCAAAGGTGAACTTAAACTTATTAGTAAACATGCTTCTATGGTTACCACTCGAGTAGAACAAGTACTTAAGGCTCAAAATGATTTGCTCAATGAATTGAATAGTAAGAATAAGGACTATGCTGTTAGAGTGGCTACTAGAACTGGTAAAATGACTCAGGAACCTTTGTATCCTGAAGGCCACGCTAAGAGAATTGAGCAAGATTCTCAGAGAAATAATATAGATGCACCTAGTCCTTCCAAAAGGAAGAAAAATAAAAATGAGAGGATTTTGCATACTTCTAGTGAACCTATTGCTGAAACACCTGAGAATCCAAATGATATTTCTATTTCTGATGCTGAAACACAATCTGGTAATGAACATGAACCTAGTGATAATGTTAATAATAATGTTCATGTTGATGTTCAACCTAGCAATGATAATGATATAGAAATGGAACCTATTGTTGATCTTGATAACCCACAATCAAAGAATCAACGTTATGATAAGAAAGACTTTGTTGCTAGGAAACACGGTAAAGAAAGAGAACCATGGGTTAAAAAACCCATGCCTTTTCCTCCCAAACCATCCAAGAAAAAGGATGATGAGGATTTTGAGCGCTTTGCTGAAATGATTAGACCTATCTTTTTGCGTATGCGATTAACTAATATGCTCAAAATGAATCCTTATGCTAAGTATATGAAAGAAATTGTTACAAATAAAAGAAAGATACTGGAGGCTGAAATTTCCACTATGCTTGGTAATTATACTTTTAAGGGTGAAATACCAAAGAAACTTGGAGATCCAGGAGTACCCACTATACCATGCTCCATTAAAAGAAACTATGTTAAAACGGATTTATGTGATCTTGGATCCGGTGTTAGTGTTATGCCTCTTTCTTTATATCGTAGACTTGATTTGAATAAGTTGACACCTGCTGAAATATCTTTGCAAATGGCTGATAAATCAACTGCTATACCTGTCGGTATTTGTGAGGATGTGCCTGTTGTGGTTGCAAACGTTACTATTTTAACAGACTTTGTTATTCTTGATATTACCGAGGACGATAGTATGTCCATTATTCTTGGAAGACCCTTTTTGAATACTGCAGGGGCTGTTATTGATTGCACCAAAGGAAATGTCACTTTTCATGTTAATGTTAGTGAGCATACGGTACACTTTCCGAGGAAACAACCTCAAGTCCACAGTATCAATTCTATTGGAAAAATTCCAACGATTATTTTTGGAGGTTTTGAATTTCCTCTTCCTACTGTCAAGAAGAAATATGATATTATTATTGTTGGGGATGCGCATATCCCCGTTGAGGTAACCTAGTGTTATCCAAAAATTCTCCGGTTCCATGTTATTCGGAATGAGTTTGTTAACAAGACTTGATCAACCTTGTTAATGGATTCCTTTTGATGATCGTGAGATGGATGAAGTTAGAAAGCACAACCTTCTGTGCCCTCCTTTTACTTTCTGTTATTTATATTAAATAAAGTAAAATAGTATTTTCTGTCTGTTATCTAAATTATACGTGCAATATAAAAATACCCCGGAAATAAAAGTTCTCCAAATGCCCTGAAATTTAAATATGATTTATTCTCGAATATTTGAGAATATTTGGCACCGAGAACACAGCAGAGGCATCCACCTGGCCACAAGGGTGGAGGGCGCGCCCTACCCCCTGGGGGCGCCTCACTGCCTCGTGGGCCCATGGTGGCCCTCCTCCACTTATTCTTGCACTCACACACTCCTTCCTCCCACAAACACCATTATCCAGCTCAAGCACGAGTTCTAGCCCCTTTTGCTGCGATTTTCGATGTCCTTGCTCAAGGCATGTCGGTGTCAAAACCGGCAGATCTCGGGTAGGGGGTCTCGAATTGTGCGTCTAAGGCGGATGGTAACAGGAGGCAGGGGACGCGATGTTTGCCCAGGTTCGGGCCCTCTCGATGGAGGTAATACCCTACGTCCTACTTGATTGATCTTGATGATATGAGTATTGCAAGAGTTGATCTACCACGAGATCATAGAGGCTAAACCCTAGAAGCTAGCCTATGGTATGATTGTCTGTTGTCCTATGGACTAAACCCTCCAGTTTATATAGACACCGGAGGGGGCTATGGTTACACAGAGTCGGTTACAAGGGAGGAGATCTACATATCCGTATTGCCAAGCTTGCCTTCCATGCCAAGGAAAGTCCCATCCGGACACGGACTGATGACCCATAAGTATAGGGGATCTATCGTAGTCCTTTCGATAAGTAAGAGTGTCCAACCCAACGAGGAGCAGAAGGAAATGATAAGCAGTTTCCAGCAAGGTATTCTCTGCAAGTACTGAAATAAGTGGTAACAGATAGTTTTGTGACAAGATAATTTGGAACGAGCAACAAGTAACAAAAGTAAATAAGGTGCAGCAAGGTGGCCCAATCCTTTTGTAGCAAAGGACAAGCCTGGACAAACTCTTATATGACGTAAAGCGCTCCCAAGGACACATGGCAATATCGTCAAGCTAGTTTTCATCACGCTCATATGATTCGCGTTCGGTACTTTGATAATTTGGTATGTGGGTGGACCGGTGCTTGGGTGCTACTCTTACTTGGACAAGCATCCCACTTAGGATTAACCTCTATTGCAAGCATCCGCAAATACAACAAAAGTACTAAGGTAAACCTAACCATAGCATGAAACATATGGATCCAAATCAGCCCCTTACGAAGCAACGCATAAACTAGGGTTTAAGCTTCTGTCACTCTAGCAACCCATCATCTACTTATTACTTCCCAATGCCTTCCTCTAGGCCCAAACAATGGTGAAGTGTCATGTAGTCGACGTTCACATAACACCACTAGAGGAGAGACAACATACATCTCATCAAAATATCGAACGAATACCAAATTCACATGACTACTAATAGCAAGACTTCTCCCATGTCCTCAGGAACAAAAGTAACTACTCACAAAGCATAAACATGTTCATAATCAGAGGGGTATTAATGTGCATATAAGATCTGAACATATGATCTTCCACCAATTAAACCAACTAGAATCAACTACAAGGAGTAATTAACACTACTAGCAACCTACTAGCACCAATCCCGGACTTGGAGACAAGAATTGGATACAAGAGATGAACTAGGATTTTGAGATGAGATGGTGCTGATGAAGATGTTGATGGAGATTGCCCTCTCCCGATGAGAGGAGCGTTGGTGATGACGATGTCGATGATTTCCCCCTCCGGGAGGGAAGTTTCCCCAGCAGAACAGCCCCGCCAGAACCCTAGTTTATGTAAAGAGGAAGTAATAAGTAGATGATGGGTTGCTAGAGTGACCTTGGGAGGGTTTAAACTCCGCTGCCAGAATCCCAGCTCCCGGCATTCTCCCTCTATATGTAAACCTTGTAAAATAAGAGATAATAGGCATAAGTATTGTGACCTAATGTGTAATAACAGCCCATAATGCAATAAATATTGATATAAAAGCATGATGCAAAATGGACGCATCAACTCCCCCAAGCATAGACCTCGCTTGTCCTCAAGCGAAAAGCCGAAATCGAAAAATACGTCCACATGTTTAGAGATGACGGTGTCGATAAAAATAAAATACGGACATGAGGGCATCATGATCATTCTTAGAACAACAACTTATATAATTCTCGTCATATGATATCTTATGCTAGAGTAATAATTCAATCACAATATCAAGTATGGATCACAAACTTCATTGAAAACTAACAAACTATAATCTCAGTCATTGAAGTAATTGCAATTTATCATAACATATGAAAGAGTCAATGTATAAGAGCTTTTCAGCAAGTCCACATACTCAACTATCGTATAGTCTTTCACAATTGCTGACACTCACGCAATACTTATGGGTATGGAGTTTTAATCAGACACAGAGAAAGATAGGGGCTTATAGTTTTGCCTCCCAATGTTTTACCTCAAGGGTAATGTCAACAGTAATAGTTCATGAAAACCCACATCCAATTAGCCATATATACCATGATCTTTCCAACATATTGTGCTTGCCAAAGGATAAAATGTAAAAAGGAAGGGTGAAGATCACCTTGACTCTTTTGCAGTATAGGAGATAAAAGTAAAAGATAGGCCCTTCGCAGAGGGAAGCAGAGGTTGTCATGCGCTTTTATGGTTGGATGCACAAAATCCTAATGCGAAAGAACGTCACTTTATATTGCCACTTGTGATATGGACCTTTATTATGCAGTCTGTCGCTTTTATTACTTCCATATCACACGATCGTATAAAGCTTATTTCTTCCACACCAATCAAACATACATATTTAGAGAGCAATTTTTATTGCTTGCACTGATGACAACTTACTTGATGGATCTCACGCGACCCGTAGGTAGGTATGGTGGACTCTCATGGCAAAACTGGTTTAAGGGTATTTGGAAGCACAAGTAGTATCTCTACTTGGTGCAATGAATTTGGCTAGCATGAGGGGGAAAGGCAAGCTCAACATGTTGGAGGATCCAAGACAATATAATTTATCTCAGATGTAAGAAAACATAACCCATTACGTTGTCTTCCTTGTCCAATGTCAACTCTTTAGCATGTCATATTTTAATGAGTGCTCACAATCATAAAAGATGTCCAAGATAGTATATTTATATGTGAAGACCTCTCTTTCTTTATTATTTCCTATTAATTGCAACGATGACCAAAACTATGTTTGTCAACTCTCAACAACTTTTATTCATCATACTCTTTCTATGTGAGCTCATTAATCTCCATAAGATTCACATGATCTCTTTGTTTCTTTTTATTTCTTTATCTTTTCTTTTATTCACTTAGGATCATGGCAAAATAATCAAGCCCTTGACTCAACACTAATCTTTATTATATAGCTCACAGACTCGATTACATAGAAGGATAATAAAGCAAAACTCACAACTAGATCATACTAAGAACTTTTATTCTACTAGATCAAGATATTACCAAAAGGATCGAACTAAGAAAAAGGTAAAGATAAAAGTGATGGTGATACGATACCGGGGCACTCCCCCAAGCTTGGCAGTTGCCAAGTGGAGTGCCCATACCAGATACTCAATTCTTCTTTGTTGGAGAAGAAGGTGGAGTTGTTGATGATGGATAGTCGCACATCGAGCGTAGGAGGTCTTCTAGCTTGCGGACAATGCCCTTGAGTGCGATGATATGCTTCTTCAACAAAATATTTTCACGTGTGAGATACTTATTTTGTATATGAGCCAACTCAATCATCTTGAAAGCTTCGATTTCTATTGGAGTAAGAGGATTATGATCCTGTTGAGGGGTGTTCTCCGTTACTGGAACTTGGTCCTCCATGGCCTTCTTGATCCCTTCATCCTTGTTGATCTCCATAGGTTCTTCTCTCTTCAGCTCTATCTTCAATAGCCAAGCATCATTGCCCTCATGGTTGGAGGAGGAGGGAGACGACATAGTGCCTGGCCTTGAGAACCCTGACAGAAAATAGCTCGAAACAAAGACAGGAGATTTTTGCGTGATACGGGAGTCAAAACCCCCGGGAGATTATATAATGAATTTTTACCGACCAAAATACGTGTCCTGTAAGAAAACGGAGTCCGGAGAGCACACGTGGTGCCCACGAGGTAGGGGGCACGCCCAGGGGGTAGGGCGCGCCCTCCACCCTCGTGGAGCCCTCGTGTCCTTTTCGGACTCATGCTTATTTTTCTATTTTTCTAATATTCCAAAACGGAGAAATATTGCCTTAAAAACTGTTTTGGAGTCGATTTACTTACCGTACCACATACCTATTCCTTTTCGGAGTCTGAAACGTTCCGGAAAGTGTCCTTTGTGTATTCCTCCGGGGTTACGGTTTCAATAACATTGGTTTCAGCATTTATGGGATTACCTGAGATATAGTGTTTGATTCTTTGACCGTTCACCACCTTTGGATTTGTGCCTTCGAAGTTGTTGATTTTTATGGCACCGGAACGGTAGACCTCCTCGATAACGTAAGGACCCTCCCATTTAGAGAGAAGTTTTCCTGCAAAAAATCTTAAATGAGAGTTGTATAGCAATACATAATCACCTACGTTAAACTCACGCTTTTGTATCCTTTTGTCCTGCCATCTTTTAACTTTTTCTTTAAACAACTTGGCATTTTCATAGGCTTGGGTTCTCCATTCATCAAGTGAGCTAATATCAAATAACCGCTTCTCACCGGCAAGTTTAAAATAATAATTAAGTTCTTTAATAGCCAAATAAGCCTTGTGTTCTAGTTCGAGAGGTAAGTGACATGCTTTTCCATAGACCATTTTATACGGAGACATACCCATAGGATTTTTATATGCAGTTCTATAGGCCCATAATGCATCATCAAGTTTCTTGGACCAATTCTTTCTGGATCTATTAACAGTCTTTTGCAAAATTAATTTGAGTTCTCTACTAGGGATCAAACCATAAGAAAACTAACTCGATTACATGATAGATCCCATCCAACCCATCACCGTCCAGCAAGCCTACGATGGAATTACTCATGCACGGCGGTGACCATCATGAAATTGGTGATGGAGGATGGTTGATGATGACGATGGCGACGGATTCCCCTCTCCGGATCCCCGAACAGACTCCAGATCAGCCCTCCCGAGAGGTTTTAGGGCTTGGCGGTGGCTCCGTATCATAAAACGCGATGAATCCTTCTCTCTGATTTTTTCTCCCCGAAGCCAAATATATAGAGTTGGAGTTGACGTCAGAGGAGCTCCAAGGGGCCCACGAGGTAGGGGGCGCACCCTAGGGGGCAGGCGCCCCCCACCCTCGTGGACAGGTGGTGGCCCCCCTGGCCTTCATCTTTTGCAGGTATTTTTTCATATATTCCAAAAATTTGTTCCGTGAAGTTTCAGGCCATTCGGAGAACTTTTGTTTCTGCACATAAATAACACCATGGTAATTCTGCTGAAAACAGCGTCAGTCCGGGTTAGTTCCATTCAAATCATGCAAGTTAGAGTCCAAAATAAGGGCAAAAGTGTTTGGAAAAGTAGTTACGACGGAGATGTATCAAAGGATTTTTGGTGTCCGCAATTAAAAAAACCGATGAAGCCACATTTATGTCTTTTGATGACACATCCTTCAGCATCGCACTATCACCGGATGGAAGAGTAGTGGTGCATTGAAGAGGGATTGTTTATATGCAACTTTTTATTAGTATTTGAAAGAAAACAAGTTTTTACTATGTTTTTTTCTAGAAAATGTTGGTTGCTTGGTTCGCAAAATTATATTTCCTTCCTTTGTTATTGCACTTTGGCCAAACGCAAGCATTTCACATAAATGATAGCCTCTTTCTCTAAAAAACACATGCACTTTGAAGAGACGCACGCACACCTCTCTTCCGTTACCCATCACAATAAAAAAACAATTTTCTCCTTGTTTCGGGCTACAACACAGACGTTCGTGGGCGAAATATATATATTTGTGGAACTTCAGCCCGCACCACGAGCAGACCGGCAGGAGCCAGCGTGGTGCTCAGATATTCATGGTTTTGCCCCGACCTCTCCTTCCTCGTGTTGTCCGCCATCGCTTCCCTCTTTTCTTCCTCCATTGGCCCTTCCCTTCCCTCCCCCTCTCCCTCTGGCCTAGCAGGGCTGCAGGTGGTTTCTCTGCTATGCGCATCTCCGGTGGTGTCTCTGTTATGCGCATTAGATCTACTTCCTCCTCTCCCACCAGATGATGCATTTTTGGGTTTGGTCCCCCATTTCTAGTCGGCCCTTCAACCTCGTTCGGAGCTCTTCTGTCGTCGCCCGATCTGGTCACCCCTGCCCGACCATTTTGCTCTGGATCGGGCCAGCGGCCACGCCTCCGAGGAGCAGGCGCCTCACCCTCCCTTCTTCTCTCTCCATTTCTCCAAGGAGCCGCCGGTCGTTGCGGGACTACCCGAGCGTACAGCCCTCGTTCACCCTCCCTCGCGTATTTTCTCGGTCTCCTCCTACTGCCATGCTATCGAGGCCATAGGTCGTGCAACCATGCCGCCCCTTCCCGTGCGTCTGGCTTGCGTCAACAGGGGTTTCTTCATTCGTTCCCTTCCCGATGCAACTTGTGGATTCTGTAGGCCATACGTATATAAACCGGCGAGATCAGTTGTAACGGAGCAATGTGGGATTATTTTAACCATATCAAGTTTAGGCTAGCACGACATATGTGACGGTTTGCATGTGGATGTGCTAAACTAAAGCAGGCCCAATGTAGCGAGCGTGAGTCAAAAACAAACTGTTTGGTTAGTACCACATCGGTTAATTTATAAAACGTGATATCTTTTGCTAAAAAAACATAATGACGGTGAACCCGATGGAAGCAATGCATGCTTTATTAGTAGAGAGATTACTCAATTCTACTTGACCACTAGACTGAGGGTGATAAGGAGATGCAATTCTATGATTAACATCATATATAGCAAGCATTTTACGGAAAGCACCATGAATAAAATGTGAACCACCATCAGTCATTAAATATCCAGGGACTCCAAACCTTGGAAAAATAACTTCTTTAAGCATTTTAATAGAAGTGTTATGATCAGCACTACTAGTTGGAATAGTTTCTACCCACTTAGTAACGTAATCAACAACAACTAAAATATGTGCATAACCATTAGAGGAAGGAAAAGGTCCCATATAGTCAAAGCCCCAAACATCAAATGGTTCAATAACAACTAAATAATTCATAGGCATTTCTTGACATCTACTAATATTACGAATTCTTTGACATTCATCACAAGATAAGACAAACTTACGGGCATCCTTGAAGAGAGTAGGCCAATAAAAACCAGATTGCAGTACCTTATGTGCAGTCCTATCTCCAACATGATGTCCTCCATAAGCTTCGGAGTGACACTTGCGTAGGATCTGTTCTGGTTCATGCTCAGGTGCACAACGTCTAGTAACACCATCTACTCCTTCTTTATAAAGATGTGGGTCATCCCAAAAGTAATCCCTCAAATCATAAAAGAACTTTTTCTTTTGCTGGTATGTGAAACTAGGTGGTATAAACTTAGCAACAATGTAATTATCATAATCAGCATACCATGGAGCAGTATGAGAAGTATTTATGACATTTAATTTCTCATCAGGAAAGCTGTCATCAATAGGTAGTGGGTCATCAAGCACATTTTCTAACCTAGACAAGTTGTATGCAACGGGGTTCTCGGCTCCTTTTCTATCAACAATGTGTAAATCAAATTCTTGTAGCAAGGGAACCCATCTAATAAGTCTAGGTTTAGCATCTTTCTTTTCCATAAGATATTTAATAGCAGCATGATCAGTGTGAATAGTTACTTTAGAATCAAAAATATAAGGTCTAAACTTATCACAGGCAAATACAACTGCTAAGAATTCTTTTTCAGTAGCAGCATAATTTCTTTGAGCATTGTCTAGAGTTTTACTAGCATATTGAATAACATTTAATTTCTTATCAACTCTTTGTCCTAGAACAGCACCTACATCATAATCACTAGCATCACACATAATTTCAAAGGGTAAATTCCAATGAGGTGGCTGAACAATAGGTGCAGAGATCAATGCTTTCTTAAGTATTTCAAATGCTTCTACACAATCATCATCAAAGACAAATGGTATATCTTTTTGTAATAAATTAGTCAGTGGCCGAGAGATTTTTGAGAAGTCCTTAATGAACCTCCTATAAAAACCGACATGACCAAGGAAACTTCTTATACTGTTGATGTCCTTGGGACATGGCATCTTTTCAATAGCATCAACCTTCGCTTTATCAACTTCAATACCTCTTTCAGAAACTTTATGCCCCAAGACAATACCTTCATTAACCATAAAGTGGCACTTTTCCCAATTAAAGACAAGATTAGTTTCTTCACATCTCTGCAAAACTGGATAAAGGTTGCTAAAGCAATCATCAAAAGAGGATCCATAGACGGAAAAGTCGTCCATGTAAACCTCACAAATCTTTTCACAAAATTCAGAGAATATAGCCATCATGCATCTTCGAAAGGTAGCAGGTGCATTACATAAACCAAAAGGCATAAGTCTATAAGCATAAGTACCAAAAGGGCATGTAAAAGTAGTCTTTGATTGATCTTTGGCTGACACAGGTATTTGAGAGAAACCAGAATAATCCTCTAGAAAGCAAAAATGTGTATGTATAGACAATATTTCTAGCATTTGATCAATAAAGGGTAAGGGGTAATGATCTTTTTAGTAGCCTTATTTAATTTGCGGAAATCAATTACCATCCTATAACCAGTAATAATTCTTTGAGGAATCAATTCATCTTTATCATTAGGAACAATAGTAATACCTCCCTTCTTAGGGACACAATGGACAGGACTTACCCACTTCCTATCAACAACGGGATAAATTATACCTGCCTTAAGGAGCTTTAGTATCTCCTTTCTACCACTTCTTTCATTTTAGGATTCAGACGGCGTTGATGATCACGAACTAGCTTAGCATCTTCTTCCAAATTAATTTTATGACGACATAGAGTGGGACTAATGCCCTTAAGATCATCAAAAGTATACCCGATAGCAGCATGGTGCTTCTTCAGAGTTCTCAATAATCTCTCTTCTTCATGCTCTGAAAGGTTAGCACTAATAATAACAGGATATATCTTTTTCTCATCAAGATAAGCATATTTAAGAGTATCAGGTAACGGTTTAAGCTCAAACACGGGATCACCCTTGGGTGGAGAAGGATCCCCTAGGATTTCAACAGGTAAATTGTTTTTCAGAATAGGTTCCTCTTTAAAGAATACTTTATCTAATTCCCTTCTTTCATTTATAAACATATCATTTTCATGGTCTAGCAAATATTGCTCTAAAGGATCACTAGGAGGTACGGCAATAGAAGCAAGACCAACAATTTTATCCTTACTAGGTAATTCTTCTTCACGGTGTTGTCTACTAAATTTAGAAAAATTAAATTCATGAGTCATATCATCTAAACCGATAGTAACAACATCCCTTTTGCAATCTATGGTAGCATTAACAGTATTTAAGAAGGGTCTACCAAATATAATGGGACAAAAACTATCTTGTAGGGAAGCAAAAACAAGAAAATCAGCAGGATATTTAGTTTTCCCACACAAGACTTCAACATCACTAACAATTCCCATTCGTGAAATAGTATCTCTATTAGCAAGTTTAATTGTGACATCAATATCTTCCATCTCAGCAGGTGCAATATCATGCATAACTTCTTGGTATAAAGAATAAGGTATTGCACTAGCACTAGCACCCATATCAGATAAGCCATGATAACAATGATCTCCTATTTTAACAGAAATAATAGGCATGCCTACCACAGGTCTAGGTTTATCTGTATCACAGGGTTTAGCAATTCTAGCAGTTTCATTACAGAAATAAATAACATGCCCATCTATATTATCAGACAAGAGATCTTTAACAATAGCAATATTGGGTTCAAATTTAACTTGCTCAGGAGGTGTATATGTTTTAATATTGCTTTTACGAACCACAGTTGAAGCTTTAGCATGATCCTTTATCCTAACAGGGAAAGGCGGTTTCTCAACATAAGAAGTAGGAACAATGGGATCATTATAAGTAATAGTCTTTTCTTCAACTTTAATAGGTGCGGCTACTTTCACTTCTATGGGAGGATGATATTTAAACCACTTCTCCTTGGGGAGATCAACATAAGCAGCAAAAGATTCACAAAAAGAAACTACTATCTCAGAGTCGAGTCCATATTTAGTGCTAAATTTACCAAAAATATCGGTATCCATAAAAGATTTAACACAATCAAACTAGGTGTCATACCTGACTCCTTACCATTGTTGACGTCCCAATCTTCGGAGTTGCGTTTAATTCTTTCCAATAAATCCCATTTGAATTCAATAGTCTTCATCATAAAAGAGCTAGCACAAGAAGTATCAAGCATGGTGCGATTGTTACTAGAAAGTCGAGCATAAAATTTTTGAATAATCATTTCTCTTGAGAGCTCATGATTGGGGCATGAATATAACATTGATTTAAGCCTCCCCCAAGCTTGAGCGATGCTTTCTCCATCGCGAGGCCAAATATTATATATATAATTGCGATCACGATGAACAAGATGCATAGGATAAAACTTTTAATGAAATTCCAATTTCAATCGTTTGTAGTTCCAAGACTCCATATCATCACATAGCCTATACCATGTCGATGCATCTCCCCTCAAAGATAAGGGGAAGACCTTCTTATTAACAACATCTACGGGTACACCTGCAAGCTTAAATAATCCACAAACTTCATCCACACATATTAGATGCTCATCAGGATGTTTTGTTCCATCTCCTAAAAAAGGATTAGCTAACAGTTTTTCTACCATACCGAAAGGAATTTCAAAGCAAGCATTTTCATTTTCAGTAGGTTCAGTAGGTTGAGGAGCAACTCTTTGCTCTACTGGTCGGGGTGAAGATACCCCAAACAAGCCCCTCGGAGGATTACTTTCCATAGTAACAAGTGACAGTAAATTTCAGCACACTATATAAAATTTTCTTACCAAAGGCGCTTCACTCCCCAACAACGGCGCCATAAAAGAGTCTTGATGACCCACAAGTATAGGGGATCTATCATAGTCCTTTCGATAAGTAAGAGTGTCGAACCCAACGAGGAGCAGAAGGAAATGATAAGTGGTTTCCAGCAAGGTATTCTCTGCAAGTACTGAAATAAGTGGTAACAGATAGTTTTGTGATAAGATAATTTGTAACGAGCAACAAGTAACAAAGTTAAATAAGGTGTAGCAAGGTGTCCCAATTCTTTTGTAGCAAAGTACAAGCCTGGACAAACTCTTATATGATGTAAAGCGCTCCCGAGGACTTATGGGAATATCGTCAAGCTAGTTTTCATCACGCTCATATGATTCGCGTTCGGTACATTGATAATTTGGTATGTGGGTGGACCAGTGCTTGGGTGCTGCCCTTACTTGGACAAGCATCCCACTTATGATTAACCTCTATTGCAAGCATCCGCAAATACAACAAAAGTATTGAGGTAAACCTAACCATAGCATGAAACATATGGATCCAAATCAGCCCCTTACGAAGTAACGCATAAACTAGGGTTTAAGCTTCTGTCACTCTAGCAACCCATCATCTACTTATTACTTCCCAATGCCTTCCTGTAGGCCCAAACAATCGTGAAGTGTCATGTAGTCGAGGTTCACATAACACCACTAGAGGAGAGACAACATACATCTCATCAAAATATCGAACGAATACCAAATTCACATGACTACTAATAGCAAGACTTCTCCCATGTCCCCAGGAACAAAAGTAACTACTCACAAAGCATAAACATGTTCATAATCAGAGGGGTATTAATGTGCATATAGGATCTGAACATATGATCTTCCACCAATTAAACCAACTAGCATCAACTACAAGGAGTAATTAACACTACTAGCAACCTACTAGCACCAATCCCGGACTTGGAGACAGGAACTGGATACAAGAGATGAACTAGGGTTTTGAGATGAGATGGTGCTGATGAAGATGTTGATGGAGATCGCCCTCTCCCGATGAGAGGAGCGCTGGTGATGATGATGGCGATCATTTCCCCCTCCGGGAGGGAAGTTTCCCCGGCAGAACAGCCCTGCCAGAACCCTAGATTGGCTCCGCCAAGGTTCCGCCTCGTGGCGGTGGAGTTTCGTTCGAGAAGATGGCTTATAATTATTTTCCCATCGAAAGAGTCCATATAGCAGAAGATGGTCAGCGGAGGGCCACCAGGGGGGCCCACGAGGTAGGGGGCGCGCCCCCACCCTCGTGGGCAGGGTGTGGCCCCTGGTGAAGTTCTTGCGCTCAATGTTTTTTATATATTTGGAAAACATCATCCGTGAAGTTTCAGGACTTTTGGAGCTGTGCAAAATAGGTCTCTAATATTTTCTCCTTTTCCAGCCAGAATCCCAGCTGCCGGCATTCTCCCTCTTTATGTAAACCTTGTAAAATAAGAGAGAATAGGCATAAGTATTGTGACATAATGTGTAATAACAGCCCATAATGCAATAAATATTGATATAAAAGCATGATGCAAAATGGACGTATCAGGGACGAAGTCTTCAATCTTGTATCATCATAGTCCAACATTCCGGCCAAAGGATATAGTCCGGCTGTCCGGAGACCCCCTAATCCAGGACTCCCTCAGTAGCCCCTGAACCAAGCTTCAATGATGATGAGTCCGGCGCGCAGTTTCGTCTTCGGCATTGCAAGGCGGGTTCCTCCTCCAAATACTTCATAGAAGATTTTGAACACAAGGATAGTGTCCGGCTCTGCAAAACAAGTTCCACATACCACCGTAGAGAGAATAATATTTCCACAAATCTAATCTACTGACACGTTTTGATAGCAAGACATCATGCCATGACCCGGTCTTTATTCAAACCATTTTTCTCAACCAGCATTGCACATATCGCGAGGCAGTTTTCCTGACACGTCTTGTCAAAGCCGAGGTCGTGTCCCCCTTATTACAGGATTCTCATCAATACGGACATGGGTAACCCAATCGTGCCTGTTGGTATGACTCCTTGATTTTAGGCAAGTCCCAAACGGCCACGAGGAGGACGCTCGATATTCACCCTCTTTATAAAGAGGCCAAGGCCTGCCCTTTTTCCCTCTCGTTCGTGCTCAATTGAAACCTTCCCCCGCCTCGAGTTCCAACACCCAAGTCTCAGGTCAGGCGCTTCGGACCTTCAACCATGTCCGGATCCAACCTCCAAGGTCGGTGGATGCCTTCCTCTGTCATAGAGGAGGACATAAAGAAGCTGAGAGAGGCCAGGTATCTGACCGCCGAAATCTCGCACGGGCTGCCTGCCCGAGGGCAGGTCATCCCCACTCCCGAACCCAACGAGAGCGTTGTGTTCATCTCTCACTTCCTCCAAGGGCTAGGCCTCGCACTGGATCCCTTTGTTAGGGGGCTCATGTTCTATTATGGGCTGGATTTCCATGATCTGGCCCCAGATTCCCTCCTTCACATCTTGTCGTTCATCTTCGTGTGTGAGGCCTTCCTTCGCATTACCCCACACTTCGGCCTGTGGCTCAAGACTTTCAATGTGAAGCCGAAGATGATCGAGGGGCGTCACGCAGAGTGCGGAGGTGCCGCGATAAGCAAAAGTGCTGATGTTCTGTGGCCAGAGGGTTCCTTCCAGGAGGTGTCCGGTTTATGGCAACGGGAGTGGTTTTATATCACAGCTCCCTGAAGTGCCAAGTGGGTAGCCGCCCCTGCCTTTCGCTCAGGCCCTCCACCAGAACTGACATCATGGATAAATTAGGGGCTAAACTGGGGGCCAGTAAATGATGTGCCGATATTACAGAGTCGCATCCGAGATCTCCTTGAGAGAGATGTCAGCCTGGTCATGGTAATGCAAGTCATGCTAGTTCGCCGAGTCCAGCCTTGCAAACGTCGACCCCTCCGTATGTGGGAATTCAACCCGGAAGGACCGCGAACTATTCAGCACTTCCTTGGCATGACGCTCGAAGAGATGTACAAATTGTTCTTCGGACCCCAAATAGAATGTCTCGACACCACCGAGGATGTGGGTCTGAGCTGTAATCGCCCCGATACCCAAGTAAGTAATCCCATGGCCGAACACACTGTCTTTCTATTTATCATAACATCATTATGAAAAGTCGCTCTTTGATCAGGACTGGATAACAAAGGCAAAGATGATCAGGTGTTCGGCCCCCCTTCCCGAAGGCTCGGCCAATCCAGCACTAGACAGAATACTCGAGCCGGCGCCTTATCAGGCGCCCTCAGAGGAAGATAAAGGGGGGAATAAAGAGTCTAAAAGTGGGCCTCACTCACTATTTGTCCAAACTGGGGGAGTTAGCACCTCCGCGAAGGAGGATAGCCAGGGAGAAGAATTTGAAATTCCCTCTCCCCAAGGAAGGAAGAGGACCACCTCGGAAGACCCGGAAACAAAGGTTTCCAAACAGGGGAAGAAATCTCCGCCAGAGGGTCCTGCCTCGGAAGGTACTCTTGCCGCACAGTGTCCGCAAGGGGATCAGCCCTCTACCGAGCTGTAAGTAAACAAAAGGTACTTAATAGTAAAAATATCTTACATTACTTCTGAAGATAATAACCGAAGCATATATCTTGCAGTTCGGGTCGTAGCCCTTCTCGACAGAGTTCGTCTTCGGGGGATCTTCTTCCAGATATGATGGAGAGCGAAACACCTCCCCCTGCCACCCCGCCTCATGAGGCGGGTGACCCTGAAGTGTCGTCACGGAGGGTTTCTCCTGATCCGCCAAGGCCAGAGGGTAATCCTTTGGCCACCCGAAGTCCCCAGTATTCAGCTCATAAAGAGAGCAATAGAAAGAGTCCGGAACCATACAGTGTGCGGTCAGACGCACTAAAGGATCTTTTGGAGCAAGCAGCCATCTCAGAAGTGCATCGTACGCTAATGGGTATGGTGATTGAAAGGATTTCATTCGCCGAAAGTGGGTTGCACGAAGCTTTTATGAGTCTACTGAAAGGCTTTGAGGTACGTGAAATAGTGTATGTTTTTGACAGTACCGCACACGTTAGGTGTGCCCTATGTAGATAGTAGCCCCTGAGACTCTGGTTGCCGTCGAGAACGGCGGCAAATAGAGGATCATAGTCCCAAGTAATAATCAAACCGCCTTGATGTGCAGGTGGCTGAAGGTCCGGTGGCTAGCTGGACTGATGAGTTTGCCGAGCTAAAGCGGCAACTTGATGCGGCAGATGCCGACATCGTGCTTGTCAACAAGCGGCTTGACGAGGCACATGGTATGTGATTTCTCCGGTGATCAACACATAGTAAGAGGAGCATGATGCTAGTATCTTTACTATGTTGTGACTGCAGATGGAGCTGCCAGCATGGAGACCCTTCGGGAGGAAATTGCCCGAGCCAAGGAACAAGCCAGAAATAGCGATGCGGCCGCTCTAAAGGAGGTCGAAGAGCTGAGAGCCGAACAGGACGCGCATGGCCAAAGCAAGGAAAGAATAGCGAAGATGGCCATTGAGTTGACAGATGCCGCTGACCGTTACCAGCTTCTTGAAAAGGAAAGCCGGGCGAAGGTGACGGACCTAGAGAAGGCCATGGTAGCAGCCAAGGAAGGCCGCTCCTTAATCAGAGCGACGAAGGAGGAGCTGCGTCATGCTGGAGATATCGCGGCTGGGAAGCCCTTTTTGTTGCGAACTAAGTTCGGAGATCCGAAGTATGCCCCTCTTGATCAACTATGGAGTTCTGCAGATGCATACGTGGATTTGGCAGCAAGTGCTGCTGATGCGGCCGAGTACTTCAAGGATCAAAAAGGTCGTGAAGTGGAAAAGCTGTTTTGGTCACTGTTCCATGCTCTAGTGCGTCCTCTGCTGTTGAATGAGCGAATGGACGAGTGGGCCAAGCTCCATAGGTTGTCCGGACTTGCCATGAGGTCTGTTGTGGATCATCTGTGGCCTGAAGGGCCCAGGCCGAATAGTTACTTTAGTTTAGTGCAACAATTCCTTGCTGTTGTGCCGCACATCGACGCTATGAAGAGGTCGGCGTGCATAGAGGGTGCACGGATGGCACTTGCCCGTGTCAAGACATACTGGGCAAGATGGAGGCCACCACTATTGCAACACAGGGTTCGGCCGTGGGCCGAGTAGCTGCCGAGCACTACTTTGAAGAAGTCCTTGAAGGCGCTCGTTCAATAGAGGCTCAGTGCTCAAAGAATATTATGTTCTAGTGACATGTATTCCCATTGTAAAAACAATGTTTTATTGAATTATAAAGGCTGTGTTTATACTTTTGCCTGAAAGTATTATGATGCCTCCTGTGCGGTCGTTTATGTATATATGAATATAACCTGAAAGTTTGCAGTCGTCGGCTTCAGCCCCCACGCATATAATGCGGGGGTGTTCGCAAAAAACGCGTATTCACACTTGATCCAACGTCTTGGTCCATAAAGGAGGTGGTAGCGCAGCGAACGAGGCAATCAGACTATATTGCTTTAACACTTTCACTTAGCCATAGGAGTTTGATGGTGGGACTACTAGATAGCCCCAGGTACCTCCGCGCTCGTCCGAATACGGGGCGCATACATACATGACCGGGGAATGGCCCTTCGTTAATGCGGAGGAATCCCGAAGATTCCGCTAAGTCATCAAGTTGTTGACCAATCTCGCGCTTTATCATGACAGTCAGTTTTTGGCTTTCTCTACTGAGGTGCTCATCCGGATGAACCAGGGCACAATCGCAGTAGTTCTCCCAGTGCTACCTTAGCCGATATAGCGGAACGTAAGGTACCAAAACATGGGAGCCGGGCAAACCCAACATTTGACCAAAGACATGATTCGGAGCTGATGCACATAAGGCCAAACTCGCAACGGCGAACACTCCCTAAGGTATTCGGTCTTCATAACATATGTCGGGCTGAACAATGCCCTTAATAATAAACCCCGAGTGTCCAGGTACGTGCAATATCCTGACGTGGCCACATGCCAATAACGTCAGCATCCTTCTCGGTTGTATTGAGTATCCGAAGGATGTGAACAACAAGAGACTGTAAAAAAGGTTGTCGTGCCAGAAAATCTGAAAAGAAACCTTTGAGCGGGTCCCTGCTGCACGTCTGCGCCTGTGTCTCCGTTGTGCCGTGTCCTGGATGGGTGTAGCACGATTGTCATATGTAAAAGAGAAGAACTTAGGTGAAAGTTGTCGTGCCAGAAAATTGGTTATTATCAATAAACCATTGCAATTCAAGATAAGTCAAGTTGAGCCGAACTAGCCCTGATTACACACGGGAAGCCCCTGGTACCGTCTATGAGGGTTTAACCATCAAACCAATCTCATGTATATGTAGTGATGCGCCGGACTCGTCTAACCGTGTCCGTGGTCTTGACGACCTGCCACACATTCTTCCGTGCGTAGAGAACACTCAATATTTCCACTAACTGTGATGGTGCCACGTGGACCGGGCATATTAAGCTTGAGAGAAGCCTAATGTGGCACTGCATTAAAATGAGCGAAAGCTGCTCTTCCGAGTAGTGCTTGATAGCAACTTCGGAATGGAGCGATGTAGAAAGTTAACTTTTCGCTTCGGAAGTTGTCGGGAGAACCGAATACATCCTATAGTAATAGAGAGCCCGTACAGCGGGCCTCTAGGCCTGGTATTACTCCCTTGAAGGTAGTATTACCGTGGCTTATTTTTGTCGGGTCTATCCCCATTTTGCAGATTGTGTCCTGATATATCAGATTTAGACCACTGCCGCCGTCCATAAGGACTCGTGTGAGGTGGTATCCGTTTATTATTGGGTCTAAGACCAAGGTAGCCAATCCTTCATGCTGGATGCTTGTCGCGTGATCCCCGCGATCAAAAGTGATCGGGTAGGCCAACCAGGGGTTGAACTTAGGGGTGACGGGCTCTATGGCGCGTATGTCTCGGAGTGCATGTTTGCTTCTCCTCTTCGTCACATGGATCATGTTTACTGTTTTAACCTCTCGTGGGAATTTTTTCTGTCCTCCAGTGCTTTGCTGGCGAGGTTCGTCCTCGTCTTCACTTGGTGTCTCCCCCCCTTGTGTTCGGCGTTTAGCTTACCGGCCTGCTTGAAGACCCAGCATTCTCTGTGGGTGTGATTTGCAGGTTTATCGGGGGTGCCATGAATCTGACATAGTTTGTCGACAATCTTGTTTAGGCTAGACGGTCCATCTCTGCTGCCTTTGAAAGGCTTTTTCTGCTGACCTGGTCGAGATCCCCTGAATCCGGCATTGACCGCCGTATTATCTGGGTTGTCTTCTTTATTTCGACGCTTGTTTTTACCACGTCGTGGTTTTCCATTGCGATCCCTGACTTCGGATGTGCTTGGGTCGCTGGTGCTACTGCGGGCTAACTAGCTATCTTCGCCCGCACAAAAGTGGGTCATGAGGCTTGTCAGGGGTGCCATTGTTCTCGGTTTTTCTTGGCCGAGGTGTCTGGCGAGCCATTCATCTCGGACGCTGTGCTTGAAAGCTGCTAAGGCTTCGGCGTCCGGACAGTCGACAATTTGGTTCTTCTTAGTGAGAAACATGTTCCAAAGCTTTTGGGCTGACTCTCCGAGCTGTTGAATTATATGACTTAAATCGTCTGCATCCGGAGGTCGGTCATAGGTCCCTTGAAAATTAGCCCAAAAAGTGTCCTCAAGCTCCTCCCAACTTCCAATTGAGTTTTCGGGGAGGCTTTTCAGCCAGTGTCGAGCTGGTCCTTTAAGCTCGAGGGGCAAGTACTTGATGGCATGGAGATCGTCTCCACGAGCCATATGGATATGGAGGATAAAGTCCTCAATCCAGACCCCAGGGTCTGTGGTCCCGTCGTACGCCTCTATGTTCACTGGTTTGAATCCTTCTACGAATTCGTGGTCCCGCACCTCATCGGTGAAACATAGGGGGTGTGCGGCACCCCTATATTTGGATGTATCATGGCGTTGATCCGACCGGTTGGCCGTTTTATTTTTCGGCTGTATGGGGTCTAAGGCCTCATCGTCGAATTCGGGTAATAGCTTGCGCTTTGGATAGCTCTTTGTGTGGTAACCTCCACCATACTTTTCTTTGTTGTCGAGCACTTTGTTCCACCTGTTGTTGAGCGTATTTTGTTCGGCCTTAAGCCTTTGCTTCTGCTTCTTCAGACTCCTTGCTGTGGCAATAAGCCTTCTGCGGAGGTTCTCTTGCTCCCAGTGCGTTTCTGGGATGATGTGTGCATCTTCGTCCAGACTGTTTTCCTCCCTAGAGGGGGTTTGATGAGGTTTATCCTCGGCGTCGTTGTGTTCGGACGTCGGATCCGTACTATGTTCGCCGTGTGCGGCTTCATCGTGCTCTGCCGCCGGGGCAATGTGGTCGTCGTTTCCTCTAGAGTCGACTGGAGTGTTATTTTCTCTTGCGCTGTTATTGCTGTTTTTGCCGAGGCGGGATTTGGAGCGGCGCCTACGCCGACGCTTTGTTTGCTTCTTGGAGGGGTCAGCCTCTGCTGTCTCCTCCCATTCCTCGTCATCGTTTTCTTTGGGTGTATCCACCATGTATATGTCATGTGATGAAGACGTTGTCCAGTGTCCTGTGGGCACTAGTTCTTGTTCCTCTCCTGCATCGTCGTCCATGCCGTCGATGTTTGCCGAGTCGAAATCGAGCATGTCATTTAAATCGTCAACAGAGGCTACTAAGTGGGTGGTGGGTGGGCAGCGAATTTCTACGTCGTCCGCATCCCATTCTAGCTGGACATAGTTCGGCCAAGGATCTCCTGACAAGGAGAGAGACCTTAATGAATTTAGCATGTTGCCGAAAGGTGAGTGCTGAAAGATATCCGCGGAGGTAAACTCCATGATCAGCGCCTGTCGGTGTCAAAACCGGCGAATCTCGGGTAGGGGGTCCCGAACTGTGCGTCTAAGGCGGATGGTAACAGGAGGCAGGGAACACGATGTTTTACCCAGGTTCGGGCCCTCTTGATGGAGGTAAAACCCTACGTCCTGATTGATTTATTCTTGATGATATGAGTATTACAAGAGTTGATCTACCACGAGATCGGAGAGGCTAAACCCTAGAAGCTAGCCTATGGTATGATTGTATGTTGTCCTACGGACTAAAACCCTCCAGTTTATATAGACACCGGAGGGGGTTAGGGTTACACAAGGTCGGTTACAAAGGAGGAGATATCCATATCCGTACTGCCTAGCTTGCCTTGCACGCCAAGTAGAGTCCCATCAGGACACGAGACGAAGTCTTCAATATTGTATCTTCATAGTCCAACAGTCCGGCCAAAGGATATAGTCCGGCTGTCTGGAGACCCCCTAATCTAGGACTCCCTCAGTAGCCCCTGAACCAGGCTTCAATGACGATGAGTCCAACGCGCAGTATTGTCTTCGGCATTGCAAGGCGGGTTCCTACTCCGAATACACCACGGAAGAATTTGAATACAAGGATAGTGTCCGACCCTGCAAAATAAGTTCCACATACCACCGTAGAGAGAATAATATTTACACAAATCTAATCTGCTGACACGTTTTGGCAACATGACATCACGCCATGGCTCGGTGATTATTCGAACCGTTTTTCTTTAACTAGCCCTGCACATAACGCGAGGCAGTTTCTTGACACGTCTTGTCAAACCAGAGATCATGTCCCCCTTATTACGGGAGAACCAACCACGCCTAGGACTCCTAGATTTTAGGCAAGTCCCAAATGGCCACGAGGAGGACGCTTGATATTCACCCTCTTTATAAAGGGTCAAGGCTTTTACTTTTTTCCTCCCGTGCTCAATCGAATCCGTCCCCCGCCTCGAGTTCTAACACTCAAAGCCTAGGTCAGATGCTTCGGATCTTCAATCATGTCCGGATCCAGCCTCTAGGGCCGGTAGATGCCCTCCTCCGTCACAGAAGAGGATATCAAGAAGTTGAGGGAGGCAAGATACCTGACCGCCGAAGTATCACATTGGCTGCCCGCCCGAGGGCAGGTCGTCCCTACTCCTGAACCCAATGAAGACATCGTGTTCATCTCCCACTTCCTCCGAGGACTAGGCCTCACCTTCGTAAGGGGTTTGATGTTCTATTACGGGCTTGATTTCCATGATCTAGCCCGGATTCCTTTCTCCACATCTCGGCATTTATTGTCGTATGTGAGGCCTTTCTCCACATTACCCCTCACTTCAGCCTATGGCTCAAGACCTTTGATGTGAAGCCGAAGACGGTCGAGGGGCAGTATGCAACGTGCGAGGGTGCATTAATAAGCAAGATTGCCGGAGCTCCGTGGCCAAAAGGTTCCATTCTAAAGGTGTCCGGATTATGGCAATGGGAGTGGTTCTACATCACCGCTCCCAAAAGTGCCAAGTGGGTAGCTTCCCCCGCCTTTCGCTCGGGCCCTCCACCACAACTGATGTCATGGATCAGTAGGGGGCTGAGCTGGGGTCTAGCCAAGGATGTGCCCATACTTCAGAGCCGCATCCGGGATCTCTTCGAGGGAGATTTTAGTTTGGTTATGGTAGTGCAAGTCATGCTGGTTCATCAAGTCCAGCCTTGCAAACGCCGGCCCCTCCGTTTGTGGGAATTCAACCCAGAAGGACCGCGTGCTATTCAGAATTTCCTCGGCCTGATGCACGAGGAGATGTACAAGTCGTTCTTCGGACCCCAGATAGAGTGTCCGGATACTACCGAGGATGTGGGCCTGAGCAGCAACCGCACCGCCGACCAAGTAAGTAATCCTCTAGCCGAACACACCGTCTTTTATTTATCATGACGTCATTATGAGAAATCGCTCTCTGACCAGGACTGGCTAACAAAGGCGAAGATGATTCGGTGTTCGGCCACCCTTCCTGAGGGTTTGGACAATCCGGTACTGGAAAAGATGCTCGAGCTAGCACCTTGCCCGGAGCCCTCAAAGGAAGATAAAGGGGGGAATAATGAGGGTGAAAGCGGGCCCCCATCACTACCAATTCCAACCGAGGGAATGAGCGCCTCCATGAGGGAGGATAACCAAGTGGAAGAATCTGACCTTCTCTCGCTCCGGGGAAGGAAGAGGATTGCCTCTGAAGATCCGGAAACCAAGGCTTCCAAACGGGAGAAGAAGTCTCCAGCAGAGGGTCCTGCCCTGGAAGGTGCTCTTGCTGCACAAAGTCCGCGTGGGGATCAGCCCTCTAACGAGCCGTAAGTGATTAAAATCTACTTAATATTAGAGATATTCTACCTTGCTTCCGAGGAAAATAACTGAAGCGTTTATCTTGCAGTTCGGATCTTAGCCCTTCTCAACAAAGCTCGTCTTCAGGGGACCTTCTTCCGGAGATGTTGGAGAGCGAAACGCCTCCCCCGGACTCCCCTGCTCAAGAAGCGGGTGACCTTGCAGTGTCGTCACGGAGGGCCTCTCTGGATCTGGTGAGGCCAAAAGATAATCCTATAGTCACCCGAAGTCCCCATCATTCGGCTCTTGAAGAGGGCAAACAAAAGAGTCCGGTGCCGTCTGGTATGCGGTCGGACACACTCAGGGATCTGCTGAAGCGAGCGACCATCTCAGAAGAACACTGTATGTTGATGGGTATGGTGATGGAAAGGATTTTGTCCGCCGAGAGCGGATTGCATGACGCCTTTATGAGTCTACTAATGGGCTTTGAGGTACGTAAAATGATATACCTTTGTGATAGTACCGCACATTTTTAGGTGTGCCCTGTGTAGATAGTAGCCCCTGAGACTCTGGTTGTCACCAAGAACAGCGGCAAATAGAGGATCATAGTCCCAGCTAATAACCATACCGCTTTTATGTGCAGGTAGTGGAAGCTCCGGTGGCTAGCCGGACTCATGAGTTTGCCGAACTAAAGCGGCAACTGGATGCGGCGGATGCCGACATCGAGCTTGTTAACAAGCCGCTTGACGAGGCACAAGGTAAGTGATATTTTCTGGTGAATGTCACATAGTAAGAGCAGCGTGATGCCAGTATCTTTAATATTTTGTGACCACAGATGGAGCTGCCACCGTGGAGACCCTTCGGGCGGAACTTGCCCGAGCCAAAGAACAAGCAAGGAGTAGTAATGTGGCTGCTTTGAAGGCGACCAAAGAGTTAAGAGCCGAGAAGGCCGTGCATTGCGAGATCAAAGAGAAAATGTCCAAGATGGTTGTAAAGTTAAAAGATACTGCCGACCGTTGCCAGTTCCTTGAGGAAGAAAACCGAGCGAAGGTGACGGACCTTGAAAAGGCCACGATGGCGACCAAAGACACCCGTTCTGCCATGAGAGCAAAGAAGGAGGAGCTACGTGAAGCCTGTGATATTGTGGCTGGGAAGCCCTTTTTGTTATAGAGGAACTTCGGAGATCCGCGGTATGCCCCTCTGGATCGGCTGTGGAGTTCGGCAGACGCATATCTGGACTTGGCGGCGAGCACTGTCGATGCGGCCGAATACTTCTGAGATCAAATAGATCGTCAAGTGGACAAGCTGTTTTGGTCGCAATTTAACGTTCCAGAGTGTCCGCTTCCATTGAACGATTAGCTAGCTGAATGGGCCGAACTCAATAGGTTGTCCGGACTCGCCATGAGGTCTGTTGTGGATCAGCTATGGCCAGAAAGGCCAAAGCCGAACAACTATTTTAGCCTGGTGCAGCAGTTCCTTGGTGCGGTGCCGCGCATCAACGCGATGAAGAGGTCGGCGTGCATAGAAGCCTCGCGGATGGCCCTTGCCCGTGTCAAAGAATACTGGCCGGATATGGATTCTACCACTGTTGCGGCGCAGGGTTCGGCGATAGGCCGAGTGGCTGCCGAGCACTATTTTGAAGAAGTTCTTGAGGGTGCTCGTTTGATAGAGGCCCAATGCTCGAAGAATATTATGTTTGAGTGACATGTATTCCCATTGTAAAAACAATGTTTTATTAATTTTATTGAGGCTATATTTATACTTTTGCCGGAAATTAATATGATGCCTCATGTGCGGCCGTTTACGTATATATATGTATATCCTGAAAGATTGCAGTCGTCGGCTTCAGCCCCCACGCATATAATGCAGGGGCGTTCGCAGAAGACGCGTGTTCACACTTAATCCAACGTCTTGGTCCTATTAAGGAGGTGATAGCGCAGCGAACTAGGTAGCCGGACTATAATGCTTTAACACTTTCACTTAGCCAGAGGAGTTTGACAGTGGGGCTACTATATAGCCCCTGGTGGCTCACACTCACCCGAATTCGGGGTGCAGACATGCCTGGCCGGGAAACGGCCCTTCGTTAAGGCAGAGGAATTCTAAGATTCCGATAGGTCATCGAGTGGTTGACTAGTCTCGCGCTATATCATGACAGTCACTTTCCGGCTTTCTCTACTGAGGTGCTCGTCTGGATGAACCAGGGCACAATCGTAGTAGTTCTCCTGGTGCCGCCTTAGCCGATGGAGCGGAACGTAAGGCAGCAAAACACAGGAGCCAGGCAAACCCAACATTTGACCAAAGACATGATTCGGAGCTGATGCATATAGGGCCAAACATGCGACGCCAAACACTCCCAATGGTATTCGGTCTTTATGGTGTAAGCCGGGCCTAAACAGTGCCCTTTGT
Source organism: Triticum monococcum (assembly GCA_034509565.1). Lineage (NCBI taxonomy): Eukaryota > Viridiplantae > Streptophyta > Magnoliopsida > Poales > Poaceae > Triticum > Triticum monococcum. Next base: position 532,822,007 of record CM067844.1, read on the forward strand.
AAGAAGCCCTTGGTGTCCAGGTACGTGCATTATTCTGACGTGGCCACATGCCAAGACGTCAGAATCCTTCTCAATTGTACTGAGAGTCCGAGGGATGTGTATCAACAAGAGACAGTAAAAAAGGTTGCTGCAGGGTCTTAATCTAAAAAGAATCCTTGGAACGGGTCCCTGCTGCACGTCTGCGCCTATGTCTCCGTTGTGCCATATCCTGGATGGGTGTACCACGATGGTCATCTAAAAAAGAGAGGAACTTAATTAAAAAATTGCCATGCAAAAGTTAAGTTATACTAAATAAACAATATATAGTTGAAAATGAGTAAAGGTGAGCCTTATTGCCACTTTTATGTGCGCGTTGAGCCCCTTGTATTGTAATAGGGGTGTAGCCATCAAACCTGTATTAATTACATATAGCTGAGCCAGACTCATCTAGCCGTGTCCGTGGTCTTAACGACCTGTCAAATGCTTGAGTTGGTGAGGCCGTTTAGTGTGCGGCGGCCAAGGCGGCCGCACCGTCTTCGGCGTGCAAGGAGCGCTCAATATTTCCATTTACTGTAATGATGTCACGTGAACCGGGCATCTTGAGCTTGAGGGAAGCGTAATGCAGTATTGCGTTAAAGCGAGCGAAAGCTTCGCGTCCAAGTAGTGCTTGATAGCCACTTTGGAACGGAGCAATGTGGAAGGTTTAATTTTCACTATGGAAGTTATCAGGGAAGTCGAATATAACCTCTAGTAGCAGGGAGCCCCTGCAATGAGATTCCAAGCCTGGCGTTACTCCTTGAAAGGTAGTATTGCTGTGGCAAATTTTCGTTGGGTCCATCCCCATTTTGCGGATTGTGTCCTGATATATCAGGTTTAGGCTACTGCCTCCGTCCACCAGGACTCGTGTGAAGTGGTATCCGTCAATTATTGGATCTAATACCAAGGCAGCCCATCCTGCGCTCCGGATACTTGCTGAGTAATCCTGATGGTCGAAGGTGATTGGTTGAGACGGCCAGTGGCAGAACTCCGCGGTGATAGGCCCTTGGGCATATTTCTCTGGGAGTGCCGCTTTGTTTCTCCCCTTTATCACGTGTAACACATTTACTATTTTGACTTCTGGTGGAAATTTCTTCTGTTCCCCAGTGTTTTGCTTGTGAGGCTCATCCTCGTCTTCGCTTGGTGCATCCTTCCCCTTATGTTCGGCGTTGAGCTTGCCGGACTGCTTGAAGACCCAACATTCTCTATCGGTATGATTTGCAGGTTTATCGGGGGTGCTATGGATCTGACATATTAGGTCCAGAATTTTGTTTAAGCTGGACAGTTCATCGCTGGCGCCTTTAGAGGGCGGCTTTTGCTGACCTGGCCGAGAGCTTCTGAACACGGTGTTTACCGCCATGCTCTTTGGGTTGTCTTCTTTATTCCAGCGCTTATTATTTTTGCTGCGTCGTGATTTCCTGTTTCCATCTCTAACTTCGTAAGTACTTGGGTCGCTGGTGCTGCATCGGGCTAGCCAGCTGTCCTCGCTCGCGCAAAAGCGGGTCATGAGGCTTGTTAATGCTGCCATTGTTCTCGGCTTTTCTTGGCCGAGGTGCCTGGCAAGCCATTTGTCTCGGACGCTGTGCTTAAAGGTTGCCAAGGCTTCGGCGTCTGGACAGTCGACTATTTGGTTGTTTTTAGTAAGAAACCTATTCCAAAGCTTTCGGGCTGACTCTCCGGGCTGTTGAGTTATATGACTCAAATCATCCGCATCCGGATGTCGGACATAAGTCCCTTGAAAATTCGCCCAAAAAGCATCTTCGAGCTCTTCCCAGCTTCCAATGGAGCTTTCGGGAGGCTTTTGAGCCAGTGCCGAGCTGGCCCTTTGAGCTTGAGGCGTAAGTACTTGATGGCGTGGAGATCATCTCCTCGATCCATGTGAATATGGAGGATATAGTCCTCAATCCAGACTCCAGGGTCTGTTGTTCCGTCGTAAGCCTCTATGTTTACGGGTTTGAATCCCTCTGGAAATTCATGGTCCAGCACCTCGTCGGTGAAACATAGGGGGTGTGCGGCACCCCTGTATCTGGGTGTATCGTGGTGTTCGGATGTTTGTTGTGTTGCATCATATGCTGGAGCGTGCTTGCGTGGTCCATAAATGGATCTGGTTGCGCCGTCCTTTTGATGCGAGCCCTCGCGTGGATCGCGTATTGGATTATGTGCGGCGTTGTTTGCTGCTCTATGTTGGCCGTGAGGTCGTCTATTGTAACATCCCAAATTTTCAATTTGGAATGTTATACACTAGACCATCATGCATATCATATTTTCTTGCATTTTGGTTGATCCTAGAAATTTCACGCAACTCAAGGACCCTCGGAGAGAGTTGGAGATTTCATTATTTTTCATAGTTGAGTCTTCTCAAATTTTGAAGAAAGGATCATTGGATTTGTCGGAGTTTTATTTGCCTTTTATTTGGATAGGGAAAAATGCGTGTTTTCAAAAATTGCATTTTAGGCCCGGAGAAAAGTTCATTTTGTTCGACTCATTTTTAGGAGTCGGGGAAAATTTACTTTAGAAGTTTTGGAGTTCGTTTAGTTCTCTTTTCTGTTTTTTTTCTGCGCGCGAAACCGTTTAAAAAAAATCCCGCAGCGCCCCTGGGCCAAAGGCCCAGCCGGCCGGGCCTCTCCCTCCCACGCGCCGCGCGCCTGGCGCAGGCAGGCGCCAAGGCCGCCGCCGCCGCACCCAAGTAGGAGTCCTACTTGGACTCCAATCTCCCTCTCCTTCTCTTTTTCCTACTCTTATTTCTTGCCCCCTTCCCCAAGTCTCCTCTCCCCTCCCCTCTTTATATACCCCCACACCCCCCCTCTAAACCCACATAAAACCAGCCCCAAGCCGCACCCAACCCCGCGCCGCGCCCTCACCCTAGTGCCGCCGCCCTGCGTCACCACCGCCACCGCCCTTGCTCAACGCCGCCGCCGCCGGAGCCCCACGCCGGAGACCTCGCCGGAGGTACCGCGCCGCGTCTCTTTTTCTTTTCCTCGGTTCGGTTTTTCTTCTAACCGTTTCGATTCTTTTCTTTTCTAAACCGTTCCGGTTTTCTAGATCGGTTCTTCGTTTCGATTTCTTTTCCGAAACCCTAGATCGGTTTCGTTCTCTTTTCCGATTTAGTTGCCTAGCGACCATTCGCCGGACCGTTCGTCCTAACGAATGTGATCACCGAATTATCCTAGGTTAACGAACGTCCGTTCGTTTAACCGTTCTTACTTTTTCTTTTCGTCGGATTTATTCCGCGATCGCGATCTCAGATCCGATCTTCGTTCTAGTTTATCTTCTCGCTCGTTTATCGGAATCAGGTGATTCAAGCGCCTGGAGTTTTGTTTCGAAACCGCCGTTCCGTCTAATCAACTTTAACTAAGTTTTTGCTACGGTAAAATTTGACCTAGTTTCAACTTGCTAGAACCAAGTTGTTTTCTTCCGCCGTTTGTTTTCGGTTTCTTTGTTCGGTTCTTTCTCTCTTTGCAACCGGAGTTCTTAAGTTGAACTATCTGGTTCGATCTCTTGTTTGAGTTTTACCTGTGCATTAGATGAGTACTTATTGTATGCTTGTTGTTTGTCTGCGATAGATTACCCGGATTGCGCCGCCTGTTACTTCGAATCTCTAGGACTCGCGGATCATCAGCAAGGCAAGTAACACTTTGATCATACCTTTCCTACCCAGTTTTATTGCATTAGATCAATCCTCACACATTGCATAATTAGGATCTAATTAAATTGTGGGATGGGAAGTAGATGAGGTAGTACCTATTACCTGTTTATTATGAAACCTATGGGAGTTACTTCTACGTTTGCTTATTATGCCATGCTATGCTAGTAGACGTGGATTGGGTGAGTGATATCCATGACAGATGTGAGATTGATAATTTTAATGGTTTATCTAAGGTGGCAACTTAAACACACATCTGGGTGGATTGAGGCACCTAATGTCTATCAGGACTTGCCTGTTTTTTTTCGGACCGCCACCCAGGCTCAAAGGGATCATAAGATCTTTCATGCTAAATACTTACGTGTGCAGCCACAAGCCATTATGGGCTCTGGCATAGTTGACTAAGTCGTGCGAACTCTTACGGGGTAGACTAGCAGATGTAGGGGAAAGTAGGTGTATCGGTCTATCCATCGTAAGGTGCTAGCGCTTCTGAAAGACTATGTCTCGGTCATCCGTTTCTCAAACACCAGTAGTGCGAGAAATCCAACGGAGGCGATCGAGTCTTGTGGGGAAAAGTGCGCAAACCTCTGCAAAGTGTAACAAACTAATCATGATTAGCCGTGTCCCCGGTTATGGACAATCTTGAGTATCTAGTACTTGAATATCATGTGAATCTCATCATGTTACTTCTAATTAATATTGTTGGGTTTTAATTGTTCACTTTTAATTGGGATTGAGAATGCTGTCAACCATTCTCAATGTTTAACAACCACCATGATAGTTAAATAAATGTATTCCTTTGCAGTAGGGAAAAACTGGCTTTACGCAAAACAGTAACCATAGAGCTTTCCACCAGCCAAATATGCATATAGTATAGCTGTTTCATTCCATTACTCTCTATGTGTTACTTTGCCAGCATATTCCATGTGCTGACCCATTTTCGGGCTGCAACGTTAATGTTGCAGACTTTTTAGACGACGATTAAGGTGCTTTTAGGTCGTGGTTCTATACTCAGTGATGCCGTTGGAGTTGATGGACCCATTTATCTTCCAAGTCTTCCACTGTTATCGACATTAGATGGCCTTAAGCCATATTTATTGTAATAAGTTCTCTTTTGAGACATCGATGTAATAAGTGTGTGATTGCCACTCTGCTATAAATCCTTCGAAGTACTGTGTGGTGTCAGCATTACTGATCCAGGGATGACACCGGAGCACAGTAAACTTGATCCATTCGGGTCGGGTCGCTACAGAGATGGTATCAGAGCACACGCTGACTGTAGGACACGACCACTAAGTTAAAGCCCACTATTCTCTCCTCATTTTCTAACTCCTCATCTTTTCTACTCTTTAGGATGAAGGACGCGAACATTAAGTACGCTCACCCGGATGAAGGCACACCTTTTGGATTTCACTTGAAGGAAGTCACCAAGTACCTAAACATTGGATTACCAAGCTTCACGGGAACCTTCAACGCCACTCTGCCTGAAGAGGAGCGCTGGAAGATTCAAGCTCACGTTCTGGGAAGGACATTCGCGCCAATCACGAAGCCCATAGATAGTGTTTTCAATGCACCAACTTGGAGTCTAGGAAGGAGCATGGCAGCCCAAATCACCATAGGACGCATTGGAGAAGTTTATCAAGAAGACCTCAAGGACACTATCTACCAGATTTGCGGACGCCGAGATGAACAATGGGAGTTAGTCAGCACCAAGAAGGATAGATCCATTGCAGCTTTCATCCAGGAGTTAAACCAGCACATTCGACGCCACGAGAACCAGATGTGCAATGATATGATTGAGTTGAAGAATGCGAAGACAAGGATCATCGAGCTAGAAGGAGAACTGAAGGCTACACGCAAGGACTACATGGACGAGATAGTAGCTCTAGCAAGACACAACTGCGATCTTAAGCAAGAGATTGAAGAACTCAAGATGGAGTTAGCATCCAGGAAGGAAGACATGTACGTCGCATGTCCGGACAACTACATCATCATCGACGACACCAATTCGGATCCAAGTGAACCCGAATTTGAAGACGAAGCTGGAGCGGACATCATGGAGTCTTCCACCGGTTCAAATTTTTAGATGACCACCAAATATTAGTAGTATTTGCCCCATGTAAACATTATAGTTCGAGCACTTTTGCGATAGCTAGATTGATTGTAAGCCCTTGATTGATTGAATGAAGTGATTTTGTGTGAATTTGCTCATGTGCATTGGGGTAGTGTTTTCTCTTTAGACCTCATTCTATTCTTATATCTCTTCTTTTCTAAACCCTCAGATGCCTCCGAGACATGACAATGGATTTCCACCGGAGCTCACTCAGTTGATCCAGCAGCAGAATCAATTGATGCAGATGTTAGTTCAGAATCAGCAGAACAACAACAACAACAACCCACCACCACCACCACCACCACCTGTTGACCACTTAGCCCGTTTCCTTAGGCTAAATCCGCCATTGTTTTCTAGTAGCATCGAGCCGATAGTAGTAGACGATTGGCTCCGCAAGATAGGAAGGGAGTTGACCACTACAGGATGCACGGATGGTGAGAAAGTGAAGTTTGCCGCACATCAGTTAGATGGACCCGCGGCAGCATGGTGGGAGAATTTCACAGCCACATTCCCAGTTGACACAGTCACATGGGATCAGTTTCAGCAAGCTTTCCGCACTGCACATGTTTCAGCAGGAGCTATGTCCATGAAGAAGCGTGAGTTTTGCAACTTGCACCAAGGAGGAAGGACAGTTGGCCAGTACGTTGACGACTTCAGCAAGTTAGCACGTTATGCCCCAGATGACGTTGCTACAGATGCAACCAAGCAGGAGAAGTTTCTGGAAGGATTGAATGATGAGTTAAGCATGCAGTTGATGGTAGCAAGTTTCAACAACTACCAGGAGTTGGTAGATCACGCCATCATGATTGAAGGGAAGCAACAACAGATTGAGAACCGCAAGAGGAAGTATGAATAGGGGAAGTATAACTCTGGAGCCCAGCAGAAGCCCCGTTTTACCCCCAAATCGGGATTTCAGTTTCAGCATACCCATGGAGGAGGTAGTTTGCACAACCACAATGGCCACAAGAATGGTAATGGGAATGGAGGAAGCAACGGCCAGAACCATACCACCCCATCAACCCCATCTAAGAGAGACCTGAGTCAAGTCACCTGTTTCAAGTGTTCCAAGACCGGACATTATGCCAATGAATGTCCTGAAGGCCAGAATGGAAATGGCAATGGAAGCTCAGGGAAGAAGCCAAACCCTTTCAATAGGGGATAGGTGAACCACGTTAGCGTGGAGGAGGTTGAAGATCAGCCTGATGCAGTAATCGGTAATTTTTTGGTTAAGTCATTTACCGCACTCGTTCTTTTCAATACTGGTGCATCACATTCATACATATCAAGGGGATTTGTGGAAAAATATAGCCTGCCCACTAGGATTCTTAAAACACCTATGCTAGTAAGTTCGCCAGGAGCAGAGTACATGGCCAGTCAAGGATGTTTTCAAGTGCCATTAAGCATAGGAAGGCATGTTTTCCCAACAGATTTGATTATTCTGGAATCCCAAGGTCTGGATGTAATTCTCGGTATGGATTGGCTGTCGATGTATGGAGGAAACATCGATTGTGCCAGTAAGACAATTTTGCTCACAACGCTAGAAGGAAGAAGGATCAAGTATGTATCCCGGCATGTGCCAAATAGGACACAAGTGAATTGCTTAACAGGAGTTGTGCAGGAGGAAGTACCAGTGGTGAAGGATTACCCTGGTGTATTTCCGGAAGAGTTTCCAGGCATGCCACCGGATAGAGACATTGAGTTTTTGATTGAGTTATTGCCAGGTACAGGCCCAATATCAAAGAGACCGTACTGGATGTCAGCAAAGGATTTGGTAGAAATTAAGAATCAGATTAAGGAGTTATTGGAGAAAGGTTACATTCGCCCAAGTTCTTCGCCTTGGGGATCACCCGTACTTCTAGTCGAGAAGAAAGATGGATCATTAAGGATGGTTGTTGATTACCGTGGATTGAACAAAGTAACCATCAAGAACAAGTACCCACTGCCAATGATTAATGATCTGTTTGATCATTTGCAAGGAGCTAAAGTGTTTTCCAAGATCGATTTGCGATCAGGGTACCACCAATTGAAGATTCGAGAGCAGGACATACCTAAGACAGCATTCACCACAAGATATGGACTGTATGAGTATATCGTTATGTCATTTGGATTGACTAACGCGTCTGCCTATTTTATGAACCTGATGAACAAAGTGTTTATGGAGTTTTTGGATAAGTTCGTCGTAGTGTTCATTGATGATATCCTGGTTTATTCGAAGAATGAAGAAGAGCATAAGGAACATTTGCATTTGGTTTTGGAGAAACTAAGGGAACATCAGTTATATGCCAAATTTAGCAAATGTGAGTTTTGGTTGAAGGAAGTAGGATTCCTCGGACACGTTATATCCGGAGAAGGGATAGCAGTTGACCTCGCAAAGGTTGAGACCATAACCGAATGGGAAGCACCAACGACAGTTGGAGAGATCCGGAGTTTTCTTGGAGTCGCAGGATACTACCGGAGATTCATTGAGAACTTTTCAAAGATTGCGAAGCCTATGACCGAGTTGTTGAAGAAGGATACCAAGTTCAAATGGACTGAGGAGTGTGGGGCTAGTTTCCAGGAGTTGAAGAAACGTTTGGTTACCTTACCAGTGTTGATTTTGCCAGATCAGACCAAGGATTATGAGTGTATTGCGACGCTTCACGTCGAGGACTTGGAGCGGTGCTTATGTAGGAAGGGAGAGTTGTGTCGTATGCTTCACGACAACTGAAGCCTCATGAGTTGAATTATGCTACGCATGATTTGGAGTTAGCAGCCGTAGTGCATCCATTGAAGACATGGAGACATTTTCTCATTGGAAATCATTGTGAGGTGTACACGGATCACAAGAGTTTGAAGTACATTTTCACGCAAAAGGAGTTGAATCTCAGACAAAGGAGATGGTTGGAGCTCATCAAGGATTATGATATGAGATTGCATTACCATCCCGGTAAAGCTAATGTAGTAGCTGACGCATTGAGCCGTAAGAGCGATGTCAATACATTGATAACAGGAGAAATACCCAAGGAGTTAGCAGAAACCCTTCGTGGACTAAGTTTAGAGATAGTTCCGTAAGGCTATGTAGCAGCATTGGAGATTCAGTCAACATTGATGGATAAGATCAGAGAAGCTCAGAAATCTGACAAGGAGATTGCTTCTATAAAGGAGAAACTAAGCAAAGGAAAAGCAAAGGGATTTCGTGAGGATGAGCACGATACCCTATGGTTTGAGGACCGTGTTTATGTGCCGAATGACCCGGAGATCAGGAAGTTGATTTTGCAAGAGGCACATGATTCACCATATTCGATTCACCCAGGAAATACCAAGATGTATTTGGATTTGAAGGAGACATTCTGGTGGACCGGAATGAAGAAGGATATTGCAGCCTATGTAGCAGTTTGTGATGTATGTCATAGAGTAAAGGCAGAGCATCAGAAGCCAGCCGGATTGTTGCAACCATTGCCGATACCCGAATGGAAGTGGGATAAAATAGGCATGGATTTTATCATAGGACTACCCAGGACGAAGGCAGGATATGACTCGATATGGGTAGTAGTTGATCGTTTGACGAAGGTAGCACATTTCATTCCAGTTAAGACCACTTACACCAGTGCTAAGTTGGCAAAGATATACATGACTAGGATCATTTGTTTGCATGGAGTTCCAAGGAGTATTGTATCAGACAGAGGAACCCAATTTACCTCAAAGTTTTGGAATCAGTTGCATGAAACTTTGGGAACCAGGCTAGAGTTCAGCACCACTTTTCATCCGCAGACAGATGGACAAACCGAGAGAGTCAATCAGATTTTGGAAGATATGCTGAGAGCTTGTGCACTAGATTATGGATCTAGTTGGGACGATGACTTGCCATATGCGGAGTTTTCTTATAACAACAGTTACCAAACCAGTTTGAAGATGGCACCTTTCGAAGCTTTATACGGAAGGAGTTGCAGGACACCGTTGTTATGGGACGAAGTTGGAGACCGTCAGTTCTTTGGACCAGATTTGATTAAGGAGTCTGAACGGAAAGTTAAGTTGATTCGCGATAGGCTCAAGGTAGACCAATCCAGGCAGAAGAGCTACGCAGATTCTAAACACAAGGAGACAGTTTACGAAACCGGAGACAGGGTGTATCTCCGAGTATCCCCACTACGAGGAGTTAAGCGTTTTGGAGTTAAGGGAAATATAGCACCGCGTTTCGTTGGACCATATAAGATCTTGCAATGTATGGGAGAAGTCGCTTATAAGTTGGAATTACCAGAGGGACTGTCAGGAGTTCATGACGTATTCCATGTTTCTCAGCTGAAGAAATGTCAGGCCGAGATGGCGGAGGTACCATTAAGAGATACAGTGCCGCTTGAAGCGATTCAGTTGAAGGACGACTTAACGTATGAAGAGAAACCAGTCAAGATTCTCGAGTATGCCAGCAGAGTTACCCGCAGCAAGGTTATCAAGTTTTGCAAAGTTCAGTGGAACCACCACTCAGAGGATGAAGCCACCTGGGAGAGAGAAGAAGATTTTCTCAAGGACCACGCTCACCTATTTTCTAGCCAACCCGAGTCTCGAGGGCGAGATTCATCTTAAGGGGGGTAGGTTTGCAACATCCCAAATTTTCAATTTGGAATGTTATACACTAGACCATCATGCATATCATATTTTCTTGCATTTTGGTTGATCCTAGAAATTTCACGCAAATCAAGGACCCTCGGAGAGAGTTGGAGATTTCGTTATTTTTCATATTTGAGTCTTCTCAAATTTTGAAGAAAGGATCATTGGATTTGTCGGAGTTTTATTTGCCTTTTATTTGGATAAGGAAAAATGCGTGTTTTCAAAAATTGCATTTTAGGTCCGGAGAAAAGTTCATTTTGTTCGACTTATTTTTAGGAGTCGGGGAAAATTTACTTTAGAAGTTTTCGAGTTCGTTTAGTTCTCTTTTCTGTTTTTTTTCTGCGTGCGAAACCGTTTAAAAAAAATCCCGCAACGCCCCTGGGCCAAAGGCCCAGCCGGCCGGGCCTCTTCCTCCCGCGCGCCGCGCGCCTGGTGCAGGCAGGCGCCAAGGCCGCCGCCGCCGCACCCAAGTAGGAGTCCTACTTGGACTCCAATCTCCCTCTCCTTCTCTTTTTCCTACTCTTATTTCTTGCCACCTTCCCCAAGTCTCCTCTCCCCTCCCCTATTTATATACACCCACACCCCCCTCTAAACCCACATCAAACCAGCCCCAAGCCGCACCCAACACCGCGCCGTGCCCTCACCCTAGCGCCGCCGCCCTGCGTCACCACCGCCACTGCCCTGCGTCACCACCGCCGCCGCCCTTGCTCAACGCCGCCGCTGCCGGAGCCAATCGCCAGAGGTACCGCGCTGCGTCTCTTTTTCTTTTCCTCGGTTCGGTTTTTCTTCTAACCGTTCCGATTCTTTTCTTTTCTAAACCGTTCCGGTTTTCTAGATCGGTCTTCGTTTTGATTTCTTTTCCGAAACCCAAGATCGGTTTCGTTCTCTTTTCCGATTTAGTTGCCTAGCGACCATTCGCCGGACCGTTCGTCCTAACGAACGTGATCACCGGATTATCCTAGGTTAACGAACGTCCGTTCGTTTAACCGTTCTTTCTTTTTCTTTTCGTCGGATTTATTCTGCGATCGCGATCTCAGATCGGATCTTCGTTCTAGTTTATCTTCTCGCTCGTTTATCGGAATTAGGTGATTCAAGCGCCTCGAGTTTCGTTTCGAAACCGCCGTTCCGTCTAATCAACTTTAACTAAGTTTTTGCTACGGTAAAATTTGACCTAGTTTCAACTTGCTAGAACCAAGTTGTTTTCTTCCGCCGTTTGTTTTCGGTTTCTTTGTTCGGTTCTTTCTCTCTTTGCAACCGGAGTTCTTTAGTTGAACTATCTGGTTCGATCTCTTGTTTGAGTTTTACCTGTGCATTCGATGAGTACTTATTATATGCTTGTTGTTTGTCTGTGATAGATTACCCGGATTGCGTCGCCTGTTACTTCGAATATCTAGGACTCGTGGATCATCAGCAAGGCAAGTAACACTTTGATCATACCTTTCCAACAACCAAGTTTTATTGCATTAGATCAATCCTCACACATTGCATGATTAGGATCTAATTAAATTGTGGGATGGGAAGTAGATGAGGTAGTACCTATTACCTGTTTATTATGAAACCTTTGGGAGTTACTTCTACGTTTGCTTATTATGCCATGCTATGCTAGTAGACGTGGATTGGGTGAGTGATATCCATGACAGATGTGAGATTGATAATTTTAATGGTTTATCTAAGGTGGCAACTTAAACACACATCTGGGTGGATTGAGGCACCTGATGTCTATCAGGACTTGCCTGTTTTTTTTTCGGACCGCCACCCAGGCTCAAAGGGATCATAAGATCTTTCATGCTAAATACTTACGTGTGCAGCCACAAGCCATTATGGGCTCTGGCATAGTTGACTAAGTCGTGCGAACTCTTACAGGGTAGACTAGCAGATGTAGGGGAAAGTAGGTGTACCGGTCTATCCATCGTAAGGTGCTAGCGCTTCTGAAAGACTGTGTCTCGGTCATCCGTTTCTCAAACACCAGTAGTGCGAGAAATCCAATGGAGGCGATCGAGTCTTGTGGGGAAAAGTGTGCAAACCTCTGCAGAGTGTAACAAACTAATCATGATTAGTCGTGTCCCCGGTTATGTACAATCTTGAGTATCTAGTACTTGAATATCATGTGAATCTCATCATGTTACTTCTAATTAATATTGTTGGGTTTTAATTGTTCACTTTTAATTGGGATTGAGAATGCTGTCAACCATTCTCAATGTTTAACAACCACAATGATAGTTAAATAAATTTATTCCTTTGCAGTAGGGAAAAACTGGCTTTACGCAAAACAGTAACCATAGAGCTTTCCACCAGCCAAATATGCATATAGTATAGCTGTTTCATTCCATTACTCTCTATGTGTTACTTTGCCAGCATATTCCATGTGCTGACCCGTTTTCGGGCTACAACGTTAATGTTGCAGACTTTTCAGACGACGATTAAGGTGCTTTTAGGTCGTGGTTCTATACTCAGTGATGCCGTTGGAGTTGATGGACCCATTTATCTTCCAAGTCTTCCGCTGTTATCGACATTAGATGGCCTTAAGCCATATTTATTGTAATAAGTTCTCTTTTGAGACATCGATGTAATAAGTGTGTGATTGCCACTCTGCTATAAATCCTTCGAAGTACTGTGTGGTGTCAGCATTACTGATCCAGGGATGACACCGGAGCACAGTAGACTTGATCCATTCGGGTCGGGTCGCTACATCTATCCGGCCAAATTGTCGTATTATTTTTTAATTGTGAAGGATCTATGGCCTCCTCATCAAATTCAGGTAGCAACTTTTGCTTTGGATAGCTCTTGGTGTGGCGATTACTGCTGTACTTCGCTGCAGTGTTAAGTACTTCACTCCATTTGATTTTGAGTGTGTCTTGTGCAGCCTTGAGCCTTTGCTTCTGTTTTTTCATGCTCCTCGCCGTGCCAACAAGCCTTTGGTGGGCATTATGTTCCTCCTGGCGCCTATCCGGTGTGATGTCGGCCGGACTGTTATCTTCGACGGGGTTGGGTTGTTCGGCTTGATTTTCCATGTTGCTGTGGTCGGGCAATGGTTCACCCTGCTTTAACGCTAGGTCTGTATCATCGTTATTTCAGCCGAGGCATGATTTGGAGCAGCGTTTACGCCGCCGCTTTGACTGCTTATTGAGGGAACCATCCTCCGTTGCGTCCCTCCGTTCCTCGTCGTTATTTTTTTGGGTGTGTCCACCATGTATACGTCATGTGATGAAGTGAGCGTCCAGTGCCCTGTGGGCAGTGGTTCCTCTTCACCTCCCGCATCGTCGTCCATACCGTCGATGTCTTCGGAGTCGAAGTCGAGCATGTCGGTTAAGTCATTGACAGTGGCTACTAAGTGGGTGGTGGGTGGGCGGCGAATTTCTTCGTCATCCGCATCCCAATCCTGCCGGACGTAGTATGGCCAGGACTCTCCTGACAAGGAGAGAGACCTTAGTGAGTTCGGTATGTTGCCGAAGGGGGAGTGCTGAAAAATATCCGCAGAGGTAAACTCCATGATCAGCGCCCAATCGGATTCGATAGGAATGGGCGCAGGCGGTTCGGAGTGCGTGGCCGGAGAAGGATCCGGCAGTTTAGCAACACGGCTCTCGTGAAGGGTAAGGTCGATATTCGGCTCGATCGCCATTGAGGATACGGCCTCCGTGACGGGGTCTATCCACCCGTCCATGGATGGCGCAACTGGCTCCAAATTGAGGCTCAGAGCGGCTACCGGTGCGATCTCCTGAATACGGTCCGGTGGTAGAGCTAAATCGTACTCATCGTGACCACATGGCGCACAAGGCAGGGGCTCGAATCCGTCGAAGATCAAGTCTGCGCGGATATCAGCCGTGTAGTTTAAGCTTCCAAACCTGACCGGATGGCCAGGGGCGTAACTTTCGATCTGCTCCCGATGGCCGAGCGAGTTGGCCCGCAGTGCGAAGCCGCCGAACACAGAGATCTGTCCGGGGAGAAAAGTCTCACCCTGGACTGCATCACTATCGATGATCGTAGGAGCCATCAAGCCTAATGGCGACGACACAGAGGAACTCTCAATGAAAGCACCAATGTTGGTGTCAAAACCGGCGGATCTCGGGTAGGGTGTCCCGTACTGTGCGTCTAAGGCAGATTATAACAGGAGGTAGGGAACACGATGTTTTACCCAGGTTTGGGCCCTCTTGATGGAGGTAAAACCCTACATCCTGCTTGATTTATTCTTGATGATATGAGTATTACAAGAGTTGATCTACCATGAGATCGGAGAGGCTAAACCCTGAAGCTAGCCTATGGTATGATTGTATGTTGTCCTATGGACTAAAACCCTCCGGTTTATATAGACACCGGAGGGGGTTAGGGTTACACAAGGTCGGTTACAAAGGAGGAGATATCCATATCTGCACTACCTAGCTTGCCTTCCATGCCAAGTAGAGTCCCATCCGAACACGAGAGGAAGTCTTCAATCTTGTATCTTCATAGTCCAGCAGTCTGGCCAAGGGATATAGTCTGGCTGTCTGGAGAACCCCTAATCCAGGACTCCCTCAGCGCCCAATCAGATTCGCTAGGCACGGATGTAGGCGGCTCGGAGTCCGTGGCCGGAGACGAATCCAGTGGTTCGGCAACACGGCTCTCGTAAGGGGTGAAATCAGTATCCGGCTTCCATCGCCACTGAGAATGCGGCCTCCGTGGCGGGGTCTATCCCTCCGTCCTCGGATGGCGCAATTTGCTCCGGATTGAAGGCCGGAGTAGTTGTAGGTGTGATCTCCCGAACACTGTCCGAAGACAGAGTTAAATCATGCTCGTCATGATCGTGCGGGGCACCTGACATGGGCTCGAATCCGTCGAAGATCAAGTCTCCGCGGATGTCAGCAGTGTAGTTTAGGTTTCCGAACCTGGCCTGATGGCCAGGGGCGTAGCTCTCGATCTGCTCCAGATGGCCAAGTGAGTTGGCCCGCAGTGCGAAGCCGCTGAATTTGAAGATCTGTCCGGGGAGGAAAACCTCACCCTGGACCGCATCATTACCGATGATCGAAGGAGCCATCAAGCCTTACGGTAATGGCACAGTGGAACTCTCAATGAAAGCACCAATGTCGGTGTCAAAACCGGTAGATCTCGGGTAGGAGGTCCCGAACTATGCCACTAAGGCGGATGGTAACAGGAGGCAGGGGACGCGATGTTTGCCTAGGTTCGGGCCCTCTCGATGGAGGTAATACCCTACGTCCTGCTGGATTGATCTTGATGATATGAGTATTACAAGAGTTGATCTACCACGAGATCGTAGAGGCTAAACCCTAGAAGCTAGCCTATGGTATGATTGTTTGTTGCCCTACGGACTAAACCCTCCGGTTTATATAGACACCAAAGGGGGGCTAGGGTTACATAGAGTTGGTTACAAGGGAGGAGATCTACATATCCATATTGCCAAGCTTTCTTTCCACACCAAGGAAAGTCCCATCCGGACACGGGACGAAGTCTTCAATCTTGTATCTTCATAGTCCAACAGTCCGGCGAAAGGATATAGTCCGGCTGTCTAGAGACCCCCTAATCCAGGTGTAGCGACCAGACCTCGAACGGTCTGATCTCTGTGCTCAGGTGTTATCCCTAGATCAGTAATGCTGACACCACACAGTACTTGGAGGATTTATAATAGAGTAGCAATCACACACTTATTACATCGAGTGTCTCAATAGAGAACTTATTATAATAAATATGGCTTAAGGCCATCTAATAACGATAACAACGGAAGGCTTGGAAGATAAGTGAGTCCATAAACTCCAACGGCATCACTGAGTATAGAACCACGACCTAAAACTCCTTAATCATCGTCTGAAAAGTCTGCAACATTAACGTTGCAGCTCGGAATGGGTCAGCACATGGAATATGCTGGCAAGGTAACACATAGAGAGTAATGGAATGAAACAGCTATACTATATGCATATTTGGCTGGTGGAAAGCTCTATGGTTATAGTTTTGCGTAAAGCCAATTTTTCCCTACTGCAAAGGAATAAATTTTATTTAACTATCATGGTAGTTGTTAAACATTGCGAATGGTTGACAGCATCCTCAATCCCAATTAAGCATCATCATTAAACAAAACCCAACAAAATTAAATTTTAGAGTAACATGTTGAGATTCACATGATAATCCAAGTACTAGATACTCACGATGTCCATAACCAGGGACACGGCTAACCATGATTAGTTTATACACTCTGCAGAGGTTTGCGCACTTTTCCCCACAAGACTCGATCGCCTCCGTTTGGTTTCTCGCACTACATGGTGTTTGAGAAGACGGATGACCGAGACACAGTCTTTCAGAAGCGCTAGCACCTTACGATGGATAGACCGTTACACCTACTTTCCCCTACATCTCCTAGTCTACCCTGTAAGAGTTCGCACGACTTAATCAACTATGGTAGATCCCATAATAGCTTGTGGCTGCACACGGAAGTTTCTAGTATGAAAAATCTCATGATCCATTTGGGCCTGGGTGGCGGTCCATAAAGAAAAACAGGCAATCCTGGAATACCCAGGTACCTCAATCCACCCAGATGTGTGTTTAAGTTGCCACCTTAGATAAACCATTAATTAACAAACTCACATCTATCATGGATATCACTCACCCAAGCCACGTCTACTAGCATAGCATGGCACAATAGGCAAACGTAGAAGTAACTCCCAAAGGTTTGATAATAAACAGGTAATAGGTACTACCTCAACTACTTCCCAAATCCACAATTTAATTAGATCCTAATCATGCAATGTTTGAGGATTGATCTAATGCAATAAAACTGGGTAGTAGGAGGTATGATCAAAGTGTTACTTGCCTTGCTGATGATCCGTGAAACCTAGAGTTTCGAAGTAACAGGCGACGCACTCCGGGTATTCTATCACAGACAAACAAACAAGCATGCAATAAGTATTCATCTAATGCACGCATAAAACTCAAATAAGAGATCTAACCAGAAGGTTCAACTTAAGAACTCCGGTTTGCAAAAAGAATCAAATCAAACGAAGCAACGAAAGTCAAACGGCAAAAGAAACAGGCTTCGTTTACTATTCTGGATCTAGGGCAATTTTTACAGTGGCAAAAGCTTGTTTAAGTTAATTAAACGGATAGAGGGTTTCGAGACGAAACTCCACGCGCTTGAATCGCCTGATTCCGATAAACGAGCGAAAAGTTATACTAAAACGAAAATCGGATCAGGAATCGCGATCAAAAAAATTGCGGATTTAATCCGAGAAAAAGAAAAACGACGAACGTTCGCTAGAACAAACGAACAGACGAACGCTCGCTAATTAAATAAATCGGAAAAACCAATCTATTTAAAAAAACCGAAAGTAAAAAAACGACAAAACCATCGGAAAAACTGAACGGTTTTTCGGAAAAAAATAAAACCGGCGTCTAAAAAAATCTACCGGCAACTCCGGCGAGAACTCCGGCGGCGGCGGCGGGCGGCGGCGGCGGCGGCGGGGCGGCGCTAGGGCGGTCGGCGGCGGCGGCGGCGGGGCGGCGCTAGGGCGAGGCCGCGGCTAGGGTTTGGGTGGGGAGGCTCCCGGGCCGGGCTCCCGGCTTATAAAGCCCGATCGGGCCTGGTGTCCAGGTCGGACACGGCCCATAGGTCGGTGGCGCGTTTTTTTTAATATTCCACGCAGAAAAAAGAAAAAAAGAAATACTAAACGGACTCCGAAAATCCCGAAATAAATTTTTCCGGGCTTCTAAAATTAATCCGCACAAGGTGAACATTTATTTGGGGCCTAAATGCAATTTTGAAAAACGCACTTTTTTCCTAAATTCAAATAAAATAACAAAAAACTCCGAAATAAAATATTATTTGACTTTATTATTAAATCCTCAATATTTCTTTATTTTGGGAAAGTCATTTTATTTCCTCTCTCATATTTTTGTAATAGAAAAATTGATGATAAAATAATTAAAATCAAATGATCCTATTCTCAAAATTTGAGAAAACTCAAATATGAAAATAACGAAATCTCCAACTCTCTCCGTGGGTCCTTGAGTTGCGTAGAATTTCTAGGATCAAACCAAAAGCAAAATAAAATATGATATGCAATGATGATCTAATTTATAACATTCCAAATTGAAAATTTGGGATGTTACAAACCTACCCCCCTTAAGTTGAATCTCGCCCTCGAGATTCGGGTTGGCTAGAAAATAGGTGAGGGTGGTCCTTGAGAAAATCTTCCTCTCGCTCCCAGGTGGCTTCATCCTCCGTGTGGTGGCTCCACTTAACCTTGCAAAACTTGATAACCTTGCTGTGGGTGACTCGACTGGCATACTCTAGAATCTTAACTGGTTTCTCCTCATAGGTCAAATCGTTATCCAACTGAATTGCTTCCAATGGCACTGTGTCTCTCAAGGGTATGTCAGCCATCTCCGCGTGGCACTTCTTCAACTGAGAAACATGGAACACATCATGAACTCCTGACAATCCTTCGGGCAATTCCAACTTGTAGGCTACTTCTCCCATACGTTCCAATACTCGGTATGGTCCTACAGATCGTGGCGCTAACTTTCCCTTAACACCAAAGCACTTTGTTCCCCGAAGTGGGGATACTCGAAGATAAACTCTGTCTCCGACTTCGTAAACTGTCTCCTTGCATTTAGAATCTGCATAACTCTTCTGCCTGGATTGAGCTACCTTGAGCCTATCGCGAATCAATTTCACCTTCTGTTCAGACTCCTTAATCAAATCAGGTCCAAACAACTGGCGGTCTCCAACTTCATCCCACGACAATGGTGTCCTGCACCTTCTTCCATACAAGGCTTTGAATGGGGCCATCTTTAAACTAGATTGATAGTTGTTGTTGTAAGAGAACTCTGCATACAGCAAATTCTCGTCCCAACTAGATCCATAATCTAGCGCACAAGCTCTCAGCATGTCCTCCAAAATCCGATTGACTCTCTCGGTCTGTCCATCTGTCTGTGGATGAAAAGTTGTGCTGAACTCTAGCCCGGTACCCAAAGTTTCATGCAACTGATTCTAGAATTTTGAGGTAAACTGGGTTCCTCTATATGATACTGTACTCCTCGGAACTCCATGTAAGCATACGATCCTGGTCATGTATATCTTTGCCAACTTAGCACTGGTGTAAGTGGTCTTTACCGGGATGAAATGAGCTACTTTCGTCAATCGATCAACTACAACCCAAATCGAGTCATAGCCTGAATGAGTCCTGGGTAATCCCGTGATAAAATCCATGCCTAACTTATCCCACTTCCATTCGGGTATCGGCAATGGTTGTAGCAATCCTGCTGGCTTCTGATGCTCTGCCTTTACTCTCTGACATACATCACAACTGCTACATACTCTGCAATGTCTTTCTTCATTCTGGTCCACCAGAAAATATCCTTCAAATCCAAATACATCTTGGTATTTCCTGGGTGAATCGAATATGGTGAATCGTGTGCCTCTTGCAGAATCAACCTCCTGATCTCCGGGTCATTGGGCACATAAACATGGTCTCCAAACCATAGGGTGTCGTGCTCATCCTCACGAAATCCTTTAGCCTTCCCTTCGCTCATTTTCTCCTTTATAGAGGCAATCTCCTTGCCAGTCTTCTGGGCTTCTCTGATTCTATCCATCAAAGTTGACTGAATCTCTCCAATGCTGCTACATAGCCTCTCGGAACTATTTCCAAACATAGCTCACGAAGATCCTCAGCTAACTCCTTTGGTATTTCTCCCATCATTGGTGTATTGACATGGCTCTTACGGCTCAATGCGTCAGCTACTACATTAGCCTTTCCGGGATGGTAATGCAATCTCATATCATAATCCTTGATGAGCTCCAACCATCTCCTTTGTCTGAGGTTTAACTCCTTCTGTGTGAAAATGTATTTCAAACTCTTGTGATCCGTGTACACCTCACAATGATTTCCAATGAGGAAATGTCTCCATGTTTTCAATGCATGCACTACGGCTGCTAACTCCAAATCATGCGTAGCATAATTCAACTCATGAGGCTTAAGTTGTCTTGAGGCATATGAAACAACTCCCCCTTCCTGCATAAGCACTGCTCCAAGTCCTCGACGTGAAGCGTCGCAGTACACCTCATAGTCCTTGGTTTGGTCTGGCAAAATCAACACTGGTGAAGTAACCAAGCGTTTCTTCAACTCCTGGAAACTAGCCTCACACTCCTCGGTCCATATGAACTTGGTATCCTTCTTCAACAACTCAGTCATAGGCTTCGCAATCTTTGAGAAATTCTCAATCAATCTCCGGTAGTATCCTACGAGTCCAAGGAAACTCCGGATCTCGCCAACTATGGTTGGTGCTTCCCACTTGGTCACGGTATCAACTTTAGTGGGATCTACTGATATACCTTCTCCGGATATAACGTGTCCGAGGAATCCTACTTCCTTCAACCAAAACTCGCATTTGCTGAACTTGGCATACAACTGATGTTCTCTGAGCTTCTCAAGTACCAATCGCAAATGTTCCTTATGCTCCTCTTCATTCTTTGAGTAAACCAGGATATCATCAATGAACACCACGACGAATTTATCCAAGAACTCCATAAACACTTTGTTCATCATGTTCATAAAATAGGCAGGTGCGTTAGTCAGACCAAATGACATAACGGTATACTCGTACATCCCATAGCTGGTGGTAAAAGTTTTCTTACGTATATCCTATTCTCGAATCTTCAGCTGGTGGTATCCTAATCGCGGATTGATCTTGGAAAATACCTTAGCTCCTTGCAATTGATCAAACAGATCATTGATCATTGGTAGTGGGTACTTGTTCTTGATCATTACTTCATTCAACCCACGATAGTCAACAACCATCCTTAACGATCCGTCCTTTTTCTCCACTAGAAGTATTGGTGATCCCCAAGGTGACGAACTTGGGCGAATGTAACCTTTATCCAGTAACTCCTTAATCTGCTTCTTAATCTCCACCAAATCCTTTGCAGGCATCCTGTATGGTCTCTTTGATATTGGCCCTGTGCTTGGTAATAGCTCAGTCAAAAACTCAATGTCTCTATCCGGTGGCATGCCTGGCAACTCTTCTGGATATACTTCAGGGAAATCCCTTACTACTGGTACTTCCTCCTGCACAACTCCTCTTAAACAATTTACTTGAGTCCCTTTTGGCACATGCCGGGATACATACTTGATCCTTCTTCCTTCTGGGGTGGTAAGCAAAATTGTCTTACTGGCGCAATCGATGTTTCCTCCATACATCGACAGCCAATCCATACCCAGAATTACATCCAATCCTTGTGATTCCAAAATGATTAAATCTGAGGGAAACACATGCCTACCTATACTCAATGGCACTTGAAAACATCCTTGACTGGCCATATACTCTGCTCCTGGTGAGCTTACTAGCATAGGTGTTCTAAGAACCTTAGTGGGCAGGTTATACTTATCCACAAATTTCGTTGATATGTATGAATGCGATGCACCAGTATCAAAAAGAACGAGTGTAGTAAATGACTTAACTAAAAACTTACCGATTACGGCATCCGGCTGCTCTTCAACCTCCTCCACGTTAACGTGGTTCACCTGTCCCCTGTTGAAAGGGTTCGGCTTCTTCCGAGAGCTTCCATTGCCATTCTGGCCTTCAGGACATTCATTGGCATAATGTCCAGTCTTTTGGCACTTAAAACAAGTGACTTGGCTCAGGTCTTTCTTGGCTGGGGTTGATGGGTTGGTACGGTTCTGGCCGTTGCTTCCTCCATTACCATTACCATTCTTGGTGCCGTTGTGATTGTGCGAGCTACCTCCTCCATGGGTATGCTGAAAATGTCCTCCTGATCTAGGGGTAAAACGTGGCTTTTGCTGAGCTCCAGAATTGTACTTCCCTTGTCCATACTTCCTCTTGCGGTTCTCAATTTGCTGATGCTTGCCTTCAATCATAAGAGCACGATCTACCAACTCCTGGTAGTTGTTGAAGGTTGCTATCATCAACTGCATGCTCAACTGATCATTCAGTCCTTCCAAAAACTTCTCCTGCTTAGCTGCATCCGTAGCAACGTCATCTGGGGCATAACGTGCTAATTTACTAAAGTCCTCCACATACTGGCCAACTGTTCGTCCTCCTTGGCGCAAGTTGCAAAACTCACGCTTCTTCATCGCCATAGCTCCTGCTGAAACATGGGCAGTATGAAAAGCCTGCTGAAACTGGTCCTACGTGACAGTGTCGACAGGGAAAGTGGCTGTGAAATTCTCCCACCATGATGTTGCGGGTCCTTCTAGCTGATGTGCGGCAAACTTCACCTTCTCCGCATCTATGCATCCTATTGTGGTCAACTCTCTGGCTGTCTTGCGGAGCCAATCATCTGCTACTATCGGCTCGGTGCTACTGGAAAACACCGGGGGATTCAGCCTAAGAAAACGGGCTAAGTGATCGACAGGTGGTGGTGATGGTGGTGGTGGGTTGTTGTTGTTGTTCCCCTGATTCTGATTCTGGACTAGCAACTGCATCAATGTGTTCTACTGCTGGATCAACTGAGTGAGCTCCGGTGGAAAGGTAAATTCGGGGTCACGTCTCGGAGGCATCTGAGGGTTTAGAAAAGATGAGATTTAAGAATAGAGGGGGTCTAAAGAGAAAACACTACCCATATGCACATGAGGCAAAAGCAAACAATTCACTTCATTCAATCAAACAAGGGCATACAATCGATCTAACTATCGCAAAAGTGCTCGGACTATTGTATTTACATGGTGGACTACTACTACTGATGAGGTGGTCTACTAGAAATATTCCTCGGTTGCAGACTCCATGATATCTGCTCCGGCTTCATCAACATAGTCATCATCGCTATCATCTGGGTCCGAGTCGGTGTCGTCGATGATGATGTAGTCTTCCGGGCGAATCTCCTTGGGTTCTTCGTCTTCATCTACTGGTGTAGGGCCTCCCATAAATATTCCGATCTTCTTGATCAGATCGTCATTCTTCTCCACCAATACTTCAATTTCTTCTTCATAATCTTCACGTGTAGCCTTGAGTTCTTCCTCCAGTTCTTTGATTCTTGTCCTTGCCTTCTTCAGGTCTATCATGTCGGCGCCCATCTGGTTCTCCTGTCGTTGAATATGCTGGTTTAACTCCTAGATAAAAGCTGCAATTGATCTATCCTTTCTGGTGCTGATCATCTCCCAGTGCTCATCTTGGCGCCCACAAATCTGGTAGATAGTATCCTTGAGATCATTGTGGTAGACTTCTCCAATGCGTCCCATGGCGATGTGAGCTGCCATGCTCTTTCCTAGACTCCAAGTTGGTGCATCAAAAGAAAACTCTATGGGCTCAGTGACTGGCATGAACGTCCTTCCTGGAACTTGAACTTGAATCATCCAGCGCTCTTCTTCAGGTAAAGTGGCATTGTAGGTTCCGGTGAAGCTTGGTACTCCTATGTTCAGGTATCTAGTGACTTCCTTCAGGTGACGTCCAAAGGGTGTATCTTCATCCGGTTGCGTGAACTTGTGCCCTGCATCCACCATCCTAAAGAGTAGAAAAGATGAGAGGTCAGAACAGAAGAGAGTGAATAGTGATCTAGGTCTTTAGCTTAGTGGTCGTGTCCTATAGTCAGCGTGTGATCTGATACCATATCTATAGCGACCAGACCTCAAACGGTCTGATCTCTGTGCTCAGGTGTCATCCCTGGATCAGTAATGCTGACACCACACAATACTTGGAGGATTTATAACAGAGTAGCAATCACACACTTATTACATCGAGTGTCTCAATAGAGAACTTATTACAATAAATATGGCTTAAGGCCATCTAATAACAATAACAGCAGAAGGCTTGGAAGATAAGTGAGTCCATCAACTCCAACGGCATCACTGAGTATAGAACCACGACCTAAAACTCCTTAATCGTCGTTTGAAAAGTCTGCAACATTAACATTGCAGCCCAGAACGGGTCAGCACATGGAATATGCTGGCAAGGTAACACATAGAGAGTAATGGAATGAAACAACTATACTATATGCATATTTGGCTGGTGGAAAGCTCTATGGTTACAGTTTTGCGTAAAGCCAATTTTTCCCTACTGCAAAGGAATAAATTTTATTTAACTATCATGGTAGTTGTTAAACATTGAGAATGGTTGACAGCATCCTCAATCCCAATTAAGCATCATCATTAAACAAAACCCAACAAAATTAAATTTTAGAGTAACATGTTGAGATTCACATGATAATCCAAGTACTAGATACTCAAGATGTCCATAACCAAGGACACGGCTAACCATGATTAGTTTATTCACTCTGCAGAGGTTTGCGCACTTTTCCCCACAAGACTCGAAAACCTCCGTTTGGTTTCTCGCACTACATGGTGTTTGAGAAGACGGATGACCGAGACACAGTCTTTCAGAAGCGCTAGCACCTTATGATGGATAGACCGTTACACCTACTTTCCCCTACATCTGCTAGTCTACCCTGTAAGAGTTCGGATGACTTAATCAACTCTGGTAGAGCCCATAATAGCTTGTGGCTGCACACGGAAGTTTCTAGTATGAAAAATCTCATGATCCCTTTGGGCCTGGGTGGCGGTCCATAAAGAAAAACAGGCAATCCTGGAATACCCAGGTACCTCAATCCACCCAAATGTGTGTTTAAGTTGCCACCTTAGATAAACCATTAATTAACAAACTCACATCTGTCATGGATATCACTCACCCAATCCACGTCTACTAGCATAACATGGCACAATAGGCAAATGTAGAAGTAACTCCCAAAGGTTTCATAATAAACAGGTAATAGGTACTACCTCAACTACTTCCCAAATCCACAATTTAATTAGATCCTAATCATGCAATGTTTGAGGATTGATCTAATGCAATAAAACTGGGTAGTAGGAGGTATGATCAAAGTGTTACTTGCCTTGCTGATGATCCGCGAAACCTAGAGATTCGAAGTAACAGGCGACGCACTCCGGATATTCTATCGTAGACAAACAAACAAGCATGCAATAAGTATTCATCTAATGCACGGGTAAAACTCAAATAAGAGATCTAACCAGAAGGTTCAACTTAAGAACTCCGGTTTGCAAAAAGAATCAAATCAAACGAAAAACGAAAGTCAAACGGCAAAAGAAACAGGCTTCGTTTACTATTCTGGATCTAGGGCAATTTTTACAGTGGCAAAAGCTTGTTTAAGTTGGTTAAACGGATAGAGGGTTTCGAGACGAAACTCCAGGCGCTTGAATTGCCTGATTACGATAAACGAGCGAAAAGTTATACTAAAACAAAAATCGGATCAGGAATCGCGATCAGAAAAATCGCGGATTTAATTCGAGAAAAAGAAAAAACAACGAACGTTCGTTAGAACGAACGAACGCTCTCTAATTAAATAAATCGGAAAAACCGATCTATTTAAAAAAACCGAAACTAAAAAAACGACAAAACCATCGGAAAAACCGAACGGTTTTTTGGAAAAAAAAATAAAACCGGCGTCTAAAAAAATCTACGAGCAACTCCGGCGAGAACTCCGGCGGCGGCGGCGGTCGGCGGCGGTGGCGGGGCGGCGCTAGGGCGGTCGGCGGCGGCGGCAGGGCTTCGGCGACGGTCCGCGGCAGCGGCGGGGCGGTGCTAGGGCGGGGCGGCGGCTAGGGTTTGGGTGGGGAGGCTCCCGGGCTGGGCTCCCGGCTTATAAAGCCCGATCGGGCTTGGTGTCCAAGTCGGACACGGCCCGTAGGTCGGTGGCGCGTTTTTTTTAATATTCCGCGCAGAAAAACGAATAAAAGAAATACTAAACGGACTCCAAAAATCCCGAAATAAATTTTTCCGGGCTTCTAAAATCAAGTCGCACAAGGTGATAATTTATTTGGAGCCTAAATGCAATTTTGGAAAATGCACATTTTTCCTAAATTCAAATAAAATAACGAAAAACTCCGAAATAAAATCTTATTTGACTTTATTATTAAATCCTCAATATTTCTTTATTTTGGGAAAGTCATTTTATTCCCTCTCTCATATTTTTGTAATTGAAATAATTGATGATAAAATAATTAAAATCAAATGATCCTATTCTAAAAATTTGAGAAAACTCAAAAATGAAAATAACGAAATCCCCAACTCTCTCCGTGGGTCCTTGAGTTGCGTATAATTTCTAGGATCAAACCAAAAGCAAAATAAAATATGATATGCAATGATGATCTAATGTATAAGATTCCAAATTGAAAATTTGGGATGTTACACCAGGACTCCCTCAAGGCACCTCTCACAAAACTGCTTTGTGCGATTGTTCCTTTGTATGTGACTCCTCCAATGGTCCAATTAGTTTTTGTTCTAGTGCTTTATTCATTGCATATTTTTGCTGCCTAGGTGGCCATGTTCTTGAGCTTGCATGTCAAATTTATGTGGTTCCAAGTAGTTTTGATGCATGATATAGGCTCTAGGCACTTGTAGGAGTAGTTGCTATCAATTTTGTTGAGTTTGGTTCACTTTTATTTTGAAGTTACTAAAAATTTCAGAAATTTTTCGAAGGAAGAAATATGTTTAGGAAAATGTACCAAGGTGGTTCTTCAAGGAAGCAAGGACCCAGGCTTGCAATGTGTGATGTTGATGATGAGCCACCAAGGGACGCTCCAGTGCGGCCTTGTGAATGGCCTTCAGAGGACTTCATGGACCGAGCAGGAATTAAGGAAGAATTTAACACATGTTTGCGTAATGCTGATCTTGTGAGCTTTGAGGCAGAAAAGTGCCGTCAGTGCCACTATCTCACTAGTACTTTTGTGAGGAGATTTGAATTTTCATCTTCACGCAATTCTCAAACTGTCCTGTTTGATCTTTATGAAAATTCTTATACTATGGACTTAGAGGATTTTACCACTGCCTGCAAACTTCCACAATGGGGTAGTACTAATGAACCCTGCAAATCTGAGTTTAGAGATTTTCTTGCTAGTATAACTGTGGGAGAGTCCAGAGATATAACACAAGCTACCATAGGAAGCATTCACTTCCCTGCTATACATTATTTTGCTCTCTTCATAGGTAGATGCATTAATGGTAAAGATGAAGCATGTCATATGTGTGTCCCTGACCATAGTATTCTTAGGAGTGCTGTGTTAGGAGATAAATCTTATAATTTGGGATTAATGGAGATTTCTTTGGTGCAATTTATGCAACCCGCATAGCTAATTTTCTTGGTATAACCATACGTGAGTATGATATTGAGTTGCCCCCTGCTTATTTGGATTATGAGCCTATGGTTCGTCATTAGTTTGTTGAGAGGAACGATCAGTTCCTCCAGTACCGACTAATCTTTGACAGACGACGCACCTATCACGTCGCTCTCCCTGCTTCTAGTTTCTTTGACTTTCAGGCAAAAGGGAGATATTTTATAACCAGAGAGGAGGCGGAAGAGTATAAGAGGAGGGCTGAGATAGCTCGCCTCCAAGCTGCAGCCCATGATGCAATGACTGCTGCATCTTAGTACGACCCCAACTACAACTTTGGATATCCGCCAGTCCATCCGTGGCATTAGACCAACTTAGGCCAAAAGCCTAAGCTTGGGGGAGTACGTATTTCCCACCGACATTACATTCATGTTCACACACTAATTGCTAGTTGTCGGTGCTCATACTTTTTCATTGTGATATCCATTCTAGTTTATTTCTTTTTTATGCTTTCTTCTTGTGTGTTTAATAGACCTTAAGCAAAACCAAAAAAATTAGTTGTAACTTTTAGCTAGTTTTATTTTCCATGCTTGTAGTAGTAATTAAAAGGAAAACCCAAAAAAGATTTCATGTTCTTCTTTTTGCTTGTTGGGAGCTTTCCCATGTAAATAGTTTTATTTCTTTTCTTTGGGGGTCGATAGGAGAATAGAAGATGATTAAATTGTTAAAGTGGCTCTTATATGCATTATTGTTGATCTGATAAAAGAGCCCATATTGCCTTGTCTTCTCCTCTTTATTGAATGCTTGCAGATTCCAGCTTAGTCCAATGCACGTGCACTATTATTATTATTCACATGATTCGGTCGTGCAAATGAAAGGCAATTATGACAATATATGATGGGCTCATTGAGATGGGAGAAGCTGGTATGAACTCGACCTCTCTTGTTTTTGTAAATATGATTAGTTCATCGTTCCTAATTCAGCCTATTATGAATAAACATGTTTGCGATGACAATTAGAGATCATAGTTTCTTATGCCATGCTTAATTAGCTAGGATCTTATAATGGTTTACCTTGCGTGCTAACATGCTATTAAAATGGTTGTGATGTGGTATGATAGGGTGGTATCCTCCTCTGAATGATTTAAGTGACTTGACATGGCACATGTTCACGCATGTAGTTGAAACAAAATCAACATAGCCTTCACGATATTTATGTTCATGGTGGATTATATCCTACGCATGCTTGCACTCAATGTTCATTAACTTTAATGCATGTTCATGGCTGTTGTCGCTCTTTAGTTGGTCACTTCTCAGTCTTTTGCTAGCCTTCACTTATACTAAGCGGGAATGCTGCTTGTGCATCCAATTCCATAAACCCCAAAGTTATGCCA
Source organism: Triticum monococcum (assembly GCA_034509565.1). Classification (NCBI taxonomy): domain Eukaryota; kingdom Viridiplantae; phylum Streptophyta; class Magnoliopsida; order Poales; family Poaceae; genus Triticum; species Triticum monococcum. The sequence goes on from CM067844.1 coordinate 532,850,812, forward strand.
TATGAGTCCACTATACCTTCCCATTTGCGGTATCTACCTGCCGTTCCAAGTAAATTTGTATGTGCCAAACTCTAAACCTTCAAATAAATATCCTGTTTTGTATGCTCGAATAGCTCATGTATCAACTAGGGTTGTCCGTATCTTCCATGTTAGGCGGGTTATTCTCAAGAGGACTGGACTCCGCTCCTCACTCACGAGAAAATGGCTGGTCACCGGGATACCCAGTCCCATGCTTTATGCAAATCAAATCAAAATAATTGCAAACAAAACTCCCCCTGGGACTCTTGTTAGTTGGAGGCACTCGTTGTTTCGAGCAAGCCATGGATTGATGCTTGTTGGTGGAGGGGGAGTATAAACTTTACCATTCTGTTTGGGAACCGCCTATAATGTGTGTAGCATGGAAGATATCGCCATCTCTTGGTTGTCATGTTGACAATGAAAGTATACCGCTCAAAATATTATCCATCTCTATTTCAAAATCGAGCTCTGGCACCTCTACAAATCCCTGCTTCCCTCTGCGAAGGGCCTATCTATTTACTTTTATGTTGAGTCATCATCCTCTTATTAAAAAGCACCCGCTGGAGAGCACCTCTGTCATTTGCATTCATTACTGTTAGATTACATTGAGTATGACTTGACTGGATCTCTTTTACCATGAATTACAATGTCTAGTCAGTCCTTGATCTTTAAAGGTGCTCAGCATTTATGTTTTGCGGTCTCAGAAAGGGCTAGCGAGATACCATCTTGTTATATCATATTATGATTGTTTTGAGAAAGTGTTGTCACCCGAGATTTATTATTATTGCACGCTAGTTGATTATGCCATTGATATGAGTAAACATGAGACCTAAGCGTTATTGTGAATATGGTTACTTTATAATCTTTGCTGAAAACTTGAATGTTGGCTTTACATATTTACAACAACAAGAGCAAACAGAGTTTGTAGAAGTTTTTCTTTATCACTTTCAGTTGTTCAACTGAATTGCTTGAGGACAAGAAAATGTTTAAGCTTGGTGGAGTTGATACGTCTCCATCGTATCTACTTTTCCAGACACTTTTGCCGTTGTTTTGGACTCTAACTTGCATGATTTGAATGGAACTAACCCGGACTGACGCTGTTTTCAACAGAATTGCCATGGTGTTATTTATGTGCAGAAACAAAATTTCTCGGAATGACCTGAAACTTCACGGAGATTATTTTTGGAAATAATAAAAAATACTGGCAAAAGATCAAGACCAGGGGCCCACACCATAGCCACGAGGGTGAGGGCGCGCCCCCTACCTCGTGGGCCCCATGGAGCTCCTCTGACCTCAACTCCAACTCTATATATTCGTGTTCGGAGAGAGAAAGATTCATCACGTTTTACGATATGGAGCCGCCGCCAAGCCCTAAACTCTCTCGGGAGGGCTGATCTGGAGTCCGTTCAGGTCTCCGAAGAGGGGAATCTGTCGCCATCGTCATCATCAACCATCCTCCATCACCAATTTCATGATGCTCACCGCCATGCATGAGTAATTCCATCGTTGGCTTGCTGGACGGTGATGGGTTGGATGAAATTTATCATGTAATCGAGTTAGTTTTGTAAGGGTTTGATCCCTAGTATCCACTATGTTTTGAGATTGATGTTGCTATGACTTTGCTATGCTTAATGCTTGTCACTAGGGCCCAAGTGCCATGATTTCAGATCTGAACCTATTATGTTTTCATGAATATATGTGAGTTCTTGATCCTATCTTGCAAGTCTATAGTCACCATCTATGTGTTATGATCCGGCAACCCCGAAGTGACAATAATCGGGACCACTTCCGGTGATGACCGTAGTTTGAGGAGTTCATGTATTCACCATGTGTTAATGCTTTGGTCCGGTACTCTATTAAAAGGAGGCCTTAATATCCCTTAGTTTCCGGTAGGACCCCGCTGCCACGGGAGGGTAGGACAAAAGATGTCATGCAAGTTCTTTTCCATAAGCACGTATGACTATATTCGGAATACATGCCTACATTACATTGATGAATTGGAGCTAGTTCTGTGTCACCCTAGGTTATGACTGTTACATGATGAACCACATCCGGCATAATTCTCTATCACCGATCCATTGCCTACGAGTTTTCATATATTGTTCTTTGCTTATTTACTTTTCCGTCGCTATTGTTACAATCACTACAAAATACCAAAAACATTACATTCGCTATCGTTACCTTTTGCTACCATTGCCACTACTATCATATTACTTTGCTACTAAATAACTTGCTATAGATATTAAGTTTCCAGGTGTGGTTGAATTGACAACTCGGATGCTAATACTTGAGAATATTCTTTTGGCTCCCCTTGTGTTGAATCGATAAATTTGGGTTGAATACTCTACCCTCAAAAACTGCTGCGATCCCCTATACTTGTGGGTTATCAGCGCGCGCCATCCTTAAGGGCCATGGGGATCTAGTTCGCCATGACCTTCTCGTCATCGCTGGCCGTGCCGATGCTCGGCTCGTAGAGTTGCAATAACTCTGCAGGGTCAGGGGTGCCATCGTAGCATGGTGGCAGGTCGGGCTTGAACTTGCCTGGCCAGATGACGCTGCGTAGCTCACGGGTGAAGGCGCGGCAACCTGCTATGGTCACCGGAGCCCGCCGTGGAGGTGGAGCTGGTTCTTCGTGCTCACGCGCCACCACTGCACGCGGCGCGTGGTCTTGACGTGGTGGTGGAGGGGTGCGGCCGCCACACCTCCCGATAGCTTTCCTCTTCACGTGTGGGCGCCCGGCGTGGTGGGTCACGCCGCGGGGCCGCATGTCTTGGGCCGAGGATGATGTCCTGACGGGGAGGTGGGGGAGGCGCTCCATGGGCTACGTCGCCCGCAGCCGGCAGCGGACGAGGTAATGATAGGGACGGTGCAGACGAGCCCCCAGCCGCGCTGACTAGCTCAGCGATGTGGTCCAACCAGTCTTCGTAGAGGTCGTCGACTGGGTGGTAGCATAGGATCTCACGCGCCATGAGCAACGCATCCTGCGCGTTTGTCGGACCATGATGAGCGTGGGACGACGAGCCGGCCGGAGTCAGCGATGGCGTGGCGGTGCGTCCGTCCCACCGTACGAAGGGATGCTGCGACGAAGCTTGCTGCTCGTGCCCCGCCGAGTTGGTGACGGTGTTGGCGGCAGGTGATGGAGAACGACGGGGAGGACCGCCGACGGGCGCCATTTGGGCGATTGATGACCCACAAGTATAGGGGATCAATTGTAGCTCTTTTCGATAAGTAAGAGTGTCGAACCCAGCGAGGAGCTGAAGGAAATGACAAGTAGTTTCCAGTAGGTAATGTCTGCAAGTGCTAAAATTGTAAGTAGCAGAGTAGTTTGATAGAAAGATAATTTGTAATGAGCAAGTGACGATAGTAGTAACAAAAGTGCAGCAAGGTATCCCAATCCTTTTGAGGCAAAGGACAGGCCAAAATGGTCTCTTATAATAAGCAAAGCGTTCTTGAGGGTACACAGGAATTTCATTTGGTCACTTTCATCATGTTGGTTCAATTCGTGTTCGCTACTTTGATAATTTGATATGTGGGTGGACCGGTGCTTAGGTGCTATTATTACTTGAACAAACCTCCTACTTATGATTAACCCTCCCGAAAGCATCCGCAACTACGAGAAAAGTATTAAGAATAAATTCTAACCATAGCATTAAACTTTGGGACCCAATCGGTCCCTTATGAAATAGCGCATAAACTGGGGTTTAAGCTTGTGTCACTCTCGCAACCGATCATATAATTGCTACTCCACAATGCATTCCATTAGGCCCAAAGATGGTGAAGTGTCATGTAGTCGACGTCGACATGACACCACTAAGGGAATCACAACATACATACTATCAAAATATCGAACACATCTCAAATTCACATGATTACTTGCAACATGATTTCTCCCGTGACCTCAAGAACAAAGGTAACTACTCACAAACGATAAACATGCTCATGATCAGAGGGGTATTAAATAGCATATTGGATCTGAACATATAATATTCCACCAATAAACCATATAGTAATCAACTACAAGATGTAATCAACACTACTAGTCACCCACATGTACCAATCTATAGTTCCGGTAACAACATTCAACACAAGAGATGAACTAGGTTTTTGAGGAGATGGTGTTGTTGAAGATGTTGATGGATATTTCCCTCCCCAAGATGGGAGAGTTGTTGGTGATGATGATGACGATGATTTCCCCCTCCGGGAGGGAAGTTCCCCCAGCGGAATCGCTCCGCCGGAGGGCAAAAGTGCTCCTGCCCAAGTTTCGCCTCGAGGCAGCGGCGCTTCGTCCCGAAAGTCCTCCTCTTATTTTTTTCTAGGTCAAAATGACTTATATACCAAAATATGGGCACCAGAGGTGGGCCGAGGAGGCCACAACCCACAGGGCGCGCCAGGGGGGCCCTGGCGCGCCCAGGTGGGTTGTGCCCACCTGGTGCCCCCCTCTGGTATTTATTTGCTCCAATAATTCTTATATATTCCATAAAAATCCCCGTGAAGTTTCAGCTCATTTGGAGTTGTGCAGAATAGGTAGCCTGACGTAGCTCTTCCAGGTCCAGATTTCCAGCTGCCAGAATCCTTCCCCTTGGTGTGTACCTTGCATATTATGAGAGAAAAGGCATTGGAATTACTCCAAAAAGCATTATTATGGATAAAAACATTATAAATAACAGTAAGAAAACATGATGCAAAATGGACATATCAACTCCCCCAAGCTTAGACCTCGCTTGTCCTCAAGCGAAAAACCGAAATCAAAAAACATGTCCACATGCTTTGAGAGAGAGAGGTGTCGATAAAAACAAAATACGGACATAGAAGCATCTTTTTGATTATTATAACAGCAATAAATTTAAACATAGGACTTTTATCATAGAATTTTCATCATATACTTCTCATGAATAAGTAATAGTTCATCACACAATCGAAGTATAAAGCAAAAAAACTCTATTAGAAACCGACAAACTATGTTCTCAGTCAACTTTGCAACTACAATTCATCATCTTTTCAGGAAGAGTCACGTGTTGGAGCCTTTAGGCAAGTCCACATACTCAACCATCATATAGTCTTCTATGGTGGCTAACACTCACCTCGTACCCATGAGCATAACGTTTCAATCGGACACATAGAAAGATAGGGGCTTATGGTTTCGCCTGCCAACATACTCACCTCAAGGGTGATGTCAACAATAATAACTCATGCCACCCATATTCAACTGGAGATATGTGCCTAGATCTTTCCTCACCACATCATGCTTTCCAAAGGAGAAAAATAAAAGGAATAGAGGGAAAAACTTTGACTCTTGCATAAAAGTAAAAGATAGGCCCTTTGCAGAGGGAAGCAGAGGTTGCCATGCGCTTATTTGTTTGTATGCTCAATCCCTTAGTGCAAAAGAACGCCACATTATATTGCCCCTTGTGTTAGTGACCTTTATTATGCAGTCTGTCACTTTTATTCTTCACCATCACAAGTTCATGCAACGCTCAATTTTCTCTTACACTAAATGATCTCACGCTTTTAGAAGCAATTTTTATTGCCTTTTTGCACCGATGACAACTTACTTGAGGGATCTTTCTCAATCCCTAGGTAGGTATGGTGGACACTTGAAAATAGATTAGAGTTTAAGGGTTTCTGGATGCACAAGTAGTATTGATATGTCTCCAACGTATCTATATTTTTTGATTGCTACATGCTATATTATCTACTATTTTGGATGTTCATGGGCTTTATTATACACTTTTATATCATTTTTTGGGACTAACCTATTAACCCAGAGGCCAGAGCCAATTTCTGTTTTTACCTTGTTTTAGAATATCGTAGAAAAAGAAAACCAAACGGAGTCCAATTGACCTGAAACTTCACGGAACTTATTTTTGGATCAGAAGAAACCCAGAAGACTTGGAGTGCATGTTAGGGGATCTACGAGGAAACCATGAGGCAGGGGGCGCGCCCTCCACCCTCGTGGGCCCCTCGTGGCCCCCCTGATGTATTTATTCCGCCTGTATATCTCCATATACCGTAAAACGATCCAGGAGCACAATAGATCGGGAGTTCCGCCGCTAGATGCCTCCGTAGCCACCGAAAACCAATCTAGACCCGTTCTGGCACCCTGCCGGAGGGGGAAATCCATCTCCGGTGGCCATCTTCATCATCCCGGTGCTCTCCATGACGAGGAGGGAGTAGTTCTCCCTCGGGGCTGAGGGTATGTACCAGTAGCTATGTGTTTGATCTCTCTCTCTCTCTCTCTCTTGTGTTCTTGATTTGGCGCGATCTTGATGTATCGCGAGCTTTGCTATTATAGTTGGATCTTATGTTTCTTCTCCCCCTCTACTCTCTTGTAATGGATTGAGTTTCCCCTTTGAAGTTATCTTATCGGATTGAGTTTTTAAAGATTTGAGAACACTTGATGTATGTCTTGCCGTGCGTATCTATGGTGACAATGGGATATCACGTGATTCACTTGATGTATGTTTTGGTGATCGACTTGCGGGTTCCTCCCATGAACCTATGCATAGGGGTTGGCACACGTTTTCGTTGTGATTCTCCGGTAGAAACTTTGGGGCACTCTATGAGGTTCTATGTGTTGGTTGAATAGATGAATCTGAGATTGTGTGATGCATATCGTATAATCATTCCCACGGATACTTGAGGTGACATTGGAGTATCTAGGTGACATTAGGGTTTTGGTTGATTTGTATCTTAAGGTGTTATTCTAGTGCGAACTCTAGGGCTGTTTGTGACACTTATAGGAATAGCCCATCGGATTGATTGGAAAGAATAACTTTGAGGTGGTTTCGTACCCTACCATAATCTCTTCGTTTGTTCTCCGCTATTAGTGACTTTGGAGTGACTCTTTGTTGCATGTTGAGGGATAGTTATGTGATCCAATTATGTTATTATTGTTGAGAGGACTTGCACTAGTGAAAGTATGAACCCTAGGCCTTGTTTCCTAGCATTGCAATACCGTGTGTGCTCACTTTTATCATTAGTTACCTTGCTGTTTTTATATTTTCAGATTACAAAAACCTATATCTATCATCCATATACCACTTGTATCACCATCTCTTCGCCGAACTAGTGCACCTATACAATTTACCATTGTATTGGGTGTGTTGGGGACACAAGAGACTCTTTGTTATTTGGTTGCAGGGTTGCTTGAGAGAGACCATCTTCATCCTACTCCTCCTATGGATTGATAAACCTTAGGTCATCCACTTGAGGGAAATTTGCTACTATCCTACAAACCTCTGCACTTGGAGGCCCAACAACGTCTACAAGAAGAAGGTTGTGTAGTAGACATCAAGCTCTTTTCTGGTGCCGTTGCCGGGGAGGTGAGTGCTTGAAGGTATATCTTTAGATCTTGCAATCGAGTCTTTTAGTTTCTTGTTTTAGCACTAGTTTAGCTTATAAAAGAAAATAAAAAATGGAAGTGAGTCTACCTCATACGCTTCATCTTTTTAATATCTTTCGTGAGTATGATGGAAAGGAAAATTGTGCCAACGTGTTAGAAGAAGAATGCATTAGAATGTTTGGCACTAAATATTTGAATGATGAGCATGATTGCAATGTTGTTAGTATGAATTCCTTGAATATCTATGATGCTAATGATATGCAAAGCCACAAGCTTGGGGAAGCTATGTTTGATGAAGATGATATGTTTTATCCCCCATGTTTTGATGAGAAAATTTATTATGATGAAAGCATGCCTCCTATTTATGATGATTACATTGATGAAAGTGGATTTGGAGAGGTCATGACTTTATTTGGTGATGAATCCACTATTTCGGAAGAGGTTCCAATTGATTATGAGAACAAAGTTGCTATCTATGATGATTATTGTGATGACTTGTATGCTATAAAGAATAATGATATCCATGAGACTTGTCATCATGATTTTAGTTTTCAATTGGATTATGCCTCACATGATAGTTATTTTGTTGAGTTTGCTTCCAGTACTATTCATGAGAAGAAAATTTGCTTATGTGGAGAGTAATAAAAATTCTATGCTTGTGCATCATGAAAATAGTGCTTTGTGTGATAGTTATATTGTTGAATTCATTCATGATTCTACTGAAAATTATTATGAGGGAGGAACATATGCTTGTAGGAATTGCAATAATATCAAGTTTCCTCTCTATGTGCTTAAAATTTTGATGTTTTGCTTGCTTTACCTTCCTATGCAAGTTGATTCTTGTTCCCACAAGTTGTTTGCTCACAAAATCCCTATGCATAGGAAGTGGGTTAGACTTAAATGTGCTAGTCATATTCTTCATGATGCTCTCTTTATGTTACAATTCTTATCTTTTATGTGAGCATCGTTGAAATCATCATGCCTAGCTAGGGGCGTTAAACGATAGTGCTTGTTGGGAGGCAACCCAATTTTATTTTTTCCTTACTTTTTGCTCCTGTTTAGAAATAAATAATTTATCTAGGCTCTGTTATTATTGAGTTTTTATGTTTTAATTAGTGTTTGTGCCAAGTAGAACCGTTGGGAAGACTTGGGGAAAGTCTTGTTGATCTTGCTGTAAAAAACAGAAACTTTAGCGCTCACGAAAATTTCTGCCATTTTTTATTGGAGAGTGCTATTTAGTTAATTATTTTTAAAGATGATTAATAGATAAATTCCTCACGTCCAGAAATTTATTTGAGAATTTTATGAGTTCCAGAAGTTTGCGTTAGTTACAGATTACTACATACTGTTCTGTTTTTGACTGATTCTGTTTTTCGTGTGTTGTTTGCTTATTTTAATGAATATATGGCTAGTAGAAGACTTTATAAACCATAGAGAAGTTGGAATACAGTAGGTTTAGCACCAATATAAATAAATAATGAGTTCATTACAGTACCTTTAAGTGGTGTTTTGTTTTCTTTCGCTAATGGAGCTTATGAGTTTTCTGTGAAGTTTTGTGTTGTGAAGTTTTCAAGTTTTGGGTAAAGATTCGATGGACTATGGAATAAGGAGTGGCAAGAGCCTAATCTTGGGGATGCCCAAGGAACCCCAAGGTAATATTCAAGGATAACCAAGAGCCTAAGCTTGGGGATGCCCCGGATGGCATCCCCTCTTTCGTCTTCGTTCATGGGTAACTTTACTTGGAACTATATTTTTATTTACCACATGCTATGTGTTTTACTTGGAGCGTCATTTTATTTTATTTAGTTTTGCTTGCTGTTTGAATAAAATACCAAGATCTTAAATTATTAAATGTTAGAGAGTCTTCACATAGTTGCATAATTATTCGACTACTCATTGATCTTCACTTATATCTTTCGGAGTAGTTTGTCATTTGCTCTAGTGCTTCACTTATATCTTCTTAGAGCATGGTGGTAGTTTTATTTTATTGAAATAGATGAACTCTCATGCTTCACTCATATTATTTTGAGAGTCTTAAATAGCATGGTAATTTTCTTAAATAATCCTAAAATGCTAGGCATCCAAGAATAGCAAAAACTTTCATATAGAGTATTGAATACTAAGAGAAGTTTGATGCTTGATGATTGTTTTGAGACATGGAGGTAATAATATCAAAGTCGTGCTAATTGAGTAGTTGTGAATTTGAGAAATTCTTGTGTTGAAGTTTGCAAGTCCCGTAGAATGCACGTATGGTAAACGTTGTGTAACAAATTTGAAACATGAGGTGTTATTTGATTGTCCTCCTTATGAGTGGCGGTTGGGGACGAGCAATGGTCTTTTCCTACCAATCTATCCCCCTAGGAGCATGCGCGTAGTGCCGAGGTTTTTGATGACTTGTAGATTTTTGCAATAAGTATGTGAGTTCTTTATGACTAATGTTGAGTCCATGGATTATACACACTCTCACCCTTCCATCCTTGCTAGCCTCTTCGGTACCGTGCATTGCCCTTTCTCACATAGAGAGTTGGCACAAACTTCGCCGGTGCATCCAAACCCCGTGATATGATACGCTCTTTCACACATAAACCTCCTTATATCTTCCTCAAAACAACCACCATATCTACCTATTATGGAATTTCCATAGCCATTCCGAGATATATTGCCATGCAACTTTCAACCATTCCGTTTATCATGACACATTCATCATTATCATATTGCTTAGCATGATCATGTAGTTGACATAGTATTTGTGGCAAAGCCACCGTTCATAATTTTCATACATGTCACTCTTGGTTCATTGCATATCCCGGTACACCGCCGGAGGCATTCATATAGAGTCATCTTTTGTTCTAGTATCGAGTTGTAATCATTGAGTTGTAAATAAATAGAAGTGTGATGATCATCATTTTCTAGAGCATTGTCCCAAGTGAGGAAATAAATAAATAAATAAATAAAGAGAAAAGCCATAAAAAAAGAGAAGGCCCAAAAATGAGAGAAAAAGATAGAAGGGACAATGCTACTATCCTTTTAGCACACTTGTGCTTCAAAGTAGCACCATGATCTTCATGATAGTGAGTCTCTTATGTTGTCACTTTCATATAGTAGTGGGAATTTTTCATTATAGAACATGGCTTGTATATTCCAACAATGGGCCTCCTCAAGTGCCCTAGGTCTTCGTGAGCAAGCAAGTTGGATGCACACCCACTTAGTTTCTTTTGGTGAGCTTTCATACATTTATAGCTCTAGTGCATCCGTTGCATGGCAATCCCTACTCCTTGCATTAACATCAATCGATGGGCATCTCCATAGCCCATTGATTAGCCTCGTTGATGTGAGACTTTCTCCTTTTTTCTCTTCTCCACATAACCCCCATCATCATATTCTATTCCACCCATAGTGTTATATCCATGGCTCGCGCTCATATATTGCGTGAAAGTTTATAGGTTTGAGATTACTAAAGTATGAAACAATTGCTTGGCTTGTCATCGGGGTTGTGCATGATGAGAGAATTCTTGTGTGACGAAAATGGAGCATGACTAAACTATATGATTTTGTAGGGATGAACTTTCTTTGGCCATGTTATTTTGAGAGGACATAATTGCTTAGTTAGTATGCTTGAAGTATTATTATTTTTATGTCAATATGAACTTTTATCTTGAATCTTTCGAATCTGAATATTCATGCCACAGTTAAGAAGAATTACATTGAAATTATGCCAAGTAGCACTCCGCATCAAAAATTCTGTTTTTATCATTTACCTACTCGAGGACGAGCAGGAATTAAGCTTGGGGATCCTGATACGTCTCCAACGTATCTATAATTTATATTGCTCCATGCTATATTATCTACTGTTTTGGATGTTTATGGGATTTATTATACACTTTTATATCATTTTTTGGGACTAACCTATTAACCCAGAGCCCAGTGCCAGTTTTCGGTTTTTACCTTGTTTTAGAATATCGCATAAAAGGAAAACCAAACGGAGTCCAATTGACCTGAAACATCACGGAACTTATTTTTGGATCAGAAGAAGCCCAGAAGAATTGGAGTGCACGTCAGGGGATCTACGAGGAAGCCATGAGGCAGGGGGCGTGCCCACCCCCTGGGCGCGCCCTCCACCCTTGTGGGCCCCTCGTGGCCCCCCCTGACGTATTTCTTCCGCCTATATATCTCCATATACCCTAAAACGATCCAGGAGCACAATAGATTGGGAGTTCCGCCGCTAGAAGCCTCCGTAGCCACCGAAAACCAATCTAGACCCGTTCCGGCACCCTGCCGGAGGGGGCAATCCCTCTCCGGTGGCCATCTTCATCATCCTGGTGCTCTCCACGACGAGGAGGGAGTAGTTCTCCCTCGGGGCTGAGGGTATGTACCAGTAGCTATGTGTTTGATCTCTCTCTCTTGTGTTCTTGATTTGGCACGATCTTGATGTATTGCGAGCTTTGCTATTATAGTTGGATCTTATGTTTCTTCTCCCCCTCTACTCTCTTGTAATGGATTGAGTTTCCCCTTTGAAGTTATCTTATCGGATTGAGTCTTTAAAGATTTGAGAACACTTGATGTATGTCTTGCCATGCGTATCTATGGTGACAATGGGATATCATGTGATTCACTTGATGTATGTTTTGGTGATCGACTTGCGGGTTCCTCCCATGAACCTATGCATAGGGGTTGGCACATGTTTTCGTCGTGATTCTCCGGTAGAAACTTTGGGGCACTCTATGAGGTTCTATGTGTTGGTTGAATAGATGAATCTGAGATTGTGTGATGCATATCGTATAATCATACCCACAGATACTTGAGGTGACATTGGAGTATCTAGGTGACATTAGGGTTTTGGTTGATTTGTGTCTTAAGGTAATATTCTAGTACGAACTCTAGGGCTGTTTGTGACACTTATAGGAATAGCCCAAAGGATTGATTGGAAAGAATAACTTTGAGGTGGTTTCGTACCCTACCATAATCTCTTCGTTTGTTCTCCACTATTAGTGACTTTGGAGTGACTCTTTGTTGCATGTTGAGGGATAGTTATGTGATCCAATTATGTTATTATTGTTGAGAGGACTTGCACTAGTGAAATTATGAACCCTAGGCCTTGTTTCCTAGCATTGCAATACTGTGTGTGCTCACTTTTATCATTAGTTACCTTGCTGTTTTGATATTTTCAGATTACAAAAACCTATATCTATCATCCATATACCACTTGTATCACCATCTCTTCGCTGAACTAGTGCACCTATACAATTTACCATTGTATTCGGTGTGTTGGGGACACAAGAGACTCTTTGTTATTTGGTTTCACGGTTGCTTGAGAGAGACCATCCTCATCCTACGCCTCCTATGGATTGATAAACCTTAGGTCATCCACTTGAGGGAAATTTGCTACTGTCCTATGAACCTCTGCACTTGGAGGCCCAACAACGTCTACAAGAAGAAGGTTGTGTTGTAGACATCAATTATCTCTACTTAGTGCAGAATTTTTGGCTAGCAAAGATAGGGGGCAAGCACCATATGTTAAAGGATCTATGACAATATGACTTCTGTGTGAAAATTAACAAACATAAATCATTAAGTTGTCTTCCTTGTCCAACGTCAACAATTTTGGCATATAATATTTTGATTAGGGATCACAATTACAAAAGATTTCTAGGATAGTATATTTACATGTGAATCTTCTCTTCGCTTATTAATTCTTTCATGTGTTGCATCATTGACTAATGTTATGTTTGTCAATCTCTAATAAATTTTCTACTTATACTTTTCCTTATGTGGTGCCATCACCTACCATAGGATTAGTATATAATATTTTCTTTCTTTATTTCCTTTCTTTTATTTCTTTCCTTTCTTATTTCTTTTCTTTTATTTGCAACATGAAAGTAAAGAAAGAAAAAACTCATACTAAACTTTATTTGCACATGATTACAAGGATAGATCACTAAGAAAACTCTCAAAGAAGAAAGGATCGAGCTAAACTTTTATTCATCTAAAGCAAAAGGATCGAACTAAAATAAGTAAAAGCAAAAAGATAGTGGGATGATACGATATCGGGGCACCTCCCCCAAGCTTGGCGGAAGCCAAGGGGAGTGCCCGTACCCGATACTCAGTTCTCCTTTGGTGGTGAAGATGGTGATGGTGGTGGTGGTGAGGACAATTGTGCCTTTAACTTTTTCATATTGTAGTTGAGGAGAGAAAATTCCTCCTTTAAATCATCGACTTCCAACTCCAACTTCAAGATCTTGTCACATAGATGTCCTTTACTTTTCTGCCAAAAACAAGAAGGAACAGATCGGTTATTAGAACGGTTAGCTCTCTTAGGGAGACTGGACTTCTTGAACTTTATGTGCATATCCCAGGTTGAGGTAGAGGAACATCCTCCTCCGAGCTTGAATCATTGATCCTCAGCAAGTGAGCATCCTCCTCGTCATCCGTAGTTCGACCATAAGGAGATATGTCCCCATAGGCCTTTGGGTCAGCAATGATATGCAAGACATGGCTCTTACCGTCGGAGTCTTGAGATGACATATTTTCAAAAACTGCACAGGAAACAGTGAGAAAAGAGAACAGAAGATTTCTCCGTGATACGGTGATCAACAGGTTCGGGAAGTATATATAGATTTTTTTTTATCTTGGAGGACAAGTATACGGTAGAAAAACGGAGTACAAAAGGTGTCCCAGGTGGGCACAACCCACCTGGGCATGCCAGGCTTGGCGCGCCCTGGTGTCTTGTGCCCACCAGGAGACGCTTCCTGGAAGTTTCTTTATTACCAAAATTCTAAAATATTCTAAAACTGACAAAAAATATTATTGCGGATTTTTCGGAGTTCGTTTACTTACCTATCACGTACCTCCTTATTTTCACGATTCCGGAGTGTTCCAGAAGGACTCTTTTATGTGTTCTTCCGGTGTCATAGTTTGGATGATATTACTTTCAATATTAATAGGCGTACCTAAGATATAATGCTTTATTCGTTGCCCATTGACAACCTTCAAGTTAGTACCTTCGGAATTATTTATTTTGATGGCTCCAGACCGGTAAACCTCCTCGATGACGTATGGGCCTTCCCATTTTGAGAGGAGTTTTCCTGCAAAGAATCTGAAACAAGAGTTGTACAAAAGAACATATTCTCCGACATTAAACTCACGCTTTTGAATTCTTTTGTCATGCCATCTTTTAACTTTTCCTTTAAATAATTTTGCATTTTCATAAGCTTGGGTTCTCCATTCATCTAGTGAGCTAATATCAAATAACCTCTTTTCACCAGCAAGTTTGAAATCATAATTGAGTTCTTTGATTGCCCAATAAGCTTTATGTTCTAACTCAAGAGGCAAATGACAAGCTTTTCCGTAAACCATTTTATAAGGAGACATACCCATAGGATTTTTATATGTTGTTCTATAAGCCCAAAGTGCATCATCTAATTTCTTAGACCAATTCTTCCTGTACCTATTGAGAGTCTTTTGCAAAATTAATTTTATTTCTCTATTGCTAAGTTAAACTTGACCACTAGACCGAGGATGATAAGGTGATGCAATTCTATGGTTAACATCATACTTGGCAAGCATTTTACGAAAAGCACCATGAATAAAGTGTGTACCACCATCAGTCATTAAATATCTAGGGACTCCAAACCTTGGGAAAATAACTTCCTTAAGCATTTTAATAGACGTGTTGTGATCAACACTACTAGTTGGAATAGCTTCTACCCATTTAGTAACATAATCAATAACAACCAAAATATGTGTATACCCATTAGAGGAAGGAAAAGGTCCCATGTAATCAAATCTCCAAACATCAAATGGTTCAACAGCAAGTGAACAATTCATAGGCATTTCTTGACGCTTACCAATATTACCTATCCTTTGACATTCATCACAAGATAAGACGAACTTACTGGCATCTTTGAAGAGAGTAGGCCAATAAAATCCAGATTGCAATACCTTGTGAGCAGTTCTATCTCCAGCATATGCCCTCCATAAGCCTCGGAATGACATTTCCGTAGGATTTGTCCCTGTTCATGTTGAGGTACACAACGTCTAATAATACCATCTACTCCTTCTTTATAAAGATGTGGGTCATCCCAAAAGTAATGTCTTAAATCATAGAAGATTTTTTTCTTTTGTTGGTATGTAAAGCTAGGTGGTAAATATTTAGCAACAATGTAATTAGCATAATCAACATACCAAGGAGTACCATGAGAAACATTTATTGCAGCCAACTGCTCATCAGGAAAACTATCATCAATAGGTAGTGGGTCATCAAGCACATTTTCAAGCCTAGATAAATTATCAGCAACTGGGTTCTCAACTTTTCTATCAATGATATGTAAATCAAATTCTTGTAACAAGAGAACCCGTTGAATAAGTCTAGGTTTAGCATCTTTATTTTCCATAATATATTTAATAGCAGCATGGTCTGTGTGAACAATTACTTTGGAATCAACAATATAAGGTCTAAATTTATCACAAGCAAACACAACTGCTAAGAATTCCTTTTTAGTAGTAGCATAATTTCTTTGAGCACTGTCTAGAGTTTTACTAGCATAATGAATAGCATTAAGTTTCTTATCAACTCTTTGTCTGAGAACAACACCAACAACATAATCACTAGCATCACACATAATTTCAAAAGGCAAGTTCCAATCAGGTGGTTGAATAATAGGTGCAGAAATTAAAGCTTTCTTAAATGTTTCAAAGGCTTCTAAGCAATCATCATCAAAAACAAAAGGAATATCCTTCTGCAAGAGATTAGTAAGAGGCCAAGAAATTTTTGAAAAGTCTTTGATAAATCTCCTATAGAAACCAGCATGACCTAAGAAACTACGAATACCTTTTATATCTTTAGGACATGGCATTTTTTGAATTGCAGCAACCTTAGCTTGGTCCACTTCAATTACTCTTTCAGAAATTTTATGACCCAAGACAATGCCTTCATTAACCATAAAGTGGCACTTCTCCCAATTCAAGACAAGATTTATTTGTTCACCTCTCTGCAAAACTCGATCAAGATTGCTTAAACAATCATCAAAAGACTTCCCATAAATAGAAAAGTCATCCATGAAAACCTCAACCATCTTTTCACAAAAGTCAAAGAATATAGCAGTCATACATCTTTGAAAGGTAGCAGGTGCATTACATACACCAAAAGGCATACATCTATAAGAAGAGGTTCCAAAGGGACAAGTAAAAGTGGTATTTTCTTGATCAGGTTGAGAAACAAGTATTTGTGCAAAGCCAGAATATCCATCAAGGAAGCAAAAGTGTGTGTGCTCAGATAATCTTTCAAGCACTTGATCAATAAAAGGCAAAGGGTAATGATCTTTTCTAGTTGCTTTGTTTAATTTTCTAGAATCAATTACCATTCTATAGCATGTGACAATTCTTTGTGGAATAAGTTCATTCTTATCATTAGGAACAACAGTTATACTTCCTTTCTTAGGAACACAATGAACATGACTTACCCATCTACTATCAGCTATGGGATAGATTATGCCTGCTTCCAGAAGTTTTAATATTTCCGTTCTTACCACTTCTTTCATCTTCGGATTTAACCGACATTGGTGATCAACAACGGGTTTGGCATCAGGTTCCATATTAATTTTGTGCTGCCATAGAGTGGGACTAATGCCCTTTAAATCATCAAGAGTATATCCAATAGCAGCTCGGTGCTTCATTAGAACTTTCAATAATCTTTCTTCTTCATGTTCTGAAAGGTTAGCGCTAGTAATAATAGGATATATCTTCTTTTCATCAAGATATGCATATTTCAAAGTGTCTGGCAATTGTTTTAATTCAAACACAGGATCACCTTTAGGTGAAGGAGGACCTCCTACAGTTCCAATAGGCAAATTGTGTTTAAGCAGAGGATGTTGTTCAAAGAAATTTTTGTCTATTTCATTTCTTTGATGCATATGAAAATCATTTTCATGGTCTAGCAAATATTGTTCTAAAGGATCAATAGGTGGTACAGCAATAGAAGCAAGACCAATTAATTCATCCTTACTAGGCAATTCTTTTTCATGAATATTTCTACTAAACTTGGAAAAATTAAACTCATGAGACTCATCGCCAAAGCTAGCACCAACAATTTGTTTCTTACAGTCTATCTTAGCATTAATTGTATTCAAGAAAGGTCTACCAAAGATAATGGGACAAAAGTCATCTTGTGGGGAACCAAGAACAAGAAAATCAGCAGGGTATTTTATTTTCCCACACAAGACTTCAACATCTCTAACAATCCCAAAAGGTGATATGGTGTCTCTATTAGCCAGTTTAATAGTAACATTTATTTCTTCTAACTCTGCAAGTGCTATGTCTTTCATAATTTCTTGACATAAGGTGTTAGGAATAACACTCACACTAGCACCCATGTCACATAAACCATGATAACAGTGATCTCCTATTTTAACTGAGATGACAGGCATGCCAACAACAGGTCTATGTTTATCTTTTTTATTAGGTTTGGCAATTCTAGCAGCTTCTTCACAGAAGTAAATAACATGCCCATCCACATCTTCTTCCAAGAGATCTTTAACCATAGCAATACTAGGTTCAACTTTAATCTGTTCATCAGGTTTAGGTGTTCTCAAGGGTGAAATTGGGCCTGGGGCAACTCGGATGTAGCCCCAGGCGTGGCCCAACTAGCATCTATATGCATAGTAGGAAAAAAAATCAGAATATGGGATACATAGAGGCCCAGCCCCAGGCTTCACGTATTGATGTACAAGCCCATTACCCCAACTCAATCGATTGATTAGAATAGAAAACGAATCACGCAGTACACGATTGACGCTTCGATCTCTGATCTGTAGCGTGGTCGTTCATCAATCAAGTCAATTAAGAAAGAGAAAAAAACATCCCTCGCGTGATCGCGACAACAGAGAAACCCCGGTGTCGCTCGAACAAAGAGCCCAAGGCCCCAAGGGCTGCGCCGTCGCCCTCGTCAACTGGCAATTGGCGATTCTCCACCGCCGCCACGCCGGCCGCCGGTCCGGCGTCCTGACAAGTGATAATCCGTCCACCTCTTGTTCTTCTGATCTTCTCCATCTGATTCTAAACTGTAGTGCACGCACTGAGGCCAACGCAACGCCCACTGTGCCGCACAGGTAATCTGTAATGTGTAATATGTATCATCTAATTTTGTTTTCCCTAATTCCTCTATATCAGCCAAACTCAATGAGTTATATATTTACTTGGTCAATTTTATTTCATTTGTTGTTAGCAAATTAGAAATACAAGATGATGAAGAGGACCCGTAGAATTAAATCTTTCTTTCAGTCAACATCCAATCAGCCTTCAGCCAACAACATCGAATCAGTACCAGTAAAACTGATCTGCGAAACAAGACGAATGATGAATGGATGAATCACCATTTGATTTTCTATATCGAGTGTGATGCATTTGCAAGAATTGATGATATTAAGATTATACAGTGCTATCAAAAATGAGGAGACGCAAGGGGCTACTACCTCGTGGACTTCGTGTTAATGGTATAATATGTTTTTTTGCAAACTTTCATAGGAACAATTGATTTAGTCTATGTCCAGTGTGTTGATTTGAAATCCTTGATTTTATGTTTGCAGATTCAGGTCCGTTTACTATTGCTGGTGAAGAAACAATGGCCTTGAGTTAGGTAAGTCTTCACTAATTTGGTACCAAACCATGTTTTCAATGATGCACTTTGGTAAACTCTTTGTCTTTATGGAATGTCCTTGTAACATCCCAAATTTTCAATTTGGAATGTTATACATAGATCATTCATGCATATCATATTTTTGTTGCATTTCGTTTCGCGATCCTCGAAATCCTAAGCAACTCAAGGACCCTCGAAGAAAGTTGGGGACTTCTCAGTTTTCATATTTGAGTTGTATCAAATATTGAAACGAGGATTTTTGGTTTTAATTATTTTTCCCTTCGAAAAATATTTCATATTAAAATATATGAATATGACTTCTCCAAAATAAATGAAATATTGGAGGAAAAATGTTAAAATCAAATATTTGATTTTATTCAGAATTTATTGCTATTTTATTTGAATTAGAAAAATTGCACGTTTTTCAAAGTTGCATTTTAGTGCCAAGAAAATGTTCATCTTGTTATAAATATTTTATTTAGACAGTGAAAATTTGTTTTGGAATTTTCAGATTTTTATTTTATTTTCTAGGATTTATTTAAGTTTCGGCGAAATTATTTAAAAAAAGTCTCAGCGCGCGACTGGGCCGAAGCCCAGCCGAACCGGCCCGCCAGCCCCGCGCCGCCGTCTCCTTCCAGGAGACTAGGAGGCCGCCGCTGCCCGCAACGCCGAGTCCGGCCAGGACTCTGTCGCGCCTCCCTTGCCCCCTCCCTAAGCAAGCACCCCCTCCTTTTATACCCCGCCCCCGGAGCCCCCCCACCACCACCAACCCCGTCGCCTCGCCCCGCCCCAGTTATGGACAAATCTTGAGTATCTAGTACTTGGATTATCATATGTATCTCATCACTCTAAATTAATATTGTTGGGTTGATAATTACTTTTAATTGGGATTGAGTTGGAGGAACCTTCTCAATGATGTTTCAACTACCATGATAGTTAAATAAAATATATTCCTTTGTTGTAGGGAAAAATTGGCTTTTCACAAAAACTATAACCGTAGAGCTTTCCACCAGCCAAATATGCATGTAGTGATAGCATTATTCTGTTCTTGCTCTACTGTGTTACATTACCAGCATATTCCACGTGCTGGCCCGTTTTCGGGCTACAACGTATTATGTTGCAGACTTTTCAGACGAGGAGTAAGGTTCGTCAGGTCATTGCCGTGCAGCTCAGCTATGTCGTTGGAGTTGATGGACTCACTTTATCTTCCAAGCCTTTCGTTGTTATCGTATTAGATGGACTGAAGCCATATTTATTGCAATAAGTTCTCTTTTGAGACATTCGATGTAATAAGTGTGTGATTGCTATTCTGTTGTAAATCCTCGAGTATTGTGTGTGTCAGCATTACCGATCCAGGGATGACACTGAAGCACAAAGAGTTGACCGTTTGAGGTCGGGTCGCTACAAGATGGTATCAGAGCACACGATGAGTGTAGGACACGACCACTAAGCAAAATCCCTAGATCACTATTCTCTTCTCCTTCCTGACTCCTCTCCATTTTATATTCATTAGGATGGCGGATGCAAGGAACAAGTTTGCACAACCAGATGAAGATGCACCCTTTGGACGACACTTGAAGGAAGTCACTAGGTACCTGAACATTGGAATACCAAGCTTCACCGGTACTTACAATGCCACTTTACCAGAAGAGGAGCGATGGATGATTCAAGTTCAAGTTCCAGGAAGGACATTCACACCAGTCACTAAGCCCATAGAATTTTCCTTCGATGCACCAACCTGGAGTCTAGGAAAAAGTATGGCAGCTCACATCACCATGGGACGCATTGGAGAAGTTTACCATAAGGAGCTTAAGGATACTATCTACCAGATTTGTGGGCGCCGAGACAAGCAATGGGAGATGATCAGCACCAGGAAGGATAGATCAATTGCTGCTTTCATCCAGGAGTTAAACCAACATATTCATCGCCAAGAGAACCAGATGTGCGCAGGCATGATAGATCTGAAGAAGGCGATGACTAGGATCACGGAACTGGAGGAAGAACTCAAGTCTACATGCAAAGATTATGAGGAGGAAATCGTCGTACTAGTGGAGAAGAATGACGATTTGGAAAGGAAGCTAGGAGTATTCATGGGAGACCCCGCACCAGGAGGAGAAGACGAAGAACCCAAGGAGATTCGTTCTAAGGACTACATCATCATCGATGACACCGACTCGGACCCCGACGATGGCGATGATGACTATGAAGACGAAGCTAGAGCAGGCATCATGGAGTCTTTGACCGATCAATATTTTTAGTAGACCACCACATCAGTAGTAGTATTCCACCATGTATATAGTATAGTCCGAGCACTTTTGTAACGATAGTTAGATCGATTGTATCCCATTGCTTGATTGATTGAGTGAAATGATTGTGTTTGTCTCATGTGCATATGGGTAGTGTTTTTCTCATTAGACCTCATTCTATTCTATTCTCTTCCCTCTAAACCCATCTGATGCCTCCGAGCCGTGACCTTGGATTTACTTTCCCACCGGAGCTCACTTAGTTGATCCAGCAGCAAAATACCCTGATGCAGTTGTTAGTTCAGAACCAAGGCAACAACAACAACCCACCGCCACCACCAGTTGACAACTCAGCACGCTTTCTGAGGTTGTAGTCACCGGTGTTTTCCAGTAGCACCGAGCCCATAGTAGCAGATGATTGGCTCCACAGGATTGGAAGGGAGTTAACCACTTCAGGATGTACCGATGCTGAGAAGGTGCGTTTTGCCGCACATCAGTTGGATGGACCAGCAGCCTCATGGTGGGAGAATTACACTGTCACCTACCCTATAGCCACGGTTACATGGGACCAGTTTCAGCAAGCTTTCCGTACAGCCCATGTCTCAACTGGAGCTATGAGTATGAAGAAGCGCGAGTTTCGTAACTTACGCCAGGGGAACCGTACTGTGGCTCTGTACGCAGATGAGTTTAGCAAGTTATCTCGCTATGCCCGTGACGATGTGGCCACAGATGCCGCAAAGCGGGAGAAGTTTATGGAAGGGCTGAATGATGAGATGAGCATATAGTTGATGGTGGCAACATTCAACAACTACCAGGAGTTGGTAGATAAGGCACTTATGATTGAAGGGAAGCAGCAGCAGATTGAGAGCCGTAAGAGGAAGTATGGACAAGGAAGGTATAATTCAGGAGCTCAGCAGAAGCCTCGCCTAACCCTGAACTAGGGAAGACTTGTTCATAACCATGGAGGCCACAACCACAATGGAGGAAGTACCCATAATCATACTGGCCCAAGGAATGGGGATGGGAATGGAGCAAACAACAATCAGAACAGGTTCCAATCCAGCCACACCCACCAAGAGTGGCCTATGCCACGTTACTTGCTTCAAGTGCGGGAAGACTGGACACTATGCCACGGAGTGCCCTGAAGTGAAGAATGGAAATGGTAATGGGAGCGCTGGGAAGAAGCCCAATCCATTCAACAAAGGACAAGTGAACCGTGTTAATGTGGAGGAGGTTGAAGAGCAGCCAGACGCGGTTATTGGTAAGTTTTTAGTTAAGTCTTTTACCGCCCTTGTTCTTTTTGATACTGGTGCATCGCATTCATACATATCAAGGGGATTCGTGGGTAAGTTTAAACTACCAGCCCAAACCCTTAGGACCCCTCTGTTAGTAAGTTCACCTGGAGCAGAGTATATGGCTAGTCGATGGTGCGACCAGATACCCTTAACCATTGGTAGCCATGTTTTCCCGTCTGACCTAATAATCTTGGAGTCACCAGGATTGGATGTGATATTAGGCATGGACTGGATGTCAAAGTATGGAGGAAGCATTGACTGTGTTAGTAAGTCAATTTGTCTCACCACCCCTGAGGGAAAAAGGATTAAGTATGTATCTAGGCATGCGCCTAGGAGTAGCCAAGTAAATACCCTTACGGGAATTGATCAGGAGGAAGTGCCTGTAGTGAAGGATTACCCAGATGTTTTTCCAGAGGAGTTATCGGGCATGCCACCAGATCAAGACATCGAGTTTTTGATAGAGCTATTGCCAGGCACCGGGCCTATATCAAAGAGACCCTACCGGATGCCCACGAATGATTTGGAAGAGATTAAGAAGCAGATCAAGGAGTTATTGGAGAAAGGTTACATTTGACGGAGTTCATCACCATGGGGAGCCCAGAGCTTTTGGTTGAGAAGAAGGATAAGTCTCTAAGAATGGTTGTTGATTATCGCGCGTTAAATGAGGTGACGATCAAGAACAAATACCCACTGTCGATGATCAATGATTTGTTTGACCAGTTGCAAGGAGCTAAGGTGTTTTCAAAGACCGATCTGCGATCTGGATATCACCAGCTGAAGATTCGAGAGAAGGATATACCAAAGACAACATTTACCACAAGGTACGGGTTGTATGAGTATACGGTCATGTCATTTGGACTGACTAACGCCCTTGCCTATTTCATGAGCATGATGAACAAGGTGTTCATGGAATATTTGGATAAGTTTGTTGTGGTGTTCATTTATGATATAATGGTATACTCGAAGAATGAGGAGGAGCACGAAGAGCATTTGCGTTTAGTTCTCGAGAAACTCAGGGAACACCAGTTGTATGCCAAGTTTAGCAAATGTGAGTTTTGGTTGAAGGAAGTCGATTCCTTGGACATGTTATATCAGGAGAAGGTGTAGCAGTAGATCTCACCAAGGTTCAGTCAGTCACTGAATGGTTGGCACCCACTTCAGTTAGCGAGATCCGCAGTTTTCTTGGACTCGCGGGATACATGTTCATTGAGAATTTTTCCAAGATTGCGAAACCAATGACGGAGTTATTGAAGAAGGATACCAAATTTAAATGGACGGAAGAATGTGAGGTGAGTTTTCAGGAGTTAAAGAAACATTTGACTACAGCGCCAGTGCTGATTCTGCCGGATATATGTAAGGAGTTTCAAGTGTATTGCGATGCCTCTCGCCTTTGACTTGGAAGTGTGCTTATGCAGGACAGAAGAGTTGTTTCGTATGCCTCACGACAACTAAAATTGCACGAATTGAATTATGCCACGCATTATTTGGAGTTAGCAGCAGTAGTGCATGCGTTGAAGACTTGGAGACATTACCTTATTGGAAACCGTTGTGATGTGTACATGGATCATAAGAGTTTGAAATACATTTTCACACAGAAGGAGTTGAACCTTAGGCAGAGGAGATGGTTGGAGCTTATAAAGGATTATGACATGAAGCTTCACTATCATCCAGGCAAGGCCAATGTCGTAGCAGATGCGTTGACCTGGAAGAGTTATGCTAATACCCTAGTGTAACGCCCCAGATATAACTTTCCCAATTTGTACTCCAACTCTTGCCGTTTCCGGCATTAAGTTATATTTATTCTCGGGTTCGGGTCTTTGTCTCTGTGTGTTGTTTTCGTTTTTATGCATCTCATATCATGTCATCACGTGCATTGCATTTGCATACATGTTCATCTCATGCATTCGAGCATTTTCCCCATTGTCCGTTTTGCATTCCGGCGCTTCGTTCTCCTCCGGTGGCCATTTCTAGCTTTCTTTCGTGTGTGGGGATTAAACATTTCCGGATTGGACCGAGACTTGTCATGCGGCCTTGGTTTACTATCGGTAGACCGCCTGTCAAGTTTCGTACCATTTGGACTTCGTTTGATACTCCAACGGTTAACCGAGGGACCGAAAAGGCCTCGTGTGTGTTGCAGCCCAACACCCCTCCAATTTGGCCCAAAACCCACCAAACTCTTCTCCATGTCATAGAGCGTTCGATCACGATCGCGTGGCCGAAAACAGCACCTCATTTGGACTCTCCTAGCTCCACTTATGCCTATATATACACCCCCTCTATTTCGGATCTCGTCTTCCCCGTCCAAACCCTACTCCAAAAAAAAACATCTCCACGACCGGCCGGACATTGTCCGACTCGGCCGGACGCTTCATCGCCGCCGCCCGTAGCCACTAGCGTCACGCCATGTGGCCACGCCCGCGGCCGCCGACAGCCGGCCCGGGAGGCCCGCGCCCGGCCCCCGAGGCCCACGCCGTCGCCCGAGCGTCCCCGCTCCTCTCCGCCTCCAGTGCCGCCGCCCCTTCTGGCTCCGGTGGCCGGAGCATCCCCGCGCCGCCGCACCGCATCTCCACTCACCGGCGCGCGTCCCCGTCCGAGCCGGCCCCACGCCGCCACCGCCGGCCTCAGGAAGCGCGCCACGGCCGGTGAGCCCCTCCACGCCAAGTCCCGGCCTCCTCCACTTTGTCCCCGTAAAGTCCGGTGACTTCCCGGCAAGCTACAGTGAAGATCCGGCGAACCTCGATCCGCGTGCCGATCTGGATCTGGATCTGAGGGTTGACCTCTCTCCCCGAAACCCTAATCTCCGTATTTTTATGCATACTTTGACTGTTCATATCTCTGCATCCGTAGCTCCGTTTTGGTCATATGATATATCAAAATCTTCGTCTCGACGAGTACATCATTTGATTCCATTGCATCATTTGCATTTGAGTTCATCTTGATGCCCAAGATGCTGTTAGAAGGAGGCATCGTGAGTTAAATTGCAGATCCGTTAGCTCATCATAGACTTTTGTCATTTTTGCCATGATTATTGTGTGCATGATATGCATGTGAGTCTTTGGGATGAATTGTTAAGCATTTTGTCTTCTTTCCAGAGGTGCCACCCATGCATTTTTAGGATGTGTGTGGTGACTTGTGCAAGCTTGCAAAGAGAGGCACCTGAGAATTCTGTTTTCAGGGACTTAGTGATTTTCACTGTCTGGGATATTTTAGTTCATGATGCCATATGTTCAGCTTGTTTCCTAGTGATCCGTTCCTCTTTTGAGGATGATCAGTAAGGGAGTTTTGATATTCATGTTATGCTCTATCCATCCATGTCTTTGTTTGCATATGTGGAGTGCTCTAGCTTGAGTCAATTGAGCTCTACTTTTGCTTCGTGGTAAATCTAGGCAGATCGTCAACTTGTTTGCGATTTTGCCGATGATATTGCTAGTGATCCGTGCATGCTATGCCATTGTTCTTGCCATGTCTAGCTAGCATTTTGTGCCTTCTTTATGGATATATGCTTGCCTTGCCATGACTTGCACCATAGTGAGTGCATCGAGCTCATTTACATGCCTTCGTGAGTTATGATTTCAGCATGTCTCAGTTTTCACTAAGTCTGAAAACTGATTGTGTTTCATCTATGTTCGCGTGCTCGTTAGAGTATTTTGTGAACCCTTTTGACCCTAGGTCACTTTAGGTGTTTTGTTAAGCTTGTTGAATAGCTCCATGCCATGTTCTTACTTGCCATGTTCAGATTATGTATCATGTTGTTTTTCTGCTCCGAAGAGAGCATCGTGGTCTGAAATTTCAGACTAGTGTTAATTTCACTAAGTCTGAAATCTGTTTTGCTTATTCGTTTTTGCCATGCTTGTTTGAACCTCATAATGGATGGATTTGGCAATGGCTCGGTGCTAGTGATTTGTTAAGCATCTTGTGTACATCCCTGCCATGTATTGTGTTTTCATATTTGGTGGCTGTAGCATGTTCATTTCGTTGCATTTAGGTGCCTACTTGCTGTAAATCTTAGACCGGTTCATTTCGTAAAACGCTTGCCATTTCCAAACCGTAGCTCCGGTTCCTATGATCTTTATATCGTTTTCAAGTGAATTCATCCCCTCTATCCAGTGGCACACTTGGTTTTCCAAGATGAGGCCAGGTTCATGCATTTCCTGTCACGTCTTGCATTTTTCATCCCGCATCGCATCCCGCATAGCATACCATCTTTGCATATTATTGGTTGTCCTTGCACGTGGTTGATTGTATCCTTGTTGCTTGTTTGTGTTGTTGGGTAGAGCCGGGAGACGAGTTCGCTAACGAGGAGCCCGTTGAGTTTGCTTGTGAGGATCCAATCAACTCTGACAACTGTGCAGGCAAGATGATCATACCCTCGAAATCACTACTATCTTTGCTATGCTAGTTTGCTCGCTCTTTTGCTATGCCAATGCTACGATGCCTACCACTTGCTTGTCAGCCTCCCAATTGCCATGATTGAGCCTCTAACCCACCTTTGTCCTAGCAAACCATTGATTGGCTATGTTACCGCTTTGCTCAGCCCCTTCTTATAGCGTTGTTAGTTGCAGGTGAAGATTGGATTCGTTCCTTGTTGGAACATTTATTTACTTGTTGGGATATCATTATATTGCCGTGTTATCTTAATGCATCTATATACTTGGTTAAGGGTGGAAGCCTCGGCCTCTCGCCTAGTGTTTTGTACCACTCTTGCCGCCCTAGTTTCCGTCATATCGGTGTTATGTTCCCGGATTGTTGCGTCCCTTATGCGGTTGGGCTATAATGGGAACCCCTTGATAGTTCGCCTTGATTAAAGCTTTTCCAGCAATGCCCAACATTGGTTTTACCATTTGCCGCCTAGCCTCTTTTTCCCTTGGGTTTCCGGAGCCCGAGGGTCATCTTATTTTAACCCCCCCCCCCCCCCGGGCCAGTGCTCCTCTGAGTGTTGGTCCAACTGTTAGCTGCCGGTGGCCACCAAGGGCAACTCTGGGCTGGCCTACCCGTACCTAAGACAATCTGAGTGTGCCCTGAGAAAGAGATATGTGCAGCTCCTATCGGGATTTGTCGGCACATTCGGGCGGTGTTGCTGGACTTGTTTTGACCTGTCGAATCATCTTGTTGTACCGAGATACCGAGTCTTATCGGTGTGTCTTGGGTGGAGGTCTATTCCTTCGTTGACCGTGAGAGCTTGTTATGGGCTAAGTTGGGACCCCCCTGCAGGGATTGATCTTTCGAAAGCCGTGCCCGCGGTTATGGGCAGATGGGAATTTGTTAATGTCCGGTTGTAGATAACTTGAACCTTAATTAATTAAAATGAATCAACTGAGTGTGTTACCGTGATGGCCTCTTCTCGGCGGAGTCCGGGAAGTGGACACTGTGTTGGAGTTATGTTTGCGCAGGTTGCTCTCTAGTTTCCCGCTCGTGCTTTACCTCCTCTTCTCGCTCTCTTTTGCGAATAAGTTAGCCACCATATATGTGACACTCCAAAATTTTTGATTTGGTTTTCATCAAAAACTTTGTTGGATTCTAAAAGAGGGCATTTAAAATTTCTTTTCCAGAAATCCTTCCTCTTTAAAAAAAACTTCCTTTCACCTTTGGCCAGGATTTCCTTTTCCTTTTCAATTTTTGGTGTTGAATTTTTGGAAACTTTTCTTCTGGTTGTTTCCCTCTCAAACTTATTAATTTTCATTTAAAAAGAAACCCCAGGAGTTTTGGGACTTCTTTCTTTTTGAAACCACCCATGATTTTACCATATCACAGGTGGTAAAACCCCTCCAAAAACCTCCCCTCCTCCTTGGAACAACCTAAGTTCTCTGTCCCAACTAATCCAAACAAGTTTTGTATTTTATTTCAATCATTTTTCCTCTCAAACCATTTCTGTCAATTATTTGGAGCCTGAGTCATTTACAAAGCAAGTACCTTATTTCCTTTGAGTTTTGATCTCAAACCAACTCCTCCGGATTGTCCTTAGCATCCACAACTCAGAACCATCTTGATCCACTCCCCTTCTTTTCAAATTTTTCAAATTTCAGCCTCTGCAAGTTTGGACCAGATTTGCCAAATTTGGTGAAATTCATATCTACACTTCCCCAAAAATTCTACAAAAATTCAGGCAGTCTACTGGAGCAATGAGTAGCCACTCCACCAAAAATCAGCTCTAGGAAAAATCCCTAGAGGCCAGTATCATTCTGTCGAACACCTTGCATGCACTGTATCCTGCACTTTCAGTAATTCAGTAAAAGTTCAGAGTTCAGTGTTGATCTTCATCAGGAGTTCAGTCACATGCTCACAGTGCCCTTGGCACGATCCTCGCCGCCTCTTCCTCCTGTCTGGAGCACCGCACGCACGCTTGGCGCCTTCCTGGCGTCGGTGGCGCCCTGGCCCGCCTGCACCGGCGTGTCTTGCGGTGGCCGAACCACCGTAGCTGCCGACAGGGATCAAAACGGTGGCTCAACGCCGTTCGGCGCCGCCCAACGCTCCCTGGCTCTCCGTGTGGCACATGCATGCCAGCGCAGCCTCGCTGCACCGTCGCCGTGGCCCGGCAAGCACAGAACGTGCTCCCTGCCGCCGACGTGCCGCACGGCCGTTCTGTTGGGACAGGCCGTAAACCTTCCTCCCGTGCTGAGTTGGACCCTGAAATGGCACCACTACTCCACCTAGGCGATGCCCAAGCCCCTAATCCCACTGCCCAACCACAGCGACGCCGTAATCACTCGCCGGACTTATCCCGTTCGCGGCAACCGCCTCGGGCCGGCTATATATAGCGCCCCCAAGCTCCCTCTCGCCCCCGCACACCTCCACTACCTCACTGGACCCCGACCAGCAACTAGAAGAGCCTCGAGGGGCCCTTCTTCCTCAACTCTGGCCGCCTCGTTCCACCTCGGCCTCCACCTCGATTCGCTCCGGTGAGGCCATCTCCGGCGCCCAAACTTCGTTAGTAGCTTCCTCGAGCACCCAGTGAGCTAACCCAAGTGTCAATTTGACTTTCGCAGCTCTCCCCGGCGAGATCCATCTCCACCCGGGCCGCCATCCGCCGGAGCAAGGCTCGCCATCGACGTGGTACTCGCCGGCGACCACCACCACCACCAACCGACGCAGAAGGGCGCCCTGAACACGGAGGTACCCTCCGATCCCCCTGCCTCGCCGTGGATCGCCACCGGCGACCACCGCGGCTCTCGGACACCGCCGAGCTCTGCCGCCTCTTTTAAACTTTCAAACCTGACGGGTGGGACACGCCAGTCAGCCTCTCAGTGCTTTTTACATGAATCGTTTTCTGAAAATGCCTTCGGGCAAAATTCGTTACCCTCTCTGGGCTGGCGTATTCGAGGCCGAAGCGTTTTCCGTTTTTATGAGCTAGCCCCTGGAAACTTTCTGTTTCATTACAGATGAGTCCCTGGACAAAAACCTTTATAACTTTTAAACAGAAAAGTATTTTTGATTGATTCTTTTTCTGTGCTCTTTGAAATTTAGTCTAGTTTTTTATCAGATTTATTTGAAAAATATTTGGAATACTTTTTGTGCACATCTTGGTATTTATGATAGCGCCTATATTTTCTTTGTACCGTAGATACCGAAGGAGGTGACGGAGCCGCGAACTTCACCGAGCTAGGCTCCGACTACTCTGAACCAGGCAAGCATGTTTGAACTTCTGATATGATGAGTGTCTTGGCATGTTTTGCATTTAGTTAGTTTCATGGCATGTTGATGAGCATACCGATGAACGTTATTTTCATGCATTGTTAAGGTAAGTGAGCTTGATGATCCATAGGTGGATGGATGTGAGTATGAATGGCCATGTGTTGGCATGAGGATGGGTAAGATGGCAGTGTTGTAGCATGCCAGTCTTATGCCAGACTATTTGGCTTCAGTGTCAAATCGTATCGGTCCAGTTCCTCCCTTTTCCTTCCTTGTACTACCACATGTTTTCCGCAAGGAATATGGATTAGTAAGTTGCAAACCGCTTTCCTGGTACACAACAAAAGGAGAGGCCGGGATGATGATTCCATGGCCCTGGATTAAAGCCAGTCATCCGGTCAGGGGGCATGGGTGTTTCCGGTTGGGACCGAGAGGGGGGCACCCCTTAGAGCGCGCGTATATAAATTTGATCCCATGCTATTCGAGATTGTGATCTCCCTGTCTCAAAAGTTTTTCTTGGACGATGTCTAGGGTGAGTCCTGGCATCGAGAGATAGGATGGGTGTGTACTGGTTAGCTGTGTTTTCTTCCGAAATACCGTAAACGGAACTAGTCCTTCGAGACTACGGAAATCCGTTAGCTGTGGGAAATTTTTGTACAAACTCTGCAGAGTCATAAATCTCCAAATCATCTTATCCATATCCAAATTTTGTGCTGACTTATTCTGACAAGTGCCAGTTTTGGTGACAAATACTCCGGTGAATCACATGAGCGCTAGGCCTGGTTAAAAGTTTATTCCTGTGGATGGACTAACCCGTTTATTATCATGAACTGAATATTTATTATGAGTATTATTTACTAGTGGATTAAAGCCCTTTCTGTGATGTCGCTCAGACGTCTGACTGTGGCATTTCTTTTAAAGCCCTTTCTGTGATGTCGCTCAGACGTCCGACTGTGGCATTTCTTTTAAAGCCCTTTCTGTGATGTCGCTCAGACGTCCGACTGTGGCATTTCTTTTAAAGCCCTTTTTGTGATGTCGCCCAGACGTCCGACTGAGGCATTTCTTTTAAAACCCTTTATGTGGTGTCGCTAAGACGCCCGACTGTGGCATGATTTTCTGTTATTATTTGTTCATCTTTCGAGGCGTCGCTTCAGACACCCGATCAGTTTTAATTTATATTTTTGTTGGGATTTCAGGCGGACTACCGCCGTTTCCCTCGTACTTACTTCGTTATGCAAATTTTTAATTATGCATTGGAAAGATTAATCATGACGCATTCATGCATGCATTTGTTATATCTTATGTCTGAACTGTCTTGCGAGTACTTTCAAAGTACTCACCGGCTTGTTGATTTGGCCAGATGCTGACGAAGGTGATCTCATGGATGAAGAGTTCGATAGCGAGTCCGACACCTAGAGGAATCCCAGTCAGTCTCGTGCGACCCCTGGACTTGGTCACTGTATTATATCCGCTTCCGCAACCCGAATAAATTTACCGAGCCTCACCTCGATGCTCGATGAAATGCCAGTTTGAGAGTCGTGTTACCACACTCCCCACTGTGTTATTCCACCATCGCTTTATCCTCGAGTCAGTAGTATGCCACCACACCATTGTGTTATATCCGCCATTATGTATAATTATTGGCGTGCTTGTAATAATTTGTTGAGCAGCCCTAGCTCAACCCTGTAATATATTCTATGCTACTGGCTTATTGTATCAAGAATTTGTCTACCAGTGAGGAGGATTTCTCTCATACTGGACTCAAAAGATTGGTTTCTCAATAAATATTTTTATTGGAAAACCGGACGTGACAATATATGCTAGTCGCTTGCTGCAGCTCCACTTATACATTACCCCTTTCCTACTTATTAAGCTTAAATAGTCTTGAGCGCGAGGGTGCGAGATTGCTGAGTCCCTGTGGCTCACAGATTACTATTACACCAGATGCAGGGACAGATGATACCGCTCCAGATGGCGCGCTTGAGCTCAAGCGGGAGTATGACGAGGACTCTCAGCGTTACTATGTGTCTTTTCCTGATGATCAGTAGTGGTGCCCAGTCGGGTTAGATTCAGGGCCTTGTCGCATGTTGGTGTCTTTTCTATTTTGGCGCCGTAGTCGGGCCATGAGTGATTTGTATGATGGATGTTATTTATGTACTTTGTTGTGATGTGGCGAGTGTAAGCCAACTATGTACCTCCCCTTTATATTATTTATGTACATGGGATGTGTGATGATTTCCTGACTTGCGACATTGCTTTCAATGCGGTTATGCCTCTAAGTCGTGCCTCGACACGTGAGAGATATAGCCGCATCGAGGGCGTTACACCTAGTGAGCACGGGATTGCCAAAGGAGTTAGCAGATGATCTCAGGGAACTTCGATTGGAGATTGTTCCTAGAGGTTTTGTTGCCACAATGGAAGTTCAGTCGACATTGTTAGGAAAGATTCGAGAAGCTCAGAAGGATGACAAAGAGATTGCTGAGATAAAGGAGAGAAAGGGCAAAGGAAAGGCCAAAGGTTATCGTGAGGATGAGCACGACACCATATGGTTTGAGGACCGTGTTTATGTGCCCAATAACACAGAGATCAGGAAGTTAATACTTCAGGAGGCTCATGACTCACCATACTCGATACACCCCGAAAACACCAAGATGTATTTGGATTTGAAGGAACGTTTTCTGGTGGACTGGTATGAAGAAGGATATTGCCGAGTATGTAGCCGTATGTGATGTATGTCAGAGAGTGAAGGCTGAGCATCAAAAGGCAGCAGGATTGTTACAGCCTATGTCGATACCCGAATGGAAGTGGGATAAACTTGGCATGGACTTTATCACCGGATTACCCAGGACCAAATCAGGATATGTTTCTATATGGGTAGTAGTAGATCGCTTGACCAAAGTGGCTCACTTTATCCTAGTGAAAACCACCTATACAATTGCGAAGTTGGCCAAGATATATATGACCAGGATCGTATGTCTGCACGGAGTTCCTAGGACCATCGTATCAGATAGAGGAACACAGTTTACCTCAAAGTTTTGGCATCAGTTGCACCAGACTTTGGGAACGAGGTTGGAGTTCAGTACAACATTCCACCCGCAAATGGATGGACAGACCGAGAGAGTCAACCAGATTCTGGAGGATATGTTGAGAGCTTGTGCGCTAGATTATGGATCTAGCTGGGATGACAATTTGCCCTATGTGGAGTTCGCATACAACAATAGCTATCAAGCCAGTTTGATGATGGCACCGTTCGAAGCCCTGTATGGACGAAGGTGTAGAACACCGTTGTTATGGGATGAAGTTGGAGACCATCCGTTGTTTGGACTAGATTTGGTCAAGGAGTCTGAAGAAAAGGTTAAGTTGATTCGAGATAGACTGAAGGTAGCTCAGTCCAGGCAGAAGAGTTATGAAAATTCGAAACGCAAGGAAATAACCTATGAAATTGAATTTGCCCTATGTGTAAGCCAACTATGTACCTCCCCTTTATATTATTTATGTACATGGGATGTGTGATGATTTCCTGACTTGCGACATTGCTTTCAATGCGGTTATGCCTCTAAGTCGTGCCTCGACACGTGAGAGATATAGCCGCATCGAGGGTGTTACACCTAGTGAGCACGGGATTGCCAAAGGAGTTAGCAGATGATCTCAGGGAACTTCGATTGGAGATTGTTCCTAGAGGTTTTGTTGCCACAATGGAAGTTCAGTCGACATTGTTAGGAAAGATTCGAGAAGCTCAGAAGGATGACAAAGAGATTGCTGAGATAAAGGAGAGAAAGGGCAAAGGAAAGGCCAAAGGTTATCGTGAGGATGAGCACGACACCATATGGTTTGAGGACCGTGTTTATGTGCCCAATAACACAGAGATCAGGAAGTTAATACTTCAGGAGGCTCATGACTCACCATACTCGATACACCCCGGAAACACCAAGATGTATTTGGATTTGAAGGACGTTTTTTGGTGGACTGGTATGAAGAAGGATATTGCCGAGTATGTAGCCGTATGTGATGTATGTCAGAGAGTGAAGGCTGAGCATCAAAAGGCAGCAGGATTGTTACAGCCTATGTCGATACCCGAATGGAAGTGGGATAAACTTGGCGTGGACTTTATCACCGGATTACCCAGGACCAAATCAGGATATGATTCTATATGGGTTGTAGTAGATCGCTTGACCAAAGTGACTCACTTTATCCTAGTGAAAACCACCTATACAATTGCGAAGTTGGCCAAGATATATATGACCAGGATCGTATGTCTGCATGGAGTTCCTAGGACCATCGTATCAGATAGAGGAACACAGTTTACCTCAAAGTTTTGGCATCATTTGCACCAGACTTTGGGAATGAGGTTGGAGTTCAGTACAGCATTCCACCCGCAAATGGATGGACAGACCGAGAGAGTCAACCAGATTCTGGAGGATATGTTGAGAGCTTGTGCGCTAGATTATGGATCTAGCTGGGATGACAATTTGCCCTATGTGGAGTTCGCAGACAACAATAGCTATCAAGCCAGTCTGATGATGGCACCATTCGAAGCCCTGTATGGACGAAGGTGCAGAACACCGTTGTTATGGGATGAAGTTGGAGACCGTCCGTTGTTTCACCAGATTTGGTCAAGGATTCTGAAGAAAAGGTTAACTTGATTCGAGATAGACTGAAGGTAGCTCAGTCCAGGCAGAAGAGTTATGCAAATTCGAAACGCAAGGAAATAACCTATGAAATTGAAGACAGAGCATATTTGCGAGTATCACCTCTGCGAGGAGTGAAACGTTTTGGAATTAAGGGAAAATTAGCCACGAGAGTTGTAGGACCGTATCGAATTTTGGAGCGTATGGGAGAAGTCGCCTACAAGTTGGAGTTACCTAAAGGACTGTCAGGAGTTCATGATGTGTTTCATGTTTCCTAGTTGAAAAAGTGTCATGCGGAGATGGCCGATATAACGCTAAGAGATACAGTGCCATTGGAGGCGATTCAGTTGGACGGTGATCTGACCTATGAGGAGAAGCCAGTCAGGATTCTTGAATTTGCCAGCCGAGTCACCCGCAGCAAGGTTACCAAGTTTTGCAAAGTTCAGTGGAGCCATCATACCGAGGATGAAGCCACCTGGGAAAGAGAGGATGATCTTCGCAAAGACCACCCACACCTATTTTCTAGCCAACCCGAATCTCGAGGGCGATATTCATCTTAAGGGGGGTAGGTTTGTAACATCCCAAATTTTCAATTTGGAATGTTATACATAGATCATTCATGCATATCATATTTTTGTTGCATTTCATTTCGCGATCCTCGAAATCCTAAGCAACTCAAGGACCCTCGGAGAGAGTTGGGGACTTCTCAGTTTTCATATTTGAGTTGTATCAAATATTGAAACGAGGATTTTTGGTTTTAATTATTTTTCTCTCCGAAAAATATTTCATATTAAAATATATGAGAGGAGATAATATGACTTCTCCAAAGTAAATGAAATATTGGAGGAAAATATTAAAATCAAATATTTGATTTTATTCGGAGTTTATTGCTATTTTATTTGAATTAGAAAAATTGCACATTTTTCAAATTTGCATTTTAGGGCCAAGAAAATGTTCATCTTGTTCTAAATATTTTATTCAGACGGTGAAAATTTGTTTTGGCATTTTTAGATTTTTATTTTATTTTCTAGAATTTACTTAAGTTCCGGTGAAATTATTTAAAAAGTCTCAGCGCCCGACTGGGACGAAGCCCAGCCGAGCCGGCCCGCTAGCCCCGCGCCGCCGTCTCCTTCCAGGGGACCGGGAGGCCGCCCCCCCTGCCCCCTCCCCAAGCAAGCACCCCCTCCTTTTATACCCCGCCTCCGGAGCCCCCACCACCACCAACCCCGCCACCTGCCTCGCCCCGCCCCGCAGCGCCGCCTAGCCGCGCTGCGCCGCCTCCCTTTGCCGCGCACCGCATGTCGCCGCCCCGCGCCGCCCACCGCCGCAACCCCACCTCGCTGGAGCCGCAGCCCCCGCCTCGCCGGACCTCGCCGGAGGTAAAGCCGTCGTTTCTGCCGCCAGTTTTTTTAGAAAAGACCGATCCGGTTTTTTAGAAAAAAACCTAGGTTCGTTTTTTAGATTAGATCGGTTTATTTTTTCCCCGGTTTAGTTTAATTAGCGGACGTTCGTCCGTACGTTCGTTTTAACGAACGGTGTTCACCCGTTAGCCGCAGATAGCGAGCGATCGTTCGTTCGCCTGTTCGTCAGTTTTATTTTTCTCGTATTATCTGCGATTATTTTCGATCGCGATTTCTGGTCTGATTTTCGTTTTAGTTTATCTTTTCGCTCATTTGTCGGAATCAGGCGATTCAAGCGCCTAGATCTTCGTCTCGAAACCCTCTTTCTGTTTAACCAACTTGAACAAGATTTTGGCACTGTAAAATTTGACTTAGGTCCAGATTAGTAATTGGATCTTGTTTCTTTCGCAGTTTGAGTTTTGTTGCTCTGTTTGATTTGATTATTTTTGCAAACCGGAGTTCTTAAGTTGAAATTTCTGGTTAGATCTTCTTATTTGAGATTTATTCGTGCTTCTTTGCTTGATTACTTATGCATGCTATTGTTTGTTTGCGATAGAACACCCAGAGTGTGAAGCGTGCTACTACGAGTCTCTAGGTTTTTTGCGGATCATCAGCAAGGCAAGTAACCCTTTGATCATACCTCTTTATCACCCAGTTTTTATGCATTAGCTCCAATCCTCAAACATTGCATGATTAGGATGTGATTAACATGTGGGTTGGGAAGTAGTTGATGAGGTAGAACCTATTGCCCTATTATTATCAGACCCTTAGGAGTTACTTCTACGGAATGCTTATATTGCTATGCTATGCTCGTAGACGTGGTTTGGGCGAGTGAATCCATGACAGATGTGAGATTATTAATTAATGGTTCAACTTAAGGTGGCAACTTAAACACACATCTGGGTGGATTGTTTGTTGGGCACCTGGGGAATCCAGTGTTGTCCTAGGATATCTCGGAGTACCCGTGTGATAATCCTAAGGTCCGCCGCCCAGGCTCAAAGGGAACTGGGATATTTCATGCTAGAAACTTCCGTGTGCAGCCACATGCTATTATGGGCTCTAGCATAGTTGAGTAAGTTGCGTGAAGCTCTTGAAGAGGTGGATCAACAGGTAGAGGGATGTAGGTTGGTATGGTCTGCCCGGAGTAAAGAGTTAATGTTTCTGAAAGACTGTGTCTCGGTCATCCGTTTCCCAAACACCATGTAGTGTGAGAAATCCAACGGAGGAGATCGGGTCTTGTGGGGAAAAGTGCGCAAACCTCTGCAGAGTGTATAAACTAATTGAAAGTGCTAGTGATCGACTAGAGGGGGTGAATAGGCGATTTTTATGGAAGTCTTCAATACATGGAAGTTTTGAAGACAAACGATAGAAATAAACCTATTACCATGCAGTGGAAGGTAGACTACACTAGGCAAGCCATAGTCAAGTATTCAATGAAGTGAAAGTACAAAGACTAATAGCAGCTAGGTAGTATGGATCAGGATGGAAGATAGTATGAAGCCAATCAGAACAAGCAGTCGCTCAGTGAAGACAGAAGATAATGCAGACATGCAATGACTTCATAAGGACCAACTACAAATAAAGAGATGGGAAGGATAGAACCAGTAGTTCGTTGAAGACAATGATTTGTTGGACCAGTTCTAGTTCCTGTGACAACTGTACGTCTGGTTAGGGAGGCTGAGATTTAACTCAGAAGACCGTGTCTTCACCTTATTCCCCTTGAGCTAAGGACACCCTGTCCTCGCCCAATCACTCTGGTAAGTCTTCAAGGTAGACTTCCAAACCTTCATAGACTTCATTCACCGGTGATCCACAATGACTCTTGGATGCTTAGAACGAGACGCCTAACCGGCTGGAGGATTCACAGTCCTCAACTGTAATAAGTCTTTAGATCACACAGAAAATAAGACTTAAGTGATGCCTAACACTCTTTGGCTCTGGGTGTTTAGGGCTTTGTCCTCGCAAGGATTTCTCTCTCTCAAAGGCTTCGAGGTGGGATGCTCTCAAACGACAAAAGCCATGCACTAACTCTGAGCAGCCAACCAATTTATGGTGTAAGGGGTGTGCTATTTATAGCCACTAGGCAACCCGACCTGATTTGTCCAAAATGACCCTAGGTCACTAAGGAACTGACACGTGTTCCAACGGTCAGATTTCAAACACACACGGCAACTTTACTTGAGCTACAAGCAAAGCTGACTTATCCAGCTCTGGATAAGATTTGCTGTCATAGTCTTCGCTCGAAGACATAGGATTTTGGTAAAGCATCACTTCAGTCATTCTGACTGGTTCACTTGGACCCCACTTAACAGTATGATGGTTCCTATGACTCAACAAAGAAGAAAAAGAACGACGAAACAACTAAGTCTTCGCGCTCCATAGTCTTCACGCGATGTCTTCTCTTGTCATAGTCTTCAATGTGAATGTCTTCACATACCACCTTTGACTTCAATGTCTTCATACATTTTTAGGGGTCATCTCCGGTAGGAAAACCGAATCAATGAGGGACTTCTACCTGTGTTATCCTACAATTCTCACAAACACATTAGTCCCTCAACCAGGTTTGTCGTCAATACTCCAAAACCAACTAGGGGTGGCACTAGATGCACTTACAATGTAACATCCCAGATTTTCAATTTGGAATGTTATACACATAGATCATCATGCATATCATATTTTCTTGCATTTGCCGATCCAAAAATTTCACGCAACTCAAGGACCCTCGGAGAGAGTTGGACATTTCATCCCTTTCATATTTGAGTCTTCTCAAATTTTGAAAAGAGGATCATTGGTTTCGTTGGAGTTTATTTGCCTTTTATTTGGATAGGGAAAAATGCGCGTTTTAAAAAATTGCATTTTAGGCCCGGAGAAAAGTTCATTTTGTTCGACTCATTTTTAGGAGTCGGGGAAAATTTACTTTATTAGATTTGGAGTTCGTTTAGATCTCTTTTTGTTTTTTTTCGAGCGAGGAACCGTTTTAAAAAAATAGAGATCCAGCGACTTGGGCCTAAGGCCCAAGCCACCACCGAGCCAGCCGCCGGCCAGGAGGCCAAGGCCATCGCTAGCGCCGCCCCACGCCCAGGTGCAGGAGGCCAGGGACCCGCCATTGCTTTTGATTCCTAGTAGGATTCGTCTACGTTCGTTTTTTTCTAGATCTCTTTCCTCTTTTCTATTCCTAATCCTAGTCTATTTCCTTGACCCCTACACAAAGTAAACCCCTCCCCTCCCCAATATAAATACCCACACCCCCCCCCCCTCTAAACACATCAAATCCAAGGCCCCAAAGCCCCAAGCACACCGCGCCCTAGTGCCGCACCACCCCTTCGCCGCCGCACCGTGCCCCACACCCGCGCCGCCGCACCCCACCATCGCACCCCCACACCCGCGCCGCCGCCGCCGCCCTACACCCACGCCGCCGGAGTTCCTCGCCGGATACTTCACCGGAGGTAGCCCCGTGCTACATCTATTCTTCTCATCGGATTGTTTTCTTCTAATCGTTCCGATTCTTCTTTTCCAATTCATTTTTCTTCGCTAAACCGTTCCGTTTATAGATCGGTTTTTTGATCGGTTTTCTTCTCCGAAACCCTATATCGGATTCGTTTTCTATTCCGATTTAGTTGCCCGAGTTCGTTCACCGGACCGTTCATCCTAACGAACATGATCACCGGATTTCTTCTAGGTTAACAAACGTCCGTTCGTTCAACCGTTCTTCTTTTTCTTCTCGCCGGATTTATTCCGCGATCGCGATCTCAGATCCGATCTTCTTTCTAGTCTATCTTCTCGCTCGTTTATCGGAATCAGGTGATTCAAGTGCCTGGTGTTTCGTTTCGAAACCGCCGTTCCATCTAATCAACTTTAACTAAGTTTTTGCTATGGTAAAATTTGACCTAGTTTCAACTTGCTAGAACCGAGTTGTTTTCCACCGTTTGTTTTCGGTTTCTTTGTTCGGTTCTTTTCTTTCTTCTCAACCGGAGTTCTTAAGTTGAACTTTCTGGTTCGATCTCTTGTTCGAGTTTTACCTGTGCATTAGATGAGTACTTATTGTATGTTTGTTGTTTGTCTGCGATAGATTACCCAGATTGCGCCGCTTCTTACTTCGAATTTCTAGGACTCGCGGATCATCAGCATGGCAAGTAACACTTTGATCATACCTTTTCTACAACCCAGTTTTATTGCATTAGATCAATCCTCACACATTGCATGATTAGGATCTAATTAAATTGTGGGATGGGAAGTAGATGAGGTAGTACCTATTACCTATTACTATGAAACCTTGGGAGTTACTTCTACGTTTGCTTATTATGCCATGCTATGCTAGTAGACGTGGATTGGGTGAGTGATATCCATGACAGATGTGAGATTGATAATTTTAATGGTTTATCTAAGGTGGCAACCTAAACACACATCTAGGTGGATTGAGGCACCTGATGTCTATCAGGACTTGCCTGTTTTTATTTTGGACCGCCACCCAGGCTCAAAGGGATCATAAGATCTTTCATGCTAAATACTTACGTGTGCAGCCACAAGCCATTATTGGCTCTGGCATAGTTGACTAAGTCGTGCGAACTCTTATAGGGGTAGACTAGCAGATGTAGGGGTTGTAGGTGGTACGGTCTACTCCGTCGTAAGGTGCTAGAGCTTCTGAAAGACTATGTCTCGGTCATCCGTTTCTCAAACACCATGTAGTGCGAGAAAACAAACGGAGGCGATCGAGTCTTGTGGGGAAAAGTGCGCAAACCTCTGCAGAGTGTAACAAACTAATCATGATTAGCCGTGTCCCCGGTTATGGACAATCTTGAGTATCTAGTACTTGAATATCGTGTGAATCTCAACATGTTACTTCTAATTAATATTGTTGGGTTTTAATGATTACTTTTAATTGGGATTGAGAATGCTGTCAACCATTCTCAATGTTTAACAACCACCATGATAGTTAAATAAATTTATTCCTTTGCAGTAGGGAAAAATTGGCTTTACGCAAAACAGTAACCATAGAGCTTTCCACCAGCCAAATATGCATATAGTATAGCTGTTTCATTCCATTACTCTCTATGTGTTACCTTGCCAGCATATTCCATGTGCTGACCCGTTTCGGGCTGCAACGTTAATGTTGCAGACTTTTCAGACGACGATTAAGGTGCTTTTAGGTCGTGGTTCTATACTCACTGATGCCGTTGGAGTTGATGGACCCATTTATCTTCCAAGTCTTCCGCTGTTATCGACATTAGATGGCCTTAAGCCATATTTATGTAATAAGTTCTCTTCGGAGACAACGTTGTAATAAGTGTGTGATTGCTACTCTGCTATAAATCCTTCGAAGCACTGTGTGGTGTCAGCATTACTGATCCAGGGATGACACCGGAGCACAGAGATCAGACCGGTTGAGGTTTGGTCGCTACAGAGATGGTATCAGAGCACACACTGACTGTAGGACACGACCACTAAATAAAAGCCATAGATCACTATTCTCTCCTCATTTTCTAACTCCTCATCTTTTCTACTCTTTAGGATGAAGGACGCGAAGATTAAGTATGCTGAACCGGATGAAGGCACACCTTTTGGATTTCACTTGAAGGAAGTCACCAAGTACCTAAACATTGGATTACCAAGCTTCACGGGAACTTTCAACACCACTCTGCCTGAAGAGGAGCGCTGGAAGATTCAAGCTCACGTTCCGGGAAGGACATTCGCGCCAATCACGAAGCCCATAGATAGTGTTTTCAATGCACCAACTTGGAGTCTAGGAAGGAGCATGGCAGCCCATATCACCATAGGACGCATTGGAGAAGTTTATCAAGAAGACCTCAAGGACACTATCTACCAGATTTGCGGACGTCGAGATGAACAATGGGAGTTAATCAGCACCAAGAAGGATAAATCCATTGCAGCTTTTATCCAGGAGTTAAACCAGCACATTCGACGCCACGAGAACCAGATGTGCAATGATATGATGGAGTTGAAGAATGCGAAGACAAGGATCATCGAGCTAGATGGAGAACTGAAGGCTACACGCAAGGACTACATGGACGAGATTGTAGCTCTAGCAAGACACAACGTCGATCTTAAGCAAGAGATTGAAGAACTCAAGAGCGAGTTAGCATCCAGGAAGGAAGACATGTACGTCGCATGTCCAGACAACTACATCATCATCGACGACACCGATTCGGATCCAAGTGAACCCGACTTTGATGACGAAGCTGGAGCGGACATCATGGAGTCTTCCGTCGGTTCAAATTTTTAGATGACCACCAACTATTAGTAGTATTTCCCCCTTGTAAACACTATAGTCCGAGCACTTTTGCGATAGCTAGATCGATTGTATGCCCTTGTTTGATTGAATGAAGTGATTTTGTGTGAATTTGCTCATGTGCATTGGGGTAGTGTTTTCCCTTTAGACCTCATTCTATTATTATATCTCTTCTTTTCTAAACCCTCAATTGCCTCTGAGACGTGACCCCAGATTTACCATTAAGGATTGGTAACTATGTTTTTCCCTCAGACCTAATAGTATTGGAATCTCAAGGATTGGATATTAGGCATGGATTGGTTATCAAAGTATGAAGGGAATATTGAATGCGCTAGTAAGTCAATTTTGCTTACAACGCCGGAAGGAAGAAGGATCAAGTATGTATCCCGGCATGTGCCAAATAGGACACAAGTAAATTTCCTGACAGGAGTCGTGTAGGAGGAAGTACCAGTGGTAAAGGATTTTCCTGATGTATTTCCGGAAGAGTTGCCAGGCATGCCACCGGATAGAGACATTGAATTTTTGATTGAGTTGTTGCCGGGTACAGGCCCAATATAAAAGAGACCATACCGGATGCCAGCAAAGGATTTGGTGGAAATTAAGAATCAGATTAAGGAGTTATTGGAGAAAGGTTACATTCGCCCAAGTTCTTCGCCTTGGGGATCACCCGTACTTCTAGTGGAGAAGAAGGATGGATCATTAAGGATGGTTGTTGATTACCATGGATTGAATGAAGTAACCATCAAGAACAAGTACCCACTGCCAATGATAAATGATCTGTTTGATCGTTTGCAAGGAGCTAAAGTGTTTTCCAAGATCGATTTGCAATCAGGGTACCACCAGTTGAAGATTCGAGAGCAGGACATACCTAAGACAGCATTCACCACGAGATATGGATTGTATGAGTATACCGTTATGTCATTTGGATCGACTAACGCGCCTGCCTATTTTATGAACATGATGAACAAGGTGTTTATGGAGTTTTTGGATAAGTTCGTCGTAGTGTTCATTGATGATATCCTGGTTTATTCGAAGAATGAAGAAGAGCATAAGGAACATTTGCGTTTGGTATTGGAGAAACTAAGGGAACATCAGTTATATGCCAAATTTAGC
This sequence comes from Triticum monococcum, assembly GCA_034509565.1. NCBI lineage: Eukaryota > Viridiplantae > Streptophyta > Magnoliopsida > Poales > Poaceae > Triticum > Triticum monococcum. The sequence continues at coordinate 532,894,353 of CM067844.1, forward strand.
AAATGTGAGTTTTGGTTGAAGGAAGTAGGATTTCTTGGACATGTTATATCCGGAGAAGGGATAGCAGTTGACCCCACAAAGGTTGAGACTGTAACCAAATGGGAAGCACCAACAACAGTTGGAGAGATCCGGACTTTTCTTGGACTCGCAGGATACTACCGGAGATTCATTGAGAACTTTTCAAAGATTGCAAAGCCTATGACGGAGTTGTTGAAGAAGGATACTAAGTTCAATTGGACTGAGGAGTGTGAGGCTAGTTTCCAGGAGTTGAAGAAACGATTGGTTACCTCACCAGTGTTGATTTTGCCAGATCAGACCAAGGATTATGAGGTGTATTGCGACGCTTCACGTCGAGGACTTGGAGCAGTGCTTATGCAGGAAGGGAGAGTTGTTTCGTATGCTTCACGACAACTGAAACCTCATGAGATGAATTACGCCACCCATGATTTGGAGTTAGCAGCCGTAGTGCATGCATTGAAGACATGGAGACATTTCCTCATTGGAAATCATTGTGAGGTGTGCACGGATCACAAGAGTTTGAAGTACATTTTCATGCAAAAGGAGTTGAACCTCAGACAAAGGAGATGGTTGGAGCTCATCAAGGATTATGATATGAGATTGCATTACCATCCCGGTAAAGCTAATGTAGTAGCTGACGCATTGAGCCGCAGGTGCCATGTCAATATGATAATGACGGGAAATATACCAAAGGAGTTAGCAGAAAACCTTCGTGAACTATGTTTAGAGATAGTTCCGAAAGGCTATGTGGCAGCATTGGAGATTCAGTCAACATTGATGGATAGAATCAGAGAAGCTCAAAAATCTGACAAGGAGATTGCTGCTATAAAGGAGAAACTAAGCAAAGGAAAAGCAAAGGGATTTCGTGAGGATGAGCACGATACCCTATGGTTTGAGGACCGTGTTTATGTGCCAAATGATCTGGAGATCAGGAAGTTGATTTGGCAAGAGGCACATGATTCACCATATTCGATTCACCCAGGAAATACCAAGATGTATTTGGATTTGAAGGAGACGTTCTGGTGGACCGGAATGAAGAAGGATATTGCAGCCTATGTAGCAGTTTGTGACGTGTGTCATAGAGTAAAGGCAGAGCATCAGAAGCCAGCCGGATTGTTGCAGCCATTGCCGATACCCGAATGGAAGTGGGATAAGATAGGTATGGATTTTATCACAGGACTACCCAGGACTAAAGCAGGATATGACTCGATATGGGTAGTAGTTGATTGTTTGACGAAGGTAGCACATTTCATTCCAGTTAAAACCACTTACACCAGTGCTAAGTTGGCAAAGATATACATGACTAGGATCATTTGTTTGCATGGAGTTCCGAGGAGTATTGTATCAGACAGAGGAACCCAATTTACCTCAAAGTTTTGGAATCAGTTGCATGAAACTTTGGGAACCAGGCTAGAGTTCGGCACCGCTTTTCATCCGCAGACAGATGGACAGACCGAGAGAGTCAATCAGATTTTGGAAGATATGCTGAGAGCTTGTGCACTAGATTATGGATCTAGTTGGGACGATAACTTGCCGTATGCAGAGTTTTCTTATAACAACAGTTACCAAACCAGTCTGAAGATGGCACATTTCGAAGCTTTGTATGGAAGGAGGTGCAGGACACCGTTGTCATGGGACGAAGTTGGAGACCGTCAGTTCTTTGGACCAGATTTGATTAAGGAGTCTGAACGGAAAGTTAAGTTGATTCGCGATAGGCTCAAGGTAGCCCAGTCTAGGCAGAAGAGCTACGCAGATTCTAAACGCAAGGAGACAGTTTACGAAACCGGAGACAGAGTGTATCTCCGAGTATCCCCACTTCGAGGAGTTAAGCGCTTTGGAGTTAAGGGAAAATTAGCACCACGTTTCGTTGGACCGTATAAGATCTTGCAACGTATGGGAGAAGTCGCTTATAAGTTGGAATTACCAGAGGGACTGTCAGGAGTTCACGATGTATTCCATGTTTCTCAGCTGAAGAAATGTCACGCCGAGATGGCGGAGGTACCGTTAAGAGATACAGTGCCGCTTGAAGCAATTCAGTTGAAGGACGACCTAACGTATGAAGAGAAACCAGTCAAGATTCTCGAGTATGCTAGCAGAGTTACCCGCAATAAGGTTATCAAGTTTTGCAAAGTTCAGTCGAACCACCACTCAGAGGATGAAGCCACCTGGGAGAGAGAAGAAGATTTGCTCAAGGACCACCCTCACCTATTTTCTAGCCAACCCGAATCTCGAGGGCGAGATTCATCTTAAGGGGGGTAGGTTTGTAACATCCCAGATTTTCAATTTGGAATGTTATACACATAGATCATCATGCCTATCATATTTTCTTGCATTTTGCCGATCCAAGAAATTTCACGCAACTCAAGGACCCTCGGAGAGAGTTGGAGATTTCGTCCCTTTCATATTTGAGTCTTCTCAAATTTTGAAAAGAGGATCATTGCTTTCGTCGGAGTTTATTTGCCTTTTATTTGGATAGGGAAAAATGCGCGTTTTAAAAAATTGCATTTTAGGCCCGGAGAAAAGTTCATTTTGTTCGACTCATTTTTAGGAGTCGGGGAAAATTTACTTTATTAGATTTGGAGTTCGTTTAGATCTCTTTTTGTTTTTTTTAGCGCGGAACCGTTTAAAAAAAAATAGAGATCCAGCGACTTGGGCCTAAGGCCCAAGCCACCACCGAGCCAGCCGCCGGCCAGGAGGCCAAGGCCATCGCTAGCGCCGCCCCACGCCCAGGCGCAGGAGGCCAGGGAGCCGCCGTTGCTTTTGATTCCTAGTAGGATTCGTCTATGTTCGTTTTTTTCTAGATCTCTTTCCTCTTTTCTATTCCTAATCATAGTCTATTTCCTTGACCCCTACACCAAGTAAACCCCTCCCCTCCCCAATATAAATACCCACACCCCCCCCCCTCTAAACACATCAAATCCAAGGCCCCAAAGCCCCAAGCACACCGTGCCCTAGTGCCGCACCACCCTATCGCCGCCGCGCCGCGCCCCACACCCGCGCCACCGCACCCCACCACCGCACCCCCACACCCGCGCCGCCGCCGCCGCCCTACGCCCACGCCGCCGGAGTTCCTCGCCGGAGACTTCACCGGAGGTAGCCCCGCGCTACATCTATTCTTCTCATCGGATCGTTTTCTTCTAATTGTTCCAATTCTTCTTTTCCAATTCGTTTTTCTTCGCTAAACCGTTCCGGTTTTCTAGATCGGTTTTTCGATCGGTTTTCTTCTCCAAAACCCTAGATCGGATTCGTTTTCTTTTCCGATTTAGTTGCCCGAGTTCGTTCACCGGACTGTTCGTCCTAACGAACGTGATCACCGGATTTCTTCTAGGTTAACGAACGTCCGTTCATTCAACCGTTCTTCTTTTTCTTCTCGCCGGATTTATTCCGCGATCGCGATCTCAGATCCGATCTTCTTTCTAGTCTATCTTCTCGCTCGTTTATTGGAATCAGGTGATTGAAGCGCCTGGTGTTTCGTTTTGAAACCGCCGTTCCGTCTAATCAACTTTAACTAAGTTTTTGCTATGGTAAAATTTGACCTAGTTTCAACTTTCTAGAACCGAGTTGTTTTCCGCCGTTTGTTTTCGGTTTCTTTGTTCGGTTCTTTTCTTTCTTCTCAACCGGAGTTCTTAAGTTGAACTTTCTGGTTCGATCTCTTGTTCGAGTTTTACCTGTGCATTAGATGAGTACTTATTGTATGCTTGTTGTTTGTCTGCGATAGATTACCCGGATTGCGCCGCTTGTTACTTCGAATCTCTAGGACTCGTGGATCATCAGCAAGGCAAGTAACACTTTGATCATACCTTTTCTATGACCCAGTTTTATTGCATTAGATCAATCCTCACACATTGCATGATTAGGATCTAATTAAATTGTGGGATGGGAAGTAGATGAGGTAGTACCTATTACCTGTTACTATGAAACCTTGGGAGTTACTTCTACGTTTCCTTATTACGCCATGCTATGCTAGTAGACGTGGATTGGGTGAGTGATATCCATGACAGATGTGAGATTGATAATTTTAATGGTTTATCTAAGGTGGCAACTTAAACACACATCTGGGTGGATTGAGGCACCTGATGTCTATCAGGACTTGCCTGTTTTTATTTTGGACCGCCTCCCAGGCTCAAAGGGATCATAAGATCTTTCATGCTAAATACTTACGTGTGCAGCCACAAGCCATTATGGGCTCTGGCATAGTTGACTAAGTCGTGTGAACTCTTATAGGGGTAGACTAGCAGATGTAGGGGTTGTAGGTGGTACGGTCTACTCCGTCGTAAGGTGCTAGCGCTTCTGAAAGACTATGTCTCGGTCATCCGTTTCTCAAACACCATGTAGTGCGAGAAAACAAACAGAGGCGATCGAGTCTTGTGGGGAAAAGTGCGCAAACCTCTGCAGAGTGTAACAAACTAATCATGATTAGCCGTGTCCCCGGTTATGGACAATCTTGAGTATCTAGTACTTGAATATCGTGTGAATCTCAACATGTTACTTATAATTAATATTGTTGGGTTTTAATGATTACTTTTAATTGGGATTGAGAATGCTGTCAACCATTCTCAATGTTTAACAACCACCATGATAGTTAAATAAATTTATTCCTTTGCAGTAGGGAAAAATTGGCTTTACGCAAAACAGTAACCATAGAGCTTTCCACCAGCCAAATATGCATATAGTATAGCTGTTTCATTCCATTACTCTCTATGTGTTACCTTGCCAGCATATTCCATGTGCTGGCCCGTTTCGGGCTGCAACGTTAATGTTGCAGACTTTTCAGACGACGATTAAGGTGCTTTTAGGTCGTGGTTCTATACTCAGTGATGCCGTTGGAGTTGATGGACCCATTTATCTTCCAAGTCTTCCGCTGTTATCGACATTAGATGGCCTTAAGCCATATTTATGTAATAAGTTCTCTTCGGAGACAACGTTGTAATAAGTGTGTGATTGCCACTTTGCTATAAATCCTTCGAAGTACTGTGTGGTGTCAGCATTACTGATCCAGGGATGACACCGGAGCACAGAGATCAGACCAGTTGAGGTTTGGTCGCTACATACAATCTCCCCCTTTTTGGTGATTGATGAAAAACTGGTTGAAGTTTTCAATGGGGATAAAAGTATGTGAAATTGTAAAGGATTTAAGTATTGTCTTCGTAAGTAGAAGAAAGGCTCCCCCTGAAGATGTGCATATAAGTATTTTGCTTTTGAATGCAAATGCACATGGCAGGTTGTACTTGCGGAGCTCCTCTTCTACTTATGAAGACAACTCATCATGCATGAAATGATATAATGAAGATAATGACATGCATAATGAAAAATGGACGTCTGCAAAATGACTTCGTGCGGAATTTATCGTCGCACATGCGGAATTTATCATCGCATCACATAGTGTCGAAATAGGTAGCAGACGACCATCAAGTTTAAGTGTTACAACTCAAAATGAACCAAATGTTTCAAAAGCAAGAGTTGTAAGAACTTGGCAAAAGTAGCAAAAGTAAAGCAACCACCCATATGGACCCGCTTGAAGACTATCAACTCATATGCTTCTCCCCCTTTTGTCAGTAATGACCAAAAAGGTTTGAAGTCATAGAGCTTTTACTCGTTCCCATGAGGAGTAGGCAAAGCAGCAGGGTCGTCGTTGAGGTCCGGTGGTGCAGAAGAACTTGGTGTAGTGTCGAGATGTGCTGAAGGTGGAGGTGGTGAAGTGGCATCATCTTGATCATTGATAACTCTGGCATTCACTGTTGCAGCTGAGGAAGAATAGTCAGAGTCTTCAAGGGAGGGAGTCCGACGCAAGTGAGCATTCCTTGGAGGAGTGGAGTCAAACTTGAATCTTTCTGTGAAGCCATCGTCTTGAAGATCTTCTTCAGCAGTGAGCAAAGTCAAACTCTTCCAGGACCTTCGACAGGTTTCATGTGTAACAAAGGCATTCTTGGTGGCAAAATTGCGAATGCGATTGACGTCCACCAAGAGGCTTTGCATATGACGCTTAAGCCAGTCATGATGCTTATCATGTTTCTGATGTAGAGCGACAAGAAGCTCTCGGTCGTTGAGAACACGAGATCGCTTCTGAGGCCGTTGGGCAATGGTGCTTTCAGTGGCTTCAGTTTGGGCGTGAGGAGCACATGTGTTGCCGGCCAAGGGATAAACACGAGAGACTGCCTGAACTCCTTCAATGGGCTGGGTGAAGCTTTGATGATCAACATTGTGAAGATAAATTGGATCCTTTGCAGGCTCTGGGTAAATAGCTTCAACAGACATATCAACCTCTAGCAAGAATACAAGATGATTGCACGCAGACGGCTGATAGTTGAAGGCAGAGTGAAGCTTGATAAGACGCATTACCCATGGAGCATAGAACTTCAGACCAAAGATGTCGGAGCCAGATGCAGCCAACTGCCTGATGAAGAAGTCTTGAGCATTGAAGCTTATGCCATTGAAGATATAGAAAACCAATGTCTTCATTGCTCCTTCAAGCTTCGTTGCAGATGAATGTCCTTTGACAGGCCATAGAGTCTTTCTGATGATATGGTAAATGGTGCAGGGCAGATACTCTAGGTCTTCAACAAAGAATTCGGTTGGGTATTCAGCGTCGTGTGGAAAAGGCTTCATCATGCTCAGCATTTGACTCATGTTGGGTTCTGGCTTCTGGAAAATGCTATCCAAAGCATTCTGGTGTTGTTGACAACCTGGTTCATAATATTCGCTAGGAGTGGGCAGGGTTGTAAGATCAATGATGTCTTGGGCTTTAGCTTCATGATGAACATCTCCTGTCATCCACTCAAGGATCCAAGTCTTCGGATCCCTGTTGTATCCATGAATGTGGAGGGTAGCATAGAATTGAAGTAGAAGTTCTTCATTCCAGTGTTCCTTGGCAGTCACAAAGTTGAGCAGACCCGCATCACAAAAACAGTCAAGGGCTTCTTCAAGGCATGGCATTCCAATAACGGCTTCACAATCAAGATGCATATGAGGGAAGATGCATCCCTGATTGTACAACATGCATGAATAATAGCTTCGCTGCTGATAACTCCAGAATCGGTCCGAAGGGATTCTTGGCCTTGTGTAGGGGTTCTTGTCACTGTCGAAGAATGTGTTGTGTGGCTTGAATCCATTCAGATTAAATGATCCTGGTGAAGTTGCAGTACCTGGAAACCGTGGTAGCCTTGGCTTTGGCTTTTGGACCTGAGGCCTGTGCTCCACATGATAGGCAAACTAAGGTCCGAGAGCAGGCGGAGGAACCAGGATTGGCCAGCGAACAGTAACAAGTTGTCCATGATCATATGCTTGCTCGATGGTGTGTGGCCTTGGAGGAGGTACAAGAGCAGAGGCATTGGCTTTAGGCAGCGGATTTGCTTCGGGTGCTGCATTGGCTTCAGGTGCATTCACTTCTGGCACCACATTAGCTTCAGGCGCCACATTAGCTTCAGCCATGACAATGTCATTGGCTTCAGTGTTGATGTTGGTGGCCGCCTCAGTTTTGGTAACCTCCACTTCAGGAGCTGGAGGGTCGGACACGTTCTCCTCGAGAACAACTTCAGGGTTGGACAGGGGTGTACCAACACGTTCTTCTTCTCTTGGTTCTTCTTCATGGTCATCGGCTGATGCGGCCGGAATATCTTCAGCCGTTTTGGCTTCAGATTCAGGGATGTTCGCAGTAGGAGAGGCCTAAGGAAAGACTTCGCGTGAAACGAATTGGCGCTCTTCTCCTTCTGGAACACTTGACAATGTGACATGTGGCCTTGGTCCTTTGCGAAGCCTGCGAAATGTTGGCGACGCCTGTGGAGATGGAGTTGGTTGGGCCTCAAAGTCTTCACTATCAATCACCAAAGTGGTGACCTGTCGTGGGGGAGTGATTGGTGTTTCTTCATCACGAGGGGATTCTTGAGGGTGATCAGCCCATGAGTCATCCTGAGCAATTGGCGTCAATGGACGACCAATGCTGATGAGTTCGATGTTTGTGAGACCAGGCAATGATACCAAATTGTGCTCGATCTAAGGAAGGACTTCATCATCTTCAACATTGTCATGAGGACCAATGTCTTCAGCTGTGGTGGGGTCAACAGCTGGATTCTCTTCAGCTTCAGGAGCCTCTGTGGAAGCAGGCTCATGAACTACCAAATGACGTTCTCGATGTGCAGAGGAAGGACGAGCAACAGAAATTGGCTCGACAACAAGGGGCTATGTGGAAGCAGCCCGGTCTCTCTTCTTTGTTTTTCTTTTCTTGGTTGGGGGAGCATCATCAGTGGTGGCTTTGGTCTTGCGCTTTCTGGCTTCTGCTTCAGCTGCTATAGTTTTCTTGAATTCTGAAGCCACTGTGGGGACCTTAGGCTTCGAGCCTGTCATACTGGCTGGGAAGACAATGCGAGGTTCTTCCTGCCTTGATGCTTCTGGTTCGGCCATAGTTGGATTCTTCTTCTTCTTGGCAGCCGTTCTGGGGTCGATGCCTGGTCGCCCCAAGGCCTTGCGCTTTTCAGCTTCATTGTAGCCTTGAACACATTTGGCAGCAAGATTCTTCATGCGCTCACGAGAACCTTTTGCTTCTTCTCGTTTCTTGTGGAACGCCTCCTTGAGCTCATGCATCATGACATTGAAGTTTTGAATGTCTTCAACATTGAGCTTGGCCATGTGCTTCTTGAGCTAAGCCTTTTCATAGTCAATTTTGTGCTTCAGCTCAACAATCTTCTGTGCAAGAGCCAGCTCGGGAGCAGTGGCTCCATGGAAGGAGACACTGAGGCCAATTGGAAGCTGAAGATCATCAAAACTGAGATCTGGGCTGTCAAACCACTCATCAATAAACTTGTACATGATTTCCACATCAAAGAGAGGAAGATCATTGAAGATTTCCGCCTCTTGCTTGCTCTTTATCAATTGCTCTAGAGCGTCATTGCCAAGATCGTCGTCGCTGGACAGATCAATTATGTCATTCTCATTTCTCAAAATAGCAGCAGGAGTCAGTGCTTGACCAGTGGGTTGCATGGGCTTTTTCAACTTGTCAGACTTGGAGATGCGTGAGAGATATTTAGACTGCACACTGACTTCAGGAGGTGCAGTGGCTAGAGGCTTCACCCGTGAGACCTTTGGTGCAAAAGAAGGCTTTGAAGCCTTTGGTTTCTTTTGCTTCACAGGCTTCGGTGGTGCAGGTGCTTCGTCAGAATCAGTGTCATCTGCCGAGTGGTCCACGGCTGCCCCTTGAACCTGAATATGAGTGATGAGACCTTCTAAGTTGTAGAAGGGCCCAATAAGATTGGGTTCAGCTTCGCGTGTGCCATCAGCACGTGGTGTAGAGGGGCCTGGGTTGAAGTCTAATCCCAAAGACTTCTTGTTTTCCTTGGTCGAGTTCTTTGCAGCCTGATAGTTGCGCTTGAACAGATTATCTTCACGACACCATAACAGAGAGGATGGGTCGGCATTAGCAGGCTGAGGTCCATGAATCATGCAGGGGTAGAAGCCTTGAGCAATAGCATCGGACTTCGACTTGGGCTGAAGACCTTTGTATATTATATCTCCCCAGGGGCCCTTTAAGGCATTCTTCTCAGCATACTCCTTGGTGACGAATCCATACTTCAACCATTCCTCTGCCCAATGTCTTCGAATCCATTGGATTCGGTTCTTGCGTTCTCTATAGGTTTCTTCTTGATCTGACTTGTATAACTCATAGAGATCCAGTGGCAGGTCCTTAGTAGTGTTTCCACGGCGTTGTCTGCCGCCCTTCCTGACTGATTTTTGAGTTGTCATGAAGTTTAGACTAAAAGGCTTCAACACTGTCGAAGTCTTTCGTCTACTGGTCAGACAGGAACTGGCTTCAGGAGAATTTATGTGACGCTATAAGAACTCTGCAAATGAATGCAGACTATGAGAACCAAGGGATTCTCCCATGAGCATGTACTTGTGACAGCATTAGAGATGCGAGGGAAGGGGAAGAGGTCATATGCATTCTTAGAAGATTTTGAAGATAAATCAGTTTAGAAGACATTGACCTCATAGTGTGAATACTTCACTCATATGTAGTGAGTTGGTTCTAGATTTGTACGAATCCACAAATAAGTACAAGTGAGGAATCTAACTACTTTGTGAAGCATAAGTGAACATACTAGGCATGCTATGAGATGCAGAACAGGAAAGATCCAACTTTGTAGCAACAGAAACCACTTGTGGTTGGAAAGGATGAATCTATCGGATCAAAAAGACTGTAAAAAGAGGTTTTATTTACCACATGAGGAACTGCTAGACAGAGTGGGAGAGGAGGCCGAGCAGTTCGATCTTTCGTGCCCTAACTTGGCGACGGAGGACACCTACAGCAATGGCGGAGAAGACGATGTCCGCGGCCGGCGTGATGACGGCGTCGGTGAGGTCGCGGCAGCTAAGCGCTTGGTCGTCAGCATTGTTGAGGGCTAGCGGTGGCGCTAGGGTTTGTGCGAGAGTGGAAGAAGAGATAATGACTGGGGTGAGGCGTGTATTTATAGGGAGAGGGGCGGCACAGCGTTATTACGCAGGTGCCCCTGGCGATTCACATCTGAAGGACACGTGGCGATCATGCAACACATAGGAGGTTTTTCCACATTCCCACGCATGCCTGGATTGTTGGGTGGTCGTTCCCGCTTCTCCGGGTTTCAGGTAAAAAGGATTGAGCATTTAAAACAGATTTAATGTTTGTCTCTGTATCTTCTGCTGACAAGGACGCAACGAAGACATTCGACAGTTTCAATAGAATGCATATGATTTGGATAGATAGACTTAAGACGGGAGCATAGAAAGGTCAGGGTCCAATCACATTCACTTAGTTCAAAAGATTCAACTAGAAGACATAGCTATAAGTGAATGCTGTAGAGGACAGAAACCAAATCAGTATATTGAAGATAAACATGAAGCCATGTTAACAATGAAGACAAACCAAATGCGAAGACTTTGCAAATGCAACACCAACAAACAGTATTCCAAACAAAAGTTTGGTGGTGGTGTTACCCACGTATAGGAAGTATTAGACCCAAACACGACGCACAATTATCATGGCACTCCGAAGTAATTCCACGTTAATGTATTCACACTTAGAGTGTAAGTCTTCATTAGTTGAAGATATACGTTACTTCGTGTGTTTGCGCATCTAAGTCATCAACATGCATAAGTGCTAGGATGTGTGCATGATCATAGGACATTTGAGGATTCCAAGATATTTAGCTCACACCGCAATTTGCAAAAACTTTTCTCATCCAAGGGCTTTGTGAAGATATCTGCCAGCTGCTCTTCAGTGTTGACGTGAATGATATCAATATCTTCCTTCATGACATGATCTCTGAGAAAGTGATGACGGATCTGAATGTGCTTTGTCTTCGAGTGCTGAACTGGGTTGTTGGCGATCTTGATGGCGCTTTCATTGTCGCAGAAGAGTGGCACTTTCTTCAGATGAATGCCATAGTATTTGAGTGTTTGCTTCATCCATAGAAGCTGAGCGCAGCAAGATCCAGCAGCAATGTATTCAGATTCAGTAGTGGAGAGAGATACACAGTTCTGCTTCTTTGAAGACCAACACACAAGTGATCGTCCCAGAAAGTGACATGTGCCTGATGTAGACTTGTGATCCACCTTGTCACCAGCATAATCAGCATTCGAGAATCCAACTAGATCAAACTCTGAGCCCTTTGGATACCATAATCCTAGTGTTGGGGTGTAAGCCAAATATCGAAGAATTCGCTTCACAGCTAAGTGATGCGATTCCTTTGGTGCCGCTTGGAATCGGGCACACATGCAAACACAAAGCATGATATCTGGCCTAGATGCACATAAGTAAAGCAAAGAACCAATCATGGAGCGGTATACCTTTTGATCGAACTCTTTACCATTGGTGTCAGAATCTAGATGACTCTTGGTAGGCATTGGCGCCATATAACCTTTGCAGTCTTGCATTCCAAACTTCTTCAGGCAATCTTTGAGGTATTTCTCTTGAGATATGGAGATGTCGTTGCATTGCTGCCGTATTTGAAGACCAAGGAAGAACTTCAGCTCACCCATCATGGACATCTGATATTGCTCTTGCATCATGTATCCAAACTCATCACTGTATTTCTGATTAGTGCAGCCGAAGATAATGTCATCCACATATATTTGGCACACAAACAGTTCACCATCATATGTCTTCGTGAAGAGAGTGGGATCCAGGGAACCAGGTTTGAAGCCTTTGCTCTTCAAGAAGTCTTTGAGTGTGTCATACCAAGCACGAGGGGCTTGTTTGAGGCCATGCAGTGCCTTGTTGAGCTTGTAAACAATGTCAGGATGTTTTGGATCTTCAAAGTCAGGCGGTTGTGCAACATACACTTCTTCTTCAATCTTGCCATTGAGAAAAGCACTCTTCACATCCATTTGATACAAAAGGATGTTATGATGATTTGCGTAGGCTAGCAGTATGCGTATGGCTTCAAGCCTAGCCACAGGAGCACATGTTTCATCGAAGTCAATTCCTTCAACTTGAGTGTATCCTTGAGCAACGAGAGGATCCTTGTTTCTGACAACTTGACCATGCTCATCTTGCTTGTTGCGATATATCCATTTAGTGCCTATGATATTGTGCTTACGAGGATCAGGACGCTTGATCAGTTCCCATACATTATTTAGCTCAAACTGTTGAAGCTCTTCTTGCATAGCTTGAATCCATTCAGGTTCCATGAAGGCTTCATCAACTTTCTTGGGTTCTGATATTGAGACGAATGCAAAGTGTCCACAGAAATTTGCTAGTTGTGTTTCCCTTGATCGAGTGAGTGGACCAGGTGCATTGATGCTATCGATTATCTTCTCAATTTGTACTTCATTTGCAACACGAGGATGAACTGGACGAAGATTCTGATCTTGCTGATCATTGTCATCATTTGAAGGATTGTCTTCAGGCTGAGCATTGTCCTCAGGTTGATCAGGTGCAAAGATGATAAGTTCCTCTTCAGGCTGTACTTCAGACGGTATGATTTCTCCAGTTCCCATAAACTTGATGGATTCACTGGGTGGAATTTCATCTAGCACATTTGGCAGGTGCTCTCTTTGTGAGCCGTTAGTCTCATCGAACCGCACATCCACAGTTTCAATCACTTTATAGTGAAAGAGGTTGAAGACTCTGTAGGAGTGCGAATCGTTTCCGTAACCAAACATAAAACCTCACTACAAAAAAAATACACTTCCGTGATAGTACGTGTTTGTCAAAGTAGGTCGCTTTTTTTGTCATGCATCTACATCCATGACAAATTTATGACAGAATCAAGATAGTCATACATGTGCTGTCGTAGAAGTGTTCCATGACATTGCCAAAATTATCATCACGGAAGTGTCCACTTCCATGACGATAAATTGCGCGTCACAGAAGTGCTTTCGTCAAGGGTGACCAACACGTGGCATCCACCGTAACGGAACGCCGTTAAGCTATCGGGTCGGGTTTTGGATCTGATAACCCGTTAACAGCCCTGACCAATGGGGATTTTCCATGTGTAAAATCATCATTGGCTAGAGGAAACACATGTCGGCTCATCGTTGGGACAGATGTCATCCACTCATTGGACAGGAGGCGCCTATGATAGGTCGACACGTGGCACGGCCTAACAGTGGCCCATTCCGGTGAAAAAGGTCGGCCCAGTAAAAATTAGCAGGCCGGCCAATATAAGGCCTACTTGTGTCAGGTCCATTTAAGCCCACGGCCCATACGAGATGTGCCAATTCGGCCCGTTAAAGATTTGACACCACTGCAACCCATCGTCAGTTCGAGCCCGTTAACAGCCAGCTATATATTTGGGCTCAATATCGGCCCAATGAGATTTCGGCCTGTTAACGGCCCATTTAATGGATGGGCCAATTTTCAGGATGTACATCTTTCGGCCTTTTAGCGACCCATTTAAATGTTGGGCTAATTCCCGGCCCGGTGTGTTTTTCAGCCTGTTGACGGCCCATAAATCCGATGGGCCATTTGTAGTCGGACCTGAGTTTCAGCCTTTTAGCGGCCCATTTAAGTGTTGGGCCAATTTCTGGCCCGGTGTCACTTTCAGCCTGTTGACGGCCCATAAATCAGTTGGGCCAATTGTAGTTGGACCTGAGTTTTGGCCTTTTAGTGACCCATTTAAGTGTTGGGCCAATTCCCGGCCCTGTGTGCCTTTCGGCCTATTAACGGACCATAAATGAGTTGGGCCATTTGTAGTCGGACCTTAGTTTTGGCCTCTTAACGACTCATGCCCTTCATGATCTAATACCAGCCCGGTTTCTCTTTCGGCCTGCTAAAGGCCCACAACACAGTTGGGCCGTTTACAATACGACCTGACTTTCGGCCTCTTAGCGGCCCATGCTCTTCATGGTCCAATACAAGCCCGTTGTCTCTTTCGGCCTGCTAAAGGCCTACAATATAGTTGGGCCATATGTAGCCCAAACTTAGTAACGGTCCGTGAAATAAATTGGGGCCACCTGTTGCCCGCTTCGATGTCGGCCTATTAACGACCCGGGAGGTAAGAGGGCCGACCATTAACTTTCGGCCTATTAACAGCCCATTAACTTAATGGGCCCACTAAAGTTTGTTCATGTCTTTAGGTAAAATTAGATAATTTGAGCCCATTACGACGAGCAAAGGTACGGCATACAGGGAATAACGTTGCACATCCAGAATATATTACAGGAAATTACATCCACTGGGCAATCAAAGATTGATGCCAGTGAAAATAAATGAGCAGAACCTAACCATCTACAACGTCACAATCTACAACCTCAGCACAGATGACGCCCATAAGCATGTGGGCAAGTTCTTGCTGCTTTGCCACACTGTCTTTGAAAACATTGATCAGTTGTTGTGTCGCACGACTCTGCACCTCTGATTCATCCACCATTTCCATCATTGCTTCAGCCATTAATTGGTTCACAAACATACATTTATTCCGTCGCATTCGAGATAGAGGATACTGAACAGATTCAGATGGTGATTTTGGCAGGCTTGTATTATTGATAGTGGAGAGTGTCTTGAGCACTGCATCATAACATAAATTAGGACGGGAACCAAATAGATTAATCATGAGTTATTGCCATATTACCTGGCCAAGATTTACTGGAAAGAAACAATGGGGTTGCCTTGCTATTTTCAGAGTTTGTCTTCTTATCTTCAGCAGCCTGCACAAAATTAACACACTAGCATTGCTATCATTGGCCAAGTCAGATAATAGGAAAGCAACATTGACACAACGAACGTTTGGGAAACTAGCCTACACCAAATTAACACAATATGACACAACTATCATCAGCCAGGTAAGGTAATACGAAAGCAACATTGACACAATGAATGAATGGGCAACCATAGAAGCACTACAATTCAGTAATGTGTATGATATGAGATAGCACATTCATGCAGCTCGGTACGCAAAACTACCAGGCAGTTTTCCTTACAAAAATCAACATTGGCGCCTTTAACATTTTGCTACAATTAATTTTAGATCAGATAAAGGTTAGATTCACGCCGATTAACAAAATACATGCTGATGTAAAAATATAGTGATATACAACAGGTACTTACATCAGCACTGGAGCACAGAGAATTCTCGCAAGATATTTTCCTCGAATACGATCCAAATGGAGGAAGTCTTGTATCGTTTAACCTTATTTTCTAAAAGAGAGACGTGTAAGAAACATGTAGAAAATATGATCAAAATGCTATAAAATTTCATGATGCGGGGATACGCACACGCTTCTTAGAATGGAGTTGACATTCTTTTGCTGGACTGGAGCGGACTAGTTCTTTGGCCATTGGAATCTGCTTATTATCAGTGGGAGTTGGTTTTCTCTGTGCTGGAGCAGTATCTATGAAAAATGGAGTTGGTTTATTATCTCCTGGCGTTTGGATCTTTTGCAAATACCTGGTTTGTAACCCTTCAGATTCTAACATAGCCTTCTTCCCCTTGCATGCCTTATATAGAAGAATCGTGCTTCAATTATAAAACATGCTATAGCAGAGATGGAATAGGTACTGAAGAATAGAAAGGCATGACATATTGACATGTATTCCCTCCATCCAGAAATAAATGGATGGCTCTAGGCGTATTTCAGTTCTAGATACATCCAGTTTGATCCATTTCTGCGACATGTAATCCAGGCGGAGGGAGTATGACGTAAGAGCTAGGGATACGACAGGACAACACAGTAAAAAAACACTGAAAACCCACTGCAGAACCAAAGTAATCAAACCCACTGATATGAGATAGTACACTCATGCCGCTCAGGATGCAAAACTACCAGGCAGTTTTCCTTACAAAAATCAACATTGTGGCCTTTAATCATACATTTTGCTACAACTAAATTTAGATCAGATAAAGGTTGGATTCACGCCGATTAACAAAATACAAGCTGATCTAAAAATATAGTGATATACAACATGTACTTACATCTGCATTGGAGTACAGAGAATTCCTGCAAGAATCTTTCCTCACAGACGATACCAGTGCAGAAATTCTTCTATCTGTTAAGCTTATTTTCTAAAAGAGAGATGGGTAAGAAACATGTAGAAAATATGATCAGCATGCTATAAAATTTCATGATGCAAGGATACGCACACGCTTCTTAGAGTTGAGTTGACATATTTTTGCTGGACTGGAGCGGACTAGTTCTTTGGGCACTGGAATCTGCTTATTATCAGTAGGAGTTGGGTTTCTCTGTGCTGGAGCAGTATCTTTAAAAACTAGAGTTGGTTTATTATCTCTTGGCGTTTGGATCTTTTGCAAAGGCCTTGTTTGTAACCCTTCAGATTCTAACATAGTCGTCTTCCCCTTGCATGCCTTGTATAGAAGAATGGTGTTTTAATTATAAAACATGCAGCAGCAGAGATATGGAATAGGTACTGAAGAATAGAAAGGCATGACATATTGACCTGTATTCCCTCCATCCGGAAAAAATGTATGGGCCTAGGCGTATTTCAGTTCTAGATACATCCTTTTTTATCCATTTCGGCAACATGTAATCCGGACGGAGGGAGTATGGTGTAAGAGCTAGGGATACGACAGGACAACATAGCAAAAAAACACTAGTTGAATGTAAAACTGTATGCTAGCGCAATACATACAGAAATAACTAAGGCAACATACACGTGTATGATTGGGAAAATAAGATGGCATTGCAACAGAGCACTAGAACAACACTTCAATGTAAAAAAACATGGTATGGTAGACAGATGAAGTACATACTAATGAATAACAATGCATAAGATATTCAGAAGCATGATGTCCAAATTAAGCAGATGGCATTGCGATAGAGTAGAATGACAGTACTTAAATTTGAAAACATGTTATCATGAATGGAATAGGTACTAAAAAACAGGAAGGCATGACATATTTACATGCATGATCAGCATGCTAAGCACATGGCATTGTAACAGAGTAGATACACTCCAGGACATTATATGCATGTTGTACCCATATCACAGGCCAAGTTAGAGCAAGGACCTTGTGGGGTGAAGAGGACTCATCATCTTTCTGCAAGTCTTCTGAAGAACTGCCTTTACATGTTCCATCATATTGGGTATCATTGACATCAAGTTTATTGGCATTTACATTGCTCCGTGAGGTTCTTATGGATATATCAGTGTGTACAATTATATCTGACATGCATGGAAGACAACTAGTAGTTAGATTTATGTAATGAGTGCCTGTAGGAGACGACATAAATAGTAGGACTGGGGTTAACTAGCAGCAACATGTCTCATAAACAAACTGGAGAACACAGATGAAAGCTACAGAATATGTATCGTTTGTACTCAAGATTAACTAGATGGCACACAAAAGTATTAAAGAACAACATAGGAAATACTAGAAGTGGTATAATACTATAATCACCAGCCTGTGGGATAGCATTGGTTGATAGATGATAACTATGGAACAGTGTTACCTAAAGAACAAGTATCTTAGCAGAACTATGGAACAACGTTAACTCCTGAACAAGACCCGTAAGAGATCAGGATGAATATACAGTGAAATGTGATGATCTATTTTCCATGCTTAGATGAATAACAAAGCCATAAATGTTGCACACAAGTAAGATGAGGGTACAACCTATCTGGCTGCCATCCATAGGAGTGAGCATCATGTCCTGACTTGTGGATGGCCCTGGAGTTGTTGTGGTTGTGCATGTCGGGCACGCGCATTCGATGAAGGGAACTGTTGAGTGTGGACTATAGCTCCCTTCTGGTGTATGCTTCCCTTGTTGGAGCATCTGCGGTGAGTTGGAAGACGGTGTGTCTGAAGATGGAGATAACGCATAATGTTAAGAACGACATATCTCTTTGATATGAAGAAATACACTAAGAGATCAACAGCAAGGTACGAGAGTAGTCACACGTTTGTTGACTGAAGACTAAATTGGGGTCACATGATTTTATTTTATTTTGGTACTGTCCGATCTACGCCTGATGGCTGGCCGTATTGTGCCTCCCGTCTGACACTGTTCGGAATCTTCCCCGAAGAGCCAGCGACCAATGGCAGAGCAGCCTGCCTCCGCCATCTGTGGCCCCGGCCAAAACCCCGCTCCCCGCCCCACCGCACTGTTGTGGTTGCGCCGCCCCCGGGCCAATCCACAAAGACTCCCCGTCATCCAGATCCGGCGGCGGCAGTACCTCCAACTCACGCAACTCTAAAAGATGGCCATCTAAGCTCTGCTTCCGCGGCGAACTTTGCGGCCCCGCACCCTTACGTTAGACACCAGCCAACCGGCAGCCTAGGAGCTCCGCCGCCTCGAGGGGTGCTGCTTCCCATTGCAAATCGATTGGCCCAAAATAAAAATTCAGACAACTGACGCCTAAATAAAGTGATTTGAGATGAGGGTGCAACCTATCTGGCGGCATGGTGAAGTAGGCAGGTCCAGCTACCGAGTCGGTGAGGCCGGCGTGGTTGCGGTGGCGACCGGCGGCAGGGAAAGAGCGATGTCGCGATGGTCGACGGCTACGCCGAAGCAGCACCAGGACTCTGGATGGATCCAAAGTTGGAGCCACTCCGGCGCCGTGAACAACGGCGGGGGTGAATCGGCTCCGGTACAGTTCACGCGGCCATCATCGAGGCAGCACCAGCAGCACGGAGTAAGAGGCGCACGGCCCAGTGCACGACGGCAAATGGACAGCGTCTCCGGCATTAGGGAGGAGGGCGGATATGAAATTGGTGCGGTGGGGGCGCCATGGAGGTGGGGCTGAGGTTTCGCGGCTCAGGAGAAGGGAGCTTCCCGGCGAGAAGGTGATTTGGCGCCCACGAGGTTCGCGGCTCAGGAGAAGGGAGCTTCCCGGCGAGAAGGTGATTTGGCGCCCACGAGGTATGAATGGGGGCGGGCAGGGGAAATTGGGAGGGGAGTGGAACCATGTCTTACGGACGCATTTTCTGAAATGTGAGGGGGAGTTACAGTTCTACCCTTGCCTATAGGCTTCTCGGCTTGGGTCTGTGTACTGAGGGTCGGGGATAGTAGAGTAACTTTGCTTCTCTGGGTGGGAGCGATTTCGGGCGAGGAGGGCGTGTTTTGAACTATAGTGCGCGCGAGCGATTTCGGGCAAGGAGAGCATGTTTTGAAATAGTGCGCGTGAGCTATTTCGGGCGAGGAGAGCGTGTTTTGCCGACCATGGTTTATGAATTATTCAGCACATGTCATTTCGGCCGAGGTGAAGGCGCGCTTGGATGAAGTTACGAACCTATCCTCGATGTACAACGGGCCAATTGATGTGTGTCCCACATAAGATGGTAATTTGCGTCTCCCATTTATTTGCTCGGGCGAATTCCACCGAGCAGAGAGGATGTTTAACGATTCGTTCAAATTTTGGGAGAACGGGCATCCACGTCTACCTTACCAAGTCGATTCGGATCAAATTTTGAAATATTAGCTTGCCACTTCTTTTTTAGATGGAGAGATGATGCTCGGGAGTAATGTGTTTTTACATGCTTGTTGCTAGCGATTTACTATATGACAAATAGTTGACCCACTAAAAACGCGAATTAAACCCAAAATGAAATATCTCGATTCAATGAAATAGCTCGTTCAGTAGGTCAAAATAGTGAACTAAATCCAAAATTGAACACCTCAATCGAGTAGCATGTTGTACAGTATTATAGTACTCCATGAACATGTTGAAAGTCAAATTAATGAACTTGTTTGATATACGCATATATCCATTCATGTGTGGATTGCAGACAACATATTCTCCAATTTAAATATTTGAATGCAAGTTTATATCAAAACATGGTTTATATCAGTCTTTGATGCATAAAACGCGACCTCCCCCTCTCCCGGACTCCTGTTCTCTCTCTCTCTCTCTCTCTCTCTCTCTCTCTCTCTCTCTCTCTCTCTCTCTCTCTCTCTCTCTCTCTCGCCGACAATCTTCAATTCTTCCGCACGCATCCGACACAAAAACCTTGTTCGTCCCTCTCCCTTTCTCTCCATCTCTCTCTCTCTTTGTGTGTGTGTGGGGGGGGTCTTTCTAGTTCGCATGCATATATACACCATCTATAGGTCTCTCTCGCACACTTTGTATGATACTCTAGCTAGTCCAAGCTAGATATCTTGGGTGCACTCATCATACGCACACAGATTCCTTGGCTCTTTGCCTGTAACTCTCTCATGCACCACTATGTCGTCTCGGATCTCTCCCCCCCTCTCTCAAACTCTCCATCCACCTGGGTCACACATACACATGCATATCTCACTCGCACTCGATAGGCCCATCTAAAACTCTATCTCTCCCCCTCGTTCTCTCTCCATCTCACACGCGCACACACACAATCTCATGCCCAACTAGCCAAGTATGATGGTCTCTCACTCAATTGTAGGCACACGTAGTCCCCCCTATATGTATATGACTAGCTAATCTTAGTCTCCATCACAAACATGTGCATGGTCTATCTCGGTTTCTCTTAGGGCATCTTTCTATCGCGCACGCACTCCCTCGATCTCCCACCCATATAGTCCCCTCACGATCTCGACGGGATCTTTCTATCACAAACACACCCTCTCTCCCTCCTCATGCGTCCATGCCATCCATGTGTCCCTCTCGACCTTTGTTCCTGGTTGGCCACACCTCTATTGGACATCTGCTACAGGGGTGTCTCTCTCCATTGCAAACAATCACACACTAGCTATCTTCGTGTATCTCCTCGCCTCGCTTTTCCATCTCGGAGATGCATGCGTTATATGTTCGCATAAGAAACAAAAAAACACACACACTCTCTCTAATTTATCGTTTGTTGTCACTTTCTCTTTCACACACATACTCTTTTTGCACACTTACTCATTCTCCTACACACGCACTTGATCTGTCTCAACTGAGGCACTCTCCTCGGTCCATAGCATATAGATTTATTGAAAAGTCAAACATCACAAAGTTTGACCATGTACATGGAGAAAAAGAATTACATCTAGTACGGCAAACATATGCCATTAGATTCACCATGAGATGTAGTTTTGTATGATGTATCTTTGGTATTGTAGATATAAATAACATTTGCGTAAACGTGATCAAAGTTTCCAAAGTTTGACTTCTAAAAAATTTACATGCACTGCATTATCGAGCGGATGGAATATCTCTTTCCCCCTCTCAGCTATCTGACGCACCACTCAGCCTTATCGGGGCTCCTCAATCTCTCTCAAACTTTATTGGTCAGTTTGGTTCGTGACCTGACCCTCATGCCATAATGGCCGATACTGCCTGGTGTGGACGTGAGATGTAAAATATTTCTGCCTGGCCAGGCTTGTGTGGTGCTGAAGCGTTTGGTTCATGCTTGGGCCAGGCAAAGCATCAACGCCCCATCAATCAATCCATGCATCAATTATTTAATGCTAATATCCATCCATGTTGCTGTTAGCCTCGTGGCCACACGACCAGGCACGACCAGGCGTTCGAAATTGGTCGCCTGGGCCAGGCTACTTGCTGTGTCTGGAGTTCAGCCAGGCTAATTAAAGTGCAAGGGAACCCAGGCCAGGCGGGCTTTCTTTTTCACAGGGTAGCAACCAAACAAGCGTGCATGAAATCCAGCCACAACCCCAGGCCAGGCAAAAGATGCTCAAGACGCAAGCCAAACTGGCCTTATATCTCCCTGGTTCACACATACAAATGTCTCGCTCGTGCTATACATATAGACCCATCCAACACTCTCCGCCCTTGTTCTCTCTCGATGTGACACGCACCCCCCCCTAAGTACCATAATCCCTCAATCCATCATAGGCGCAAGCACTCCCCCCCTCCTAAGTATGATTATCTCTTACTAGCCAACATGAACACACGTATTGTCTCCTTCCATCCATACGTCTATCTCGATATCTCTCGGGGCATCTTCTATCGCGCGCACACCTTGTCACTCGATCTCCCACCCATGTAGTCCCATCACGATCTCCAGGGGATCTCTCTATGAAAAACATACACTCTCTCCTCCCCATGTCTGCATTTTCTCCGTACGTCTCTCTCGACCTCTCTCCCTTGTTTGTCAGACCCCTCTTGGCCACGTGCTAGCTTAGGGGTCTTGCTCTCTCGGTTCCAAACAACCACACACTATCTCCTCACCTTGCCTCCGTTGTCGAAGATGCATGTGTGATATGTTTGCATAAGACACACATGCTTTTTCTCTACTTTTATTGTGTGTTATCCATGTCTCTTTCACACACGCACACACACTTTTTCACTCTCTCTCTCTCTTGTTAGGGACTCTGTCACATCCATAAGCATATGGATGTTTTGAAAAGTCAAACCTCAAAAACGTTTGACTAGGTATATGTGGAGAAAAACATTTACATCTGGAACGATCATTAGATTCATCACAACATGTACTTACTTCATACTATCATTTAACTTTGATATCGTAGATATAAATAATTTCTTTATAAACTTGGTCAAAGTTTCAAAAGTTTGACTTAAAAAAATGTTGGAACTACATTATCGAACGGAGGGAGTAGCTCTTTCTCTCTCTCTGCTATCTCTCACGGGCCTCCCCTCTCACTCGAACTCTCTACACCGACAGATTATACGCTCACTGTGTCAGCGTATAGCTCCGTATATTGTTTAGTTGACCGGTCAACCAATCCACATGCTGCCTTGTCAGCTCGTGTTCGCGCACACCCAGCACACAACACACACCAGCACACGTGTACACATCTAGGAGTAGAAGGCCGTGGAAAAATCTGGCGCGATGGCCGCTACCGGAGCCATCCACCCCCAATCTTGGTGTTCCGTGCAATGCATGGGCATCTACGCATGGGAAATTATGTCGAACAGGGCTAGTTGTAAGCAGGCTAGCTCTACAGCCATGATGACAGTGACTGCAGACAGTGAGGCTGACTATGGTATGCCGAACACGGCACCTATACTAAGGTGTCATCTTCGGCGCAGGGTCTTGTCACTTCACTGTGAGGAGCAGCACGTAATAATTTGACCAACGGGTAGTACAGTGCTAGTACTCCTACTACTACATTGGTAGTACTACTACTAGTACTAGTAGCACCACCGTCTGGATTTAGGAGTACTACCACATCCACCGGCACCGAGGAACGTCTCCAGGTAGTATTGCTTGAAGCTGCCAGGGCGAGGGGCCGCTTGGATGACAGCTTCGTCTCCTTGTTCGACGAGGTCCTCGTCGGTTTCCTCGACAAGTTCACCGTCATCAAGAAGCTTGCGGACGACTTTGACGTAAGCCTCCAGCCGACGCGCCCAGGCTCTGCGATGCCTGCCACCCTCAACGGCCACTATGGTAACAACCTCTTCGATGCACTGGTGGCCCTGCGACTGCCCGCTGTCGTGCCGGAGAATGTCCACCTCGAGGTCGCGCTCGCTGTGCAGCGCCTGGCGCAGCAAGACACCATTGACATAATCACCCACGTCTACGTGCAAATCGTCCACAAGGACTACTACATGCAAGAGGAGGACTATAGGACGCTGGCCTTCTGGGAGCGCAGGGCAACCTTGTACGTCACTGTTCAGAAGCACGTTGAGCTTGCCGCCAATGCCGCTGCTCCTCACACGTCGGTTGGTGACCCGGCGCACTAGAGCGTGAGGATGTCGTTGAACGTTGACGGATCCGTATGTATTTTTATCTTTCCGTCAAATCCATGTAGTAGTATATGATACTACAGTAATTATCTTACCTTTTGCATCAACTTCATAATTTTCGTACGTACTCCATGCATGAACGGCGCCAGAACCAAACTTCTCATTACTCTAGGCAAAATCGTTAATTTCTCTCTATCGGTCGCGCCATGGAGCAGAACCAAATTTTACAAGTTACGAGTTCAAAAGGAAAAGCCTGTAGTGTTCGCGTCGCACCCCCACACGGTTGGTCCGGCATGCTGCTCAAGCAGGAATGCGTTCGGTGTTGCATTTTCACTTACAAGTGGGACCGCAATTGAGCAAACCGACTATCGGAAAACCCCCACCCCGCCCACCGCGCGATGGCTGAGAAAACAGGAGGGAGAAGAGATGGCTGTACCACGGACTCCAAGAAAATTGGTGTCGGATGGGACTCGTGTGGGTGGCATGTGCCGTACTGCTAGACATGAATGCTAGTTATGGCCCATGCCACCCCACTATATCGAGCCTATATCGAGGTACGTAGAACAAATTTCCCGCAGTCCGTGCTCAGCCCTCCTCTATCTCTCTTCTCAGCCAGCCAGCGGACACGCGGAGCTCATCGTCTGTTTGCTCACATGCGGCCCCACATGTCAGTGAAAACGCAAGAGGACCCACTGAACCTGCACATCTTTCACCTCGACGTGCTAGTGATGAAAAACAAATCCAATAAAGATCTTCGGTGGCCGCTTTTGGAGTTACTCAAGAGTAGTAAGATTCTATTTACAGTTTAACCCAAGATGCACATCTCGTGGCTTCAACTACCACTCTATTTTCTTCCATGAAACGACCTGGATGTTGGATGTCCCACGTGTCGGCAAAAGGAGGAAGAACCCGACCAAATCTTTGGTTCTGCTCTCGGATTAGACTAGTTGTGCTAACTTAAAAAATTTATTGTGTACTCCCTCCGTTCCAAAATACTTGACTCCCATTTGTCCAAAAATGGATGTACCTATATACTAAGACATGTCTAGATACATATATATTTTGACAAATAGAAGGCATGTATTGTGCAACGGAGGGAGTAGAATGGATGCAAGTTTTTGTATTGGTAAGAAGAGGACATCCATATATTGATAGAGCGCAATTTAGTAGATGTTCTATCACTTTTAGCTAGCACAGACGCAAGATCGAGCCTCCG
The DNA here is from genome assembly GCA_034509565.1 of Triticum monococcum. Classification (NCBI taxonomy): domain Eukaryota; kingdom Viridiplantae; phylum Streptophyta; class Magnoliopsida; order Poales; family Poaceae; genus Triticum; species Triticum monococcum. Next base: position 532,919,579 of record CM067844.1, read on the forward strand.
CAGATCAACAATGAATGCATCGAGAAGGCACTAATCCAACTTATAGGAGTAGTAAAATGTATTCTTGTGGTTCTTGTTTTCTTTGGTCTTGCTTTTCTAGTCAAAATTATCGTTGGAGTCCGTGTAAAACGGAGGTGCGTTTGGGGTCGTGCGTTGGAGTTGGCCTTACAAGTGGGACCGCAGTTAAGGAAACCGACTATCGGCAAACCCCCACCTCACCCGCCGCGCGATGGCTGAAGTTAGAGAAACGACGAGGTTGAAGAGATTGCTCTAGCACGGACTCCAAGAAATAATATGGTGTCAGATGGATGTCGTGGTGGTGGCGTGTGCCGTACTCCTGGACGTGAATGCTTGTTCTGGCCCATGCCACCCTACTACTCCCTACTACTTACTCCTACTATATAGTACTAGTATCGAGGATTCGAGGTGCTGGTTACATACAGCGAACACATTAACATATGGCTACAGTAAAAACACCCGCCCGACGCACGGAGCATCTGAAGCTAGTACAAATAGTGTACTACTATTGTTGATTGGCCTCATCCGATAACCTGTTGCAATGCACGTACAATTATGTATTTGGAAAATATTTTTTGCCTCGTCGCACCACTCACTCAGAGAAGCGACTCGAAAGCCATTCATAAATTTAGTAAGTTTATCACACGCATATCATTTTATTACATACAACAGGTCATCAACCCACATCGACAATGAGGATACATTATAAATACTAAAGTTTTCACCACACAACAAATTACAAGCAATGAAATGAACTTCAACTCAACCATTCCTCGGCGTTGGAAACGCTTGATTTGAACCACAAGTGATTCTCTGGGACGGGCCATCGATTGTCGATCTGGAAACCAACGCAAGACTAATCATCTAGGCTGAAGCGGCCTACTATATCGCTACCAGGGTAGGGAACCACACAAATGTCCGAGGTATAGACACAGTTGCTTCTCATAAATGTGTCAACAGCAGTTGGATCGCCTTTCACCATCATCAGATAGTTTTGTCCAAGGAAGAGTGAGTTTTCTCCAAGACTATCAATTCTGTACCAGGGAGAAGGAGTTGGCGCTAGCACACTAGTATCCATCCTGAATACCATGAAACTAGTGTTGGAATAGGTCCGGAGAGTGCGACCATGGGAGACACCTGCTTCCTTACCAGTAACATCATCAGTGGGCTGTATACACACAAGAAGAGGTGATCCATCGGAATTAGTTGACAGGCGCCACAGAGTATATGGGTGCTGCCCATCCTCATGCTCGTGATCATCACCATCGTCATCTCCCCCTTGGTTATAAAAATTTTCAAGTATAGGTGGTGGGATGTTCACAGGACCTTGGAAACACAAGAAGAAGGTTAATTAGTAAAGGGAAACTTGCTAACCCGCATGCATGTGGATGAAACAATTATAATTATGGTGGAATACAAACATACCGAAACTATGAGGATGCCATGCAAAAACAGTGCCACGAGTGGTGGCAGCAAGCACAAGGCGCTCATATTGAATTGCATCACAGTACTCATCCGTGTACAGAAACTGATTTTTGAGCAATATCCATCGAGTGAAACCATCAAGGAAGGCAACAAGCTTGTCGAAGATAGCAACCGCATCATAGTCGCTGTAATTCCAAGAGCGGTTGGTAACTCGACAAATTGCTATCTTTCGTAGAATACAGTCACCATGATCGTATTTGAACGTGCGTACATTACCGGTGTGCTCAACCTCTGGGAAGTGTGCTGAGATTTTTGGAAGTTGAACCCGGTGATGAGTGTACACATTCACAAGTTCCCACTCACAGTTGGACCCAATGTAAACAACCCAATCTCCATTTGCGTCCGCCCAAGCCTTACCCTCAAGCGATGGCATCTTAACATAATATGTATCATTATCAAGCGGCATTAACTTGCATAGGGCGAGGCCTCCGTCGTGTCGGCGCCAGTCATCATCAGGGTCATGGCGAAGAAGATAGGGGAGATCAAACCGCTCCTTGACTCTTGTGTTCTTTGTAATGATGTTATTAGTTGAGTCAAGAATGGGCTTGAACAAACCTACCATGCTAGCCGAGGTGATGACGTCGCACCAATCAATGAGTTCCTCCACCACGTCATCTTTCAGATCAGGGCAAGAATAACGGGGTCGTTTCCGGCCTGTTCCCTCCATGGAGAAGACGATCGAACAATGGCGGAAGAAAGGGTGAAGGGCTGAAGGAAAATGGAGGAGGGAGAGGAATAGCGTGCGACAGTAGTTCCAAATCGAGAGGGAAAGGCGAAGAGTCGGTGGACGGTTGCGAGTTTGCATGTTTCATGAAGAGGCGCCTCGGCCTACACGTCCGTTCGGAAATACTCCTACTACTCGCCGTCGTCTCACCGATATGTTGGAACAGGACCACATGTCAACGAAACATGGTGTGTAATTTCTCGTGCAAAATGCGATCTAGCCGCGTTGGCCCGAGGTGCCACATTAGTTATCGACCTTTATTTTTTTAATGGTGTGCCGATCAGTTTTGAAGCACGACTAACTGGTACTGTACGCAGAGAAAATATAAACTACTCTACCACTACTCCACCTCCAGTACTAGTAGTATAAAAAGATATATAGGCTGGAGCTTGGGCGCTTTCTTGCTAAGGGCTGCCCACTTGCTTCTCACACTACCACCCTCTCTCCAGATCTAAAAAAGACGGCCCCTCTTCCCTCCTCACCGGTTATCACAGATCCGCCAGGGAAGAAAAGGACGTGCAGCATTGACGCACTCGTCAGCGGTGAGCGAGGTCACGCACTGACGACAAGGCCGTCTTCTCAGACCTAGTGCCCGCGTGGGCTGGCCTCCGTCCCCAAGCTCGCTGCCGTAGTGTGTGCGGAGAACAACAACCACGAGCGAAGCCACTTCCTGCCGACCCTCAGGTATGCTACCTCTTTTCGAACCATAACCTTGTTCTATTGCCCCATCTGCCATGTCGTTGCATGTGGATCTTTTTCCACTCCACCATCTTCCCAATTTGCTATCCTCTGCTCTCCTGGCCACGCAGACGAAAACCATAATTTGCACTATTAAAGGAAACCCTACTTCATGCAGACTAATACATGTTTGGGTTGAATAAGGAAAGGAAGGGAGACTGTACTGTCCAAGAGAGTAGGCATCGAACCTGCATCTAGGTTGAAAAGGGGAAAATCAGTAGCTAAGGAACGAGTCTCGTGTCTCTTGGATGAAGAAGGGTAGAAAGGCATGACAACGCAATAGAGAATGACCAAGTCGATCGGTTTGTTGTCCTCGCATAGGAAAAAGGTGGCTAAAGAGAGCAAAAATGGGACGTAATCCACATATGCTGCCTGGATATTTGTTGCTTTGGGCAACCATACCTCCCTCACCACTCTGCATCCGTGGAGGTACATCATACTAGTGCACCCACTGTCCGAATGGGCCTCCCATGCTCTTATTGCCACTTTTTTGCTATTAGTATAACGCCAGCAGTCAAGTCAAGCAATGCTACTACTAAAGTGATGCCACATTTAACTAATGCCGCTCTCAGTCTAATGCCACCGATAAATTTAAGCAACGCCAGCAGTCTAAGGCATTCTAATGCTGTTGCACAGCCAGTATACCAACGATGAAACTTGTTACTACCTTCAGATTTTTGCACTGTTAATGCTTATAGATTATATACCTCACTTTCATGAGATAAGTTAATTTTTTGTATAGTGTCACCAAAATTCCAAGGCGGTGATGTCATTTTATTTTGGTTAAACTGCACAGACAATTATGAAGACAAGAGGAAAGGTGAAGAGTGGGCACCTCCTCCTCCGGCTATTTTCTTGATTCGTTCGATCAAGTTTTTATGTTTGATCGATTATCAAGATTGGGATAGCAATTTCTAAGGTCCCCCCCCCGAGTTCGAAATGATATTTACCTTGGAGGTACATGGTTTGCAATTTTTTTATACTATCATTAGTTAATAATGCTAGTTACCTTCAGACTTTTGTATTTGGTTTAATGCTCATGCAGAGCTAGTATACCAATGCTGAAACTTGTTACCTTTACATTTTGCATTGTTAATTCTTATAGAAACCTTCCAGTGCTAGAGTTTATTGAAATTTGTTCAGTAAAACCATTGTACTGTACCCTGTAATAAACTAACTACTCTACTGTTGCACTAGCCACTGGATTAGTGTATATTTGTAGTATTCGAATGGTCTTGCATTAGCGTATGGACATAAATAAAGTGTGGCAAGCTCTCCCAGATATGTGCTCAAGAAAACCACTACCTATTTTTCTAAATACTAGACGTTTGGGTACTTTAAATTGAACCGTGAAAACGTCTTATATTAAGGAACAAAGGGTGTAGAGTTCACTCAAATTATCCCAGTAAAGCTAGTCACACCTTTGTTGAAATTAATGTTCATTATGTTATCGGAGGAGGTCTGTATGTTTGTCTCTAATGCCTGTCGACTACATACCTGACCTCATGATGTAATGTTAAGTCATTTCCTTTTGTACAGTGTCACTGAATTGTCAAGGCAGTGATGGCATTTTATTTTAGTAGAACTACACAAAATTTGCTTAAAAGAAGAGGAAAGGTCAGGAATGGCTCAGTTTTTCAGAAAAAACTATGTATGCCTTCCTGACATCAGCCGCTATTGCTTTATTTATTCCTTCAGACAGGTGGTTAGAAACAGTCTTGCTACCTTTTCCCATTATGAAATTGGAATGCTTATATTTGTGAGTCTATGCTTCAACTAGTGCCACTTTTAGAGTAATCACACTTCCAATATCTATGCAAACAGGGATGCTTGATTTTAGTGGAACTGCACAAAAAGTCCAACTGGTTCAACATTAGGAGCATGTTTTTTTCCAAACCTTTATATCCAATTGGTGGCACTATGAGCTTTTCATTATGAAGGTACATGGTTTGCTACTATCTTGCTACTCTTTTTGTACTGTCATTAGATAGTAATACTAGTGGTTTGCATGTGAATTTATTGGCAGGGTGGACCTACATTGGAGGTGCAGGACAGGATTCAATGATTGGATGCTCAATTTCGGTTGTATTGATTTCACCTCTTCCATCACTATGAACATGGATATCCTTGGTCTGATGAAGAATAGGCGCTATATTTCTGCTCTGAACCAGCAAATCAATTCAGCATGAAATTGTCCAGGGCAAAACATAACTGTGTCAGATTGTCCAGTGCAGAACATGACAGATGCTAAGAGGAAGAGACATGTTTAAACCGAAAATACAAGGTGTGGTATATGTTTACTAGCTGCCTGATATTTGTGCAGATAGAGATGTCTGCCCGTTGCTATTTGGCAAACAAACAAAGTGTCCGCAATTTCGGTTGAACTGCACAAGAGAATAGTATAGTCACTGCATGAAGTGCCATTTGAAAATAGACACAGAAAGATTGGATAGTCACTTCATGGACTGCAGAAAAGTAGTACTGTACTATTTATTGGCCAACACTAGGTGCTTCATTGCTTTGGTCTGATTATACAATGGGCATCATTTTGCCTAAGTTAAAGTTTGTATTCCAAAAATAGTCTCGCGGTGTGATCGAGAGAAGACCAAATCATATTGCAATGGATGTTCCTCCAGCATGTGTGGTTCATTCTCATGGTTCCAGCTGTTGGTGAAACCACTTACGTTTGCAAGAGGAATTGTAGACTTCACAAACAAATTTGTCTTTCAGTTTGTACTGAATGTTGGCCAAGAGAAGCATCCATGTTAGTAGGAAGAACATATGTTTTTTCTAGATCTCTGCTTTTGGAGCTACATATTTGTATATGATCTGTTATTGTATATCTTAATATTGTATATAAACTTGGTCAAAGTTTGTAAAGCTTGACTTTGACCAAAGCTAATATGCAAACTAAATAAAAACGGAGGGAGTACCTCCTTTTCGGTTTGCAGGCTTAATTCAAACCTCTCACCAACCAAGGTACTCCCTCCGTCCGGGATTTATTAGTCCCATGAGCAAAGCAGAAAGACCAAGGCATGGCAATAATGAACGACATGCAGAACCTTAAGCCTAATTAATTCCAGCGATTTAAGTGGCTGCATGCGTGCCCTTGGCTGCGACTCGTTGCATGCTGCTTCGCGTACTGCCTGCGAGCGATTCTGAGTGCCTGCATGCAGTCGGCCGTAATTAAGGCAGCTAACTGATGCGAAAAAAGATACGCTTTAAATCCGTGGAATCATTATTAACAAGGAGGGAGATGATTCGAGTGCACTCGTTTGACCGCCATGCCGGCGTGTGACCCAGACGGGACAAGACGCCACAGTCATAATTTCAGTTTCTCTAGTTTTCCACGGCAAGCTGGCGCACTAAGCCATTATGCATTGAATTCCGATGACCGTCGTGCTACCTTCCGCCTATAAGTACTATTTCCCGGCCTTCTCAGGTGCCACCATGACCCAACTCGCCATATCCTCATAAGCCCCGACCGGCCCGACGTCACTCGCCACGTCCGCCATGCCCCCGCCCGTCCACGGTAGGCGATGCCGGAGGCGGTCACCGCCGGAACTAGTGTTCGGGTTTTCATCGGAAGGCAGATGGAGGGAGGAGGCATTCTATCTGTCTTTAGATGGCAATGCAGAGATCGAGGAGTTATTGGAGCGCGACCGCATGGCGGAAGACCAGGAGTTGTTGGAGCGCGACCGCCTGGCGGAGGAGCAGCGTATCGCCGATTTGCGCCGCCAGCGAGACATGGAGCAACAGCGCACCGACGCTCTGAGTCGCGAGCAGAGCGCCCGCAACTGGGACGACTACGTGGAGGCCAGCGCCCGACAAATAGCCCTGGAGGCTGTCGGGCACGTACGCGTTCGCGAAGCCGATTTTAACTACCAGCTCGTCAAGTGGGTTTCCCGCTTGGAAGCCAAAGCTTCGGTGGACCACGCCGGCATGGAAAGGGCCAACACGCGCAAGCAACGCGCCCTATCACACCTCTGGCAAGTCCGAGGCGAGGCGGAGGACACCGGTGCCAGCGTTTAGCATGGACAGCAGATGGCGGCCAGCATCGTCTAGTTAGCTAAGAGTAAGTTAGTACTTGTACGCTACTAGAGTGTTAGTGGGAGTAGATAGTTAACTTGGCTATGATGGCTGTCAATGTGGAAGTTCAGTACTCTATATGTGGATCAGACCTGTTACTTTGGTCTGAATTTTGAACTTTCCATTTGAACGTATGGAATGGGTTGTTATTTTTTTCAATTGGTTGTATTTGTCCTCCACGGTTTAGAGGCTGACTTGTGGGCCTAGCAAGTTGACGCGTACACAATTAGGAGATGATTGTACATGGAGAGGATGACAGCAGGGACCCACCAAGGTCATGGCAGTATGCAAGCAAGTGCCTCCTTATTTCAAACCAATAAAAAAATGGCTCCTCCTAGTGGATTTCTGACATCTGGGTCCCATGCCATTGTCAACGTAGTCAATAAACGAGAAAATTGCACAACGAGCGGCTGACACCAGGGACCCAGCAGCTCGCCCAGTTATTTTTGTTTTGGGTTAATCTGATAAATGCCACTCCAAATCTGGTGTATCCGAGAAATGCCACTGCAATTTCCAAACTTTGAAAAATGCCATTTCATGCCATTTCTAGTGGCATTTTTCGAAGTCTGGAGTGGCGTTTTTCAAAGTTTGCAAACTGCAGTGGCGTTTTTCAAAGTTTGCAAAAATTGCAGTGGCATTTTTCAAAGTTTGGAAATTGCAGTGGCATTTTTATGAATCGCCATAATTGGAGTGACATTTATCTAATTTGTTTTTGAGACGGAAGCAGGGTGTCAACTGGGCTGTGCGGGACACTCTGGCTTGTCTAGACAGCCTTTTCTTTTATGTTTACCACAGACCAGCCCAGTAGTTTTTTTTCTTTCTGAAAATGGCTAGCCCACTTCTTTTGTGATTTGTCAAGTAAGTCGCTTTATCAGGCCTGTTGGGCTGCAAATCTTTCAAGACGAGGAGAGCTTCATTCGGCTGGCCGAGAAAATGGCCTATCAGTAATGAGAAATGGGATGTACATTTTTAAAACACATCAAACCGGTAATTATTTTCAAATATCTTTTTTTCATTTCGAAATTTTAAATTGCATTGATTTTTACGCGTGGACAATTTATTGGATTTTATATTGATATACATTTATTTTTAAAATCAGTCTGAATGTGACTCGAAATTTCGGGATTAAAAACAGTTCAGACCGCACCGACATATGCAAAATTTCGTATAGTTTTTTAACCGTGGCCACAGTATGGGTTGTCCGGCTGTAATGCTAACATAAAGAATATGGGCTCCAGAAAACTCGTAAGAATTAGCAAATGGGCTGTAAATTATTTGAAATAATGGCAGATGGGCTGTATGTTGTTTTCCACAGACTTGAGGCTTTCGACAGATGGCCTGTATACTGTTGGATGTCCATCCAATGGCCGTCGTGCTTCTTCAATCTCTGCTCCAGCCGCTCAAACAAGCGCCGGCAGGACTGCCTGCTCCCTCCTCCCCGCGGCCGGCTGTGCTACCGCACAGGCCTCACCGCCTGAAAGTGCAACTATCCGTAGGTGGTTTTGGTAATTCATAACAACATATAGCTCATTGAGCTAATGCTATTCCAAGATGATTATTTCAGGAAAGCTCAATGATTGGCATGGCATGGATGGTGAAAGTGGAACCCTCAAAATGCTAAGGACAAAGGATTGGCTCAAGCTCAAAAGCTCAAGACTCTTCATTTTATATTTTAGTGATCCAAGATCACATTGAGTCTTTAGGAAAAGCCAATACTATCAAGGAGGGATGAGGTGTTGCTTAATGAGCCTCTTGCTTCATGTGCTTAGTGATATGCTCCAAAACCCTCAACTACTTTCCCATATCCACATATGACCTAAACCCTAAGCCAAACTCGGTCCTACCGATTCTTCCTATCCGGCGCCACCGAGTTTCACTTGTCATAAGCCACTGCCAAACCCTAGCAATTCGGTTCTACCGATAGGGATCTCGGTCTCACCGAGATGGGATTGCAAACTCTCTATTTCCCTTTCGTAACTTTTCGGTCTCACAGAAAGAGTGAATCGGTCCCACCGAGATTGCAATGCAAACTCACTGTTTCCTTTTTGTAACTTTTCGGTCTCACCGAAAGAGCAAATCGGTCCCACTGAGTTTTCCTGACCAACTCTCTGGTTAGCTAATTACCAAAATTGGTCTCACCGAGTTTGTGTAATCGGTCTCACCAAGATTACGTTATGCCCTAACCCTAACAAAATCGGTCCTACCGAGTTGCATGTCAGTCCCACCGAAAATCTCTAACGGTCACTAGGTTTACTTTTCGGTCCGACCGAGTTTTCTGATTCGGTCCCACCGAGATTGGTAAATTGTGTGTAACGGTTGGATTTTGTGTGGAGGCTATATATACCCCTCCACCTCCTCTTCATTTGTGGAGAGAGCCATCAGAACACATCTACACTTCCAACTCATATGTTCTGAGAGAGAACCACCTACTCATGTGTTGAGACCAAGATATTCCATTCCTACCATATGAATCTTGATCTCTAGCCTTCCCCAAGTTGCTTTCCACTCAAATCTTCTTTCCACCAGATCCAAATCCTATGAGAGAGAGTTGAGTGTTGGGGAGACTATCATTTGAAGCGCAAGAGCAAGGAGTTCATCATCAACACACCATTTGTTACTTCTTGGAGAGTGGTGTCTCCTATATTGGCTAGGTGTCACTTGGGAGCCTCCGATAAGATTGTGGAGTTGAACCAAGGAGTTTGTAAGGGCAAGGAGATCGCCTACTTCGTGAAGATCTACCGCTAGTGAGGCAAGTCCTTCGTGCGCGATGGCCATGGTGGGATAGACAAGGTTGCTTCTTCGTGGACCCTTCGTGGGTGGAGCCCTCCGTGGACTCGCGCAACCGTTACCCTTCGTTGGTTGAAGTCTCCATCAACGTGGATGTAGGATAGCACCACCTATCCGAACCACGGGAAAAACATCCATCTCTCCAATTGCGTTTGAATTCTCCAAACCCTTCCCTTTACATTATTGCAAGTTGCATGCTTTACTTTCCGCTGCCAATATACTCTTTGCATGCTTGCTTGAAATGTGTGATGATTGCTTGACTTGTCCTAGAATAGCTAAAATCTACCAAGAACTAAAATTGGGAAAAGGTTAAGTTTTTATTTGGTCAAGTAGTCTAATCACCCCCCCCCCCCCCTCTAGACATACTTTCGATCCTACAAATGGTATCAGAGCTTTGGTCTCCATTTTCTTTGATTTCCATAGCTTTTGGTGGTCATAGCCTTGGTTTCACAACCTAGGAGAGCATGGCGTCTAGCGAGGGAAATTATCACCGTAGAGGTCCTTACTTTGATGGTACTAATTTTGCTAGTTGGAAGCATAAAATGAAAATGCATATTCTTGGACATAACCCCGCCGTTTGGGCTATTGTGTGTGTTGGTTTGCAAGGTGACTTCTTTGATGGGAGAGAACCAAACCGTGAAGCTACCGCGGATGAGTTGAAGACGTTGCAATACAATGCTCAAGCTTGTGATATTCTCTTCAACGGATTGTGCCCCGAAGAATTCAACAAAATCAGCCGTCTTGAGAATGCAAAGGAAATTTGGGACACTTTGATTGATATGCACGAAGGTACCGACTCCGTCAAGGAATCCAAATTGGATGTGCTTCAAAGTCAACTTGACAAGTTCAAAATGAAGGATGGTGAAGGTGTCGCTGAAATGTACTCTAGGCTTGCTCTCATCACAAATGAGATTGCCGGCTTAGGAAGTGAAGAGATGACCGATAGATTCATCATCAAGAAGATTCTAAGAGCCTTGGATGGAAAATATGATACCGTGTGCACATTGATCCAAATGATGCCCAATTACAAAGATCTCAAGCCAACGGTGGTAATTGGAAGAATTGTTGCTCATGAGATGTCACTTAAGGATAAAGAGGAACTTCACAACAAATCTAGTGGTGCCTACAAAGCCTCATGTGAAGCCCCTACATCATCAAGTGAGAAAACAAAACTTCAATGAAGAATTGAGCATAATGGTGAAGAACTTCAACAAGTTCTACAAGAGTAGAAGCAAAGATAGAAGCTCCAAGTCAAGGTCCTACAATGACAAAAGTGTTCTAGTCGAGAGCGAAACTGCTACAATTATGGAAGACCCGTACACTATTCCAATGAGTGTACAACACCCTACAAGAGAAGAGAAGACTCTCCAAAAAGAAGAAGCAAAAGAGAAGAAACACCACCAAGAGAGAGAAGGAGTAGAGATGATCGTTATGGACGAAGATACTCACGGAGAAGCAAGGATTTGGAAAGGAAGGAAAAATCATAAAGGAACTACACAAAACGAAGACATCAAGCTCATGTTGGTGAATGGGTATCCGGCTCCGACTCCGACAGCCACTCCGAGAGAAGTTATAACTCCGATTCCGAATATACTCAAGATGAAGGTGTTGCCGGTCTAGCACTTGTGTCAACTAACTCCTACGACATATTTGACTCACCAAATGAAGGAATTGGAAGATGCTTCATGGCCAAAGGTCCTAAGGTAACACACCCTGAGTATGTTGATTTTAATAGTGATGAAGATGACTTGTTAGGTGATGATGATTTACTTGTTGACAACTCTAGTGATGAATACTATGATGAAATGTCAATTAATCATGCTAATCAAGATAAAACGAATGACAATGATAAGGAGAAGATTGAGGCTCCTAAATAACTAAACACTCTTAAGTTAGCTCATGAAACTATCTTCGAAGATCATCGAGAACTTTTAAGAGCTCATGAGAAGTTACGCTTTGAAAAGCTCAATCTTGAGCAAGAGCATGAGTTTTTAAAGGCAATCAATGATGATCTCCGCAAGAAAAGTTCTTCTTACATTGCCAAGCGTTTACTCTTATCCACTTACATGCCTCAAGTCAAGTCTAGTAACAAGAACAAGAAAGATTCTTCCTCTAATAGTAACAATGATCATGCTAAATCCAATATTGTTGCCTCTAGTAGTTCTCTTGATTCCACTAATGATTCTCTTAGCCAAGTTACACTTGAGCAAGAAAATAGCTTATTGAAGGGAATTATAGAGAAATGAGTGCACAAAAGCCTTGCCGGGAGTAAGCAATTCGAGGAAATTGTGCGCAAGCAAGGAATGCACCGGAAGAATCAAGGTGTTGGTTTTGAACGAAAGTTCAATGCCAATGGAGTTGAGTGGGAAGAAGATCAATACCCCAAGACAAAGTTTGTTCCTCAACAAGAGAAGTATGATACTTCCTTCAAGGGGACACAAGCTCAAGATGATCTTCCACCACAAGACTACAAGCAAAAAAGGCAAGGACAAGCTTCAAGAGGAAATTGATGCATTTGAAGAAGCTCCTAAGACCTTAGTCAAGTGGATTCCCAAGACTATTTCAAGTTCCACTTCATCAAGTACGACTACAACTCCAAGGATTCCCATCAAGATGGTGTGGATCCAAAAGAAGAAGAACTAGAGAGTTCTTGAGGGTGACTCCGCCAACATACCTCACTCTTATCATTTTTGCAAGAACAAGTGCAATCAACTTCCACATCTTGCACTAGTTCAAGGAGTCACAAACCCTCTTGTTGGTAAGACAAGGGACAAGGTAACCTAAAAGTTTTCATAGACATCATCTTGTGTGTGCATCACTCTATGTCTATGGATATCCTTGTTTGTTCCTTGTGGGACTAACCCATGTAGGTATTGAAAGTGCAATTCACTCAAATGGATAGCTCCAAGTGATCTACATCAACATTGAGCATCCACATCTTCAACATATACATGAAGTCATCATCGACAAAACCCAAGGTTAGTTCATCCCTCTTAGGGGGGATATCACATCTAGGGGGAGCTTTACTCTAAGACTTGAGCTAAAGCAACTCTAAAGATGTGAACACAACAATGCTTTATGTAAAAGTGGTAACCCCACTTGAGCTTAAACGATGAGTATGACCTATGATCAAGTGTTCTCACTTGACTCCTAAGTCAATATACTCATATATAGATGACCTAGTCATCGCCAATTGCTTGATAGATGCTAGAATTGGTTGTGCATGCTTTGTCACATATTTCAATTGCCATCTTATTATGTGAGCATGTTGGTTGCATATTTTACTCATTCGAGGACATCCACTTGTTGTTTTGATTGTTTGGTTTTATTTCCTTTTGCCAAGTGGATGGACAAGAATGCCTAAGAACCTCCTCTAGCTATCTATGCTTTTCTCGTCTCAAACTCTATTCATGCTACATCACAAAATTTGATCAAGTCAGATTCGAACCACTCTGTGTGAGGAGCACTCGGAGTCCCCGATTCGTCATAGACTTAAACTTCCAAAACCTCTTTGTGATTCTCGGTCTGACCGATACCCCACTTTCGGTCTTACCGAGATCATTAAGTTGATCTATGTTTTCGATCTCGGTGCAACCGATTTGAACCATTCGGTCACACCGAGTTGCAACAACTGTATACAGTTTTGCATCTCGGTGCCACCGAGTTGTTCCACTCGGTCACACCGACAGGGTCGGGCTATATATAGTCACGGGCAAAAATTTGGAAATTTCTCCGAACCCCTTCGCCCGCGCGATAGCTCGCTCTGCCAACGTGGTCTCCGTATCGTCTCCTCGCCGCCAGCCGCCTCCAGTCGCTGGTCTCCGTCGCCGTCAACGGGAATCAACCCCGCCGTTGCCGCCATAGCGAGTCTCCGTCGAACTAGGGTACGGACTCGATCTTTGTGCTATTCCCCGATCCGATTCCTAGCACATTGTGATCATAATGATTCTTGCCACGTTTGATAAACTTCTATCCAGTCAATGAACTCGTAGATTAGGTTTGATTCGAAAATTTTAGGGTTAGGTTTCCGCCGAAACCATCTCGGACCCACCGAGTTGAAAAACTCGGTCCCACCGATTTGGCTTATGCCATTGCACAAGTGAGACTCGGTCTGACCGAGTATTACTAATCGGTGTGACCGATTTTGGAACTTTGTGAAACCCTAGCAGTCTCGGTGCCACCGAACTGTGACTTGGTCTGACCGAGTTCACTAGTTTAGGTTCCAAAAACTGCTTCGGTATCACCGAGTTTAAAAATCGGTAGATCCGAAATGCTTTCTGTGGAAAACTAAAACTAAGTTTTTGAATCATTCTTTTGCAAAAATCTCTGCATTTTGTGATGCTCATCCACTCTACCTCATCTATAAACTGTTCACAGGGTCAGCAGTCAGCTTGTTCATCATGTCAGACCAAAGTGATAGCCAGAATTTGTCAGAGCAGCAAGTGCAAATGAGTGAGGGCACTAGTCCCTCCAGTTCTTCAGATGATGGAAGCAGGAGCACCCCTAGCAACCTGCCAAAAGCTGCCACCAGACAGAGGAAGAAGAGGACTTCAGATTCTGAGGATGAAGATTATGTGGCAGAGGAAGAGGAAGCCACATCAAAGAGAACTGTGCTCAAGAAAGAATATGGCCTAGCACAGAGGATAAAGCCAGGGATGAAGGTCAAAAGGCCAGCAGGCAGGCAGCCTATGCCAAAGGCCAGAGCTTCAACCAAGATTCCTGAGAAGCCCACTCCCATAGAGCCAGCTGCTGCAGAAGGAAAGAAAAGGAAGGAGAGGGTCAAGAAGACCGTAGCCAAAGTGCTTGGTAAGGCTTCCATCATGGAAGAAGAGGAAGAGGAAGAAGAGGTTGTTGCACCAGCACCTAAGGCACCCAAGCTAATGGGTGATGCCATAAGATCAGGGACAACTGCTTCCAAGGCCAAGCCAGCTCCAAAGCCAAAACCAAAGAGGAATACAAGAAGCATCCCAGCTGCTGAGAAGAACAAGGCCCCAGTGCCTGAGACTGTTGTTGAAGAAGATGATGAAGAGCATGTTCTGAGAAAGCTCAAACCCAAGATCCCAGACCACAATGATGCTCATCCTGTGGCTGAGGACATGAAGCTCAGAAGAGACTCAGGGCTGAGGAAGTGGAGAGAAGCAGATCCCTATGCTATCAGGAGGAGGACTGCTGTTGATTACAGGTTTCACACCAAGGAACAGCAAGATTTCTATGAGACAGTTTTGCTTGACAAGAAGCCCATAGTTTGTGATATGAGATGGGTCAACTGGGAGTATATCAGGGAGAATGAAGAGCACTACCCTAGAGTGTAGGACAGCTTCAAGGCATGTGGAGTAGAGGACTTTGTTGGGCAGAAGCTCACAAAGTGGAATGAGGAGCTTATCATGCAGTTCTACTCCACAACACATTTTTATCCAGATGGGAGGATTATTTGGATGTCTGAAGGTACGAGGTACCAATCAACAGTTGCTGAGTGGGCATAGCTTATCAATGCCCCAGAGGAGCATGAGGATGACTTGGATGTCTATTCCAAGAAGAAGATGGATCATAACTCAATGTCAAACATGTACAAGGACATCCCAAATGAAGCACTTGATACGTTCAAGTTTGGCTCAGTGCATTATCTTCTGTCAGGGCTGCCAACCATCAACTGGATTCTTAGGCACACACGTTTGCCCAAGTCTGGAGATCACAGGATGATCACAGGTCATGCCATTAACTTGCTACATATCTTTGATGTGCCTCAGAAATTCAAGGTCATTGGCCTCATGGTAGAGACTATCAAGAGGACTGCAGCAGATCAGAAGAGGAGCTGTGGATATGCCCCTCAGATCCAGATGTTGATTAACTCAAGAATGGGCACAGACACATAATTGTTGGACAAGGAACATTTGCCTATCTATCCAGAGTTCGAGGACAACCAAGTTGTGATGACCAAAGATGAACCATCTTCAGCCCATGCACAAGCCAAGAAGGAGAAGGCAATAAAGGAGAAAGCTGCCAAGATGCCAACTCAAGAGGAGGCATCTGAGTACTTCTTGAAGAACAAGCAAGAGCAGCTCAGTTACTTGATTGCATCCACCCTGCGGATTGAGAAAGGACTGGCCACCCTAACTCAGAACCAGGAAAGCCTAGAGAGAATCGTAGAACAAAAGTTCTATGACTTGGATATCAAGGTGACAGAGATTCAGACTGCAGTGGAGCAGCTCCAAGATGACATGCAGGAGAGGAAAGGGAAGACAACCACTGATGCCTTTGCCAGAGTGCCACGAGGTCCGAGGTCGTCTGCAGTGCCAGTTCCTGACACAAGAGCAACCGCCTCAGCTCCAGCCGCAGCACCAGCCCAACCTGCTCCAGCATCCACTTCAGCTCCAACTCCAACCACGTCTACGGAAGCCTTCGTCCTTGGAGTGATCCGGACTCCACCACCACCTGAAGATCAAGCCTGAGTGTCGATTTAGCACTATGCATTTTCTAGGAACTTTTTGGTAACTTGTTGCCAAAGGGGAAGAAAATGTATAGATCATAGGCTTCGAGAGAGAGTGTTGCTTTTCCCTCTTGCTTTATTTGGTGGTTTTTCGAACTTTGTTTGCTTTTGGTCGAGATACTTTGATTTGCTTGTGAGACATTGATGATCATGTGTTTGATCATAAGCTACACTTAATGCTTGGTGAATGCTATTATCTTATCTATCTTATGTGATCATTCACTTTTCTTGGTGATGGGTGCATGTATTTCATTATTAATCATTTTGAGCGCTCCACCAAGATGTATGTGACATGGAAGAGTAACCCATGACTCTAACTCTTTGTGCATTTGCAGTCCAAAGCAAATTTTAAATATGCACAAATTTAGGGGGAGCTCTTACTTATCACATACCTCTCAAAGCGACGATGTAATTCATTCTTACTATCATTTGTCGAAGCTTTGATCTATATGTTGTCATCAATTACCAAAAAGGGGGAGATTGAAAGTGCAACTATCCCTAGGTGGTTTTGGTAATTCATAACAACATATAGCTCATTGAGCTAATGCTCTTCCAAGATGATTATTTCAGGAAAGCTCAATGATTGGCATAGCATGGATGGTGAAAGTGGAACCCTCAAAATGCTAAGGACAAAGGATTGGCTCAAGCTCAAAAGCTCAAGACTCTTCATTTTATATTTTAGTGATCCAAGATCACATTGAGTCTTTAGGAAAAGCCAATACTATCAAGGAGGGATGAGGTGTTGCTTAATGAGCCTCTTGCTTCATGTGCTTAGTGATATGCTCCAAAACCCTCAACTACTTTCCCATATCCACATATGACCTAAACCCTAAGCCAAACTCGGTCCTACCGATTCTTCCTATCCGGCGCCATCGAGTTTCACTTGTCATAAGCCACTGCCAAACCCTATTCGGTTCTACCGATATGGATCTCGGTCTCACAGAGATGGGATTGCAAACTCTCTGTTTCCCTTTCGTAACTTTTCGGTATCACCGAAAGAGCGAATCGGTCCCACCGAGATTGCAATGTAAACTCATTGTTTCCTTTTTGTAACTTTTCGGTCTCACCGAAAGAGCAAATCGGTCCCACCGAGTTTGCCTGACCAACTCTCTGGTTAGCTAATTACCAAAATCGGTCTCACCGAGTTTGTGTAATCGGTCTCACCGAGATTACGTTATGCCCTAACCCTAACAAAATCGGTCCTACCGAGTTGCATGTCAGTCCCACCAAAAATCTCTAACGGTCACAAGGTTTACTTTTCGGTCCGACCGAGTTTTCTAAGTTGGTCCCACTGAGATTGGTAAATTGTGTGTAACGGTTGGATTTTGTGTGGAGGCTATATATAGCCCTCCACCTCCTCTTCATTTGTGGAGAGAGCCATCAGAACACATCTACACTTCCAACTCATATGTTCTGAGAGAGAACCACCTACTCATGTGTTGAGACCAAGATATTCCATTCCTACCATATGAATCTTGATCTCTAGCCTTCCCCCAAGTTGCTTTCCACTCAAATCTTCTTTCCGCCAGATCCAAATCCTATGAGAGAGAGTTGAGTGTTGGGGAGACTATCATTTGAAGCGCAAGAGCAAGGAGTTCATCATCAACACACCATTTGTTACTTCTTGGAGAGTGGTGTTTCCTAGATTGGCTAGGTGTCACTTGGGAGCCTCCGACAAGATTGTGGAGTTGAACCAAGGAGTTTGTAAGGGCAAGGAGATCGCCTACTTCGTGAAGATCTACCGCTAGTGAGGCAAGTCCTTCGTGGGCGATGGCCATGGTGGGATAGACAAGGTTGCTTCTTCGTGGACCCTTCGTGGGTGGAGCCCTCCGTGGACTCGCGCAACCGTTACCCTTCGTGGGTTGAAGTCTCCATCAATGTGGATGTAGGATAGCACCACCTATCCAAACCACGGGAAAAACATCCGTGTCTCCAATTGCGTTTGAATTCTCCAAACCCTTCCCTTTACATTCTTGCAAGTTGCATGCTTTACTTTCCGCTGCCAATATACTCTTTGCATGCTTGCTTGAATTGTGTGATGATCGCTTGACTTGTCCTAGAATAGCTAAAATCTGCCAAGAACTAAAATTGGGAAAAGGTTAAGTTTTTATTTGGTCAAGTAGTCTAATCACCCCCCTCTAGACATACTCTCGATCCTACACCGCCCCATCGTACTCCCATCGCTGGCCTAGCCATCCCTCTACTCACCCACACCTGCTGTTATTCTCCGGCGACGGCAGACGAACCAATAAACCCTCGTACAGTGGTACTCCCTTCCACGTGAGAAACAAAAACAACGGCCGAGACTTCCCTGCCTCCGTGTCATTCCCTTCCTAGGCCTCGCCGTCGTCCACCGCCCTGGTGCTCTCGGTGTGGCGTGGTCAGCGTGGTCAACTACCGACGTGCATCTGAAGTGGACTGTACCTGGAGAGGCTGACAGTTGAGTCCACGGCCGCACGCAAGATAATGCCTCCTTATTATGCGTAAAATAATGATTTCATCCACCTGACATCTGGGACCCACCGAAACGGCCTCTGTATTTCGTGAAAAAAATGTTACCGCCGCTGACAGCTCGGACCCACCAGCTATATCTTCGCACGCAAGGAAGTGCCTCCTTATTACGCACAAAAAAATGAATACTCCCCCTGCTAGCTGGGACCCAGTATAGTGGGCCTACTAAGTTGACAGGGACGAAGGGCTTTGTCAACTTAGTCAATATGCATGATTCTAGCTCGACTGACCGTACGATGTCCATCCAACGGCCGTAGTGCTTCTTCAACCTCTGGTCTTCTTGCTCCAGCCGCCCAAAGCAACGCCGGTCGTGCCGCCTGCTCCTGCCTCTCGTGGCCGGCTGTGCTGCCGCGGAGGCCTCAGCGTTGGCCATACTACTCCCACCGCTGGCCAGGCCATCCCTCCACTCCACTCACCCACACCCCCTATTATTCTGCGGCGACGGTAGCACAGCCGAACCAGTGAACCCTCGTACTCCTCTCCGCGTGGGCATCCACTGCCGCGTCTTCCCCGGCTCCGCGTCATCCCCTTCCTAGGCCTCGCCGTCGTCCACCGCCGTGGTGCTGGCGGCGCGGCGTGGTCAATGTGGTGAACAACCGAATTCCATCGGAAGAATACTGTACGTGGAGAGGCTGACAGCTGGGTCCACGGCAGCCGCAAGGAAGTGCCTCCTTATTACGCAGAAAATAATTATTCCTCCACCTGACAGCAGGGACCCACCGGACGCCCACCAGTATATCGCGAAAAAAATGTTTGCCCCTGACTGCTGGGACCCACCCGACGGGCCACCGTATTACGCGAAAAAAAACGTTCCCCCTGCTGTCAGCTCAGACCCACCGGAAGTGCCTCCTTATTACGCACAAAAAAGGAATACCCCCTTGCTAGCTGGGACCCACCTTGGTGAGAGGCTGACTTGTGGGCCTACTAAGTTGACGGGGACGGAGGGCTTTGTCAACGTAGTCAATATGCATGATTCTAGCTCCAATGATCGTACGATGTCCATCCAACGGCCGTAGTGCTTCTTCAACCTCTGGTCTTCTTGCTCCAGCCGCCCAAACCAGCGCGGTCGTGCCTCGTGCACCTGCCTCTCGTGGCCGGCTGCGATGCGGCGGAGGTCTCACCGCCCCCTACTACTCCCGCTGCTGGCCAGGCCATCCCTCTACTCACCCACACCCCCTGTTATTTTGCGGCGATGGCAGCCTCACACCGCAGCAAACCAGTGAACCCCCGTACTCCTCTACGCGTGGGCATCCACTGCCGCGTCTTCCCCGGCTCTGCGTCGTCCCCTTCGTAGCCCTCGCCGTCGTCCATCGCTGTGGTGCTCTCGGCGCGGCGTGGTTAATGTGGTCCATGACCGACTTCCATCGGAATAGTACTGTGCGTGGAGACGCTGACAGCTGGGTCCATGGCTGCAGCAAGGAAGTGCTCCTTATTACGCGCAAAATAATTATTCCTCCACCTGACATCGGGGACCCACCGGACAGGCCACCATATTTCGCAAAAAAAATGTTTGCCCTTGACTACCGGGACCCACCAGCTACATCTTCGCATGCAAGGAAGTGCCTGATAGTCGGGACCCACCTGGTCAAAGCGTACGTAGCGTTGTCATTCTGGTCGCGAACGTGTACGTACATATATACTGGTCGATGTAGAGGCGTGCACGTGTCGTAGTAGAGGCGCGCACGTAGCATGTACACGTACGTACATCGGCCAGGGTGCAAGAAAGAAAATACGGCCACGTATGTGTACATACGGGCGGGGTCTCGAACGCCTACTCGCGCATACGTACGACCAGGGCTTGTGTACATGGCTGGGTCGGAATGGAGAAACAGCATCGTCGTCGTGTTCATGGGGAGGCAACGGAATGCGTTGTGTTCATCGGGAGGGCTTGGACAGAACAGGCGATGGAAACGAGGCATGGCGTACCGCAAAACGGAGGAAACGCCTTGTGTTCGACCGGCCACGTTCGAAACGGGATCCTGTTGATCGGGAGGGGTCTGGCATACCGCAAAATGGAGGAAACGGACCTCCTACTATCGAAACGGGGGTCCTGTTGATCGGGAGGGGTGTGGCGTACCGCAAAACGGAGGAAACGGACTTGTGTTGGAGCACTACGGTCGAAATGGGGGTCCTGTTCATCGGCAGGGGTGTGGTGTACCGCAAAACAGGACTCCACGGGATACTGTTCATCTCCACCGTCGACCCCCTCCAGCCTCCACGAGCTACTGTTCATCCACCGTCGACCTCCTCCAGCCTCCACCTGCGGTTGTTCATCCACGGGCTCCTGTTCATCCAGCCTCCACCGTGCGCTACTCCACCGGCTACTATTCAACCACCCCTGTCCACGGGCTCCTGTTCAACCACCCCTCCACGGGCTACTGTTCATCCTGCCCTCCACCGTCTACTGTTCATCCTGCCCTCCACGGGGTGGTCCTGTTCACCCAGACCTCCACGGGGTCCTGTTCATCCAACCCCAACCGGCTCGATCGATCGGGGTCCTGTTCATCCAGAGGCAACACCATGGGGTCCTGTTCATCCACCCCCACCGGGAACTGTTCATCCAACCCCCCCTCGCAATGCTCACTGTTCATCCAGAGGCAGCATCGATCGGCTTCAGTTAATAGCAGTAGCGAAGGAATCGCTCGATCGGGTTCAGTTAACAGCCATCGATCGATTGCTCGGGTTCAGTAACGCGTAGCCTGCAGTGCAATCGCTCGGGTTCAGTTAGATCCCAACGCCTCGCTCGGGTTCAGTTAGAGCCAACGCCTCACACACACGCGCGTACGTGTACGAGAGAAACGCGCATCGCTCGGCCCCCGACCTCCCACCATAACCAGGAACTCCCCGAAATTTTCCTCCCCCTCGCTTCTACCACGGTTTTTTCCGTCATGGATGGCCCAAAGAATGTCATGCAGCTGCGTCTCCGGCCCTCCCAGGATGAAAAGCCCATTTTCTGTCATGATTTTGATCATAGAAGTAGGAGCCCACCACATCTATGATGATATCGGGTTTTGTCAATTTTCGTTCGGCCCAAAATGTCACGGATGTGTCTTTTTTTTGTAGTGCCTTCATGTGCTTTCGGTGCAAATTTTGAAGTGTGATGAGGATCCTTGATCCAGCACCTGGCACCAACTACTCTAAAGTAACTGACATTTGGCTTCTTACCAGTGAGGAGTTCGTAGGATGTTTTGTTCAGAAGCTTGTGAAGATAAACACGGTTGATGACATGGCATGCAGTATCAATGGCTTCAGGCCAGAACTTCCTTGGAGTCTTGTATCCATCGAGCATCATCCGGGCCATCTCAATGAGTGTTCTGTTCTTGCGTTCCATGATGCCATTCTGGTACGGCGTGTACGGGGCTGAGAACTCATGAGTGATGCCCAATGTATCAAGATAAGTGTCGAGGCCGGTGTTCTTGAATTCAGTGCCGTTGTCACTTTGGATGTGCTTGATCTTAACACCATAGTTATTCATGGATCGATTGGCGAAGCGTCTGAAGACATCCTGCACTTCAATCTTGTAGAGAATTATATGCCCCCATGTATATCTTGAATAATCATCAACAATGACGAAGCCATAGAGACAAGCAGTAGTAGTAAGAGTTGAGTAGTGAGTAGGACCAAAGAGGTCCATGTGTAGCAGTTCGAAGTGTTGAGTCATTGTCATGATTGTCTTCGAGGGATGCTTGGCCCTCGTCATCTTTCCAGCTTCGCAGGCACCGCATAAGTGATCCTTCTTGAACTTTACGCCCTCGATGCCTATGATATGCTTCTTCTTTGCAAGAGTGTGCAAATTCCTCATGCCAGCATACCCTAGCCTCCGATGCCAGAGCCAGCATTCTGAAGCTTTTGCAAGAAGACATACGGCGAGCTGTGGTCCTGCTGAGAAATCTACCATGTACAAATCATCTTTCCGATACCCTTCAAAGAATAGAGACTTGCCAGATTCCATTAGAACTAGGCAATGATATTTTCCAAATATCACAATCATGTTCAAATCGCAAAGCATTGAGATGGACATTAAGTTGAAACCAAGGGATTCAACAAGAATCACTTTATCCATGTGCTGATCCTTTGAGATTGCAACTCTACCAAGACCCAATACCTTGCTTTTGCTAGTATCAGCAAATGTGATGTGACTTTTGTCAGATGGACGTAAGGTTGAGTCCATGAGAAGACTTCACTTGCCAGTCATGTGATTAGTACATCCACTGTCAATAATCCATTCTGAAGCAGCTGGTGTCATACCCTACAATGCAGTTAGGGGAATAGGCTTCACGAAGAGAATTGTGAAGCATAAAAATTTGACGAACAAGTGGATTATGAAAGCTTAGATCGAGGTTAGGACTGATAGGGCAAGTAGCAAGCGACTCAGGAACAAAATACATAATAAGACCATTTGGGCATTTGATCTTGCACCCTACAAGATGTTTAAGGTCCCCAGCAATAGCTTCAGACGCATTTGATTTTTGGCTGGAGACCCTTCCCTGCAAAACAGAGAGTTAAGCTTCCTTAGCCACCCACATCTTCAAGGGTGGCTTCGAAGCAATGAGTCTAAGTGCAGCATCTGAGAACTTTGGCTTTGGAGCCTTAGCAAATAGTCTTGCAGGTGGACAATAGTACTCATAAGAATAAGAAGAGTAGTTCTTGGTCTTATGAACATGGCGGTTTGATGAAACGCGCTCATATTCATAGGCCTGAGTATGGTTTCCCTGCAAACATTTGCGTTAGTGCGACTCAGGTGAGTCCTCTATCTGTATGAAGCCTTTGGACCATATGAAGCCTGTGGTCTGGGGTTTGTCTTCTTCACTTGTGGTGTCATGACGACATTCACAGGAAGATTCTCCAGACACTTTTTCAGCACCCAGACTTTCTTCATAGGTGGCCCATTCCTGCAGTTAGTACCAATATACCTGGCAAACACTTCACCATTCTGATTCTTAAACAGTTTATAGTTTGCATCAAAGGATTCATCAATGACAATGGGATTAGTACAAGTGAAGCTAGATAGGGTGGATGGATCCACTGAAGGTTCCTTTGTAGCAACCCATATGGTTTTGGGGTATTGCTCAGGTTTCCAGTAAGAGCCATCAGCATTCATTTTCCTTTCGAACCCAACACCCTCTTTCCTAGGGTTTCGGTTCAGGATCTGCCTTTTGGGGACATCACATAGTGTCTGATGCCCTTTGAGACTTTTGTACATCCCTGTTTCAAGCAATGTCTTCAACTCAACATTTTCATCAGCAATAGCAGTGGCATCCTCAGCAGAGGGGTTAGTTACCACATCAATAGTTGAAGATATTGCAACAGTAGCAGCAGTAGAACATCCAGCAACAGAAGTAGCGTTGTCACGCTCAATGCATTTAAGACATGGTGGTTCAAATCCTTCGTGAGCGGAACTGATCTTTTTGGCGCGAAGTGACTCATTTTCCTTTTGAAGATCTTCATGAGCTACTCTCAATTTCTCAAGATCTTGCTTCCTTTGAAGATAATCATAGGAAAGCTTTTCATGAGTTGTTGAGAGCGTTTCATGACGACTTTCAAGTTCCTCATACTTAACATGAAGATTTTTAATGTCTTCAATTAAGGACTGAGATCGAGTCATTTCAGCGTCTAACAGGTCATCGCTTTTGTCTAACAGTTTTTGGATATGTTCCATAGCTTTCTGTTGTTCAGTTGCAATTTTAGCAAGTGTTTTGTAGCTGGGTTTGGAACCACAATCAGAGTCATCTTCACTGGATGTTTGATAGTGAGTAGTGCGTGAGTTTACCTTGGCACTGTGTGCCATGAAGCATTAGGTGGGAGCGGAGTTGTCCTTATCATCAGCATCGGCGTCGGTGATGAAGTCATTGTCTTCAGTGTTGAAGATGGACTTGGCAACATAGGCTGTAGCCAGACTTGCAACGCCAGAATTGGACTCCTCCTTAGACTCCACCTCTGCCTCCTCAGAATCATACTCCTCCTATGAATCCATTCAGGACTTAAGCATCGCTACGGGTGAGAAGGTCTCATCGTAGTCAATCCCTTGAACTTGTCGAAAACCTTTTGCGACAAGTCGAGCTTTGTAGACAGTAACATTACCGTCAGCATCAGTCTTCTTCTTGAAGATCCATTTATTCTCAATTGCTTGCCGATCATTGGGCAAGTCAACCAAAGTCCATACTTTGCTCTCATACATGGATCCCATCTCAGATTTCATGGCTTCAAGCCATTTTGCGAAATCTGGGCTCACCATCGCTTCTTCATAGTTCGTAGGTTCATCATGATCTAGTAGCATGACTTCCAGAACTGGGTTACCGTACCACTCTGGTGTGGATCTTACTCTGGTTGATCTACGAGGTTCGGTAGTAACTTGTTCTGAAGTTTCATGATCATTATCATTAGCTTCCTCACTAATTGGTGTAGGTGTCACAGAAACCGATTTCTGCGATGTACTACTTTCCAATAAGGGAGCAGGTACAGTTACCTCATCAAGTTCTACTTTCCTCCCACTCACTTCTTTCGAGAGAAACTCCTTCTCTAGAAAGGATCCATTCTTAGCGACAAATGTCTTGCCTTCGGATCTGTGATAGAAGGTGTACCCAACAGTCTCCTTTGGGTATCCTATGAAGACACATTTCTCCAATTTGGGTTCGAGCTTATCAGGTTGAAGTTTCTTCACATAAGCATCGCAGCCCCAAACTTTCAGAAATGACAACTTTGGTTTCTTGCCAAACCACAGTTCATAAGGAGTTGTCTCAATGGATTTTGATGGTGCCCTATTTAACGTGAATGCGGCTGTCTCTAGAGCATAACCCCAAAACGATAGCGGTAAATCTATAAGAGACACCATAGATCACACCATATCAAGCAAAGTACGATTACGACGTTCGGACACACCATTACGCTGTGGTGTTCCGGGTGGCGTTAGTTGCGAAACTATTCCGCATTGTTTCAAATGTAGACCAAACTCGTAACTCAAATATTCTCCTCCACGATCAGATCATAGAAACTTTATTTTCTTGTTACGATGATTTTCAACTTCACTCTGAAATTCTTTGAACTTTTCAAATGTTTCAGACTTATGTTTCATTAAGTAGATATACCCATATCTGCTTAAATCATATGTGAAGGTGAGAAAATAACGATATCCGCCACGAGCTTCAATATTCATTGGACCACATACATCTGTATGTATGATTTCCAACAAATCTGTTGCTCTCTCCATAGTACCGGAGAACGGTGTTTTAGTCATCTTGCCCATGAGGCACGGTTCCCAAGTACCAAGTGATTCATAATCAACTGGTTCCAAAAGTCCATCAGTATGGAGTTTCTTCATGCGTTTTACACCGATATGACCTAAACGGCAGTGCCACAAATATGTTGCACTATCATTATCAACTCTGCATATTTTGGCTTCAACATTATGAATATGTGTATCACTACTATCGAGATTCATCAAAAATAGACCATTCTTCGAGGGTGCATGACCATAAAAGATATTACTCATATAAATAGAACAACCATTATTCTCTGATTTAAATGAATAACCGTCTCACATCAAACAAGATCCAGATATAATGTTCATGCTCAACGCTGGCACCAAATAACAATTATTTAGGTCTAATACTAATCTCGATGGTAGATGTAGAGGTAGCGTGCCGACCGCGATCACATCGACTTTGGAACCATTTCCCACGCGCATCGTCACCTCGTCCTTCGCCAGTGTTCGCTTAATCCGTAGTCCCTGTTTCAAGTTGCAAATATTAGCAACAGAACCAGTATCAAATACCCAGGTGCTACTGTGAGCTCTAGTAAGGTACACATCAATAACATGTATATCACATATACCTTTGTTCACCCTGCCATCCTTCTTATCCGCCAAATACTTCGGGCAGTTCCGCTTCTAGTGACCAGTCTGCTTGCAGTAGAAGCACTCAGTTTCAGGCTTAGGTCCAGATTTGGGTTTCTTCTCTTGAGCAGCAACTTGCTTGCTGTTCTTCTTGAAGTTCCCCTTCTTCCTCCGTTTGCCCTTTTTCTTGAAACTAGTGGTCTTGTTGACCATCAACACTTGATGCTCCTTCTTGATTTCTACCTCCGCAGCTTTTAGCATTGCGAAGAGCTCGGGAATAGTCTTATTCATCCCTTGCATATTATAGTTCATCACGAAGCTCTTGTAGCTAGGGGCAGTGATTGTAGAATTCTGTCAATGACGCAATCATCTGGAAGATTAACTCCCAATTGAATCAAGTGATTATTATACCCACACATTTTGAGTATATGCTCACTGACAGAACTGTTCTCCTCCATCTTGCAGCTATAGAACTTATTGGAGACTTCATATCTCTCAATCCGGGCATTTGCTTGAAATATTAACTTCAACTCCTGGAACATCTCATATGCTCCATGACGTTCAAAACGTTGTTGAAGTCCCGATTCTAAGCCGTAAAGCATGGCACACTGAACTATCGAGTAGTCATCGGCTTTGCTCTGCCAGACGTTCATAACATCTAGTGTTGCTCCAGCAGCAGGCCTGGCACCCAGCGGTGCTTCTAGGACATAATTCTTCTGTGCAACAATGAGGATAATCCTCAAGTTACGGACCCATTCCGTGTAATTGCTACCATCATCTTTCAACTTTGCTTTCTCAAGGAACACATTAAAATTCAACGGAACAACAACATGGGTCATCTATCTACAATCAAACATAAACAAGCAAGATACTATCAGGTACTAAGTTCATGATAAATTTAAGTTCAATTAATCATATTACTTAAGAACTCCCACTTAGAAAGACATCCCTCTAATCTTCTAAGTGATTACGTGATCCAAATCAACTAAACCATAACCGATCATCACGTGAAATGGAGTAGTTTTCAATGGTGAACATCGCTATGTTTATCATATCTACTATATGATTCACGCTCGACCTTTCGGTCTCAGTGTTCCGAGGCCATATCTGCATATGCTAGGCTCGTCAAGTTTAACCTGAGTATTCTGCGTGTGCAAAACTGGCTTGCACCCATTGTAGATGGACGTAGAGCTTATCACACCCGATCATCATCTGGTGTCTGGGCATGACGTACTTTGGCAACGGTGCATACTCAGGGAGAACACTTTTATCTTGAAATTTAGTGAGAGATCATCTTATAATGCTACCATCAATCAAAGCAAGATAAGATGCATAAAAGATAAACATCACATGCAATCATTATAAGTGATATGATATGGCCATCATCATCTTGTGCTTGTGATCTCCATCTCCGAAGCATCATCATGATCACCATTGTCACCGGCGCGACACCTTGATCTCCATCGTAGCATCGTTGTCGTCTCGCCAATCTTATGCTTCTACGACTATCGCTGCCGCTTAGTGATAAAGTAAAGCATTACAAGGCGATTGCATTGCATACAATAAAGCGACAACCATATGGCTCCTGCCAGTTGCCGATAACTCGGTTACAAAACATGATCATCTCATACAATAAAATATAGTATCATGTCTTGACCATATCACATCACAACATGCCCTGCAAAAACAAGTTAGATGTCATCTACTTTGTTTGTTGCAAGTTTTACGTGGCTGCTATGGGCTTAAGCAAGAACCAATCTTACCTATGCATCAAAACCACAACGATAGTTTGTCAAGTTGGTGCTATTTTAACCTTCGCAAGGACCGGGCGTAGCCACACTCGGTTCAACTAAAGTTGGAGAAACTGACACCCGCCAGCCACCTGTGTGCAAAGCACGTCGGTAGAACCAGTCTCGCGTAAGCGTACGCGTAATGTCGGTCTGGGCCGCTTCATCCAACAATACCGCCGAACCAATGTATGACATGCTGGTAAGCAGTATGACTTATATCGCCCACAACTCACTTGTGTTCTCCTCGTGCATATATCATCAACACATAAAACCTGGCTCGGATGCCACTGTTGGGGAACGTAGTAATTTCAAAAAAATTCCTACACACACGCAAGATCATGGTGATGCATAGCAACGAGAGGGGAGAGTGTTGTCTACGTACCCTCGTAGACCGATAGCGGAAGCGTTGGCACAACGCGGTTGATGTAGTCGTACATCTTCATGGCCCGACCGATCAAGCACCGAAACTACGGCACCTCCGAGTTCTAGCACACGTTCAGCTCGATGACGATCCCCGGACTGAGATCTAGCAAAGTGTCGGGGAAGAGTTCCGTCAGCATGACGGCGTGGTGATGATCTTGATGTTCTACCATCGCAGGGCTTCGCCTAAGCACTGCTACAATATTATCTAGGTTATGGTAGAGGGGGGCACCGCACACGGCTAAGAGAATGATCACGAAGATCAACTTGTGTGTCTAGAGGTGCCCCCCTGCCCTCGTATATAAAGGAGCAAGGGGAGGGGCGGCCGTCCAGGAGGAGGCGCGCCAGGGAGGAGTCATACTCCTACCGGGAGTAGGACTCCCTCCTTTTCCTTGTCCAAGTAGGAGAGGGGGAAGGAAGGGAGAGAGGAGAGGAAGGAAAGGGGGCGTCACCCCCCCCCCCTTCCTAGTCCAATTCGGACTAGAGGGGGAGGGGGCGCGCGGCCTGCCTTGGCCGCCCCTCCTCTTCTCCACTTTAGGCCCATGTGGCCCATTAACCCCGGGGGGGTTCCGGTAACCCCCGGTACTCCGGCTTTTATCCAGAACACTTCCGGTGTCTGAATATAGTCATCCAATATATCAATCTTTATGTCTCGACCATTTCGAGACTCCTCGTCATGTCCGTGATCACATCCGGGACTCCGAACTAACTTTGGTACATCAAAACTAATAAACTCATAATATAACTGTCATCGAAACCTTAAGCGTGCGGACCCTACGGGTTCGAGAACAATGTAGACATGACCGAGACTCGTCTCCGGTCAATAACCAATAGCGGAACCTGGATGCTCATATTGGCTCCCACATATTCTACGAAGATCTTTTATCGGTCAGACCGCATAACAACATATATTGTTCCCTTTGTCATCGGTATGTTACTTGCCCGAGATTCGATCGTCGGTATCTCAATGCCTAGTTCAATCTCGTTGCCGGAAAGTCTCTTTACTCGTTCCATAATACATCATCTCGCAACTAACTCATTAGTTGCATTGCTTGTAAGGCTTAGGTGATTTGCATTACCGAGAAGGCCCAGAGATACCTCTCCGACAACCGGAGTGACAAATCCTAATCTCGAAATATGCCAACCCAACATGTACCTTTGGAGACACCTGTAGAGCACCTTTATAATCACCCAGTTACGTTGTGGCGTTTGGTAGCAGACAAAGTGTTCCTCTGGCAAACGGGAGTTGCATAATCTCATAGTCATAGGAACATGTATAAGTCATGAAGAAAGCAATAGCAACATACTAAACGATCGGGTGCTAAGCTAATGGAATGGGTCATGTCAATCACATCATTCTCCCAATAATGTGATCCCGTTAATCAAATGACAACACATGTCTATGGTTAGGAAACATAACCATTTTTGATTAACAAGCTAGTCAAGTAGAGGCATACTAGTGACGTTTAGTTTGTCTATGTATTCACACAAGTATTATGTTTCCGGATAATACAATTCTAGCATGAATAATAAACATTTATCATGATATAAGGAAATAAAATAATAACATTATTATTGCCTCTAGGGCATATTTCCTTCACGATTCGTGTTCGCTACTTTGATAATTTGATATGTGGGTGGACCGGTGCTTAAGTGTTGTTCTTACTTGAACAAACCTCCTACTTATGATTAACCCTCCCGCAGGCATCTGCAACTACGAGAAAAGTATTAAGAATAAATTCTGACCATAGCATTAGACTTTGGGATCCAATCGGTCCCTTACGGAATAGCGCATAAGGTAGGGTTTAAGCTTCTGTCACTCTCGCAACCCATGATATAATTGCTACTCCACAATGCATTACCTTAGGCCCACAGATGGTGAAGTGTCATGTAGTCGACGTTCACATGACACCACTAAGGGAATCACAACATACATACTATCAAAATATCGAACACATATCAAATTCACATGATTACTTGCAACATGATTTCTCCCGTGACCACAAGAACAAAGGTAATTACTCACAAACAGTAAACATGCTCATGATCAGAGGGGTATTAAATAGCATATTGGATCTAAACATATAACCTTCCGCCAAATAAACCATATAGTAATCAACTACAAGATGTAATCAACACTACTAGTCACCCACAAGTACCAATCTATAGTTCTGGTAATAAGATTGAACACAAGAGATAAACTAGGTTTGAGAGGAGATGGTCCTGTTGAAGATGTTGATGGAGATTGCCCTCCCCAAGATGGGAGAGTTGTTAGTGATGATGATGACGATGATTTCCCCCTCCGGGAAGGAAGTTCCCCCGGCGGAATCGCTCTGCCGGAGGGCAAAAGTGCTCTTGCCCAAGTTCCGCCTCGAGGCGGCGGCGCTTCATCCCGAAAGTCCTCCTCTTATTTTTTTTCTAGGTCAAAATGACTTATACACCAAAATATGGGCACCGGAGGTGGGCCGAGGAGGCCACAACCCCCGAGGGCGCGCCAGGGGGCCCTGACGCACCCAGGTGGGTTGTGCCCACCTGGTGGCCCCCCTCTGGTATTTATTTGCTCCAATAATTCATATATATTCCATAAAAAATCCCCATGAAGTTTCAGCTTATTTGGAGTTGTGCAAAATAGGTAGCCTAATGTAGCTTTTCCAGGTCCAGATTTCCAGCTGCCAGAATCCTCCCCCTTGGTGTGTACCTTGCATATTATGAGAGAAAAGGCATTAGAATTACTCCAAAAAGCATTATTATGGATGAAAACATTATAAATAACAGTAAGAAAACATGATGCAAAATGGATGTATCAGCAACGCGCGCGGCGAGAGCGGCTCGACGCTCCGCACGGGCTTGGTGAGCATCAGTCATGGACATGGTGGAGCGGTAGCGAGTCGATCGACGGAAGAGAAGCTTCGACACACCCCTACCTGGCGCGCTAAATGTCGGATCCGGGGCTCCGCAGACTCTTGAGAGGTTCGAACACTTGGGTGTGTATGAAGAACTCCCTCTTCCCAACCTGCTGGCCGAACGATTCCATAGCCTAGCTCGACGAACCCAAAGGATAAGAGACACAACAGTTTATCCTAGTTCGAGCCACCTTGCGGTGTAATACCCTACTCCAGCTTTGTGGTGGATTGCCTCGAGGGGCTGAGGATGAACTAGTATAGTGGATAAACAGCCTCAGGAAATGAGGTGTTCTTGAGCTCAATGAGCTAGTGGGTATGAGGATGCTCTGAATGATCCGTCCCCTTCTATGGTGGTGGCTAAGTCCTATTTATAGTGGCATTGGCCTCTTCCCAAATGTAGGCGGGAAGGGATCCCACAACGACCAAATTCAAAGGGAGACAACTAGTACAAGTTATCCTGACAAAAGTAGTCTTCGCCTGCAAAGGCTCTGGTGGTGATGCCTTAGTGGGCTCCGCGGTGACCTCCGTCCTATCGTCCTGGCGGTCTTGGTCTTGTTGTATCAATATGGAAACCTTTGCTTGATTCCTCGAGACTCTGCGCTTGCGCTTGCCTCCTTGGCACCAAAGGGGAAACTGGTACACTGCGCCCGCTGGCGCCCGCCTGGCCTTGGTCGTCATGGCTCATGTCATGTGAACCTCGCGAGGTGCACCTTGCATTGATATCTCCGCTCCTCGGGAGCCATCCTGGTGAGCCCATCCCTGATATGTGTCCAATGTATCTATAATTTTTGATTGTTCCATGCTGTTATATTATCAATCTTGGATGTTTTATAATCATTTTATAGTCTTTTATATTATTTTTGGTACTAACCTATTGACATAGTGCCAAGTGGCAGTTCCTATTTTTCTATGTTTTTAAATCATAGAAAATCAATATCAGACGGATTCCAAATGCCACGAAACTTTCCAGAGAATTTTTATGGGCCAAAAGGAACACAACGGGCCCTGGCTGCGCCTGGGGGTGCCCCGAGGGGGGCTGTTGGAAATATGCCCTAGAGGCAATAATAAATTGGTTATTATTATATTTCCTTGTTCATGATAATATTATCCATGCTAGAATTGTATTGATAGGAAACTCAGATACATGTGTCGATACATAGACAACACCATATCCCTAGTAAGCCTCTAGTTGACTAGCTCGTTGATCAATAGATGGTTACGGTTTCCTGACCATGGACATTGGGTGTCGTTGATAACGGGATCACATCATTAGGAGAATGATGTGATGGACAAGACCCAATCCTAAGCCTAGCACAAGATCATGTAGTTCGTATGCTGAAGCTTTTCTAATATCAAGTATCATTTCCTTAGACCATGAGATTGTGCAACTCCCGGATACCGTAGGAGTGCTTTGGGTGTGCCAAACGTCACAACGTAACTGGGTGGCTATAAAGGTACACTATAGGTATCTCCGAAAGTGTCTGTTGGGTTGGCACGAATCGAGACTGGGATTTGTCACTTCGTGTAAACGGAGAGGTATCTATGGGCCCACTCGGTAGGACATCATCATAATGTGCACAATGTGATCAAGGAGTTGATCACGGGATGATGTGTTATGAAACGAGTAAAGAGACTTGCCGGTAACGAGATTGAACAAGGTATCGGGATACCGACGATCGAATCTCGGGCAAGTATCGTACCGCTAGACAAAGGGAATTGTATATGGGATTGATTAAGTCCTTGACATCATGGTTCATCCGATGAGATCATCGTGGAGCATGTGGGAGCCAACATGGGTATCCATATCCCGCTGTTGGTTATTGATCGGAGAACGTCTCGGTCATGTCTGCATGGTTCCCGAACCCGTAGGGTCTACACACTTAAGGTTCGATGACACTAGGGTTATAGGGAATAGATATACGTGGTTACCGAATGTTGTTCGGTTTCCCGGATGAGATCCCGGACGTCACGAGGAGTTCCGGAATGGTCCGGACGTAAATATTTATATATGGGAAGTCCTATTTTGGTCACCGGAAAAGTTTCGGGTGCTATCGGTAACGTACCGGGACCACCGGGAGGGTCCCGGTGGTCCACCAAGTGGGGCCACCAGCCCCAGAGGGCTGCATGGGCCAAGTGTGGGAGGGGACCAACCCCTGGTGGGCTGGTGCACCCCCCACCAAGGCCCAAGGCGCAAGGGAGAGTGGAAGGGGGCAAACCCTAGGCTTAGATCAGCCTAAGGCCCACCTAGTGGTGTGCCCCCCTCTCTCCCCCCTTGCCCCCCCCCCCCTAGATGGGATCTAGGGCTGGCCGCCACCCCTAGGGGTGGAAACCTAGGTGGGGGCACAGCCCCTCCCCTTCCCCTATATATACTTGAGGTTTTGGGCTGCCATAGACACGATTCAATCTCCTTCTTGGCGCAGCCCTACCCCTCTCCCTCCTCGTCTCTTGCGGTGCTTGGCGAAGCCCTGCTGGAGTACCACGCTCCTCCACCACGACCACGCCATCGTGCTGCTGCTGGATGGAGTCTTCCCCAACCTCTCCTTCTCCCCTTGCTGGATCAAGGCGTAGGAGACGTCACCGGGCTGTACGTGTGTTGAACACGGAGGTGCCGTCCGTTCGGCACTAGGATCATCGGTGATTTGGATTACGACGAGTACGACTCCATCAACCCCGTTCTCTTGAACGCTTCCGCTTAGCGATCGACAAGGGTATGTAGATGCACTCTCCTTCCCTCGTTGCTAGATTACTCCATAGATTGATCTTGGTGATGCATAGAAAATTTTGAATTTCTGCTACGTTCCCCAACAGTGGCATCATGAGCTAGGTCTATGTGTAGTTTCTATGCACGAGTAGAACACAAAGTAGTTGTGGGCGTCGATTTTTTCAATTTACTTGTCGTTACTAGTCTTATCTTCATTCGGCGGCATTGTGGGATGAAGCAGCCCGGACCAACCTTACATGTATGCTTACGTGAGACCGGTTCCACCGACTGACATGCACTAGTTGCATAAGGTGGCTGGCTGGTGTCGTCTCTCCCACTTTAGTCAGATCGGATTCGATGAAAAGGGTCCTTATGAAGGGTAAATAGAAATTGGCATATCACGTTGTGGTTTTCGCGTAGGTAAGAAACGTTCTTGCTAGAAACCTATAGCAGCCACGTAAAAACTTGCAACAACAATTAGAGGACGTCTAACTTGTTTTTGCAGCATATGCCTTGTGATGTGATATGGCCAAAAGGATGTGATGAATGATATATGTGATGTATGAGATTGATCATGTTCTTGTAATAGGAATCACGACTTGCATGTCGATGAGTATGACAACCGGCAGGAGCCATAGGAGTTGTCTTAATTTATTTATGACCTGCGTGTCAACTTAAACGTCATGTAATTGCTTTACTTTATTGCTAAAGAGTTAGCCATAGTAGTAGAAGTAATAGATGACGAGACAACTTCAAGAAGACACGATGATGGAGATCATGATGATGGAGATCATGGTGTCATGCCGGTGACAACGATGATCATGGAGCCCCGAAGATGGAGATCAAAAGGAGCAAAATGATATTGGCCATATCATGTCACTATTTGATTGCATGTGATGTTTATCATGTTTTACATCTTATTTGCTTAGAACGACGGTAGCTTAAATAAGATGATCCCTCACTAAAATTTCAAGAAAAGTGTTCCCCCTAACTGAGCACCGTCGAAGGTTCGTTGTTTCGAAGCACCACGTGATGATCGGGTGTGATAGATTCTAACGTTCGAATACAACGGGTGTTGACGAGCCTAGCATGTATAGACATGGCCTCGGAACACATGCGAAACACTTAGGTTGACTTGACGAGCCTAGCATGTACAGACATGGCCTCGGAACACGGAAGACCGAAAGGTCGAACATGAGTCGTATGGAAGATACGATCAACATGAAGATGTTCACCGATGATGACTAGTCCGTCTCACGTGATGATCGGACACGGCCTAGTTGAATCGGATCATGTAATCACTTAGATGACTAGAGGGATGTCTATCTGAGTGGGAGTTCATAAGATGAACTTAATTATCCTGAACATAGTCAAAAGGTCTTCGCAAATTATGTCGTGACTCGCGCTTTAGTTCTACTATTTAGGTATGTTCCTAGAGAAATTTTAGTTGAAAGTTGATAGTAGCAATTATGCGGACTAGGTCCGTAAACTGAGGATTGTCCTCATTGCATCATAGAAGGCTTATGTCCTTAATGCACCGCTCAGTGTGCTGAACCTCGAACGTCATCTGTGGATGTTGCGAACATCTGACATACACATTTTGATAACTACGTGATAGTTCAGTTAAACGGTTTAGAGTTGAGGCACCGAAGACGTTTTGAAACATCGCGAAACATATGAGATGTTTCGAGGGCTGAAATTGGGATTTCAGGCTCGTGCCCACGTCAAGAGGTATAATACCTCTGACGATTTTCTTAGCCTGCAAACTAAAGGAGAAAAGCTCAATTGTTGAGCTTGTGCTCAGATTGTCTGAGTACAACAATCATTTGAATCGAGTGGGAGTTGATCTTCCAGATGAGATAGTGATGTTTCTCCAAAGTCATTACCACCAAGCTGCTAGAGCTTCGTGATGAACTATAATATATCAGGGACATATATGATGATCCTTGAGATATTCGCGATGTTTGACACCACAAAAGTAGAAATCAAGAAGGAGCATCAATTGTTGATGGTTGGTGAAACCACTAGTTTCAAGAAGGGCAAGGGCAAGGGCAAGAAGGGATACTTCATGAAACGGCAATTCAGCTGCTGCAATAGTGAAGAAACCCAAGGTTGAACCCAAACCCGAGACTAAGTGCTTCTGTAATAAGAGGAACAGCCACTGGAGCAGAATTACCCTAGATACTTGGTAGATGAGAAGGCTGGCAAGGTCGATAGAAGTATATTGGATATACATTGTGTTAATGTGTACTTTACTAGTACTCCTAGTAGCACCATGGTATTAGATACCAGTTCGGTTGCTAAGTGTTAGTAAACTCGAAATAAAAGGCTGTGGAGTAAACAGATACTAGCTAAAGGTGAGCTGGCGATATGTGTTGGAAGTTTTTCCAAGCTTGATGTGATCAAGCATCGCACGCTCCCTCTACCATCGAGATTGGTGTTTGCATTGAGCACAGACATGATTGGATTATGTCTATCGCAATACGGTTATTCATTTAAGGAGAATAATGGTTACTCTGTTTATTTGAATAATACCTTCAATGGTCTTGCACCTAAAATGGATAGTTTATTGAATCTCGATCGTAGTGATACACTTGTTCATGCCAAAAGATATAAGATAGTGATGATAGTACCACCTACTTGTGGCACTGCCACGTAAGTCATACCGGTATAAAAAACATGAAGAAGCTCCATGTTGATGGATCTTTGGGCTCACTCGTTTTTGAAAAGTTTGAGACATGTGAACCATGTCTATTGGTGTATATGCATGAAGAAACTCCATGCAAATGGACCGTTTGGACTCACTTGATTTTGAATCACTTGAGACATGCAAATCATACCACATGGGCAAGATGACTGAAAGCCTCGTTTTCAGT
Organism: Triticum monococcum; assembly: GCA_034509565.1. Lineage (NCBI taxonomy): Eukaryota > Viridiplantae > Streptophyta > Magnoliopsida > Poales > Poaceae > Triticum > Triticum monococcum. The sequence continues at coordinate 532,956,939 of CM067844.1, forward strand.
AAAATGGAACTAGAAAGCAACTTGTTGGAAGTAATACATTTTGATGTGTGCAGTCCAATGAGTGCTGAGGCGTGTAGTGGATATCGTTATGTTCTTACTTCACAGATGATTTGAGTAGATGTTGAGTGTATTTACTTGATGAATCACGAGTCTAAATTATTGAAAGGTTCAAGTAATTTCAGGGTGATGTTGAAAGATCGTCGTGACAAGAGGATAAAATATCTATGATATGATCATAGAAATGAATATCTGAATTACGAGTTTGGCACAGAATTAAGACATTGTGGAAATTGTTTCAAAACTAATACAGCCTGGAACACCATAGTGTGATGGTGTGTCCGAACATCATAACTGCACCCTATTGGATATGATGCATACCATGATGTCTCTTATCGAATTACCACGATAGTTTATGGGTTAGGCATTAGAGACAACCACATTCACTTTAAATAGGGCACCACGTAATTCCAATGAGATGACACCGTATGAACTATGGTTTAGAGAAACCTAAGCTGTCATTTCTTAGAAGTTTGGGGCTGCGACGCTTATGTGAAAAAGTTTCAGGCTGATAAGCTCGAACCCAAAGCGGATAAATGCATCTTCATAGGACACCCAAAACAGTTGGGCATACCTCCTGTCTCAGATCCGAAAGCAATAAGGGATTGTTTCTAGAATCGGGTCCTTTCTCGAGGAAAAGTTTCTCTCGAAAGAATTGAGTGGGAGGATGGTGGAGACTTGATGAGGTTATTGAACCATCTCTTCAACTAGTGTGTGGCAGGGCAGAGGGAGTTGTTCCTGTGGCACCTACACCAATTGAAGTGGAAGCTTATGATAGTGATCATGAAACTTCAGATCAAGTCACTACCAAACCTCATGGGATGACAAGGATGCGTACTACTTCAGAGTGGTACGTAATCCTGTCTTGGAAGTCATGTTGCTAGACAACAATGAACCTACGAGCTATGGAGAAGCGATGGTGGGCATGGATTCCAAAATGGCTCGAGGCCATATAATCCGAGAGAGGATCCATATATGAAAACAAAGTGTAGACTTTGGAAGAACTACTTCATGGTCGTAAGGCTGTTAGGTACATATGGATTTTTAAAAGGAAGACGGACAATGATGGTAATCACCATTAAGAAAGCTCGACTTGTCGTTAAGATGTTTTCCGACAAGTTCAAGGAGTTGACTATGATGAGACTTTCTCACTCGTAGCGATGCTAAGAGTCTGTTGGAATTATATTAGCGATTACTGCATTATTTATGAAATCTTGCAGATAGGATATCAAAACATTGTTTCCTCGACGTTTTTCTTGAGGAAAGGCCGTATGTGATACAACCGGAAGGTTTTGTCAATCCTGAAAGATGCTAACAAGTATGCAAAGCTCCAGCAATCCTTCTAAGGACTGGAGTAAGCATCTCGGAGTTGGAATGTATGCTTTGATGGGATGATCAAAGTTTTTGGGTGTATACAAAGTTTATGAGAAACTTGTATTTCCAAAGAAGTGAGTGGGAGCACTATAGAATTTCTGATGAGTATATGTTGTTGACATATTGTTGATCAGAAATGACGAAGAATTTCTCGAAAGCATATAGGGTTATTTGGAAAGTGTTTTTCAATGGAAAGCCTGGATTAAGCTACTTGAACATTGAGCATCAAGATCTATAAGGATAGATCAAAACGCTTAATGGTACTTTCAAATGAGCACATACCTTGACATGATATTGAAGGTGTTCAAGATGGATCGGTCAAAGAAGGAGTTCTTGCCTAAGTTGTAGGGTATGAAGTTAAGACTTAAAGCTCGACCACGGCAGAAGAAAGAGGAAGGATGAATGTCGTCCCCTATGCTTTTGTCATAGGCTCTATACGGTATGCCATGCTGAGTACCGCACCTGATGTGTGCCTTGCCACATATCTGGCAAGAGGGTACAAAGGTAATCTAGGAGTAGATCACCAGATAGCGGTCTAAATTATCCTTAGAGGAATAAGGATATGTTTATCGGTTATGGAGGTGATAAAGAGTTCGACATAAAGAGTTACGCCGATGCAAGCTTAACACCTATCCTGATAGCTCTAAGTAGAGATACCGGATACGTATAATGGAGCAACAATTTAGAATAGCTCCAAGTAGAACAGTTAGTTGAAATGGCTCCAAATGTAGCGTAGTAGTTGCATCTACAAGATGACATAGAAATTTGCAAAGTACATATGGATCTGAATGTTGCAGACCCGTTGACTGAAAACTCTCTCACAAGCATAACATGATCAAACCCAGAACTCTTTGGGTGTTAGTCACATGGGGATGTGACCTTGGGAGTTAATCACATATCGATGTGAACTGGATTATTGACTCTAGTGCAAGTGGGAGACTGTTGGAAATATGCCCCAGAGGCAATAATAAATTGGTTATTATTATAGTTCCTTGTTCATGATAATCGTTTATTATCCATGCTAGAATTGTATTGATAGGAAACTCAGATACATGTGTGGATACATAGACAACACCATGTCCCTAGTAAGCCTCTAGTTGACTAGCTCGTTGATCAATAGATGGTTACGGTTTCCTGACCATGGACATTGGATGTCGTTGATAACAGGATCACATCATTAGGAGAATGATGCGATGGACAAGACCCAATCCTAAGCCTAGCACAAGATCATGTAGTTCGTACGCTGAAGCTTTTCTAATGTCAAGTATCATTTCCTTAGACCATGAGATTATGCAACTCCCAGATACCATAGGAGTGCTTTGGGTGTGCCAAACGACACAACGTAACTGGGTGGCTATAAAGGTACACTACAGGTATCTCCGAAAGTGTCTGTTGGGTTGGCACGAATCGAGACTGGGATTTGTCACTCCGTGTAAACGGAGAGGTATCTCTGGGCCCACTCGGTAGGACATCATCATAATGTGCACAATGTGATCAACGAGTTGATCACGGGATGATGTGTTACGAAACGAGTAAAGAGACTTTCCAGTAACGAGATTGAACAAGGTATCGGGATACCAACGATCGAATCTCGGGCAAGTATCGTACCGCTAGACAAAGGGAATTGTATACGGGATTGATTAAGTCCTTGACATCGTGGTTCATTCGATGAGATCATCATGGAGCATGTGGGAGCCAACATGGGTATCCAGATCCCGCTGTTGGTTATTGACCGGAGAACGTCTTGGTCATGTCTGCATGGTTCCCGAACCCGTAGGGTCTACACACTTAAGGTTCGATGACGCTAGGGTTATAGGGAATAGATATACGTGGTTACCGAATGTTGTTCGGAGTCCCGGATGAGATCCCGGACATCACGAGGAGTTCTGGAATGGTCCAGAGGTAAAGATTTATATATCGGAAGTCTTGTTTTGGTCATTGGAAAAGTTTCGGGTGCTATTGGTAACGTACCGGGACCACCGGGAGGGTCCCAATGGTCCACCAAGTGGGGCCACCAGCCCCGGAGGGCTGCATGGGCCAAGTGTGGGAGGGGACCAGCCCCTGGTGGGCTAGTGCGCCCCCCACCAAGGCCCAAGGTGCAAGGGAGAGTGGAAGGGGGCAAACCCTAGGCTCAGATGGGCCTAAGGCCCACCTAGCGGTGCGCCCCCCTCTCTCCCCCCTTGGCCGCCCCCTAGATAGGATCTAGGGCTGGCCACCACCCCTAGGGGTGGAAACCTAGGTGGGGGCGCAGGCCCTCCCCTTCCCCTATATATACTTGAGGTTTTGGGCTACCATAGACATGATTCAATCTCCTTCTTGGCGCAGCCCTACCCCTCTCCCTCCTCGTCTCTTGCGGTGCTTGGCGAAGCCCTGCTGGAGTACCACGCTCCTCCACCACCACCACGCCGTCGTGCTGCTGCTGGATGGAGTCTTCCCCAACCTCTCCTTCTCCCCTTGCTGGATCAAGGCGTAGGAGACGTCACCGGGCTGTACGTGTGTTGAACACGGAGGTGCCGTCCGTTCGGCACTAGGATCATCGGTGATTTGGATTACGACGAGTACGACTCCATCAACCCCATTCTCTTGAACGCTTCCGCTTAGCGATCTACAAGGGTATGTAGATGCACTCTCCTTCCCTCGTTGCTAGATTACTCCATAGATTGATCTTGGTGATGCGTAGAAAATTTTGAATTTCTGCTACGTTCCCCAACAGGGGCACGACCCACTAGGGCGCGCCAGGAGGCCTAGGCGCGCCGTGGTGGGTTGTGCCCACCTCAGGTGCCCCCAGACTGCCTCTTTGCTCTATAAATACCCCAAAAGTCCCAGGACCCTAGGGGAGTCGACGAAATATTCATCCAGCCGTTGCAGAGTCCAGAACCACCAGATCCAATCTAGACACCATCTCGGATGGGGTTCACCACCTCCATTGGTGCCTCTTCAATGATGCGTGAGTAGTCCTTTGTAGACCTTCGGGTCCGTAGTTAGTAGCTAGATGGCTTGATCTCTCTCTCTCTCTCTCTCTCTCGCTCTTGATTCTCAATACAATGGTCTCTTGGAGATCCATATGATGTAACTCTTTTGCAACGTGTTTGTTGGGATCCGATGAACTTTGAGTTTATGATCAGATCTATCTTTTTATATCCATGAAAGTTATTTGAGTTTCTTTGATCTCTTATATGCATGATTGTTTATAGCCTCTTATTTCTTCTCCAATATTTGGTTTTTTTGGCCAACTTGATCTATTTATCTTGCAATGGGAAGAGGTGCTTTGTAGTGGGTTCGATCTTACGGTGCTTGATCCCAGTGACAGAAAGGGAAACAACACATATGTATCGTTGCTACTAAGGATAAAACAATGGGGTCTATCTCTACATAGATAGATCTTGTCTACATCATGTCATCGTTCTTATTGCATTACTCTATTTCTCCATGAACTTAATACACTAGATGCATGTTGGATAGCGGTCGATGTGTGGAGTAATAGTAGTAGATGCAGGCAGGACTCATTCTACTAATCTTGGACGTGATGTCTATATAATGATCATTGCCTGGATATCGTCATAATTATTTGAAGTTCTATCAATTGCCCAATAGTAATTTGTTTACCCACCGTTTGCTATTTTTCTCGAGAGAAGCCACTAGTGAAACCTACGGCTCCCGGGTCTTCTTTCTCATATATTTGCCTTTGTGATATATTTTTATGTGTTTTTATTTTCAGATCTACTAAACCAAAAACCAAAAAAATGCCTTGCTGCAATTTTTCCTTATTTATTTTATTTGGTGTTCGATCTATCAATTTACTACAAATTTATCTCACGCCTGTTTGCCACTTGAGGCACCGTACCCCGAAAGGGATTGACAACCCCTTTAACACGTCGAGTTGTGAGGATTTGTTATCTGTGTGTAGGGGCTGTTTACGTTGTGTTGCTTGTTTCTCCTACTGGTTCGATAACCTTGGATTCATATCTGAGGGAAATACCTACCGCCGATGTGCTGCATCATCCCTTCCTCTTTGCGGAAATACTGACGTAGCTTCAAGTGACATCAAAAGGAATTTCTGGCGCCGTTGCCAGGGAGGATCTTCAACATATACCAGGTTCCTAATCACAAATCTCATCTCCTCGCAATTTACATTATTTGCCATTTGCCTCTTGTTTTCCTCTCCCCCACTTCACAAAAATTGTCATTTTATTCGCCTCTCTTTTCCCGTTCGCCATTTTCTTGTCAGATCTATCCTTTGCTTGCAATCATGAGTGATTTCGGTATGGCGCAAATAGATGATGGTCTTACTCCTAAGATTGGACGTACAGGCAATCTGGATGCTAAAACTTTTTCTTGGGGCAAGGGAACATTATGGTAAAAGAACGTATCCAAGAATTTTTCAATTGTGTTGGGAGTCTAAGTCTTGATGATGCTCCTACACTTAAAACTACTAGATCTTATGCAGATGCTATTTCAGCACTAGTTCTGAAACTTGAAAATAAATTTATTCATACCCATCCTACTTTGCAAAGATTATTTTTTGAGCTTCCTGTTGTAAAGAGTCCTAGAGCTAAAAAGTTGTCCACTCTTGTCCTTATGAATGAATTTGACTACATAATATGGGAAGCTATGGAAATCTTTGATTTTTACGGTATGAATCGTGAAAAACATGTGATAGATGAAATTCTCTACAATAGTGATTATGCTTTAAGACACTTGCTGGGGGATAATAAAATCTTTGATGAGAATCTCAAAAAGGAAGTCCCCGTTCTAGATATAATCCAACAAGTTTTCAATAATGTTAATCAACATTACTCTTGGATTATTGCGGGAAATCAAAAAGGGTATGATGAACATCAACTTAGGAATGCTAAGGTTTCTATGGATAATATGTTTTATGTTGTGTTCACAAAACCCCATGATGAAAACACCTCTAAGAAGGTTAAGAAGAAGGATGACAAAACTTAGATCCTTGTGTTATGCCTAGCTAAGGGCGTAAAACTATAGTGCTTGTTGGGAGGCAACCCAACGAATAAATTTTATTTTTGCTTTTTGCTTCCTATTTTTGTGTGTTAGAAAAATTATGCTACTGTTATGATTATGCTTTTTGTGTTTTAATCAGTGTTTGTGCCAAGTAAAGCCTTTAGGATATTCTTGGGTGATAGTTGTTTGATCTTGCTGAAAAAACAGAAACTTTTACGCTCACGAAATTAATTTTCATTTTTTCCAGAGAGAGATAAAATACCCATTCCACTTGAAGTAGATCAATATACAAATTTCTCAGGTGGTCCTAATTTTTCAGAATTTTTGGAGTTATAGAAGTATTCGAAATACTCAGATTGCTACAGACTATTCTATTTTGACAGATTCTGTTTTTTTGTGTTGTGTGCTTATTTTGATGGCTCTATGGTTTTCTTTGATGAGTTTTTGCCATAGAAAAGTTGGAATACAGTAGATATAATACAAAAACAAAATATGAATTGTTTTTATAAAACACTTATAGTAGGGATTTATTATTCTTATACTAACGGATCTCACGAAGGTTTTGTTGAGTTTTTGTGTGATTGAAGTTTTCCAGTTTTGGGTTATCTTATGATGGATGAAGGAAGGATGGAAGATCATAAGCTTGGGGATGCCCCGAGATCCCAAGCTATTATCCAAAAATGAGCAACCAACCAAGCTTGGGGATGCCCCCGAGTGGCATCCCCACTTTCTTCCAACAACCATCGGTATTTTACTTGAAACTATATTTGTATTCGTCACATGATATGTGTTTTGCTTGGAGCAGCTTGTATGATTTGAGTCTTTGCTTGTTTTATTCTGTGTTTTAAGTCATCAATACTTGCTGGACACACCTATTTGAGAGAGCCAAAATTATGTCATGACTTGTTAGATTTGCTCTCTATGCTTCACTTAAATTTTTATGAGCTATGGACTTGCTCTAGCGCTTCACTTATATATTTTTGAGCACGGTGTGCTTTAGTATTTTTGAAGAAATGCTCTCTTGCTTCACATAGATTTATTTGAGAGTTAGTAAAATTTTCAAGAAATTCTCTCTTGCTTCACTTAAATTAATTTGTGAGAACGAAAAAAATTATTATGCTCATGATCTTCACTTATATTTGTTAGAGTTTGTCAAAAGCAATACATGGAAATTAGTCCCAAAGTGATAGATATCCAATAAGCATATAATAAAAACTTTCATGAAGATCATTGGACAAAATAAACTTGATTCTTAGTAATAGTTTTGAGATATGATGATGTAATATGTGAGTTATGTTGGTGAGTAATTATGCTTTAGTAAGAATATTGGTGTCAAGGTTTGTGATTCCCTATGCAAGTACGACAGTAAATAGTCATGCAATGAAATTATATCCTACTTATGGTGCATTATTCAGTGTTATTTATGCTTAATGCTTGCTGATGAGATTATTTGTTTCTTAGTTGGTCACCTCCCAATATTTTGCTAGCCTTCATTTTGCACTAAGTATGATCACTACTTGTGCATCCAAAAACCTTTAACCCAGTTTTGCCACATGAGTCCACTATATCTACCTATATGCGGTATTCTTTTGCCGTTCAAAGCAAATTTACATGTGCCATCTCTAATTTTCAAAATAAACTTCTCTTTTGTGTGTTTGTTTCGCTCGTGGAGCGGTGAGGGGTGGCTAATATTTTCCATGCTAGATGTGTTATTCTCAAGATGAGTGTTTATTCACTTGTCATTGCACGAGAGTAAGGCAAAGGTATTAGGGATGCCCAGTCCCGAAATGCAAAAATGAATTTAGTTTATGTTGTCAAATAATAAATTCCTTGGGAAGTGTTGGTATGGAGGGCAACCATGGATATGGCTAGCCATGGAAAGCAAAAGTATGGTGGAAAAAGGAATAAACTTTATTTTCTATTTGGGAACCGCCTATGATATATCTATGCATGGAAAGTATTGAGAACTCTAAGTCGTTTTCGTTGGTGAGATGGATACACCTCCCAAAATGTTTTTACCTCTAAGTTTTTCGCTTTGAGATCTGGCACCTCTACAAATCCCTACTTCCCTCTGCGAACGGCCTTTCTTTTGCTTTATGTAATCTTTAATTTGAGCCTCCATCTTCTCTTTTAAAAGCACCAACTAGGAAGCAATATGATCGTACTTCAGTATTGGGTGTAGCTAATATTCGAGTGTGTTTCATGAATGGATCAATGTTTGAGCATGATGGGCTAGGGATAACTTATTTTAACATTGATATTTTGAAAGACATGGTTGCTTGTTGATATGCTTGAGTATCTAAATTATCATGTCAAAACTAGACGATTGCTTTGAACAACTAAAAGTCCAATTGTCCATGCTATAAAGAAAATAATATGATATGACATGATAGGCAACATTCCACATCAAAAATTCTATTTTTATCACTTACCTACTCGAGGACGAGTAGGAGTTAAGCTTGGGGATGCTGATACGTCTCTGAACGTCTCCAATGTATCTATAATTTTTTATTGCTCCATGCTATTATATTATCTATTTTGGGTGTTAATGGGCATTATTTTACACTTCTATATCATTTTTGGACAAACCTACTAACTAGAGGCCTAGCCCAAATTGCTGTTTTTTGCCTATTTTAGAGTTTCGCCGAAAAGGCATATCAAATGGAGTCCAAACGGAATGAAACCTTCGGGAACGTGATTTTCTCAACAAACATGATCCAGGAGACTTGGAGTGGGCGTCAAGAAACAATCGAGGAGGCCACGAGGCAGGGGGCGCGCCCTCCACCCTCATGGGCCCCTTGTTGCTCCACCGACCTACTTCTTCCTCCTATATATATCCACGTACCCCCAAACATCCAGGAGCACCACGAAAACCTAATTCCACCACCGCAACCTTCTGTACCCGAGAGCTCCCATCTTGGGGCCTTTTCCGGAGCTCCACCGGAGGGGGCATTGATCATGGAGGGCCTCTACATCAACTCCATGGCCTCTCCGGTGATGTGTGAGTAGTTTACTTCAGACCTTCGGGTGCATAGTTATTAGCTAGATGGCTTCTTCTCTCTCTTTGGATCTCAATACAAAGTTCTCCTCGATCTTCTTGGAGATCTATTCGATGTAATCTTCTTTTGCAATGTGTTTGTCGAGATCCGATGAATTGTGGGTTTATGATCAAGTTTATCTATGAACAATATTTGAATCTCCTCTGAATTCTTTTATGTATGATTGGTTTATCTTTGCAAGTCTCTTCGAATTATCAGTTTGGTTTGGCCTACTAGATTGATCTTTCTTGCAATGGGAGAAGTGCTTAGCTTTGGGTTCAATCTTGTGGTGCTCGATCCCAGTGACAGAAAGGGAAACGACACGTATTGTATTGTTGCCATCGAGGATAAAAAGATGGGGTTTATATCATATTGCATGAGTTTATCCCTCTACATCATGTCATCTTACTTAAAGCATTACTCTGTTCTTATGAATTAATACACTAGATGCATGCTGGATAGCGGTCGATGTGTGGAGTAATAGTAGTAGATGCAGAATCGTTTCGGTCTACTTGTCACAGACGTGATGCCTATATAAATGATCATAGCTAGATATTCTCATAACTATGCTCAATTCTATCAATTGCTCGACAGTAATTCGTTTACCCATCGTAATAGTTATGTTCTTGAGGGAAGCCACTAGTGAAACCAATGGCCCCCGGGTCTATCTTCCATCATATTAATCTTCCAACACTTAGCTATTTCTATTATCGTTTATTTTACTTTGCATCTTTATTTCTCTTTATCATAAAAATACCAAAAATATTATCTTATCATATCTATCAGATCTTACTCTCGTAAGTGACCGTGAAGGGATTGACAACCCCTTTATCACGTTGGTTGCGAGGTTCTTATTTGTTTGTGTAGGTGCGTGGGACTCGAGCGTGATCTCCTACTAGATTGATACCTTGGTTTCTCAAAAACTTAGGGAAATACTTACGCTACTTTACTGCATCACCCTTTTGTTGGGAAACGTAGTAATTTCAAAAAAATTCCTACGCACACGCAAGATCATGGTGATGCATAGCAACGAAGGGGAGTGATCTACGTACCCTTGTAGATCGCAACGGAAGCGTTTACACAACGTAGAGGAAGTAGTCGTACGTCTTCTTCCTGATCCGACCGATCCAAGCACCGTTACTCCGGCACCTCCGAGTTCTTAGCACACGTACAGCTCGATGACGATCCCCGGGCTCCGATCCAGCAAAGCTTCGGGGAGGAGTTCCGCCAGCATGACGGCGTGGTGACGATCTTGATGTTCTACTGTCGCAGGGCTTTGCCTAAGCACCGCTACAATACGACCGAGGTGGAATATGGTGGCAGGGGGCACCGCACACGGCTAAGGAACGATCACGTGGATCAACTTGTGTGTCTATGGGGTGCCCCCTGCCCCTGTATATAAAGGATGGAGGAGGAGGAGGCCAGCCAAGGCTAGGCGCGCCAGGTGTGGAGTCCTACTAGGACTCCAAGTCCTAGTAGGAGTCCACCAAGAGGGGAGGAAGGGAGAAGGAAGTGGAGGAGTAGGAAAGGTGGCCGGCCCCCTTTTCCCTAGTCCAATTCGGACTAGAGGGGAGGGGGGCGCAGCAGCCTTTTTTCTCTTCCCACTAAAGCCCATCAAGGCCCATTACTTTTCCCGTAACTACCCGGTACTCCGAAAAATACCCGAATCACTCGGAACCTTTCTGATGTCCGAATATAGTCGTCCAATATATCGATCTTTACGTCTCAACCATTTCGAGACTCCTCGTCATGTCCCCGATCTCATCCAGGACTCCGAACTCCTTCGGTACATCAAAACTCATAAACTCATAATATAACTGTCATTGAAACCTTAAGCGTGCGGACCCTACGGTTCGAGAACAATGTAGACATGACCGAGACACGTCTCCGGTCAATAACCAATAGCGGGACCTGGATGCCCATATTGGCTCCTACATATTCTACGAAGATCTTTATCGGTCAGACCGCATAACAACATACGTTGTTCCCTTTGTCATCGGTATGTTACTTGCCCGAGATTCGATCGTCGGTATCCAATACCTAGTTCAATCTCGTTACCGGCAAGTCTCTTTACTCGTTCCGTAATACAGCATCCCGCAACTAACTCATTAGTTGCAATGCTTGCAAGGCTTTAAGTGATGTGCATTACCGAGAGGGCCTAGAGATACCTCTCCGACAATCGGAGTGACAAATCCTAATCTTGAAATACGCCAACCCAACATCTACCTTTGGAGACACCTGTAGTACTCCTTTATAATCACCCAGTTACGTTGTGACATTTGGTAGTACCCAAAGTGTTCCTCCGGTAAACGGGAGTTGCATAATCTCATAGTCATAGGAACATGTATAAGTCATGAAGAAAGCAATAGCAACATACTAAACGATCGGGTGTTAAGCTAATGGAATGGGTCATGTCAATCAGATCATTCATCTAATGATGTGATCCCATTAATCAAATAACAACTCTTTGTCCATGGTTAGGAAACATAACCATCTTTGATTAACGAGCTAGTCAAGTAGAGGCATACTAGTGACACTCTGTTTGTCTATGTATTCACACATGTATTATGTTTCCGGTTAATACAATTCTAGCATGAATAATAAATATTTATCATGATATAAGGAAATAAATAATATCTTTATTATTGCCTCTAGGGCATATTTCCTTCAGTCTCCCACTTGCACTAGGCTCAATAATCTAGATCACATCACCATGTGATTAACATCGATAGTTCACATCATCATGTGATTAACACCCATAGTTCACATCGTCATGTGACCAACACCCAAAGGGTTTACTAGATTCAGTAATCTAGTTCACATCGCTATGTGATTAACCCTCAAAGAGTACTAAGGTGTGATCATGTTTTGCTTGTGAGAGAATCTTAGTCAACGGGTCTGCCACATTCAGATCCACATGTATTTTGCAAATTTCTATGTCAACAATGCTCTGCATGGAGCTACTCTAGCTAATTGCTCCCACTTTCAATATGTATCTAGACCGAGACTTAGAGTCATCTAGATTAGTGTCAAAACTTGCATCGGCGTAACCCTTTACGACGAACCTTTTTATCACGTCCATAATCGAGAAACATATCCTTATTTCACTAAGGATAATTCTGACCGCTGTCCAGTGATCTACTCCTAGATCACTATTGTACTCCCTTGCCAAATCAGTGCAGGGTATACAATAGATCTGGTATACAGCATGACATACTTTATAGAACCTATGGCCAAGGCATAGGGAATGACTTTCATTCTCTTTCTATCTTCTGCCGTGGTCGGGCTTTGAGTCTTACTCAACTTCACACCTTATAATACAGGCAAGAACTCTTTCTTTGACTGCTCCATTTTGAACTACTTCAAAATCTTGTCAAGGTATGTACTCATTGAAAAAACTTATCAAGCATCTTGATCTATCTCTATAGATCTTGAAGCTCAATATGTAAGCAGCTTCACCGAAGTCTTTCTTTGAAAAACTCCTTTCAAACACTCCTTTATGCTTTACAGAATAATTCTACATTATTTCCGATCAACAATATGTCATTCACATATACTTATCAGAAATGTTGTAGTGCTCCCACTCACTTTCTTGTAAATACAGGCTTCACCGCAAGTCTGTATAAAACTATATGCTTTGATCAACTCATCAAAGCGTATATTCCAACTCCGAGATGCTTGCACCAGTCCACAGATGGATCGCTGGAGCTTGCACATTTTGTTAGCACATTTCGGATTGACAAAACCTTCTGTTGCATCATATACAACTCTTCTTTAATAAATCCATTAAGGAATGCAGTTTTGTTTATCCATTTGCCAGATTTCATAAAATGTGGCAATTACTAACATGATTCGGACAGACTCAAGCATAGATACGAGTGAGAAGCTCTCATCGTAGTCAACACCTTGAACTTGTCGAAAACCTTTTGCGACAATTCTAGCTTTGTAGAAAGTAACACTACTATCAGCGTCCGTCTTCCTCTTGAAGATCCATTTATTCTCAATTTCTTGCCGATCATCGGGCAAGTCAACCAAAGTCCAAACTTTGTTCTCATACATGGATCATATCTCAGATTTCATGGCCTCAAACCATTTCGCGGAATCTGGGCTCATCATCGCTTCCTCATAGTTCGTAGGTTCGTCATGGTCAAGTAACATGACCTCCAGAACAGGATTACCGTACCACTCTGGTGCGGATCTCACTCTGGTTTACCTACGAGATTCGGTAGTAACTTGATCTAAAGTTACATGATCATCATCATTAGCTTCCTCACTAATTGGTGTAGTAGTCACAAGAACAGATTTTTGTGATGAACTACTTTCCAATAAGGTAGAAGGTACAATTACCTTATCAAGTTTTCTACTTTCCTCCCACTTACTTCTTTCAAGAGAAACTCCTTCTCTAGAAAGGATCCATTATAAGCAATGAATGTCTTGCCTTAGGATCTGTGATAGAAGGTGTACCCAACAGTCTCCTTTGGGTATCCTATGAAGACATATTTCTCCGATTTGGGTTTGAGCTTATCAGGACGAAACTTTTTCTCATAAGCATCGCAACCCCAAACTTCAAGAAACGACAACTTTGGTTTCTTGCCAAACCATAGTTCATAAGGCGTCGTCTCGACGGATATAGATGGTGCCCCTTTTTAATGTGAATGCAGCTGTCTCTAATGCATGACCCCAAAAACGATAGTGGTAAATCGGTAAGAAACATCATAGATTGCACTATATCCAATAAAGTACGGTTATGACGTTCGGACACACCATTATGCTGTAATGTTCCAGGTGGCGTGAGTAGTGAAACTATTTCACATTGTTTTAACTGAAGACCAAACTCGTAACTCAAATACTCTTTTCCATGATCAGATCGTAGAAACTTTATTTTCTTGTTACGATGATTTTCCACTTCACTCTGAAATTATATGAACTTTTCAAATGTATCAGACTTCTATTTCATTAAGTAGATATACCCATATCTTCTCAAATCATCTGTGAAGGTCAGAAAATAATGATACCCGCTGCAAGCCTTAAATATTCTTCGGACCACATACATCAGTATGTATGATTTCCAACAAATTTGTTGCTTGCTCCATTGTTCCGGAGAACGGCGTTTTAGTCATCTTGCCCAAAAGGCATGGTTCGCAAGCATCAAGTGATTCATAATCAAGTGATTCCGAAAGCCCATCAGCATGGAGTTTCTTCATGCGCTTTATACCAATATGACCTAAACGGCAGCGCCACAAATAAGTTGCACTATCATTATTAACTTTGCATCTTTTGGTTTCAATATTATGAATATGTGTATCACTACGATCGAGATCCAATGAACTTGTTTCATTGGGTGTATGACCATCGAAGGTTTTATTCATGTAAACATAACAACAATTATTCTCTGACTTTAATGAATAACCGTATTGCAATAAACATGATCAAATCATATTCATGCTCAACGCAAAAACCAAATAACACTTATTTAAGTTCAACACTAATCCCGAAAGTATAGGGGAGTGTGTGATGATGATCATATCAATCTTGGAACTACTTCCAACACACATCGTCACTTCACCCTTAACTAGTCTCTGTTTATTCTGCAACTCCTGTTTCGAGTTACTACTCTTAGCAACTGAACCAATATCAAATACTGAGGGGCTGCTATAAACACTAGTAAAGCACACATCAATAACATGTATATCAAATATACTTTTGTTCACTTTGCCATCCATCTTATCCGCCAAATACTTGGGGCAGTTCCGCTTCCAGTGACCAGTCCCTTTGCAGTAGAAGCACTTAGTCTCAGGCTTAGGACCAGACTTGGGCTTCTTCACTTGAGCAGCAACTTGCTTGCCGTTCTTCTTGAAGTTCCCCTTCTTCCCTTTTGCCCTTTTCTTCAAACTAGTGGTCTTGTCAACCATCAACACTTGATGTTTTTCTTGATTTCTACCTTCATCGAATTCAGCATCACGAAGAGCTTGGGAATCGTTTCCGTTATCCCTTGCATATCATAGTTCATCACGAAGTTCTACTAACTTGGTGATGGTGACTAGAGAATTCTGTCAATCACTATCTTATCTGGAAGATTAACTCCCACTTGATTCAAGCGATTGTAGTACCCAGACAATCTGAGCACATGCTCACTAGTTGAGCGATTCTCCTCCATCTTTTAGCTATAGAACTTGTTGGAGACTTCATATCTCTCAACTCAAGTATTTGCTTGAAATATTAACTTCAACTCCTGGAACATCTCATATGGTCCATGACGTTCAAAACGTCTTTGAAGTCCCGATTCTAAGCCATTAAGCATGGTGCACTAAACTATCAAGTAGTCATCATATTGAGCTAGCCAAACGTTCATAACGTCTGCATCTGCTCCTGCAATAGGTCTATCACCTAGCGGTGCATCAAGGACATAATTTTTCTGTGCAGCAATGAGGATAAACCTCAGATCACGGATCCAATCCGTATCATTGCTACTAACATCTTTCAACACAATTTTCTCTAGGAACATATCAAAATAAACATATGAAAGCAACAACGCGAGCTATTGATCTTCAACATAGATATGCTAATACTACCAGCACTAAGTTCATGATAAATTAAAGTTCAATTAATCATATTACTTAAGAACTCCCACTTAGATAGACATCCCTCTAATCCTCTAAGTGATCACGTGATCCAAATCAACTAAACCATAACCGATCATCACGTGAGATGGAGTAGTTTTCAATGGTGAACATCGTTCTGTTGATCATATCTACTATATGATTCACGCTCGACCTTTCGGTCTCCGTGTTCCGAGGCCATATCTGCATATGCTAGGCTCGTCAAGTTTAACCTGAGTATTCTGCGTGTGCAAAACTGGCTCGCACCCGTTGTAGATGGACGTAGAGCTTATCACACCCGATCATCACGTGGTGTCTGGGCACGACGAACTTTGGCAACGGTGCATACTCAGGGAGAACACTTCTTGATAATTTAGTGAGAGATCATCTTATAATGCTACCGTCAATCAAAGCAAGATAAGATTCATAAAAAGATAAACATCACATGCAATCAAAATATGTGACATTATATGGCCATCATCATCTTGTGCCTTTGATCTCCATCTTCAAAGCATCGTCATGATTTCCATCGTCGCCGGCATGACATCATGATCTCCATCATCTTGATCTATATCAATATGTCGTCACATGGTCGTCTCACCAACTATTGCTCTTGCAACTATTGCTATCGCATAGCGATAAAGTAAAGCAATTATTGGGCGCTTGCATCTTATGCAATAGATAGACAACCATAAGGGTTTTGCCAGTTGCCGATAACTTCAACAAAACATGATCATCTTATATAACAACTTATAACTCATCACGTTTTGACCATATCACATCACAACATGCCCTGCAAAAACAAGTTAGACGTCCTCTACTTTGTTGTTGCAAATTTTACGTGGCTGCTACGGGCTTAGCAAGAACCAATCTTACCTACGCATCAAAACCACAATGATAGTTTGTCAAATAGACTCCGTTTTAACCTTCGCAAGGACCGGGCGTAGCCACACTCGGTTCAACTAAAGTTGGAGAAACAGTCACCGGCAAGTCACCTATGTGCAAAGCACGTCGGGGAAACCGGTCTCGCGTAAGCGTACGTGTAATGTCGGTCCGGGCCGCTTCATCCAACAATACCGCCGAACCAAAGTATGACATGCTGGTAGGCAGTATGACTTATATCGCCCACAACTCACTTGTGTTCTACTCGTGCATATAACATCAAACCATAAAACCTAGGCTCTGATACCACTGTTGGGGAACGTAGTAATTTCAAAAAAATTCCTACGCACACGCAAGATCATGGTGATGCATAGCAACAAGGGGGAGAGTCTGATCTACGTACCCTTGTAGATCGCAACGGAAGCGTTTACACAATGTAGAGAAAGTAGTCGTACGTCTTCTTCCCGATCCGACCAATCCAAGCATCGTTACTCCGGCACCTCCGAGTTCTTAGCACACGTACAGCTCGATGACAATCCCCGGGCTCCGATCCAGCAAAGCTTCGGGGAGGAGTTCCGCCAGCATGACGGCGTGGTGACGATCTTGATGTTCTACTGTCGCAGGACTTCGCCTAAGCACCGCTACAATACGACCGAGGTGGAATATGGTGGCAGGGGGCACCGCACACGGCTAAGGAACGATCACGTGGATCAACTTATGTGTCTATGGGGTGCCCCCTGCCCCTGTATATAAAGGATGGAGGAGGAGGAGGCCGGCCAAGGCTAGGCGCGCCAGGTGTGGAGTCCTACTAGGACTCCAAGTCCTAGTAGGAGTCCACCAAGAGGGGAGGAAGGGAGAAGGAAGTGGAGGAGTAGGAAAGGTGGCCGGCCCCCTTTTCCCTAGTCCAATTCGGACTAGAGGGGAGGGGGGCGCAGCAGCCTTTTTCCTCTTCCCACTAAAGCCCATCAAGGCCCATTACTTCTCCCGTAACTACCCGGTACTCCGAAAAATACCCGAATCACTCGGAACCTTTCCGATGTCCGAATATAGTCGTCCAATATATCGATCTTTACGTCTCGACCATTTCGAGACTCCTCGTCATGTCCCCGATATCATCTGGGAATCCGAACTCCTTCGGTACATCAAAACTCATAAACTCATAATATAACTGTCATCGAAACCTTAAGCGTGCGGACCCTACGGTTCGAGAACAATGTAGACATGACCGAGACACGTCTCCGGTCAATAACCAATAGCAGGACCTGGATGCCCATATTGGCTCCTACATATTCTACGAAGATCTTTATCGGTCAGACCGCATAACAACATACGTTGTTCCCTTTGTCATTAGTATGTTACTTGCCCGAGATTCGATCGTCGGTATCCAATACCTAGTTCAATCTCGTTACCGGCAAGTCTCTTTACTCGTTCCGTAATACAACATCCCGCAACTAACTCATTAGTTGCAATGCTTGCAAGGCTTTAAGTGATGTGCATTACCGAGAGGGCCCAGAGATACCTCTCCGACAATCGGAGTGACAAATCCTAATCTCGAAATACGCCAACCCAACATCTACCTTTGGAGACACCTGTAGTACTCCTTTATAATCACCCAGTTACGTTGTGACGTTTGGTAGTACCCAAAGTGTTCCTCCGGTAAACGGGAGTTGCATAATCTCATAGTCATAGGAACATGTATAAGTCATGAAGAAAGCAATAGCAACATACTAAACGATCGGGTGCTAAGCTAATGGAATGGGTCATGTCAATCAGATCATTCATCTAATGATGTGATCCCATTAATCAAATAACAACTCTTTGTCCATGGTTAGGAAACATAACCATCTTTGATTAACGAGCTAGTCAAGTAGAGGCATACTAGTGACACTCTGTTTGTCTATGTATTCACACATGTATTATGTTTCCGGTTAATACAATTCTAGCATGAATAATAAATATTTATCATGATATAAGGAAATAAATAATAACTTTATTATTGCCTCTAGGGCATATTTCCTTCACCTTTCCCCTTCAAGGGAAAACCAACGCAGTGCTCAAGAGGTAGCAAGAAGGATTTCCGGCGCTGTTGCCGGGGAGATTCGCGCCAAGTCAAGTCAAGATTTGACTCCTGACAATGAGCCATTTCTGGCACCGTTGCCACGGAGTCTACGCACAAGTCAAGACATACCAAGTACCCATCACAAACTCTTATCCCTCGCATTACATTATTTGCCATTTGCCTCTTGTTTTCCTCTCCCCCACTTCACCCTTGCCATTTTATTCGCCCTCTCTTTTCCGCTCACCTTTCTTTCGCCATGTCAGAATCAAAATGGGTTGGGGGTTCTCTCCCGAGTTTTAATACTTTGGACAATCCTTCTATTCTCTCTAAACTCATAAAAAATGATGCTATGGAAAGACCTACCGAAGTTATCAATGAGAATCTTAATAATTTTGATGAAGATGAATCCGGAATTTTTCGTTATTTACTCGATGAATCTTTGAAAGATGCTTGGGATAGACTATTAAGGATCCGGGCCAGCTATGTGCCCCAATACCAAATTGAATTTTACTTAAAGAGCTTTTATGTTGCCCTACCTTCTTCGTTTAAGCATGTCTTAGATTCTATATTTGAAGAAGTTTTTCTTGAAGGGGATGCCGTAGATACTTATGAAAAGATGAAAACCATATTTGGGCACCCCATGAATGAGAAGGTTGAATCCACATCTCTTTTGCTCTCCTACCAAAACGAATATATCAAAGAGATGAAAGCTAGCTTAGATGCAAATTTCTGTAAAATGCTTAATCTTTCTTCTACCATTAACATCCATGTGATTTATCAAAATAGAAAGATTAATGCCATAGATAATAAGTTTGCTCTTTTCTTCCCTAAAACCAAAGATGACAATACCTAGATCTATCCTTGCTTTTATGCCTAGCTAGGGGCGTTAAACGATAGCGCTTGTTGGGAGGCAACCCAATTTTATTTTCATTCCTTGCTTTTTGCTCCTGTTTAGTAATAAATAATTTATCTAGCCTCTGTTTTGGTTGTGTTTTTTGTGTTTAATTAGTGTTTGTGCCAAGTAGAACCGTTGGGAAGACTTGGGGAAAGTCTTGTTGATCTTGCTGTAAAAAAATAGAAACTTTAGCGCTCACGAGAATTGCTGCCATTTTTATTTGCAAAGTGAAATTTAGTTAATTATTTTTGCAGATTATTAATAGATAAATTATGCACGTCCAGAAATTTATTTTAGAATTTTTGGGGTTCCAGAAGTTTGCGTTAGCTACAGATTACTACAGACTGTTCTGTTTTTGACAGATTCTGTTTTTCGTGTGTTGTTTGCTTATTTTGATGAATCTATGGCTAGTAAAAGAGTTTATAAACCATAGATAAGTTGGAATACAGTAGGTTTAACACCAATATAAATCAATAATGAGTTCATTACAGTACCTTGAAGTGGTGTTTTGTTTTCTTTCGCTAACGGAGCTCACGAGATTTTCTATTTAAGTTTTGTGTTGTGAAGTTTTCAAGTTTTGGGTAAAGATTTGATGGATTATGGAACAAGGAGTGGAAATAGCCTAAGCTTGTGGATGCCCATGGCACCCCAAGGTAAAATTCAAGGACACCAAAAAGCCCAAGCTTGGGGACGCCCCAGAAGGCATCCCCCATTTCGTCTTCGTCTATCGGTAACTTTACTTGGAGCTATATTTTTATTCGCCGCATGATATGTGTTTTGCTTGGAGCGTCTTGTATGATTTGATTATTTGCTTTTTAGTTTACCACATTCATCCTTGTTGTACACACCTTTTGAGAGAGACACACATGAATTGGAATTTATTGGAATACTCTATGTGCTTCACTTATATCTTTTGAGCTATATAGTTTTTGCTCTAGTGCTTCACTTATATCTTTTAGAGCACGGCGGTGGTTTTATTTTATAGAAATAATTGATCTCCCATGCTTCACTTATATTATTTTGAGAGTCCTTTAGAACAACATGGCAATTTTCTTTTAGGCATAATAAAACTTTCATATAAGTGCATTGAATACTATGAGAAGTTTGATACTTCATAATTGTTTTGAGATATGGAGATGGTGATATCAAAGTTGTGCTAGTTGAGTAGTTGTGAATTTGAGAGACACTTGTGTTGAAGTTTGCAAGTCCCGTAGCATGCACGTATGATAAACGTTGTGTAACAAATTTGAAACATGAGGTGTTATTTGATTGTCTTCCTTATGAGTGGCGGTCGGGGACGAGCAATGGTCTTTTCCTACCAATCTATCCCCCTAGGAGCATGCGCGTAATACTTGGTTTTTGATCACTTGTAGATTTTTGCAATAAGTATGTGAGTTCTTTATGACTAATGTTGAGTCCATGGATTATACGCACTCTCACCCTTCCATCATTGCTGGCCTCTTCGGTACCATGCATTGCCCTTTCTCACCTTGAGAGTTGGTGCAAACTTTGTCGGTGCATCCAAATATCGTGATACAATACACTATATCACACATAAACCTCCTTATATCTTCCTCAAAATAGCCACCATACCTACCTATTATGGCATTTCCATAGCCATTCTGAGATATATTGCCATGCAACTTTCCACCGTTGCGTTTATTATGACACGCATCATCATTGCCATATTGCCTTGCATGATCATGTAGTTGACATCGTATTTGTGGCAAAGCCACCATTCATAATTTTTTTCATACATGTTACTCATGAGTCGTTGCACATCCCGGTACACCGCCAGAGGCATTCATATAGAGTCATATCTTTTTCTAGTACCGAGTTGTAATCATTGAGTTGTAAATAAATAGAAGTGTGATGATCATCATTAATAGAGCATTGTCCAAAAAAAGAGAAAGGCCAAAAAAAGAAGAAAAAAGAAGGCCCCCCAAAAAAGAGAATAAAAAGGGGCAATGCTACTATCCTTTTTCCACACTTGTGCTTCAAAGTAGCACCATGATCTTTATGATAGAGAGTCTCTTGTTTTGTCATTTTCATATACTAGTGGGAACTTTTCATTATAGAACTTGGCTTGTATATTCCAACAATGGGCCTCCTCAAGTTCCCTAGGTCTTCGTGAGCAAGCAAGTTGGATCCACACCCACTTGGTTTCTTTTGTTGAGCTTTCATACATTTATAGCTCTAGTGCATCCGTTGCATGGCAATC
Organism: Triticum monococcum; assembly: GCA_034509565.1. Taxonomy (NCBI): domain Eukaryota; kingdom Viridiplantae; phylum Streptophyta; class Magnoliopsida; order Poales; family Poaceae; genus Triticum; species Triticum monococcum. The sequence goes on from CM067844.1 coordinate 532,979,029, forward strand.
CCTACTCCTTGCATTGACATCAATTGATGGGCATCTCCCTAGCCCAGTGATTAGCCGCGTCGATGTGAGACTTTCTCCTTTTTTGTCTTCTCCACATAACCCCCTTCATTATGTTCTATTCCATCCATAGTGTTATATCCATGGCTCACGCTCATGTATTGCGTGAAAGTTGAAAAAAGTTTGAGATGAATAAAGTTTGAAACAATTGCTTGGCTTGTCATCGGGGTTGTGCATGATGAGAGCATTCTTGTGTGACGAAAATGGAGCATGACCAAACTATATGATTTTGTAGGGATGAACTTTCTTTGGCCATGTTATTTTGAGAAGACATGATTGCTTAGTTAGTATGCTTGAAGTATTATTATTTTTATGTCAATATTAAATTTTTATCTTGAATCTTTTGGATCTGAACATTCATGTCACAATAAAGAAAAATTACATTGAGAAATATGTTAGAAAGCATTCCACATCAAAAATTCTTTTTTTATCATTTACCTACTCGAGGACGAGCAGGAATTAAGCTTGGGGATGCTTGATACGTCTCCAACATATCTATAATTTTTTATTGCTCCATGCTATTATATTATCTATTTTGGATGTTAATGGGCTTTATTTTACACTTTATATCATTTTTTGGACTAACCTACTAACCGGAGGCCCAGCCCAAATTGTTGTTTTTTTGCCAACTTTAGAGTTTCGCCGAAAAGGAATATCAAACGGAGTCCAAACGGAATGAAACCTTCAGGAACGTGATTTTATCAACAAACATGATCCAGGAGACTTGGAGTGGGCGTCAAGAAACAATCGAGGAGGCCACAAGGCAGGGGCGTGCCCTCCACCCTCGTGGGCCCCTCGTTGCTCCACCGACCTACTTCTTCCTCCTATATATATCGACGTACCCCCAAAACATCCAGGAGCACCACGAAAACCTAATTCCACTGCCACAACCTTCTATACCCGAGAGATCCCATCTTGGGGTCTTTTCCGGAGCTCCGCCGGAGGGGGCATTGATCACGAAGGGCCTCTACATCAACTCCATGGCCTCTCCGGTGATGTGTGAGTAGTTTACTTCAGACCTTCGGGTCCATAGTTATTAGCTAGATGGCTTCTTCTCTCTCTTTGGATCTCAATACAAAGTTCTCCTCGATCTTCTTGGATATCTATTCGATGTAATCTTCTTTTGTGGTGTGTTTGTCGAGATCCGATGAATTGTGGGTTTATGATCAAGTTTAACTATGAACAATATTTGAATCTCCTTTGAATTCTTTTATGTATGCTTGGTTTATCTTTGCAAGTATCTTCGAATTATTAGTTTGGTTTGGCCTACTAGATTGATCTTTCTTGTAATGGGAGAAGTGCTTAGCTTTGGGTTCAATCTTGCGGTGCTCGACCCTAGTGACAGAAAGGGAAACGACGCGTATTGTATTGTTGCCATCGAGGATAAAAAGATGGGGTTTATATCATATTGCATGAGTTTATCCCTCTACATCATGTCATCTTACTTAAAGCATTAGTCTGTTCTTATGAACTTAATACACTAGATGCATGCTGGATAGCGGTCGATGTGTGGAGTAATAGTAGTAGATGCAGAATCATTTTGGTCTACTTGTCACGGACGTGATGTCTATATACATGATCATACCTAGATATTCTCATAACTATGCTCAATTCTATCAATTGCTCGACAGTAATTCGTTTACCCACCGTAATACTTATGCTCTTGAGAGAAGCCACTAGTGAAACCTATGGCCCCCGGGTCTATCTTCCATCATATTAATCTTCCAACACTTAGCTATTTCTATTGCCGTTTATTTTACTTTGCATCTTTATTTCTCTTTATCATAAAAATACCAAAAATATTATGTTATCATATCTATCAGATGTCACTCTCGTAAGTGACCGTGAAGGGATTGACAACCCCTTTATCGCGTTGGTTGCGAGGTTCTTATTTGTTTGTGTAGGTGCGTGGGACTCGAGCGTGATCTCCTACTGGATTGATACCTTGGTTCTCAAAAACTGAGGGAAATACTTACGCTACTTTACTGCATCACCCTTTCCTCTTCAAGGGAAAACCAACGCAGTGCACAAGAGGTAGCAGTCTCCAACATATCTATAATTTTTTATTGTCCATGCTGTTATATTATCAATCTTGGATGTTTTATAATCATTTTATAGTCATTTTAGATCACTTTTGGTACTAACCTATTGACATAGTGCCAAGTGCCAGTTCATGTATTTTCCGTGTTTTTTACATCGCAGAAAATCAATATCAGACGGAGTCCAAATGCCATGAAACAGAGCGCAAGGGAAGAGCGCAAGCAGGTAGCCATGGAGGTGGAGGCCATCATGGGCATGGCAGAGTAGAGGTGAGAGAAGAGCTGAGTGTTGGGGAACGTAGTAATTTCAAAAAATTCCCTACGCACACGCAAGATCATGGTGATGCATAGCAACGAGAGGGGAGAGTGTTGTCTACGTACCCTCGTAGACCGGAAGCGGAAGCGTTATGAAAACGCGGTTGATGTAGTCGTACGTCTTCACGGCTCGATCGATCAAGCACCGAAACTACGGCGCCTCCGAGTTCTAGCACATGTTCAGCTCGATGACGATCCCCGGACTCCGATCCAGCAAAGTGTCGGGGAAGAGTTATGTCAGCACGACGGCGTGGTGACGATATTGATGTTCTACCGTCGCAGGGCTTCGCCTAAGCACCGCTACAATATTATCGAGGACTATGGTGGAAGGGGGCACCGCACACGGCTAAGAAAACGATCACGAGGATCAACTTGTGTGTCTAGAGATGCCCCCTTGCCCCCGTATATAAAGGAGCAAGGGGGGTGCGGCCGGCCCTAGGAGGAGGCGCGCAGGAGGAGTCCTACTCCTACCGGGAGTAGGACTCCCTCCCTTTCCCTAGTTGGATTAGGACTTGGGGGGAAGGAGGAGAGGGAAGAAAGGAAAGGGCCCCCCCCCTCCTTGTCCAATTCGGACTTGGGGGGGAGGGGCACGCGGCAGCCCCTAGGCCTCCTCTCCTCTTCCTCCACTGGGCCCATTAAGGCCCGTTAGGTTACCGGGGGGTTCCGGTAACCTCCCGGTACTCCGGTAAAATGCCGATTTCACCCAGAACACTTCAGATGTCCAAACATAGGCTTCCAATATATCAATCTTCATGTCTCGACCATTTAGAGACTCCTCGTCAAGTCCGTGATCATATCCGGGACTCCGAACAAACTTCGGTACATCAAAATATATAAACTCATAATGAAACTGTCATCGTAACGTTAAGCATGCGGACCCTACAGGTTCGAGAACAATGTAGACATGACCGAGACATATCTCCAGTCAATAACCAATAGCGGAACCTGGATGCTCATATTGGCTCCTACATATTCTACGAAGATCTTTATCGGTCAGATCGCATAACAACATACGTTGTTCCCTTTGTCATCGGTATGTTACTTGTCCAAGATTCGATTGTCGGTATCTTAATACCTAGTTCAATCTCGTTACCGGCAAGTCTCTTTACTCATTCCGTAATACATCATCTCACAACTAACTCATTAGTTGTAATGCTTGCAAGGCTTATGTGATGTGCATTACCGAGAGGGCCCAAAGATACCTCTCCGACAATCGGAGTGACAAATCCTAATCTCGAAATACGCCAACCCAACATGTACCTTTGGAGACACATGTAGAGCTCCTTTATAATCACCCAGTTACGTTGTGACGTTCGGTAGCACACAAAGTGTTCCTCCGGCAAACGGGAGTTGAATAATCTCATAGTCATAGGAACATGTATAAGTCATGAAGAAAGCAATAGCAACATACTAAACGATCGGGTGCTAAGCTAATGGAATGGGTCATGTCAATCACATCATTCTCCTAATGATGTGATCCCATTAATCAAATGACAACACATGTGTATGGTTAGGAAACATAACCATCTTTGATTAACGAGCTAGTCAAGTAGAGGCATACTAGTGACGTTTAGTTTGTCTATGTATTCACACAAGTATTATGTTTCCGGTTAATACAATTCTAGCATGAATAATAAACATTTATCATGATATAAGGAAATAAATAATAACTTTATTATTGCCTCTAGGGCATATTTCCTTCATTCTCCCACTTGCACTAGAGTCAATAATCTAGATTACACAGTAATGATTCTAACACCCATGGAGCTTTGGTGCTGATCATGTTTTGCTCGTGGAAGAGGCTTAGTCAACGGGTCTGCTACATTCAGATCTGTATGTATCTTGGAAATCTCTATGTCTCCCACCTGGACTAGATCCCGGATGGAATTGAAGCGTCTTTTGATGTGCTTGGTTCTCTTGTGAAATCTGGATTCCTTTGCCAAGGCAATTGCACCAGTATTGTCACAAAAGATTTTCATTGGACCCGATGCACTAGGTATGACACCTAGATCAGATATGAACTCTTTCATCCAAACTCCTTCGTTTGCTGCTTCCGAAGCAGCTATGTACTCCGCTTCACATGTAGATTCCACCATAACGCTTTGTTTAGAACTGCACCAACTGACAGCTCCACCGTTTAATGTAAACACGTATCCGGTTTGCGATTTAGAATCGTCCGGATCAGTGTCAAAGCTTGCATCAACGTAACCATTTACGATGAGCTCTTTGTCACCTCCATATACGAGAAACATATCCTTAGTCCTTTTCAGGTATTTCAGGATGTTCTTGACCGCTGTCCAGTGATCCACTCCTGGATTACTTTGGTACCTCCCTGCTAGACTTATAGCAAGACATACATCAGGTCTGGTACATAGCATTGCATACATGATAGAGCCTATGGCTGAAGCATAGGGAACATCTTTCATTTTCTCTCTATCTTCTGCAGTGGTCGGGCATTGAGTCTTACTCAATTTCACACCTTGTAACACAGGCAAGAATCCTTTCTTTGCTTGATCCATTTTGAACTTCTTCAAAAGTTTGTCAAGGTATGTGCTTTGTGAAAGTCCAATTAAGCGTCTTGATCTATCTCTATAGATCTTAATGCCCAATATGTAAGCAGCTTCACCGAGGTCTTTCATTGAAAAACTCTTATTCAAGTATCCCTTTATGCTATCCAGAAATTATAATTTCCGATTAGTAATATGTCATCTACATATAATATCAGAAATGCTAAATAGCTCCCACTCACTTTCTTGTAAATACAGGCTTCTCCAAAAGTCTGTACAAAACCAAATGCTTTGATCACACTATCAAAGTGTTTATTCCAACTCCGAGAGGCTTGCACCAGCCATAAATGGATCGCTGGAGCTTGCATACTTTGTTAGCTCCCTTTGGATCGACAAAACCTTCCGGCTGCATCATATACAACTCTTCTTCCAGAAATCCATTCAGGAATGCAGTTTTGACATCCATCTGCCAAATTTCATAATCATAAAATGCGGCAATTGCTAACATGATTCGGACAGACTTAAGCATCGCTATGGGTGAGAAGGTCTCATCATAGTCAATCCCTTGAACTTGTTGAAAACCTTTTGCGACAAGTCGAGCTTTGTAGATAGTAACATTATCGTCAGCATCAGTCTTCTTCTTGAAGATCCATTTATTCTCAATTGCTTGCCAATCTTTGGGCAAGTCAACCAAAGTCCACACTTTGTTCTCATACATGGATCCCATCTCAGATTTCATGGCTTCAAGCCATTTTGCGGAATCTGGGCTCACCATCGCTTCTCCATAGTTCGTAGTTTCATCATGATCTAGTAGCATGACTTCCAGAACAGGATTACCGTACCACTCCGGTGCGGATCTTACTCTGGTTGATCTACGAGGTTTAGTAGTATCTTGTTCTGAAGTTTCATGATCATCATCATTAGCTTCCTCACTAATTGGTGTAGGTGTCACAGAAACCGGTTTCTGTAATGTACTTCTTTCCAATAAGGGAGCAGGTACAGTTACCTCGTCAAGTTCTACTTTCCTCCCACTCACTTCTTTCGAGAGAAACTCCTTCTATAGAAAGTTTACGAATTTAGCAACAAAAGTCTTGCCTTCGGATCTGTGATAGAAGGTGTATCCAATAGTTTCCTTTGGATATCTTATGAAGACACATTTCTCCGATTTGGGTTCGAGCTTATCAGGTTGAAGCTTTTTCACATAAGCATCGCAGCCCCAAACTTTCAGAAACGACAACTTTGGTTTCTTGCCAAACCACAGTTCATAAGGCGTCGTCTCAACGGATTTTGATGGTGCCCTATTTAACGTGAATGCGGTTGTCTCTAAAGCATAACCCCAAAATGATAGCGGTAAATCAGTAAGAGATATCATAGATCGCACCATATCTAGTAAAGTACGATTATGACGTTCGGACACACCATTATGCTGTGGTGTTCCGGGTGGCGTGAGTTGCGAAACTATTCCGCATTGTTTCAAATGTACACCAAACTCGTAACTCAAATATTCTCCTCCACGCTCAGATCGTAGGAATTTTATTTTCTTGTTACGATGCTTTTCAACTTCACTCTGAAATTCTTTGAACTTTTCAAATGTTTCAGACTTATGTTTCATTAAGTACATATACCCATATCTGCTTAAGTCATCTGTGCAGGTGAGAAAATAACGATATCCGCCACGAGCCTCAACATTCACTGGACCACATACATCTGTATGTATGATTTCCAACAAATCTGTTGCTCTCTCCATAGTACCGGAGAACGGTGTTTTGGTCATCTTGCCCATAAGACACGGTTCGCAAGTACGAAGTGATTCATAATCAAGTGGTTCCAAAAGTCCATCAGTATGGAGTTTCTTCATGCGCTTTACACCGATATGACCTAAACGGCAGTGCCACAAGTAAGTTGCACTATCATTATCAACTCTGCATCTTTTGACTTCAACATTATGAATATGTGTGTCACTACTATCGAGATTTAATAAGAATAGACCACTCTTCAAGGGTGCATGACCATAAAAGATATTACTCATATAAATAGAACAACCATTATTCTCTAATTTAAATGAATAACCGTCTCGCATCAAAAAAGATCCAGATATAATGTTCATGCTCAACGCTAGCACCAAATAACAATTATTTAGGTCTAATACTAATCCCGAAGGTAGATGTAGAGGTAGTGTGCCGACTGCGATCACATCGACTTTGGAACCATTTCCCACGCGCATCGTCACCTCGTCCTTAGCCAATCTTCGCTTAATCCGTAGTCCCTGTTTCGAGTTGCAAATATTAGTAACAGAACCAGTATCAAATACCCAGGTGCTACTACGAGCATTAGTAAGGTACACATCAATAACATGTATATCATATATACCTTTGTTCACCTGGCCATCCTTCTTATCCGCCAAATACTTGGGGCAGTTCTGCTTCTAGTGACCAATCTGCTTGCAGTAGAAGCACTCAGTTTCAGGCTTAGGTCCAGATTTTGGTTTCTTCTCCTGAGCAGCAACTTGCTTGCTGTTCTTTTTGAAGTTCCCCTTCTTCTTCCCTTTGCCTTTTTTCTTGAAACTAGTGGTCTTGTTGACCATCAACACTTGATGCTCCTTCTTGATTTCTACCTCCGCAGCTTTCAGCATTGCGAAGAGCTCGGGAATTGTCTTATTCATCCCTTGCATATTATAGTTCATCATGAAGCTCTTGTAGCTAGGTGGAAGTGATTGGAGAATTCTGTCAATGACGCAATCAGCTGGAAGATTAACTCCCAATTGAATCAAGTGATTATTATACCCAGACATTTTGAGTATATGCTCACTGACAGAACTGTTCTCCTCCATCTTGCAGCTATAGAACTTATAGGAGACTTCATATCTCTCAATCCGGGCATTTGCTTGAAATATTAACTTCAACTCCTAGAACATCTCATATGCTCCATGACGTTCAAAACGTCGTTGAAGTCCCGATTCTAAGCCGTAAAGCATGGCACACTGAACTATCGAGTAGTCATCAGCTTTGCTCTGCCAGACATTCATAACATCTGGTGTTGCTCTAGCAGCAGGCCTGGCACCCAGCGGTGCTTCCAGGATGTAATTCTTCTGTGCAGCAATGAGGATAATCCTCAAGTTACGGACCCAGTCCGTGTAATTGCTACCATCATCTTTCAACTTTGCTTTCTCAAGGAACGCATTAAAATTCAACGAAACAACAGCACGGGCCATCTATCTACAATCAAACATAAACAAGCAAGATACTATCACGCACTAAGTTCATGATAAATTTAAGTTCAATTAATCATATTACTAAAGAACTCCCACTTAGATAGACATCCCTCTAATCCTCTAAGTGATCACGTGATCCAAATCAACTAAACCATGTCCAATCATCACGTGAGATGGAGTAGTTTCATTGGTGAACATCACTATGTTGATCACATCTACTATATGATTCACGCTCGACCTTTCGGTCTCCGTGTTCCGAGGCCATATCTGTATATGCTTGGCTCGTCAAGTATAACCCGAGTATTCCGCATGTGCAACTGTTTTGCACCCATTGTATTTGAACGTAGAGCCTATCACACCCGATCATCACGTGGTGTCTCAGCATAAAGAACTTTCGCAATGGTGCATACTCAGGGAGAACACTTCTTAATAATTAGTGGGAGATCATCTTAAAATGCTACCGTCAAACAAAGCAAGATAAGATGCATAAAAGATAAACATCACATGCAATCAATATAAGTGATATGATATGGCCATCATCATCTTATACTTGTGATCTCCATCTTCAAAGTACCGTCATGATCACCATCGTCACCGGCACGACACCTTGATCTCCATCGTAGCATCGTTGTCGTCTCGCCAATCTTATGCTTCCACGACTATCGCTACCGCTTAGTGATAAAGTGTAACGCCCCAAGACCGGAGTTTCAGATGCCTTCCAGGGTTTCCGGGTTTTTCGTCATGTGAGTTTGTTTGGTCCGTTGCATTTAATCTTTGCATCATGTGCACTGCATCATGTCATCATGCCATCATGTCTTTTCTTTTCTTACTCAACTAGATAAATCATATGGATCTTCGGTCCACTTAAATTGAGGGAATTCACATGGTGAGTTCTCTTTATAATATATCCTCCCGATATTAGTGGAGCTATTATAAAATAATCCATTCTTTAGATGTTGGGACCCCGATTCTAAGTCACACCAATCTAGCATGTAACACCTCATATCACTTTGCGGCCTCACGCACGGTATCCCCACGGGTGTCGCCTTACCATGGCCCGGGACCGTTTGCGTCTTTTGGCTCGCGTATATGATTGTGTCGCTAGCATCCATATGACGGAGAACCCGGGCCGACATGGCTAGTCGTGAACCCAAAGCGGCCCTAACCTATGGGAACAGGCATACATGATTCACATCGAGCGTGTCGGTCAGCAGCGTGTGAATCCGGGCTGTAGCACCGGGCTAACAGGACTCCGGGGAACCCGGGCTATAGCAGGCTAGGCAGGACTCCGGTCGTCGCCGCGTGACATTTCCCCGAAGGGACAGACATAGGAACGAAGTGAAACACATGCCGGCCAGTCAAGTGTCCTGAGCAGTAGTGCTGGGCTAGCAGGACTCCGGTGAACCGGGCTGTAGCGGACTACTATGGCTCAAGGAAGCACTAGACTACATTTCCCCATAAGAGAGACTGCCAAGGATAAACAACTAGATTGTCGGATCCCACACATAGCAATACACGTCACACGTACGCATAACATGCAAGTATGTGCTGTACAACATGGCATCACAACAAAACGCAAACTCATATATATAAAGGCTCAATAGAGCCACATAGCATAAATACAAACAGGGGTCACATGACCCATCATTCAGAGCATACAAGCAACGGAAGCATTACATGTCTGGGTACAGACAACTACAAAAGAAAAGAGCTGGAAAGCCTGACTATCTACAAGACCCTCCCAAGGGTACAAGATCGTAGCTGAGGTAACAAGCTACCCGTCGAAGTCCAAGCGGAACTACTAGTAAGACAGATGTCTCGTCTGCAAAACATAAATAAAGCAAACGTGAGTACAAAGGTACTCAGCAAGACTTACATCAGATCCTATCATATATGCATTAGTATCAAGAAGGTAATGTGGGGTTTAGTTGCAGCAAGCCAGCTTTGACTCAGTGGCTATCCTGTTCTACGACAACGAGAAACTTCTTTGAGATGAGGCAGCGCACGCGAGTCCACTAATCACCACATCAATACACCACTAAGGATTCATCCTCGTCTCCCTATGAGAAGGCCATCCATAGCACTCACACTTGTCTTGAGCATTTTAGAGTATCCACTTTAAGTTGTCTATGTACCACGTAAGCATCCAAGAAGTCCATAACTGAGGACACGGCTATTCGAATAGATCATGATAACCCTGCAGGGGTGTACTTCATCACACACGCTCTCGCCACTTACCGCCATGTACACGTCATGTATCTCGGCAACCTTCAAGCAGAAGCCTGGCGAGGGTGTCGGCCACGACCTGACTAACCACGCAAGACTCTAGTCCAGGTTTATCGCCTATTCGGGTTCCATCCGCAAGGAGATCCGGCCGAGGTTTCGCTCACGGCCCCAAACGATGTGTACAGGGTTCCCGAGCCCACCATTCGGGTGCCACTCGGTACACCGGGCCACGTGTGCCTAGTCTGTCCCAAGTCCACCCTGTCGGGTGCCACTCGGTAGAAAAATAGCACTACCTACAAACACCAGAAACTATTTGCAACTCCTGGACAGAGCTCAAGGCGGTTAATAAGTCGAGAGAGCTTGGAGCGCCCGGAGCCCAATGTGTGGTAGTAGCTAGTCATTGGGCAACTTACACAGAACTCGGGTCTTAAGGACAGTCCCAATGAGACAACCCACCATGTACTCCTACATGGCCTCTCACCGCTACCTTTACCAAATCGTGTTCACACGTTTAACTCTCAGCACCAGAACATATCATAACACTCCAATTCATTCCCGGTGAATCAGACCTAACACAACTCTAAGCAATAGCAGGCATGGCATGGTAGGAACACAACATGGCTCAATCAATTCCTACACATGCTAGTGGGTTTTAACTATTTACTGTGGCAATGACAGGTCATGCAGAGGAATGGGTTCAACTACCGCAGCATAAAGTAGCAGTTGAATCGTTGTTGTCCTAATGCAATAAATGAGAGCAGGGGCGAGAGAGTGGGATTGTATCGGAATGAACAAGGGGGTTGCTTGCCTGGTAGAACAACAAGGAAGGCACTGCTCCTCAGACAGGTACTCTGGAACGGTCTTCGGAGGAGGACCTATCGAGAAGGAACGGTGTCGGCAATCAAACACAAGCATATGCAACATTATGATGCATGAACATGGCATGAAGATGTGATGTTATTGGAGCTAATGCAACTAGCATTCATTTGGTTAAAGTCCATTTGAACTAAAGATTCAAATGTAACTCCAAAATAAGCTCTTAAATATGCCATAAGTGTGTTTTCACATATAAAGCGTGTATAGGTTGGTTTGTCATGCATGAAAATGGTACAGATGGATAGACTGAATTTTTCTGATAATTTTTCATATATAAATTATTTCAATCTGAGTTACGGTTGAATTTCTATGAATTTTTGAAGTTTTGAATATATTCTGGAATTTCCTGATTTATTTTAATACCAGAAAAGGATATAATGCGTCAGCCTAACGTCATCACTACATCAGCGGGTCAACGCGGCTGTCCAGGTCAAACCTGACACGCGGGGTCCACCCGTTAGTGTCATGGTTAACTAACAGAGGTTAATTAATTTAAGCTAATCCTAAAATAAAATTAATAGGGCCGGGCCCCACATGTCAGCGACCCATGGGAGGTCAAACCTCCTGGCCAGCAGGGTCAACACCCGCCGGCGGCTTGACGCCGGCGAGCCAGACACGGCGGAGGGGCTCGGGATCGCCACTCCGGCGACCATTCGGGTGGCGGAGCTCATCTACGCGATGCCCAGACTCGCGCGAATCCAGTGGGACACGCGGGAGGCTGCGGGGCGGCCGGAGCTCGCCGGAATTAGGCTCGGAGCGGCGGCCGGAGCTCGGGCGAGCTCGGGTTCGAGGCTACAAGGCACGGGGAGGCATGCGGATAGGTTCTATGGGCTCCTGGCGTCACCAGGAACACGACGACGTGTGCGGGTGCGGCTGGCTCGGCCCCTGGCCATGGTGGCGCCATGGCTGGCGGCGAGGAGCTCGCGGGTGCGGTGGTGCTAGCGCTAGAGGACACGAGGGACGACGGGGCAAGGGGGCAAGGGGGAACCGGGTCAACGGCTCACCGTGGTTCTTCTGGTGCTGCTGGCGAGGCAGGGGAGGCACGGGGTTCGGCGAATCGACGACGAAGTCGCCGGCGGCCGCAGGTTGAGGAAGAGCTTGAAGGCGACGCTGCAGGGCTTCCCGAGGCGCGTGACTTGACGGAGAGGTAGCCGGCGATGTGGCGGAGCTCCTGGGCGCAACGACAGGGCGAGGGGTGGCCGGTGGCCGCGGCAATGGCGAACGGCGGCGACAGCAGCGCTCGGCCATGAGCGAGAAGGCGAGGGAGAGGAGAGGAGAGGGCACGGGAGAGTGAGAGGGGAACGGGGCGGCGCGTGGTGTCGTTCAGGGAGTTCCAGGGCGACAAGGAGGGAACCAGGAGGTGGCGGGGCGACGTGGCCACGGCGAGCGTCGTGCCCGGCTTCTCCTCTGCCTACTGGCAAGAGGTAGAAGACGGGGCTGCCCTTGGTGGGCTGGGTCGCCAGGTGGGCTGGCCAGCTGGGCCACCAGGTAAGCGCCCAGGTAGATCTCTCTCCCTTTTCTGTTTTCTTTTCTAATTTTCTGACATTTGTTTTGATTTAGATAAAATACTAAACCATTTTATATGCTTCTGAAATTTATTGTAGGAACTAATTGGATTATTCCAAAACCCCACATTAAAAATCAGAATTATTGGAGTATATTTGAATATATAACAAATATAAATCCAATACAAATAATTATGCATTAATTCCAAATGGCCAAAATAAATATTAATGAGCTCCCAAAAATATTGGTTTGAATTTTACCTCTCACCAATATTTTCAGAGAGAGACATGAACATTTTCTTGGACCCTTTTGGAGCACTTTTTATTTGGGTTATTTTCAGAAATGATTCTGAGGGTTTCACAAATCCCCATTTCAAATTTAAAAGGAGTTTAAACATGATGCAAGCATGAAGGGCTAGCCTAGGTCATACCAGAACTAGGGATGTGACAACTCGCCCCCACTCGAAGAAATCTCGTCCCGAGATTCAGGAGTCGGCGGGAAGAAAGCGGGGTACTCAAGTCGAAGACGATCTTCACGCTCCCAAGTGGCTTCTCTCTCAGAATGATGAGACAACTGAACCTTGAGGAACTTGATGTTATGACGTCGGGTGACACGCTCTGCTTGATCAAGGATGCATACAGGGTACTCTCGATAGGTAAGGTTATCCTGGAGATCAAGCGTTTCGTGGTCCACTTCGCGGATGGGATCCGAGAAGCAACGCCTGAGTTGAGAGACGTGGAAGACATCATGAACTCGAGAAAGATGTGGTGGTAGTTCCAACTGGTAGGAAACTTCTCCTCGTTTAGCGAGAATGAGAAAGGGACCAATGTAACGAGGAGCCAACTTGCCCTTGATACCGAATCGATGGGTACCCTTTAGAGGAGTAACCCGAAGATAAGCCTTATCGCCAACTTCATAAGCCACTTCCTTATGACTACGGTCATACTGGCTCTTTTGACGAGATTGGGCTGTTTTCAAATTCTCACGAATGATGCGAACTTGCTCTTCTGCTTCCTGGATCATATCCGGTCCAAAGAATTGCCGTTCACCGGTTTCTGACCAGTTCAAAGGTGTTCGACATCTTCTTCCATACAGAACCTCAAAAGGAGCTTTCTTGAGGCTGGATTGATAGCTATTGTTATAAGCAAACTCGGCAAAAGGAAGACACTTCTCCCAATCCATACCGAATGAAATAACACAAGCTCTAAGCATGTCTTCAAGAATCTGGTTGACCCTTTCCACCTGACCACTTGATTGAGGGTGGAAAGCGGTACTGAAAGAAAGATGGGTGCCCATGGCAGTTTGGAAACTCTCCCAGAAATGAGAAGTGAAGAGACTACCACGGTCTGAATTGATCTCTAGTGGAACACCATGAAGTGACACTGTTCGAGAAATATATAAGTCAGCGAGCTGACTAGCAGTGATACTCTCTCGAACAGGTAGGAAGTGAGCCACTTTGGAAAGACGATCAATGACTACGAAGATAGCGTTATTCCCTTTCTTGGTCCTGGGAAAGCCGGTGATGAAGTCCATGCCAACTTTATCCCATTTCCACTTAGGAATAGCTAAAGATTGAAGGGTGCCAGCAGGTCTTTGATGCTCTACCTTAACGCGACGACAAACGTCACAGTTAGCAATAAACTGAGCAATTTCCCTCTTCATCCTAGTCCACCAGAACCTCTGGCGTAGGTCCTGATACATCTTAGTACTACCAGGATGAATCGTGAGAGGAGATTCATGCGCCTCCTTAAGGATTAATTGTCGAAGATGTTGATTCTTGGGAACCACCAAGTGACTCTCAAAGAAAACAACACCGCGACCATCTATAGAAAAACTACCACCAACTCCCTTGTTAATGTTTCTCTTGATCCGGGAAATTCCCGTATCCTGCTTCTGAGCAGAGATGAACTGTTCCACAAGAGTAGGTTTCGCCACCAAGGTAGAAAGGAATCCGTGAGGAGCAAGGTGGAGGTTAAGTTTGCATAATTCCTCATGGAGAAGTGGTTGGCCCTGCTGCAACATGAGATTGTTGCAATAGGACTTATGACTTAGCGCATCAGCCATAACATTCCCCTTGCCTGGGGTGTAGGTAATCCCTAAGTCGTAATCTGAGATCAACTCCAACCAACGTCTTTGCCTAAGGTTCAAATATTGTTGGGTGAAGATATACTTGAGACTCTGGTGATCGGTGTAAATCTCGCAACGTTTACCAAGAAGGTAATGTCGCCAAGTCTTAAGTGCATAGACTACGGCTGCAAGCTCTAGATCATGTGTAGGATAATTCTCCTCATGTGGATGCAACTGTCGAGATGCATAGGCAATCACATGGCGATCTTGCATAAGAATGCAACCTAGTCCCTGTCGTGAGGCATCGCAATAGATAACAAAGTCTTTAGTGAAGTCCGGTGGCACAAGTATGGGAGCAGAGGTAAGACGTCTTTTCAGTTCCTGAAAACTGTGTTCACACTGTGGGGACCACTCAAACTTTTTATCTTTCTTGAGAAGTTCCGTGAGAGGTTTGGCCACTTTGGAGAAGTTCTCAACGAAGCGGCGACAATAACTGGCTAGACCAAGGAAACTCCTAACTTGCTTAACTGATTCAGGCGGAGTCCAATCAAGAACGGCCTAAACTCTTTCGGGATTGACAGCAATGCCCTTACCAGAGATTACGTGGCCGAGATAGGTCACTTCTGGCAACCAAAATTCGCACTTAGAGAACTTGGCATAAAGGCGGTGCTTTCTGAGTTTTTCTAGCACAAGTCTAAGATGTTCGGCATGCTCTTCCTCGTTCTTCGAGTAAATAAGGATATCATCGAGGTAAACCACGACAAACTTGTCTAGGTACTCCATGAAGATCGAGTTCATCAAGCGAGAGAAAGTAGCTGGAGCGTTGGTTAGACCAAAGGACATGACGGTGTACTCGTACTGACCATAACGAGTGACAAAAGCCGTCTTAGGAATGTCCCCATTTCTGATCTTGATTTGGTGGTAGCCTAACCTCAAATCCATCTTGGAAAAGACTGAGGATCCAGCGAGCTGATCGTACAGGTCGTTGATCCTGGGGAGCGGATACTTGTTCTTTATCGTGACCAAATTAACGGGACGATAATCTACAACCATCCAGTCCGTACCATCCTTCTTCTTGAGGAAGAGAACGGGGCAAGCCCAGGGAGAAGAACTGGGACGGATGAAACCCTTTTGCAAGGATTCATCGAGTTGTTTCTTAAGCTCAGCTAGTTCTAAGGGTGCCATCTTGTAAGGTCTCCTAGAGAATGGAGCGGTTCCTGGGATAAGATCTATGACAAATTCTACATCTCTGTCAGGTGGAATACCTGGCAGTTCCTCTGGAAAGACATTTGGAAAGTCACGGACTACCGGGATATCTTCAAGGTCTGGAAGAGGGTTGGCATTAAGAGAATAGAGTTGACGCTTTGCAACTCTAGTGGAGACGGTGACTAACTTGCCAGATGGGTGTGTAAGCTGAACAGACCTTGTGTAAGAATCAATCTTGGCATGATGAGCTTTCATCCAGTCCATACCCAAGATGATGTTAATATCTGTAGACCTGAGGGCTATAAGTGATGCAAGGAATACAAGTCTGTCAACAAGGATTTCATTACCATGGCTTATTCTGGTAGTTTGCCATCTAGACCCTGGAGTTTGGATTTCAAGTGGAATTGGCATATCACAAAATGACATGTCATGCAAACGAGCATAGCCTTCAGAGATGAAGGAGTGAGATGCTCCGGTATCAAACAAAACCGAAGCTGGATGGCAATTGACAAGGAGGGTACCAAGAACGACATCCGGATCATCACGAGTGTCTTTAGCTAAGACGTGATGCACACATCCACGTTCAGTGGGAGCTGACTTGACACTACTCATCTTGCGTGATGGCTTAACACGGCCAACAGACTTCTCAGGCTGGGGTGGAGCATAGCTGGTTTGAGAGCAGTCACGTGCATAGTGTCCTGGCTCTCCGCATGTGAAGCAAGTCCCTGAGGTAGGGCGTGGACCCGCTTTGACAAGCAGTCTACCAATAGGCCTGGGTGGAGCATGTAACTGAACTGGGTGAGATGCCACATAAGAGGGCCTCGGTGAGTAACCGGGTGGAAGAGCGGAGTTCGGAACCCAAAACCGGCGCTTCTGCAAGGTAGAGCCGGAGGAAGAAACCAAATCACGGGTGTGCTTACGAGACTCCTCGTAAGTGAGCTGAGCTGTCTCCGCATTAATGGCCTTGTTCACAAGAGCCTGGAATGTATT
Source organism: Triticum monococcum (assembly GCA_034509565.1). Classification (NCBI taxonomy): domain Eukaryota; kingdom Viridiplantae; phylum Streptophyta; class Magnoliopsida; order Poales; family Poaceae; genus Triticum; species Triticum monococcum. The sequence continues at coordinate 532,996,029 of CM067844.1, forward strand.
GCAATGGTGCAGGTGGAGATCACGACGCAACTTGGGGTTGAGACCCTTCCGGAACCTAGCCTGCTTCTTGGTGTCTGTGGACACTTCTTCTGTAGCATAGCGGGCGAGGTTCTCAAATTCTCTACTGTAGGCATCAACAGCCATCTTACTCTGGGTGAAACTACAAAACTCTTCTCTCTTGCGATCAACGAGATCCTGAGGAATGTGATGCTCGCGGAAAGCCTCAGTGAAATCTCTCCAGGTGATTATCTGGCCAGCTGGAAGCATAGCCTCATAGTTCTGCCACCAATTACTAGCAGGACCTTCCAGGTGATAAGCAGCATAGGTGACCTTGTCACTTTCAGCTACGTTCGCAGAACGCATCTTGTGTGTGATACTATGGAGCCAGTCATCTGCATCGAGTGGTTCAATGGAATGATGGAAGGTGGGTGGTTTCAGACCGATGAAGTCATGGATGGACACAAACTCTTTGTGCTGGCGGGAGGTGTTCTCCTCAATACGTGCTAGCAAGCGGTTAGACTCTCGCTTGTTCTTCTCCATCTCTAACATGAACTCTGCCAATGAAGACTGGTCAGGAGGATCCTCATCCCTACCATCTCCGTGGTTCCGGATATGAACAGCAAAACTTCGGTTAACCGGCAACATCCTGAAGAGCCAACCAAGGAAACAAGGATGGATTCAGCATCACCATAAGGATGTAGATTATAGTACGAGAAAAATACTATCTCTTGAACTCCTAGGACAAATCTGGCAGCATAACGGCAGCAAACTGCTCAAAATGAGACATTCTGCAAAAGATGGGGTAGCACCATGCTCAACATCATTACTCAAGGTTCTGAGATATTACTAAACAGGCTACACCAGAGGTACTCGAACTGGGATATGACTCTGATCAACCAATCCTAAGAGACTACGGAGTAGTAACACGTGATCCTGATAGACAGAAGAGGAAGCCTAGTTCCTTAACCCCGTAGGAAAGATAGGATGACTCAGATCAGAAGGCATGAGGTATAAGGAGTAAAAGGAGCCTTACGTTTCCTTCCACAATCAATTCCCTTACATAGCTAAAGAATTTCTAGACACAACTTCGACCAGGTTGGCTTGGAAATCCTACAGGCAGTCAGGCTCTGATACCAAGGCTGTCGGGACCCCGATTCTAAGTCACACCAATCTAGCATGTAACACCTCATATCACTTTGCGGCCTCACGCATGGTATCCCCACGGGTGTCGCCTTACCATGGCCCGGGACCGTTTGCGTCTTTTGGCTCGCGTATATAATTGTGTCGCTAGCATCCATATGACGGAGAACCCGGGCCGACATGGCTAGTCGTGAACCCAAAGCGGCCCTAACCTATGGGAACAGGCATACATGATTCACATCGAGCGTCTCGGTCAGCAGCGTGTGAATCCGGGCTGTAGCACCGGGCTAACAGGACTCCGGGGAACCCGGGCTGTAGCAGGCTAGGCAGGACTCCGGTCGTCACCGCGTGACATTTCCCCGAAGGGACAGACATAGGAACGAAGTGAAACACATGCCGGCCAGTCAAGTGTCCTGAGCAGTAGTGCTGGGCTAGCAGGACTCCGGTGAACCGGGCTGTAGCGGACTACTATGGCTCAAGGAAGCACTAGACTACATTTCCCCATAAGAGAGACTGCCAAGGATAAACAACTAGATTGTCGGATCCCGCACATAGCAATACACGTCACACGTACGCATAACATGCAAGTATGTGTTGTACAAAATGGCATCACAACAAAACGCAAACTCATATATATAAAGGCTCAACAGAGCCACATAGCATAAATACAAACAGGGGTCACATGACCCATCATTCAGAGCATACAAGCAACGGAAGCATTACATGTCTGGGTACAGACAACTACAAAAGAAAAGAGCTAGAAAGCCTGACTATCTACAAGACCCTCCCAAGGGTACAAGATCGTAGCTGAGGTAACAAGCTACCCGTCGAAGTCCAAGCGGGACTACTAGTAAGACAGATGTCTCGTCTGCAAAATATAAATAAAGCAAACGTGAGTACAAAGGTACTCAGCAAGACTTACATCAGATCCTATCATATATGCATTAGTATCAAGAAGGTAATGTGGGGTTTAGTTGCAGCAAGCCAGCTTTGACTCAGTGGCTATCATGTTCTACGACAACGAGAAACTTCTTTGAGATGAGGCAGCGCACGCGAGTCCACTAATCACCACATCAATACACCACTAAGGATTCATCCTCGTCTCCCTACGAGAAGGCCATCCATAGCACTCACACTTGTCTTGAGCATTTTAGAGTATCCACTTTAAGTTGTCTATGTACCACGTAAGCATCCAAGAAGTCCATAACCGAGGACACGGCTATTCGAATAGATCATGATAACCCTGCAGGGGTGTACTTCATCACACACGCTCTCGCCACTTACCGCCATGTACACGTCATGTATCTCGGCAACCTTCAAGCAGAAGCCTGGCGAGGGTGCCGGCCACGACCTGACTAACCACGCAAGACTCTAGTCCAGGTTTATCGCCTATTCGGGTTCCATCCGCAAGGAGATCCGGCCGAGGTTTCGCTCACGGCCCCAAACGATGTGTACAGGGTTCCCGAGCCCACCATCCGGGTGCCACTCGGTACACCGGGCCACGTGTGCCTAGTCTGTCCCAAGTCCACCCTGTCGGGTGCCACTCGGTAGAAAAATAGCACTACCTACAAACACCAGAAACTATTTGCAACTCCTGGACAGAGCTCAAGGCGGTTAATAAGTCGAGAGAGCTTGGAGCGCCCGGAGCCCAATGTGTGGTAGTAGCTAGTCATTGGACAACTTACATAGAACTCGGGTCTTAAGGACGGTCCCAATGAGACAACCCACCATGTACTCCTACATGGCCTCTCACCGCTAACTTTACCAAATCGTGTTCACATGTTTAACTCTCAGCACCAGAACATATCATAACACTCCAATTCATTCCCGATGAATCAGACCTGACACAACTCTAAGCAATAGCAGGCATGGCATGGTAGGAACACAACATGGCTCAATCAATTCCTACACATGCTAGTGGGTTTTAACTATTTACTGTGGCAATGACAGGTCATGCAGAGGAATGGGTTCAACTACCGCAGCATAAAGTAGCAGTTGAATCGTTGTTGTCCTAATGCAATAAATGAGAGCAGGGGCGAGAGAGTGGGATTGTATCGGAATGAACAAGGGGGTTGCTTGCCTGGTAGAACGACAAGGAAGGCACTGCTCCTCAGACAGGTACTCTGCAACGGTCTCCGGAGCAGGACCTATCGAGAAGGAACGGTGTCGGCAATCAAAAACAAGCATATGCAACATTATGATGCATGAACATGGCATGAAGATGTGATGTTATTGGAGCTAATGCAACTAGCATTCATTTGGTTAAAGTCCATCTGAACTAAAGATTCAAATGTAACTCCAAAATAAGCTCTTAAATATGCCATAAGTGTGTTTTCACATATACAGCATGTATAGGTTGGTTTGTCATGCATGAAAATGGTATAGATGGATAGATTGAATTTTTCTAATAATTTTTCATATATAAATTATTTCAATCTGAGTTACGGTTGAATTTCTATGAATTTTTGAAGTTTTGAATATATTCTGGAATTTCCTGATTTATTTTAATACCAGAAAAGGATATAATGCGTCAGCCTGACATCATCACTACATCAGCGGGTCAACGCGGCTGTCTAGGTCAAACCTGACACGCGGGGTCCACCCGTCAGTGTCATGGTTAACTAACAGAGGTTAATTAATTTAAGCTAATCCTAAACTAAAAATTAATAGGGCCGGGCCCCACATGTCAGCGACCCATGGGACGTCAAACCTCCTGGTCAGCGGGGTCAACACCCGCCGGTGGCTTGACAACGGCGACCATTCGGGCGGCGGAGGGGCTCGGGATCGCCGCTCCGACGACCATTCGGGCGGCGGAGCTCATCTACGCGATGCCCAGACTCACGCGAATCCAGTGGGACACGCGGGAGGCTGCTGGCTGGCCGGAGCTCACTGGAATCAGGCTCGGGGCGGCGGCCGGAGCTCGGGTGAGCTCGGGTTCAAGGCTACAAGGCACGGGGAGGCATGCGGATAGGTTCCACGGGCTCCTGGCGTCACCAGGAACACGACGACGTGTGCGGGTGCGGCTGGCTCGGCCCCTAGCCATGGTGGCGCCATGGCCGGCGGCGAGGAGCTCGCGGGCGCGGTGGTGCTAGCGCTAGAGGACGCGAGGGACGACGGGGCAAGGGGGAACCGGGTCAACGGCTCACCGTGGTTCTTCTGGTGCTGCTGGCGAGGCAGGGGAGGCACTGGGTTCGGCGAATCGACGACGAAGTCGCCGGCGGCCGCAGGTTGAGGAAGAGCTTGAAGGCGACACTGCAGGGCTTCCCGAGGCGCGTGACTTGAAGGATAGGTAGCCGGCGATGTGGCGGGGCTCCTGGGTGCAACGGCAGGGCGAGGGGTGGCCGGTGGCCGCGGCAATGGCGAACGGCGGCGACAACAGCGCTCGGCCGTGAGCGAGAAGGCGAGGGAGAGGAGAGGAGAGGGCACGGGAGAGTGAGAGGGGAACGGGGTGGCGCGTGGCGTCGTTCAGGGAGTTCCAGGGCGACGAGGAGGGAAGCAGGAGGTGGAGGGGCGACGTGGCCACGACGAGCGTCGTGCCCGGCTTCTCCTCTGCCTACTGGCAAGAGGTAGAAGACGGGGCTGCCCCTGGTGGGCTGGGCCGCCAGGTGGGCTGGCCAGCTGGGCCACCAGGTAAGCGCCCAGGTAGATCTCTCTCCCTTTTCTGTTTTCTTTTCTAATTTTCTGACATTTGTTTTGATTTAGATAAAATACTAAACCATTTTATATGCTTCTGAAATTTATTGTAGGAACTAATTGGATTATTCCAAAACCCCACATTAAAAATCAGAATTATTGGAGTATATTTGAATATATAACAAATATAAATCCAATACAAATAATTATGCATTAATTCCAAATGGCCAAAATAAATATTCATGAGCTCCCAAAAATATTGGTTTGAATTTTACCTCTCACCAATATTTTCAGAGAGAGACATGAACATTTTCTTGGACCCTTTTGGAGCACTTTTTATTTGGGTTATTTTCAGAAATGATTCTGAGGGTTTCACAAATCCCCATTTCAAATTTAAAAGGAGTTTAAACATGATGCAAGCATGAAGGGCTAGCCTAGGTCATACCAGAACTAGGGATGTGACCTAGTTTCCGTCATATCGGTGTTATTTTCAGAAATGATTCTGAGGGTTCCACTCTTGCTGCCCTAGTTTCCGTCATATCGGTGTTATGTTCCCGTATTTTGCGTCCCTTACGCGGTTGGGCTATAATGGGAACCCCTTGACAGTTCGCCTTAAGTAAAGCTCTTCCAGCAATGCCCAAGATTGGTTTTACCATTCGCCTAGCCTTTTCTTTCCCTTGAGTCGGCCGGCTCAAGGGTCATCGTTATTTTACCCCCCCCCCCCGGGCCAGTGCTCCTCTGAGTGTTGGTCCGAGCTAGAGCCCTGTGCAGCGCCCCCTCGGCGAAACTCGAGGTTTGGTTTTAGTTGTACGGACTGCTCATCTGAGTGTGCCCTGAGAAAGAGATATGTGCAGCTCCTATCAGGATTTGTCGGCACATTCGGGTGGTGTTGCTGGTTTAGTTTTACCCTGTCGAAATGTCTTGTTGTACCGGGATACCGAGTCTGATCGAAACGTCTCGGGTGGAGGTCTATTCCTTCGTTGACCGTGAGAGCTTGTGATGGGCTAAGTTGGGACACCCCTACAGGGATTTGAACTTTCGAAAGCCGTGCCCGCGGTTATGGGCAGATGGGAATTTGTTAATGTCCGGTTGTAGAAAACCTGAAGTTGACCTTAATTAAAATGAATCTACCGCGTGTGTAACCGTGATGGTCTCTTTCCGGCGGAGTCCGGGAAGTGAACACGGTTGTTGGAGTTATGCTTGACGTAGGTAGTCCAGGATCACTTCTTGATCATACTTTTATCGACCGTGCTTTGCCTTCTCTTCTCGCTCTCTTTTGCGAATAGGTTAGCCACCATATATGCTAGTCGCTTGCTGCAGCTCCACCTCATACTTTTACCTTACCCATAAGCTTAAATAGTCTTGATCGCGAGGGTGCGAGATTGCTGAGTCCCCGTGGCTCACAGATACTTCCAAAACCAGCTTGCAGGTGCCGATGAGTCCGAGCAGATGACGCAACCAAGCTCAGGAGGAGCTCGATGAAGATCTTGTCCTTTGTGTTGCTTTGTTCTAGTTGATCAGTAGTGGAGCCCAGTTGGGGTCGATCGGGGACCTTTCTCGCATTTGGGGTTCTTCTTTTATTTTGGTTCCGTAGTCGGACCCTGAGTGTATTTGATTGATGTAATGTTTATTCATGTAATTGTGTGAAGTGGCGATTGTAAGCCAACTATGTATCTCTTTTTCCCCTATTGTATTACATGGGTTGTGTGAAGATTACCTCACTTGCGACATTGCTTTCAATGCGGTTATGCCTCTAAGTTGTGCTTCGACACGTGGGAGATATAGCCGCATCGAGGGTGTTACAAGTTGGTAATCAGAGCCTTCCCCGACCTTAGGAGCCCCATTGCTTGATCGTTTTTAGCAGCCGAGTTGTGTCTAGAAAAATGTTTTGAGTCATTTAGGAATTATATATCGGAGAGTTTAGGAATTCTTTTTACTTCCCAGTCTCCTCATCGCTCTGGTAAGGCATCCTGACGTAGAGTTTTGACTCTTCTCTTCTCAAATTTCACTAAAAAAATTTAGGATCACGCGGGTATCTTGGAATCGTTCCGATGGTTTTATGATGAGAACATTGTCTTGGTGCCTCCTGTCAGGGGTTTAGTGGAAGTGTCCCGGGGAGTTGAGCTCTGAGGTGTTGTCATCATAATTTTATCGTTGCAATTCTGGAATACTTGAGATATGTTCGCCGACATCGAAAATCTCTTTTATGCAGTTTGTTGGTGAGATAACCTCGACGCCACCTAGTACTGGGGCGGGAGTTTGGGAGTATCGCCATAACTTGTATAACGGATGCTTTTCGAAGGTTGAGGTAGATGGTTTCTGAAGGTTTCTTGGTTATGTGTTGAAGGATGGATACAGCTGGATGTAGGAATTGTTAGTTTGGGTGAGATATTATGCTTCCCCTGTATCCCCAACACCTGATTGCATAACCGGAAAGTTTCGGGAGTTTCATAGGTGGGAATTCAAGTAGCTCTTAGGATATCTTTTCCGACAAATGTATGATATGAAATTGGGGTTCGACGTCTAGTGGTTCGCCTATTCACGGTCGATTTTACAGTGGTGTCATTGTGTCTTAAAGAGTCCTTGGCTATGCCGACTCGGGGACGCTTCGTATGTCATGTGCACTGCCTTGTACATGATGGTGTTGTACGGTCGAGCCCGTGTAGGTCCCACCACGAAAACTTCGGACGAAATCTCTATCATATGTTTGTTCCGGCTTATTTTACAAGCCAATCCTTGTTTTGTTTTGAGATGTGGTATTCGAGTTGCTTCGAAGTCAAATGTTGATTCCATACCTTCCCCGAATGGTGTTCTCATAGCCCTATGAGAATACTAATCCTTCTTGATCATCAAGATTGTCTTGTCAATCCTTTTAACTGGTGTGCTTCTCTTCAAGTGGATCCGGTCATTTCAACATCCGCAAGATCAATTCTAAGTTCCTCAACGGTGTTCGTTTCTTCCATTCCAAATTATCTTTGTTTTTCCCACCCTCCCTCCCTTTGTTTTTCTTCAAGGAATCCGATGTCTTATTCAAGTATCTTTTTATTCATGTGAAGTCTCTCCATTCTTTTCCTTCATGTTCTTACCCGGTGATTCTCATGAAGATTCTAACGGAGCTTCAAATTCGTCACTCATTCTCTTCTCCGGTGGAACCAAGTCAAGCTTTCTGGATCATATACTTTTTTCCTCGTTTCAAATACCTTCTCATGTCGGTGCAATCATTAATCATTCACCTCTCGTTGTTCAATTGTTCAGGAGTGTTCAAGATATCTCGAGGCTGTTATCTCATTCAAGCCATCTAAATCTTACCCGTGCATTATCTCTTCCTAAGTAATCGTTCTACGGTGTTTCTTTTGAGTGGGCCCTAACCCACAGGTCTTTTCCCAGGATCTTACCTGACTTTTCTAATTTTCCCGGAGATATTATCAAATTCTTTTTGAAGTTTGATGTAAGAATGATTTATCATCAGTCATATGTCTTTCTCTAAGATCTCTCAATTTTTTTTTCATCGTTGGTTCAACTTTTCCATTCTTCATTCCGGTGTGCCTCAATAATTCATGGTGGTGTTTCTCGTCGTCATTCTCAGATTGGAAGACCGAAGAAGATTTTTCTCTCAATCTTGCTCCATTATCTTCAAGATTCGTGATTCTAGCTTGTTGCCATCCTCTCATAATTATTTGTGATTGTGAGATATTCCTTTCACCCATCCGGAGCAATTCAAGAGTCTTCTCAGTTTGTTATCCGGAGTCCGTCAATTCAGGTTTATTCATTCTCAGCTGTCAGTTATCAGTCTCCTATTTTACCGATGCTTCATTCAAGTGATCTTTTTATCGGCTCGTGATCTCTTCGTTCTCATGTATCTAAATTCTCTCTAGCATCTCCGTTCATTTGCTAATTCTTCCCGATGTTTCCTTTATCTTATCCTCGTTCATTTTCAATTCTTACGGTGGTTCGTTCAAGATTTCTTCTTCTTTCTTATCATATCAAGGTATTCGTTGTTTCAACCCTTCCAGTGGTTCATTCAATACCTTCCCAAGTCTGATATTATATCTCTCTTAATCTTTTCTACGAGAATAAGTAATATGTCAAATCCGTTGATTGTCATCAATTTAAATTGGTGATGGATAAGCATAATGTAATTCTTATTCTTGTTTCATCCTAATGATTAATTCTTATTCCGGAGGCTCGTCAAATTCTCGGTTTCAATTGTTGTCATCTTCTCTTTTCCCCGGAGTTCCAACCTCTTTCAATTATATTATCACGGAGATCTCTATCTAAATCATTGCGAGGCTTCAATCTTATTCTTTTCATCATTCAATTATTTTGGATCATTCTTTTATTATCGGAGTTCTTCATGAAGGTTCTACATGATGGTTCATTAAGAATTTAATTCCTTATAGAAGTTTCCATTGAGATTCTTTTCACAGGAGATCAACCATTCTTCATCTTGCAATCCGGAGTGAAATTCTTTCACGCATATCTTTTGAGGTGGTGTTATGTCAGTCTTGACAATGTGAGTTCGTGTTTCATGATTCGCTAGTGTCAGGAATGAGATATTTTAAATCCACCAATCTCGTCATTGGGGTTACCTTGGGTTATATTTCACCTAAAGCCTTCCCTAAGGATTGTCGCTATCTATGGTGCTTATAAAGGACCCAAGTTCTTCTTAATCCTTCCGGTGACATAAGTTTCTCGTCTCCTTGTTCATATCTATCCAATTCTTTCCCGTGAGTGGCAGGTTGTCACCTCATAATTTGAGATGTTCTCCATAAGCCCACTACAACCTTGTTCTTTTCGTTGTTGGTTTTCCAACAACTCCGCTCGACCCGTTTCCTAAGGATGCCTTCTCAAGCTCTTTTGGCAGAAGTTGGCATTTTCTTCTCATTTTCTCTTTTTTTTCAATTACCTATCTTCTATTCTTTTGTTCCGGAGGCATTATGTCGTTGTTCTCTTCAACCCATCTTTTTGTTTTGTCAAGATCATGTTAAATCCCTTCCATTTCCAACCGGAGTATTGTGTTCCTTTTCTCAAGTTCTTTCATTTAATCAAGTTTTTCATCTCTTTTCAACCGGAGTGCTATCCGAGATATTTCTTACCCCTTGTTCCATTCATTCAACAGCTACGGAGTCAGTGTTTTGTGTTTTCATCAAGTTTCTTCTCATCTTATCAAGTTCTTATTCAATTCCTTTTCTTTTCAACCGGAGTGCTGCCCGAATTTTGGTTTTTCCTTGATCCCCTTCCTTAACCGGAGTGTTTTTCTATATATATCTTCCCTTCAACCTCAAGGTTTCGCAATGCTCTTTGTCCCTCGTTTCTAACGGAGTGTTTTCGACCTAGTTCACCTTCGTGGTATTCTTTTCTCGAATTTGTTCAACCTCGCAAGGTTCTTTGGTTTCACTCGTTTGTCAAAGGAGCAACTTAGTTTTACCTCCTCTCTTTCTTTTCCGTTGTCCCTCCGGTGCCATTCTAGATCTCGGGACGAGATCCTCTCGTAGTGGTGGAGTATTGTAACGCCCCAAGACCGGAGTTTCAGATGCCTTCCAGGGTTTCCGGGTTTTTCGTCATGTGAGTTTGTTTGGTACGTTGCATTTAATCTTTGCATCATGTGCACTGCATCATGTCATCATGCCATCATGTCTTTTCTTTTCTTACTCAACTAGATAAATCGTATGGATCTTCGGTCCATTTAAATTGAGGGAATTCACATGGTGAGTTCTCTTTATAATATATCCTCCCGATATTAGTGGAGCTATTATAAAATAATCTATTCTTTGGAATCACCATAACACACTTGCAAAATCCCAATGCCTTTTATTATTTCAATTCTTGGCCTCTAACTTTGCCATATATCCTTTCGTCATTTTCCGGAGCCCCACCTAAATTCTCAACATTTTTGGAAACTCCTAGAACCTAGTCCTAGTTCAAACCCATTTGAATTAAATTCAAATGAGTTTGAATTTACATCTTCCAATCTTGGATTTTTTCTATTTTCTCGGAACAAGCGTATTTTTGTGAGTTCGGGGAAATTATCCCCTTGTCCAAAATCTTTTCCTAAACCTCTCTTTCTTTTCCTCTTTTTTTGGTCTTTTCTGCTAAAGTAATATGAGAGAGAGAGAGTGGAGAGCCCAGCAGCCTCCCTCTCCTCTGGGCCGGCCAGCTAGGCCACCCTGCTCCCCTCAGCCCACCAAGACCCAGCAGTAGTAGCTGCCAGTTCGGCCCAGGGCCCGGCAGCCTCCTTCCCTAGCGCCTATCTAACCCTAGCCCCGATCCCCTTCTCTCGATCCCTTGCCTCTCCCTCGACTCCCTCCTGCGCCGCCGCACGCATCGAGCCAGGAGGATTTGCTTGATCCCCCTCCTCTTTCTTCGATCTCCCAGCGCCGCCAACCTCCTCTTCCCGATCCCTTTCCTCCTCTCGCTCGACCCCACATGCAGGAGACCCCATGTTGGCCTCTCCTCCCCTGCGACCAGCACCATGCCTCAGTTGTTGATGCCCTTGCCCGGATCCTCGTCACCTCCCCGCCATGGCGCTCGCGCCGGCGACCTCGCAGTCGTTGCCTCGCACCATCTTCGTATTCCCAGAGTCCCAGAGCCCGTTCCCCACCTCTGCCTTCATCACCGTTAGCCGGTGCAGCAGCTCCGCCCCGGCCTCCGCAGCCAAGCGCCTCTGCCTCTCCTCTGCTCCCGGCCAACAGCACCGAGCCCCTCCGCGTTGTGGTGTCCTCGTTGTCCTCAAACAGCAGCAACTCCAGCCTCCACTCGGTCCTCCTCGAGTTCCTCGGCTCCCTCCACCGGAGCCGGCCAACTCCGACTGCCTCCTTTGCCTCGCACCCAGGGACGAGCGCGTGTGGTCGTTGACCATGCTCGGGTCTGCCTCTACCCGTCCAGCCCGCGTGACCGACCTGCCCTGCCTCGACGTACGACTACACGATGACGCACCAAGTTCCGTTTCAAATGTTCAATTACATTCAATGAGGATTCCATCAAGTACCCCGGCGCTCATCACCATGCATGGCTACAACATCAAGGGAACCACTACCCTCGACTCAGGGACGCCAAGTACCTCTACGACCCGTGTATGACTACGTGATTTCACCAAGTACCCCTCGGATGCGCCAAGTTCGACTACATGGACCACCAAGTTTCTCTACCGATGACTCGAACGACTATGAAACGCCAAACGTGTACCACTACCGTCGACCCTCGAAGACCCCGTGCACGCCTTGTGGATTCGCCGAGTACATCTACCGCCTTCTTCGGAATCACCAAGAACGCCAAGTACCCCTACGAACCGTGTACGACTACCGGCGCCGAAGTCCGCGAGTAACACTACGGTTGCGATGTACATCTACACCAAGACTGGACTGACAAGTACCGCGAGAACATTTGTACCTCTACCATCGCCGTGGATCCGACAAGTACCCCTACAACAAGTGTACCTCTACCTCGTCTTCGGAATCGCTAAGAACGTCAAGTACCCCTTCGAGATGACGAGATCGGCAAGTTCGAATGACCCCAAGTACCTCTTCGAAACGACCGAGTACCGTTACCATCGGACGCTTGAACGACTACTTCCTCTACTTCCCACGACGACCCGTGAACAACTACTTCCCCTTCGACAAGTGTACCCCTACCACCGAACTCGATCCACTCCGATAACGAACGCTTCAAAGGTATAACCCCGAGACGACCGCTCGTCAACGAATGCATGTGTGATGTATGAGATGCTCGTGCTTGCACCGTGCTCGATTTGTCGGTGCATGTTGCCCTCTTTTACCTTGTCACCGTCATGTGGGAACCCGGTTACCGAGAGCACCCCACCTCCTATTGCATGTCACGCTCCCGTCGCACCTTCTTTGCACCAGGATCTCAATCGAGTTACCGGAACCGGAACGTTGCCGTGGCACCGTTTCGTTATCATTGTTGTGGCTCCCCTTTTCATTTCCGCCACGTTGACAAATGCTTCTTAATATGCCCTTGTCAACATTTTCATAAAATTTCTTAAAACTTGCATATGTCATTCGCATCATAATAACAACATTTAAAATGATTATATTTGTTGTTTCCATCAATTTGCTAAATGCATATGGGGATTTACCGGAATTGTTGTTCGTTGTTTCCGGCCTCATTTAACCTTGACTAGATAGGTAGTTTACATTTGCTTCACCCTCTTGCCTGGTTTAACAACATTTAATATTGTTGGGTACATAAACGAGATCGAACTAAAAACTTGTCGTGGTGTTTGTTTGTGCACTTAATTTGTAGGATTGTTTGTGCACTTTGTCATGCCATGCTTCATTAAACCGGACATGCATCATACTCGATTGTGCATCATGTCATGATTATGTGGTGGTTGTTTATTATGTTGTGTGTTTCTTTTCTGGTGATTGCTTCTTCGGGTTGGTTCCGATAACGTCGAGTTTGTGAGGACCCGTTCGTCTATGTCCGTTTGTCTTCTTCATGGACTCGTTCTTCTTCCTTGCGGGATTTCAGGCAAGATGATCATACCCTCGAAATCACTACTATCTTTGCTATGCTAGTTTGCTCGCTCTTTTGCTATGCCATTGCTACGATGCCTACCACTTGCTTGTCAGCCTCCCAAATTGCCATGCTCAGCCCCTAACCCACCATTGTCCTAGCAAACCGTTGTTTGGCTATGTTACCGCTTTGCTCAACCCCTCTTATAGCGTTGTTAGTTGCAGGTGGAGATTGAAGTTTGTTCCTTGTTGGAACATGGAGATGCTGTTCCTTGTTGGAACATGTTTACTTGTTGGGATATCACTATATATCTTATTTAATTAATGCATCTATATACTTGGTAAAGGGTGGGAGGCTCGGCCTTATGCCAGGTGTTTTGTTCCACTCTTGCCGCCCTAGTTTCCGTCATATCGGTGTTATGTTCCCGGATTTTGCGTCCCTTATGCGGTTGGGCTATAATGGGAACCCCTTGACAGTTCGCCTTAAGTAAAGCTCTTCCAGCAATGCCCAACATTGGTTTTACCATTCGCCACCTAGCCTTTTCTTTCCCTTGAGTCGGCCGGCTCAAGGGTCATCATTATTTTACCCCCCCCCCCCGGGCCAGTGCTCCTCTGAGTGTTGGTCCGAACTAGAGCCCTGTGCAGCACCCCCTCGAGGAAACTCGAGGTTTGGTTTTAGTTGTACGGACTGCTCATCTAAGCGTGCCCTGAGAAAGAGATATGTGCAGCTCCTATCGGGATTTGTCGGCACATTCGGGCGGTGTTGCTGGTTTAGTTTTACCCTGTCGAAATGTCTTGTTGTACCGGGATACCGAGTCTGATCGAAACGTCTCGGGTGGAGGTCTATTCCTTCGTTGACCGTGAGAGCTTGTGATGGGCTAAGTTGGGACACCCCTACAGGGATTTGAACTTTCGAAAGTCGTGCCCGCGGTTATGGGCAGATGGGAATTTGTTAATGTCCGGTTGTAGAAAACCTGAAGTTGACCTTAATTAAAATGAATCTACCGCGTGTGTAACCGTGATGGTCTCTTTCCGGCGGAGTCCGAGAAGTGAACACGGTTGTTGGAGTTATGCTTGACGTAGGTAGTCCAGGATCACTTCTTGATCATACTTTTATCGACCGTGCTTTGCCTTCTCTTCTCGCTCTCTTTTGCGAATAGGTTAGCCACCATATATGCTAGTCGCTTGCTGCAGCTCCACCTCATACTTTTACCTTACCCATAAGCTTAAATAGTATTGATCGCGAGGGTGCGAGATTGCTGAGTCCCCGTGGCTCACAGATACTTCCAAAACCAGCTTGCAGGTGCCGATGAGTCCGAGCAGATGACGCAACCAAGCTTAGGAGGAGCTCGATGAAGATCTTGTCCTTTGTGTTGCTTTGTTCTAATTGATCAGTAGTGGAGCCCAGTTGGGGTCGATCGGGGACCTTTGTCGCATTTGGGGTTCTTCTTTTATTTTGGTTCCGTAGTCGGACCCTGAGTGTATTTGATTGATGTAATGTTTATTCATGTAATTGTGTGAAGTGGCGATTGTAAGCCAACTATGTATCTCTTTTTCCCCTATTGTATTACATGGGTTGTGTGAAGATTACCTCACTTACGACATTGCTTTCAATGTGGTTATGCCTCTAAGTCGTGCTTCGACACGTGGGAGATATAGCCGCATCGAGGGCGTTACATAAAGTAAAGCATTATAGCGCGATTGCATTGCATACAATAAAGCGACAACCATATGGCTCCTGCCAGTTGCCGATAACTCGGTTACAAAACATGATCATCTCATACAATAAAATTTAGCATCATGTCTTGACCATATCACATCACAACATGCCCTGCAAAAACAAGTTAGACGTCCTCTACCTTGTTGTTGCAAGTTTTACGTGGCTGCTATGGGCTTAAGCAAGAACCAATCTTACCTATGCATCAAACCACAATGATAGTTTGTCAAGTTGGTGCTATTTTAACCTTCGCAAGGACCGGGCGTAGCCACACTCGGTTCAACTAAATTTGGAGAAACTGACACCCGCCAGCCACCTGTGTACAAAGCACGTCGGTAGATCCAGTCTCGCGTAAGCGTACGTGTAATGTCGGTCCGGGCCGCTTCATCCAACAATACCGCCGAACCAAAGTATGACATGCTGGTAAGCAGTATGACTTATATCGCCCACAACTCACTTGTGTTCCACTCATGCAAATAACATCAACACATAAAACTTAGGCTCTGATACCACTGTTGGGGAATGTAGTAATTTCAAAAAAAAATCCTACGCACACGCAAGATCATGGTGATGCATAGCAACGAGAGGGGAGAGTATTGTCTACGTACCCTCGTAGACCAGAAGCGGAAGCGTTATGACAACGCGGTTGATGTAGTCGTACGTCTTCACGGCCCGACCGATCAAGCACCGAAACTACGGCACCTCCGAGTTCTAGCACACGTTCAGCTCGATGACGATCCCCGGACTCCGATCCAGCAAAGTGTCGGGAAAGAGTTCCGTCAGCACGACGACATGGTGACGATCTTGCTGTTCTGCCGTCGCAGGGCTTCGCCTAAGCACCGCTACAATATTATAGAGGACTATGGTGGAAGGGGGCACCGCACACGGCTAAGAAAACGATCACGAGGATCAACTTGTGTGTCTAGAGGTGCCCCCTTGCCCCCGCATATAAAGGAGCAAGGGGGGTGCGGCCGGCCCTAGGAGGAGGCGCGCAGGAGGAGTCCTACTCCTACCGGGAGTAGGACTCCCTCCCTTTCCCTAGTTGGATTAGGACTTGGGGGAAGGAGGAGAGGGAAGAAAGGAAAGGGGGGCGCCGCCCCCTCCTTGTCCAATTCGGACTTGGGAGGAGGGGCGCGCGGCAGCCCCTAGGCCTCCTCTCCTCTTCCTCCACTAGGCCCATTAAGGCCCATTAGGTTACCGGGGGGTTCCGGTAACCTCCCGGTACTCCGGTAAAATGCCGATTTCACCCGGAACACTTCTGATGTCCAAACATAGGCTTCCAATATATCAATCTTCATGTCTCGACCATTTCGAGACTCCTCGTCATGTCCGTGATCATATCCAGGACTCCGAACAAACTTCGGTACATCAAAATATATAAACTCATAATGAAACTGTCATCGTAACGTTAAGCGTGCGGACCCTACGGGTTCGACAACAATGTAGACATGACCGAGACATATCTCCGGTCAATAACCAATAGCGGAACCTGGATGCTCATATTGGCTCCTACATATTCTACGAAGATCTTTATCGGTCAGACCGCATAACAACATACGTTGTTCCCTTTGTCATCGGTATGTTACTTGTCCAAGATTCGATCGTCGGTATCTTAATACCTAGTTCAACCTCGTTACCGGCAAGTCTCTTTACTCGTTCCGTAATACATCATCTCACAACTAACTCATTAGTTGTAATGCTTGCAAGACTTATGTGATGTGCATTACCGAGAGGGCCCAAAGATACCTCTCCGACAATCGGAGTGACAAATCCTAATCTCGAAATACGCCAACCCAACATGTACCTTTGGAGACACCTGTAGAGCTCCTTTATAATCACCCAGTTACGTTGTGACGTTTGGTAGCACACAAAGTGTTCCTCCGGCAAACGGAAGTTGCATAATCTCATAGTCATAGGAACATGTATAAGTCATGAAGAAAGCAATAGCAACATACTAAACGATCGGGTGCTAAGCTAATGGAATGGGTAATGTCAATCACATCATTCTCCTAATGATGTGATCCCATTAATCAAATGACAACACATGTCTATGGTTAACGAGCTAGTCAAGTAGAGGCATACTAGTGACGTTTAGTTTGTCTATGTATTCACACAAGTATTATGTTTCCGGTTAATACAATTCTAGCATGAATAATAAACATTTATCATGATATAAGGAAATAAATAATAACTTTATTATTGCCTCTAGGGCATATTTCCTTCACTGAGCTGTCTGGATGAGAGAGAGAGAGAGGGGGGAGGGTTAATCTCCTTCTTCTGTTTATTAATGGTCTAGGTTGGGAGCTACCGAGGTCGCTACTGCCGCTCTTTGTCTTGGGGCGCGCGAGGGGGGGTCAACGGAAATGCATGGGAGGTGTTTATCGTAATGCCCAATAGAGGGACGCGAGAGAAGGAA
Organism: Triticum monococcum; assembly: GCA_034509565.1. Lineage (NCBI taxonomy): Eukaryota > Viridiplantae > Streptophyta > Magnoliopsida > Poales > Poaceae > Triticum > Triticum monococcum. Next base: position 533,013,409 of record CM067844.1, read on the forward strand.
GAAGTGAGGGTCAATGTGCCTGCATGGCATTTTTGTCAGCTCAACCCTGACGAGTGGGTCCGACCTATCATAATCACGCTTAACTTTAACTGAACTAGTCGATTTTTTCTTTTTGCAAGCCATTTTTGTGGTAGGTATCAATGAAGAATTAAAAAGTGGTAGATTTTTGGAACTCTAACCTATATACTCGTAGTTTTATGTTTTTTGTGGGGGTAGTTTTATGCTATTTAACTAGTATTCATACTATGGAACAAATATATACAGAGTAAAAAAAGAGATTAGTCCCCCGCAAAAAATAGATCAATCATGCCAGCAGAGGCAAATTGGTTGCTCATGTTCTTTGCTGCAAAGATTTCTTTTCATGAACCTGGCACTATATCTAGTACCCCTTCGTCCCGGATGGAAGGAGTAGTACACACACTAGCTTCACATCATAGTGTGGATAAGAGAGAGAGAGAGAGAGAGTTAATCTCCTTCCTCTGATTATTAACTGTCCAGGTCGGGAGCTGCCGAGGTCGCCGCCACTGCTCTTCGGCTTGGGTCGCATGGGGTCAATGGAGATGCATGGGAGGTGCTTATCGTAATGCCCAATAGAGGAAGGTGAGAGAGAAGGAAGAGGAGAGGGTCAATGTGCCCGCGTGGCGTCTTTTTGTCGAGTCAGCTTTCACGAGTGGGTGCGACCTATCATAATCTATGCATAATAATAAAAGGGTTATTGCTTCTCGCGGTACGTCACCGAAATTTCCTCAAAGTGATAAAAACGGTTCGCACAAGGGAATTCCCGCCTGCCCTGGCCCATGCGGTAGATACCTTCTATACCGCGCTCTGCACGTTGGAAGAAGACACAAGGCACCTGTTTGGGCCAGCCCATGTTCGGGCGGCTGGTTTTTTAAATTTTATTTTTTATTTTTCATTTTCATTTTTTGTCTTATTTTTTGTACTTAAAATATTTTGAGACTTCAAAAAAGTTCCGAATATTAAAAAATGAGAATCTTGAAATATAACATTTAGTAATTGATAAATGTTTATGGATTCGGAAAATGTTCACGATTTTTTTAAACAAATCATATATTCAAAAAATGATCGCAATTTTGAAAACAAAATGTTTGGGAGATAAAAAATATTCATGATTTTTCTAAATATTTACTATTTTCTTTACTAAAATTGACCAAAATTTCGTCAATTCAAAAAAGTTCTTGAATTGAAAAATATCCTAAAAATTCAAAAATTGTTCATGACTTACAAAATAGTTTATTGTTTCATAAAATGTTCACTAATTCAAAAAATGATCATGCATTTCAAAAAAGTTCATTAAATCAAAAAAATGTTCATGAATTTCCAAAATTGTTACACCAAATAATTTCCAAAAAAATGTTGGTCGATTCTAGAAATGTTCACCTATTCAAGAAAAATATTTTAGAAAATGTTCACAATTTTCAAAAAATATTTGCAAATAGTATAAAATGTTTGTGAATTCAAAATATGTTCATGAATTTAGAAAATGTTGGAAAATATGTAAAAGTGTTCACGAATTTGGAAAATGTTAGATATGTTCACGAGTTTTAAGAAATGTTCAAGATTTTCAAAAATTGTTCACGATTTCACGAAAAAGAGAGTGAAAATGTATCTTGGAAATGCAACAAATGACACGCTTTGCAAGTTTTTCAAAAATTGTTCACGATTTCATGGCCGTTGGAGATTCTAGTTTTTTTTCTCCCATTACAATGCACGGCCGTTTTGCAAGTCATGCTTAAATTTAACTGAACCGGTTAAAATTTTATTTTTGCAATTAAAAGCCATTTTGTGGTAGGTATCAATGAAGAATTAAAAAGTGGTAGATTTTTAGAACTCTAACTTATAAACAGATAGTTTTATGCTATTTACTCTAGTATTCATTTTTTTATAAAATATTTACTCTAGTATTCATACTATGGAACAAATATATACAAAGCCCGATAGCTATGTTACTTCAATTGATCATTCATGCTCCACCCGCAAAAAAAAGATCAATCATGCAAGCAGAGGCAAATGGGAGCGGCTACAGGTCAGTTGACTGACCCAAAATAGATGTCAGTCGAATGGCACACATAGCTTTGTTCTGCACAAAAGAGGCAACTGCTCCACGTACGCTTCTACTTGCCTGCCTTCGGTAAAAGCCTACCGCAAAATCACGCCCACAAATGCATACTACATGCAAGGGTACCCACAATACAAAATGCAGAAGCACCCGACGCAGCAGCTGCAACATGAAAAGCAAGCAATTCTCCGGTAAAAACCAGGTAATGATAAAATTTGCACGCAATTTACACCAAAATTATGCTATGTTATAATATGCAAAAATGAAGGTATTACCTTTAAAGAAAGAAAATGAAATAAAATAAAATTAAAATGAAAACAAAATAATGAATTTTTCTAGAAAAGAATAAAACCCTTTAAGAAGAAAGATAATAAAAATCAAAAAGAAAATAATGAAATTTTCTAGGGAAGATTGAAACCCTTTGAGAAGAAAGAAAGTAAAAACAAAAACAAAATAACGAAGTTTTCTAGGGAAAAATGAAACCCTTTAAGAAGAAAGGAAATAAAAAACTAAAACAAATACAAAATAATGAAGTTTTCTATGGAAGAATGAAACCCTTTAAGAAAACAAAGTACAAAAACTAAAACTAAAACAAAATAATGATGTTTTCTATGTAAGAATAAAACCCTTTAAGAAGAAAAAAATATAAAAACAAAAACCAAAACAAACTAATGAGATTTGGGGAAAATGAAACCCTTTAAGAAGAAATAAAATTAAAAAATAACTTGCACACAAGTATGCCCTGAAATTGCACTTTTCGAATATGCCAAAGCTTGTACAGTGCAATTTCTGCTTATATTATAATTTACACACATGGTGTATCATACTTGCATGTATACATACTTACAAACACAAAAATAAAAATATTTTTTTCTAAGAAGAAATTAATTATAGTGGCATTGGTACCACCCTTTAAGAAGGAAGGAATTCAAAAAAAATGATACAATTTGCACACAATTTACATATAAATTGCACTTTTTTAGTTATGTAAGAATAAACATATTATAATGAATTTTACATAAAAACAAAAAAAAATTAAAGAAGGAACGAATAAGTGGCATTTGTATCGTCCTTAAAAATAGGAAATGAATTAAAAACTAAACATAATAAAACAAATAAAGTTTTCTAAGAAAGAATAAATTAGCGACATTGGTATTACTCTTAAGAAGAAAGAAAATAAAGAAAAAACTTGCACACAACTTTGCACTGAAATTGCACTTTTTATAATAAGCAGCGAATACAGATATAATAATGCAACTTTAGCAGTCAAGTATAATTTACATACATATTGTATTGTACTTTCATGCATACATACACATAATAATAGAATGTATTAAACTGGCAAAACAATTGCACAAAACAATTAGCATTCTTATTACCCTTAAAGAATAAATAAAATAAAATAACAAAAATTTCCACATGGTTAGCATAAAAATGTACTTTTTATAATATGTAGAATAAATATATAAGAGTGAAGTTTCAGTACTCTGATGTAATTTGTACATGTAGTACTTGCATGTATACATTTTCATGCACTCAACACATATCCGGAAATACAAGTAAAGAGAAAAAGCTCAACTGACAAATAAAAATAAAAGCATACACGTGCAGAAAACAAAAGCAAACACATGAAAAAAGAGCATGCACACAGCAAAATTCAACCCAAGAAGGAAATCGACTGACCCAGAATAGGTGTCAATCGAATCCAAACAGCCGAATATATACCACCAGCAAAATGTGACAGAAAAAAGAAAAGCCACACAGATCTTAAAGCACAACCCAAGGATCAGAAAATCGATTGAGCACAAAACTAAAATTCAGCTGACTGAAATCTAGCTAAAATGGAGGCAAATTGTCTGCTCATGTTCTTTGCTGCAAAGTTTTTCTTTTATCATGAACTTGACACACACTAGCTTCACATCAAAGAAGGAAGAGACATTCTCAGTTAGGGTAGATAATACCAAGTTCCAGCAAATGTACGCTGCACGGTAACGATCCGAGAGAGCTGGTTCCAGATCGACAACAGTGGATACGGGCGAAAGACAGTTATCATGCATCTAGCGGCCTATCGGAAGAAGAATGCAGGCAACAAATGACACGATCGCAGGCTAATCTGGTGGAGAGAACCTAATGGACGACAGCGGCAGGGCGCTAGATATATCGCACCATCCCGACGCAGTTGAGCACCCTCTTGGACCGAGGGTTTGTCCGGACACTCGGGCTGATGACCTGGTGAATTTTGTTGGCCAGGCCCCGCGTCAACTCCTGGCAGTACTGCAGCAACATACGTACATGATCATCATATCAGAAACATGTTGTCAACGTACCGATCATGGATGAACTTAAACGATCGAGTAATAACATGCATGTGACAGAAGGTGATTAAGCAAGCAAGCAAGCCACTCACATCGTGGCCTGTGTCGAGCAGCTTGGCGAGGACGATGTTGCCAGGGGGCGTCTGCACCAGTTCTTCAAGATCTCTTGTGCCCAGCGCAGTACAAGCCGTGAGCACGCGAGGCAGCAGGTCGAGCCAGTTGAGGAAGCAGTGCTGCACGACGTAACTCGCGTTCTGGTCGAGGGAAAGGCTAGCGACCTCCTTCATGAGCTCCTCCACGATATCGCGCCTGAACTCACCGTCACCGTGGTTGAGGACGCGCTGCACAAAGAAGTTGCTGCGTGGTGGCGGGGCGGGTGAGCATACTCATTAGTCATTACTCAACGGGATCGAATCACCGGACAAGTTGACGCGAGAATGGTACTACGGTGTAGCCAGTTACCTGTGTCGTCCCCTGGCCATTCTTGCGGCGTTGCCCTCCGAGAGCATGAAGTTCACGAAATGCTGGCGCTCCTCGTGTCTCGCGTGCTGGTAGCATGTAAACAGGCGCGCCGACCCGGCCTTCGACTCCAGCATGCGCCAGATGGTGCGCAGGGCGTGCGTGATCAGGAACTGAAAGGAAACCAACTTGATCAATACACATGTAGGAGTACTATCTTACAAAATGTATCATGCGTCCATGCAATTCCATATATACCACTGATCCCAGTGGTTGCCGCTAGCTATCGATCGCGGCCAGGGGCTTACCTTGCTCGCCTCGTAATCCATCTCGGCGAAACAGTAGGCAATCAGTTCGTTCCCTCGGTCGTGCTCCATCACGCCTTCGCCCACGAAGCGACCCACGAGCTCCTCGGGCATTCCGAAATGCCGGCGCACCGCCGGGATGAGCAGCTTCAGAGCGGCCATCCTGCATCATGCAGACCAAGGCAACACAAGTTGAGCAGCAGGATTCACCACACACAGGCCACGGCTACTACTAGTAATGTTCTCACGATAGAATCACAGCAGGTGCTGCAATCGAAACTGCTTGGTTGATTAGCTAGCTGATTATGCTAAAGACAGAGATGCTAATTTGTACTGGCAGCACTGAAATACTGTAGCAGGGATGGATTCATTCATCTGTGAACGTACCCGTCGTTGGACGTCCACACGAGGTTGGGCACGGCTTGCACGATTCGCTCGAGCTGGGCGCGCCACCCATGGAAGCTATACAGCAGCGCGGCGAACACGTCGTGCCCCTGCCTGTTCCCCATGGCGTGGTGCACGAATTCGTCGAGCACGAGCTGGGGCATCGCCTGGCCACCCTCTCGGAGCAGTAGGATCACGAGTGCTAAGGACTCCGGGGTCACCATGTTATGGCGCAGCTGTGCTCGGACCATCTCCAGCCTCCGGTCCTGGTGAACCGGCGGCTCCCACCCCGCATAGCGTTGCTGCGGCAGCTGCTGCCTCGACGACGACGGGTCGCCGCGCGGCACCATGTTGAAGTTGGCGCTGGGGATGTAGGCGGGGGGCGCGGGATGGAGCGAGTCGCGGGCGTCGATCCCGGTGCGCGGATCCATGGCGTACAGTTGCTGGCTGGTGCTGGGGTTCGCCGTATGCGACGATGGCGCCATCGGCGGGCGGAGCGCGGCGACTGGAAGTTGGCTGTACGGGTTGGCTCTCGAGTTCCGCGCGAGCCTGCGGGCGTCCACGCCCGCCTCGAACGAGGAGATGTGGCCGCCGCTCGAGTAGGCCTCGCTCCACCGGTAGGGGCGCTGCTGGTGCGGCGGCGGGATCTGCGACGGTGGCGGTGGCGCCTCCAGTGGGCGGTAGGCGGCGCCGCGCCCCGCGTCCACGTAGCGCTGCGCGCCCGGCGAGTACAGCGGGTCCAGCGTCCGCATTTGGGGCTCGTCCCAAAGATCCACCGTCGGGATCTGCGGCATCCACCCCAGCACGGACGGAATCGGGCGCTGCTGCTGCTGCTGCGGTGACGGCGCCATCCACGACGACGAGGCCTCCCCGCGGCCACCGCCGGGGTAGGGGGCTACCCACTTCCCCCTGTCGCGCGGATCCATGGCTTGTAAGTTTCGATTGCTCTGGGGTTTGGATTGCTGGGATTTGGGGAAATGGAGGTCGAATGAATTGGACGAGCGCTTGCGCTGCGCGCTTATATAGTGGAAGAGGGGCGGCGGGCGGGTGAGGGTGAGACGGCAGGGGAGGGACACCCGGCCGAGTTATACGGGGAGGGGAGGGGAGGGGAGGGGCCAGCTGGCACGGCACCTGCGTCCAACTGAAGTTCGTTAAGATTTGATTGTACAAAGATCTTGTGTTCTTGACGGGCCCACATGGAGATGGGGTGGCTGTATTGTAGGAGAGCTTGATAATCCCTTCTTATTTACACTAATCTGCTCAAGCTTCCTAATTTCGAAGAGAAAAGGAACATTATTGCCTCAGTTCTCATTATTGTCTCTTTCTTGCTGGGCAAGAAGGCATGCATCTTCGTTGACACAAGAACTGCAAGTTTGGTTCCCAACTGAAATAAACACATCCTTCTACAGTACTCCTCCGTCCCAAAATAAATGTCTCAACTTTGTACGTACTTATTTTGGGACGGAGGGAATAGTTATGTACAATTCTCTTTTCCTGCTACTTTGAGGGCTGTTCAATTTTATCTTGTCTCATAATTTGATTTAGTTTGTTTGGCTGATGCTAGTTATGACATTATAATTGTCGCTCGGACGATATCCCGTCCTTTTGCTTTATGCCCCTAACTCTCAACAACCACTTGCATGTATTCTTTTCCATGTTCATGTAATGGTTTTTGCCTCTTTATTTGAAAATTAATAGGCAATTCTCTTCATCTTTTATTGAGTGCTAGAGTTCATAGCCTTGTAGGTAAAACTATTTATAGCTACTCAGTTTGAAATAATAGGTTAGTTCAAGAGTGGGGTATACAAGGCAAACTTCTAGAGTGCAAGCTTGCATATACGCAATGATTTTTTTTTGTTATTACCGTGTTTAATGTGATTACACATTAATTTAATCATGTATATCCTCTCATGATTAATGCACTAAAGCTTATCGTGTTTCTTCATTATTCCTTCCTTTTGATTTCGTGTGAGGGTATCATGTACGGATGCAAGCGGCATCCTGCTTCATCTCGTGAAACTCATAAATTAGTTCCAAATTTACTCATCACCTTCCTAAAATTAACATTACACTTGTGCTATGATATTGTCTGCTAGCCCGCCCCACTTGCATCCCTTGTAGCATGGCGTAGGCACCTAAAGATCTCATATATCCGTTTATGTGTAAATATAATGTTTTGCATTGTGAATTTTAGGTGTCGAGCTCTAGGATTTAAATTTTTAGGCTCCAACTCGTGATCGGTCGACTATAATTCGAAAACAAGTAGTCCCGTGAAATCGCAAATAAAACCAGCCGACCAAGTAAATGTGGAAAAATTAAGCTATGGAAGATAAATTATCTTTACATACTTAGTACTAGCATGAACCCAATTGCACATTACAAGTATAGAATTTGCACATTCTGAAGGTGTAACATGTGTATGTTAGTTAAAGGTGTAATAGACCATATAATTTTGGGAAATCAAATATGAAATTAAAAGAATTCAAATGAATATTGTTGCACGTTACAAATACACGGTTGCACATTAGCAAAAGATCGACAGTGCAAGTAAATAAAAAAAGTGATTTCTTTCATGAATAAGATCGATCGATTGGTTTTACGAAAAAGTCCCTTGATAAAAAAAACCTAAATTTATCATGTTTCTATGTAGACAACACAAAGAGTCAAGATCTTCAATATATTATGATAAGACACTCAAAGCATAACTCAATGCCACATTCCATAGAAGCAGAAGCTTAGCTCTTCAATGGAGGCACAAAGAAAAATAATGTTCATATCAATGGAGGTACGGAGCGAAGACTTAAGAGAGCAACCATATGAAGCTGCACGTCTACCCTATCAGAGAGGGGAATTTTTTTAAACAAGGCAAAAGACTTGCCATTTTCATTGATTAAGAAGAAGGTTTAGACATAAGTCGCGGTGCGGCAAAAACGAAAAGGTCTACTCTCGCGACATAACAATACTAAGCTGCTTCGCTCCTGCCAAAGTCCAAAGATGAGCCTCCTCTTTGATTTTCGCGATAACAATAGAGGTCGAAGCGGAGACATTCTGAAAAATTCTTACGTTGCGCTCCTTCCAAATTTTCCATGAGACAAGCATCATCAAAGAGGCGGTGGCCTTCCTGTGGTCACCTCCCCCACTAACCGCCTTAAGCCACCAATCTTTAACTGAGTCTTCATGACGCCAAATCATTGGTGAGGAGTCAAGAATGCCAAGCCAAGTGCAAATTTCAGTCCAAATCCGGACAGTGAACCTACATTGGAATAGGAGGTGAGCAGTAGATTCTTGCACTTGCTTGCAGAGAGGGCACGAATTATAGTTTGGCCAACCTCGGCGCAGCAAACGATCGGCTATCCAAACACGATTTTGGAAGATCAACCAAGCAAAAAATTTGCACTTCGGAGGAGCCCACATCTTCCAGATTGTAGCCTTCATTGGGCAAAATGAGAGACCGACAAACTGCACCATATAAGCCGAGGAGGCGGAGCACTTCCCATTGTTGGTGAACTTCCAAGATATTGTGTCTTGGGTACCCTGGTTGAGGTTTACATCCGCAAGCATCTCCCAAAGTGTTGCAAATTGTTGAATATGGTCCAAGGTTAGCCCCTGCCGAGTGTCAATTTGGCAGACCCAAAGGTTGTTGTCAAGAGCTTTCCTGACCAAGCACGTTTTCTTTTTTGACAGCTCAAAAATCTTTGGCGCAATATCGTCTTTAGGCCGGAGGCCGTCCAACCATGGAGATTCCCAAAACTTAGCTTTGTTTCCATCTCCAATGGACACCCGTGTAGCAGCCGTGAAAAGATCTGTATCGTTGCTAGTGCAAGGTGTTCCAGAGCCAGACCAAGTCCTAGGTGGTTCATCCCATTCGTGCCAGAGCCAACACAAGCGGAGGGCGGTTGCAAATTTTTGGAGGTTGAGCACTCCCAGTCCACCATAAATCTTGGGCTTGCAGACGAGATCCCAATTAACCTTACACTTTCCGCCGGTCACCTTATCACAGGCCGCCCAAAGGTAGGCACGTCGCAGGCTATCGATCTTGGTCTTCCGTTGTCGGTCACAAGACTAAAGCGCATCCACTTTCAGTATTTGGAGGACAAGGTGGCAGGCAAGCTTCCGCCTTGGTCGGCGATGCATGTGGCTACGCCGGGGTGCATTATTTTGGTCAAGTCCGTGCTCACTGCCATTGCCATTTACCACCTCACGCCTCTAGATCTTCCGGTTGAAGTGATGAATCAGAGAGGGGCATTAATCACGAAGGGTTACATAATCCAAAGACTAGAGCGCTTAATAGGCTTATCGCGCCTTTCGATTATGCTTGAGTACGAGGGTAGCAGAGTAGATGCCATGCTTGTCGCGCCTATCCGTTTGACTAGGAAGAGATGCGGGACGGGACTAGCTACGCCAACAATATTTCGTCTGGTATGAAGATACAAAAAACATAGATGCTATCTGTTGGGCTTGTTTAGGACGTGCGATGATCTACGCCAACAATTTCTCAGCGGGTCTGAGTATGAAAACATACACGACTATAAGTTTGGCACGGTGAGTGTGACGGGTGACGGGCTAGTGTGTAGGGTCATTGCCACACTAGCAAGGAAGACGGCGACCATGAACGGCCCGAAGTCAAACGTGCCCTTCCATTAGTTAATGTCACATGTAAGTATGTAACCTCATCGCCTATGGTTAGGCATGGCAGGGAGGGACCAGACGTCCAAACGCGGGGTGGAAGGGGGACAGTGAGGTGGTTAAGTTCCAAAAGGGGCCATTTAGAACAAATGATGCGCGGTTCGCTTGGGGATTCCTTCCACGGGAGGGCAGACGCCAACTTTTTCCATCTGGTTTGGACGGAGCTGGGTCGAGGAAACATCAATGTTGGGCTTAACCGAATGCACAGAAACATACCATGGCGTTTGGAACGTTGAGCTAGTGCGCTAGGAGGCGTGTGCACTCCCGCCGCTCGCCGGTCCGGCAACGGCGGCCACAGAATACGTCGTGCTCCACGTGGACACGGCGTCCACCTTCCTGTCGTGCGTTGTTCTTAGCCACGGCAGCCACCCCCCGCTGAGTGCTCCGTTGTGCTGCCATTAGGTTTTGATTCACGAACCATCAAACGTTGTCTTCTTGTCGGGCTTGTTCGACACTCCGCTGTAAGTTCTTCCTGGTGTAAGTCTGAGCTGCAATCCCCTATCCACAGTTTGATGCATACCTTCCTCTCCCTCCTTGATGCATGCCTGCTCGTCGTTGATCTGGTATAGCTGTGTTTGTTGATGGTTGTGTCTTTTGCTGCTCTTTCGGCCCCATGTTTGGTCCGTGCTTCGAGGATGCCATGTTGGCCAAGTATGGTTGTGGCACCGTTGAGGCGGTGGCGGGCCGCTGTCGCCCCGCTGGAGTGCTGGCCGCCATTCTCAACGAAGGCGTTTCGCTCTCCCCTGCGTTCTTTGCCTCGCTCCTGGTCGGCTGGTTTGGGGGCTGCGCCAACGGTTACCGGGTCCACCTTCGTCAGAGCGGTCTTTTTCTTTTCCAGGTTGCGCATGAGAGCATCGCCAAGGAGACCGTGCTCTGCGATTGCTGGAGGTCTAGCATCATTGCTGTCAGAATGTCACTTTCCAGCTCGGCTCCATCTGCATGTCCGCTTGCCATGCACATGCACGTGACAGCATCCTGTTCTCGTCGTTCTGCTTGGCTTGCCAACTCCCTGCTGCCGTCCCTGCTTGGGCCCCATCCTTGCTCGTCGTCTCGTCCACAGGATCACGTTCAATCGATTGCTCCCCCCCCCCCCCCGCATGCCCTGGTTTTAAGGGGATGCAACGCTGTTCTTCCTGCAGAACGCCCTGCTGCATGCAGCAGCGCGCCTGAGTGCAATCAATTGATTGCCTGCGATCGCTCCTTAATTCCGCTGGCACCGCCGCCCCATAGGCTATCCACGGTTGATCGTGTTCTTGATCTTGTCGGGCTGGATGGCAATGTTTCGGCTGACCAAGACGGCGCCCAGCAGTCCCCTCTGGCCGCGAGCTGCCCTACGCCCTATAGGGACGCTTTGCCCTCTAATGCTGCCACACACGCTTCTGCGCCTGCCTCGAGGGCGGCGCCTAATCTTCTTTTTAGATACGGGAAGCCCCGTGACCTGCACCGCCGTTGCTTCCGGTGCCTCTCTTACCGTCACCGTAGGCGGGATTGCCGGGATCCGGCTGTCTATTGGCTCTGTCGCGTCATCTGTCATCTTAGTTTCCAGTGCCCTTTGCGTGCCTTGCGCCCTGCCTCCTCCTCTCCCGCAGCCTTAAGTACAACGCTTGCAACAGCCTCCCCCGTCACTACCGCTCCTTCACTTGAGTTGTGTCCTCTCCGACTTCCTTCTCCCAGCTCTCGTTCCCCTCCCTCCAGTCCCGCCATGGAGCCAGTGGTGCTTGGCCGCCCCACCTCGCTCGATGTCCACTACCCCATGGTCTCTGACCAGAACTCCCTAGTTTGTTTGGTCAACATCTCCCCCCTAAAGCTGCCTACTTGCCTTGGCTCCGGCGCGTTTTCCGTCAGTTGCTCGGCATTTCGGCAGTTCGTTTCGCCGGCTCTGCTGTGGGCACCGTCTTCGTGGTGTTCCAGCATGAGTCTGAGCAGGCTCGCGCCATGTGTTCCAGCCCGCTTGTGGTTGGAATTGCTTGGTCCACATCCTTCCTCACAATGCAGGCGACAATGCCTTTTCTTTTTTCCTTCCGCCATGTGGTGAACCTGTCGTTGGAGAAGCTGCCCCTCGAGCTTTGGAACAGGCGTGGTGTAGCGGCTAGCATCGCCGGTTTCGCTAGCCTCTTCAGGGTCGAGCACGCCTGCTTGCATGACAGCGAATTTCGAGCATTTTTGTGCTGGTCAAGGTGGAGGCCCTCCAGCACATCCCGCACCACTTGATTTTCCACTGCATCGACGACGCTGGCATCTACGCCGACGTCGTCATCAATGAAGTTTGGGACGTTGCTCGCTCGCTCGGTGCCCCCTCTGCTCCTCATCATCCTGCTGGCCGGCTTGACGGTGAAGCAGGCGCCCCCGTCCCTTTGATCCTCCGCGCCAAGGCCATGCTCACCCAAGGGCGTTCGCATCCGGCCTTGGTCAGGTTGCGGATGGCCTCGGCATGGCAGACATGGCCTTCAGGGCCTTCCTGCACCCGCACCTTGCCTTTGTTGGTGACTGCATGGCGATGCTGAAGATCTCAGTCAAGCCCAAGCTCACCAAGGTGAAGGAAATATGCCCTAGAGGCAATAATAAAGTTATTATTTATTTCCTTATATCATGATAAATGTTTATTATTCATGCTAGAATTGCATTAACCGGAAACATAATACATGTGTGAATACATAGACAAACAGAGTGTCACTAGTATGCCTCTACTTGACTAGCTCGTTGATCAAAGATGGTTATGTTTCCCAACCATAGACATGAGTTGTCATTTGATTAACGGGATCACATCATTAGGAGAATGATGTGATTGACTTGACTCATTTCGTTAGCTTAGAACTTGATCGTTTAGTTTGTTGCTATTGCTTTCTTCGTGACTTATACATGTTCCTATGACTATGAGATTATGCAACTCCCGTTTACCAGAGGAACACTCTGTGTGCTACCAAACGTCACAACGTAACTGGGTGATTATAAAGGTGCTCTATAGGTGTCTCCGAAGGTATTTGTTGGGTTAGCGTATTTCGAGATTAGGATTTGTCACTCCGATTGTCGGAGAGGTATCTCTGGGCCCACTCGGTAATACACATCACTTAAGGCTTGCAAGCATTGCAACTAATGAGTTAGTTGCGGGTTGATGTATTACGGAACGAGTAAAGAGACCTGCTGGTAACGAGATTGAACTAGGTATTGAGATACCGACGATCGAATCTCGGGCAAGTAACATACCGATGACAAAGGGAACAACGTATGTTGTTATGCGGTTTGACCGATAAAGATCTTCGTAGAATATGTGGGAGCCAATATGAGCATCCAGGTTCCGCTATTGGTTATTGGCCGGAGACATGTCTCGGTCATGTCTATATAGTTCTCGAACATGTAGGATCTGCACGCTTAAAGTTTTGGTGACGATTGTATTATGAGTTTATGTGATTTGATGTACCGAAGGTAGTTCGGAGTCCCGGATGAGATCGGGGACATGACGAGGAGTCTCAAAATGGCTGATACATAAAGATCGATATATTGGACGACTATATGCGGACATCGGAAAGGTTCCGAGTGATTCGGGTATTTTCGGAGTATCAGGGAGTTACGGGAATTCACCGGGAGAAGTATTGGGCCTTATTGGGCCATACAGGAATAGAGGAGAGAGGCCAAAATGAGGGAGGCGCGCGCCCTCCCTTTGGTCCGAATTGGACAAGGGGTGCAGCCCCCTTTTCCTTTTCCCTCTCCCCCTCTTTCCTTCTCTCCTACTCCGGAAAGGAAAGGGGAATCCTACTAGGACTTGGGAGTCCTAGTAGGACTCCCCACACTTGGCGCACCCCCTCTAGGGCCGGCCTCTCCCTCCCTCCTTTATATACGGGGGCAGGGGGCACCTCTAGACACACAAGTTGATCTGTTGATCTCTCCCAGCCGTGTGCGGTGCCCCCCTCCACCATAATCCACCTCGATCATATCGTAGCAGTGCTTAGGCGAAGCCCTGCGTCGGTAGCATCATCATCACCGTCATCACGCCGTCGTGCTGACGGAACTCTCCCTCGAAGCTCTTCTGGATCGGAGTTCGTGGAACGTCATCGAGCTGAACGTGTGCTGAACTCGGAGGTGACGTACGTTCGGTACTTGGATCGGTCATTTCGTGAAGACGTACAACTACATCAACCGCGTTGTTCTGACGCTTCCGCTTTAGGTCTACGAGGGTATGTGGACACACTCTCCCCTCTCGTTGCTATGCATCACCATGATCTTGCATGTGCGTAGGAAATTTTTGAAATTAGTACGGTGCCCAACAGTGGCATCCGAGCCAGGTTTTATGCGTTGATGTTATATGCACGAGTAGAACACAAGTGAGTTGTGGGCGATACAAGTCATACTGCTTACCAGCATGTCACACTTTGGTTCGGCGGTATTGTTGGATGAAGCGGCCCGGACCGACATTACGCCTATGCTTACGCGAGACTGGTTTTACCGCCGTGCTTTGCACACAGGTGACTAACGGGTGTCAGTTTCCCCAATTTTAGTTGAACCGAGTGTGGCTACGCTCGGTCCTTGTGAAGGTTAAAACAGCACTAACTTGACGAACTATCGTTGTGGTTTTGATGCGTAGGTAAGAACGGTTCTTGCTCAGCCCGTAGCAGCCACGTAAAACTTGCAACAACAATGTAGAGGACGTCTAACTTGTTTTTGCAGGGCATGTTGTGATGTGATATGGTCAAAACGTGATGAGATATAAGTTGTTGTATGAGATGATCATGTTTTGTTGAAGTTATCGGCAATTGGTAGAAGCCTTATGGTTGTCTCTTTATTGCATAAGATGCAAGTGCCAAATAATTGCTTTACTTTATCGCTATGCGATGGCAATAGTTGCAAGAGCAATAGTTGGCGAGACGACCATGTGACGACACATTGATATAGATCAAGATGATGGAGATCATGGTGTCATGCCGGTGACGATGGAGATCATGACAATGCTTTGGAGATAGAGATCAAAGGCACAAGATGATGATGGCCATATCATGTTACATATTTTGATTGCATGTGATGTTTATCTTTTATACATCTTACTTTGCTTAGTTATGACGGTAGCATTATAAGATGATCTCTCACTAAATTTCAAGATAAAAGTGTTCTCCCTGAGTATGCATCGTTGCCAAAGTTCGTCATGCCCAGACACCACGTGATGATCGGGTGTGATAAGCTCTACGTCCATCTACAATGGGTGCAAGCCAGATTTGCACACGCAGAATACTCAGGTTAAACTTGACGAGCCTAGCATATAACAGATATGGCCTCGGAACACTGAGACCGAAAGGTTGAGCGTGAATCATATAGTAGATATGATCAACATAGTGATGTTCACCATTGAAACTACTCCATCTCACGTGATGATCGAACATGGTTTAGTTGATATGGATCGTGTGATCACTTAGAGGATTAGAGGGATGTCTATCTAAGTGGGAGTTCTTAAGTAATATGGTTAATTGAACTTAAATTTATCACGAACTTAGTCCTAGTAGTATTGGCATATCTGATGTCTACTACACAACCTTCTTCTTGTAGACGTTGTTGGGCCTCCAAGTGCAGAGGTTTGTAGGACAGTGGCAAATTTCCCTCAAGTGGATGACCTAAGGTTTATCAATCCGTAGGAGGCGTAGGATGAAGATGGTCTCTCTCAAGCAACCGTGCAACCAAATAATAAAGAGTCTCTTGTGTCCCCAACACATCCAATACAATGGTAAATTGTATAGGTGCACTAGTTCGGCGAAGAGATGGTGATACAAGTGGTATATGGATAGTAGATAATAGTTTTTGTAATCTGAAAATATAAAAACAGCAAGGTAACTAATGATAAAAGTGAGCGTAAACGGTATTGCAATGCTAGGAAACAAGGCCTAGGGTTCATACTTTCACTAGTGCAAGTCCTCTCAACAATACTAACATAATTGGATCATATAACTATCCCTAAACATGCAACAAAGAATCACTCCAAAGTCACTAATAGCGGAGAACGAACGAAGAGATTCTGGTAGGGTACGAAACCACCTCAAAGTTATTCTTTCCAATCGATCCGTTGGGCTATTCCTATAAGTGTCACAAACATCCCTAGAGTTCGTACCAGAATAACACCTTAAGACACACATCAACCAAAACCCTAATGTCACCTAGATACTCCAATGTCACCTCAAGTATCCGTGGGTATGATTATACGATATGCATCACACAATCTCAGATTCATCAATTCAACCAACACATAGAACCTCAAAGAGTGCCCCAAAGTTTCTACCGAAGAATCACGACGAAAACATGTGCCAACCCCTATGCATAGGTTCATGGGCGGAACCCGCAAGTTGATCACCAAAATATACATCAAGTGAATCACGTGATATCCCATTGTCACCACAGATACGCACGACAAGACATACATCAAGTGTTCTCAAATCTTTAAAGACTCAATCCGATAAGATAACTTCAAAGGGGAAACTCAATCCATTAAAAGAGAGTAGAGGGGGGAAGAAACATCATAGGATCCAAAAATAATAGCAAAGCTCACGATACATCAAGATCGTATCACCTCAAGAACACGAGAGAGATAGAGAGAGAGAGAGAGAGAGAGATCAAACACATAGCTACCGGTACATACCCTCAGCCCCGAGGGAGAACTACTCCCTCCTCGTCATGGAGAGCACCGGGATGATGAAGATGGCCACCGGAGAGGGATTGCCCCCTCCGGCAGGGTGCCGGAACGGGTCTAGATTGGCTTTCGGTGGCTACGGAGACTTCTGGCGGCGGAACTCCCGATCTATTGTGCTCCCCGATTGTTTTAGGGTATACAGATATATATAGGCGGAAGAAATACGTCAGGGGAGCCACGAGGGGCCCACGAGGGTGGAGGGCGCGCCCTAGGGGGGTGGGCGCCCCCCTACCTCGTGGCTCCCTCGTTTCTTTCATGATGTGCACTCCAAGTCTATCGGGTAGCTTTCCTTCCAAAAATAACTTCTCCAGAAGGTTTCATTCCATTTCGACTCTGTTTGATATTCCTTTTCTTCGAAACACTGAAACAAGGGAAAAAACAGGAGCTGGCACTGGGCTCTGGGTCAATAGGTTAGTCCCAAAAGTGATATAGAAGTGTTTAATAAAGCCCATAAACATCCAAAATAGATAATATAATAGCATGGAACAATCAAAAATTATAGATATGTTGGAGACGTATTAGCATCCCCAAGCTTCATTCCTGCTTGTCCTCGAGTAGGTAAATGATAAAAACAGAATTTTTGATGTGGAATGCTACCTAACATATTTATCCATGTAGTTCTCTTTATTGTGGCAAGAATATTCAGATCCATTAGATTCAAGACAAAAGTTTAATATTGACATAAAAATAATAATACTTCAAGCATACTAACCAAGTAATCATGTCTTCTCAAAATAACATGGCCAAAGAAAGCTATCCCTACAAAATCATATAGTCTGGCTATGCTCTATCTTCACCACACAAAATATTTAAATCATGCACAACCCCGATGACAAGCCAAGCAATTGTTTCATACTTTTGATGTTCTCAAACTTTTTCAATCTTCACGCAATACATGAGTGTGAGCCATGGACATATCACTATAGGTGGAATAGAATGGTGGTTGTGGAGAAGACAAAAAGGAGAAGATAGTCTCACATCAACTAGGCGTATCAACGGGCTATGGGGATGCCCATCAATAGATATCAATGTGAGTGAGTAGGGATTGCCATGCAACGGATGCACTAGAGCTATAAATGTATGAAAGCTCAACAAAAGAAACTAGTGGGTGTGCATCCAACTCGCTTGCTCACGAAGACCTAGGGAATTTTGAGGAAGCCCATCATTGGAATATACAAGCCAAGTTCTATAATGAAAGATTCCCACTAGTATATGAAAGTGACAACATAGGAGACTCTCTATCATGAAGATTATGGTGCTACTTTGAAGCACAAGTGTGGTAAAAGGATAGTAGCATTGCCCCTTCTCTCTTTTTCTCTCATTTTTTTATTTTTTTTATTTGGGCCTTTTCTCTTTTTTTATGGCCTCTTTTTTCTCTTTTTTTCATCTGGAGTCTCATCCCGACTTATGGGGGAATCATAATCTCCATCATCCTTCCCTCACTGGGACAATGCTCTAATAATGATGATCATCGCACTTTTATTTACTTACAACTCAAGAATTACAACTCAATACTTAGAACAAGATATGACTCTATATGAATGCCTCCAGCGGTGTACCGGGATGTGCAATGACTCATGAGTGACATGTATGAAAGAATTATGAACGGTGGCTTTGCCACAAATACGATGTCAACTACATGATCATGCAAAGCAATATGACAATGATGAAGCATGTCATAATAAACGGAAGGGTGGAAAGTTGCATGGCAATATATCTTGGAATGGCTATGGAAATGCCATAATAGGTAGGTATGGTGGCTGTTTTGAGGAAGATATATGGTGGTTTATGGTACCAGTGAAAGTTGCGCGGTGCTAGAGAGGTTAGCAATGGTGGAAGGGTGAGAGTGCGTATAATCCATGGACTCAACATTAGTCATAAAGAACTCACATAATTATTGCAAAAATCTATTAGTTCTCGAAAGAAAGTACTACACGCATGCTCCTAGGGGGGTAGATTGGTAGGAAAAGACTATCGCTCATCCCCGACCGCCACTCATAAGGAAGGCAATCAATAAATAAATCATGCTCCGACTTCATCACATAACGGTTCACCATACGTGCATGCTATGGGAATCACAAACTTTAACACAAGTATCTCTCAAATTCACAACTACTCAACTAGCATGACTTTAATATTACCATCTTCATATCTCAAAACAATCATCAAGTATCAAACTTCTCATAGTATTCAATGCACTTTATATGAAAGTTTTTATTATACCCATCTTGGATGCCCATCATATTAGGACTAAATTCATAACCAAAGCAAATTACCATGCTGTTCTAAAGACTCTCAAAATGATATAAGTGAAGCGTGAGAGTTCATTAATTCCTACAAAATAAAACCACCACCGTGCTCTAAAAAGATATAAGTGAAGCACTAGAGCAATGGCAAACTACTCCGAAAGATATAAGTGAAGATCAATGAGTAGTCGAATAATCATGCAACTATGTGAAGACTCTCTAACATTTAATAATTTCAAATCTTGGTATTTTATTCAAGCAGCAAGCAAAACTAAATAAAATAAAATGACGCTCCAAGCAAAACACATATCATGTGGTCAATAAAAATATAGCTCCAAGTAAAGTTACCGATGAACGAAGACGAAAGAGGGGATGCCTTCCGGGGCATCCCCAAGCTTAGGCTCTTGGTTGTCCTTGAATATTACCTTGGGGTGCCTTGGGCATCCCCAAGCTTAGGCTCTTGCCACTCCTTATTCCATAGTCCATCGAATCTTTACAAAAAACTTGAAAACTTCACAACACAAAACTTAACAGAAAACTCGTCAGCTCCGTTAGCGAAAGAAAACAAAACACCACTTCAAAATACTCTAATGAACGCATTCTTTATTTATATTGGTTTTAAACCTACTGTATTAAAAATTCTCTGTGGTTTATAAACTCTTTTACTAGCCATAGATTCATCAAAATAAGTAAGCAACACATGAGAAACAGAATCTGTCAAAAACAGAACAGTCTGTAGTAATCTGTAACTAACGCAAACTTCTGGAACCTAAACAATTCTAAAATAAATTGCTAGACGTTAGGAATTTATCTATTAATCATCTTCAAAAATAATTAACTAAATAGAACTATCCAATAAAAAATGGCAGCAATTCTCGTGAGCGCTAAAGTTTCTGTTTTTTACAGCAAGATCGACAAGACTTTCCCCAAGTCTTCTCAACGGTTCTACTTGGCACAAACACTAATTAAAACATAAAAACTCAATAATAACAGAGGCTAAATAAATTATTTATTTCTAAACAGGAGCAAAAACCAAGGAACAAAAATAAAATTGGGTTGCCTCCCAACAAGCACTATCGTTTAACGCCCCTAGCTAGGCATGATGATTTCAATGATGCTCACATAAAGGATAAGAATTGAAACATAAAGAGAGCATCATGAAGAGTATGACTAGCACATTTAAGTCTAACCCACTTCCTATGCATAGGGATTTTGTGAGCAAACAACTTATGGGAACAATAATCAACTAGCATAGGAGGGCAAAACAAGCATAACTTCAAAACTTTAAGCACATAGAGAGGAAACTTGATATTATTGCAATTCCTACAAGAATAAGTTCCTCCCTCATAATAATTTTCAGTAGCATCATGAATGAATTCAAAAATATAACCAGCACCTGAAGCATTCTTTTCATGATCCACAAGCATAGAAAATTTACTACTCTCCACATAAGCAAGATTCTTCTCATTCGGAATAGTGGGAGTATCATAAGAAACTCGAATACTATAAATTGTTTCCATATTAAAAGAGTAATGTTCAGAAAAAGGGTAATCATAATCATGACAAGTTTTATAAATATAATCATCACTACTTTTTGTAGCATATGTATCATCACAATAATTATCATAACTAGCAACTTTGTTCTCATCATAATCGATTGAAACCTCTTCCAAGATAGTGGAATCATCACTAAATAAAGTCATGACCTCTCCAAATCCACTTTCAAAATTATAATCATCATAAGTAGGAGGCATGCTATCATCGTAACAAATTTGCATATCAAAACTTGGGAGACTAAAAATATCATCTTCATTAAACGTAGCATCCCCAAGCTTGGGACAAACATTAATTGCAGCAAATATATTCTCAAAAACATCATCTTCATCAAACATAGCATCCCCAAGCTTGGGCCTTTTCATATCATAAGCATAATCACTCTCATCATTAATAGTATGGATAGCACCAATAATTATAGCAATTATCATCATCGCAATGAGTAATAGGAGCAACATCATTTGGGAGGGATACCTTTCTACCTTTGCTTCTCTGTCTTTTCTTTTTCTTCTTCACATCATGTGTGGGTTTAACCCTCTTTTTTGAGATCCTTATTGATGAGATTGGTTGAATAGAAGGCTCCTCCTCGTTACCTGATTCATCATAAAAAATAATAGGAGAATATTGGGAAGTCTCTTCCCTTTCATTAGTTTTCTCTTCATCTTCTATTTGATTTCTTTTCTTTATGTAATTGGCAATATAAGGATTTTCAATGCAATTCACCGCACAATACATATAAATTTCCTCTAGATCAAAACCAAGAAGTTTATAACGGGCAAATTCTGGAAGATGCTTAGTTATACATTTCATTTCTTCGTAACCCATCAGCAACCTGAGTTCATTATAATGGCCATATTTTTTTAGATAATACATCTTTTTTATTAAATTTCAGAAATATTACACCGTAATTATATTTTTCAAAAATAATACCCAGTCGGCCTACTGTTGGCCGATTGGATCCAGTCGGCCTGCTGCTGGCCGATTGGATCCAGTCGGCCTGCTGCTGGCCGATTGGACCCCAGTCGGCCCACTGTACGCTGATTGGATCCGGTCGGCCCACTGTTGGCCGAGTGGCTCCCAGTCCGTTTCCTCTAGGCCGACAGGTGCATGCAGCCATTTATCTTTGAAATGAATATTTGAAAAATGTTGAAGAAGTATTTAAAAAAATGTTGATCATGCATATAAAAATGTTAATCAAGCATTTGAAAAAACAATATTGAACAAGTATTTGAAAAATGTTGAAAAAATATTTGAAACTGTTGAATAGGTATTTGAAAAATGTTGAAGAAGTATTTTCAAAAATGTTGACCATATATAAAAAATATTAATCTAGCATTTGCAAAAATATTAAACAATTATTTGAAAAAAAAGGCTAAACAAGTATTTGAAAAAATATTGATCATGTATATAAAAATGTTGAACAAGTATTTGTAAAAATGTTGATCAATATAAAAATATTGATCATGTATATTATACACATGTTAAACATTTTTTCAAATACTTGTTCAATTTTTTTAAATACTTGTTTAACATTTTATCAAATACTTGTTCAACATTTTTATATACATGATCAACATTTTTTAAAATGCTTTTTTAACATTTTTATATACATGATCAACATTTTAAAAAAAATACTTGTTTAGTATTTTTATATACATGATCAATGGTTTTTTAAAATACTTCTTTAACATTTCTCAAATACCTATTCAACATTTTTTTAAATATTTTTTCAATATTTTTTAAATACTTGTTCAACATTTTTTTTCAAATGCTTGACTAGCATTTTTATATGCATGATCAACATTTTTTTAAGTACTTCTTCAACATTTTTCAAATACTCATTCCAAAGATAAATGGGTGCATGCACCTGTCGACTTAGAGGAAACGGACTGGGAACCAATCGGCCAGCAGTGGGCCGACTGGGGTCCAATCGGCCAGCAGCAGGCCGACTGGATCCAATCGGCCAACAGTAGGCCGACATGATATTATTTTTGAAAAATATAATTATGGCGTAATATTTCTGAAATTTAATAAAAAATATGTATTATTTAAAAAAATTTGGCATTATAATGTGCAAGAGAAATCAAGTCATCACAATTTTTGGACACGATAAGATCATGAAACAATTTGCATCGGATAGCTAAATGACCATGTTCATTGCAAAGTCCACAAGCACGGCCAAGAAAATTTAAATTTTCAGCACAATCATCTAGCCTTTCTTGCAACAATTTAGTTTCTAAGTACTTATGCCTCATGCAATATCTATCTTCCCTATTTGGTGTGTACTTACAAACCCAATGCACTCCACAAAAATTGACATGTTTATAGGAGACATTTTCATCATAACTAGTGCAATCATCATTAGTACTATGGATATTCAAGGATTTCATACTAACAACATTGCAATCATGCTCATCATTCAAAGATTTAGTGCCAAACATTTTAATGCATTCTTCTTCTAACACTTTGGCACAATTTTCCTTTCCATCATACTCACGAAAGATATTAAAAAGATGAAGCATATGAGGCAAACTCAATTCCATATTTTTTTGTAGTTTTCTTTTATAAACTAAACTAGTGCTAAAACTAGAAACAAAAAGATTCGATTCCAAGATCTAAAGATATACCTTCAAGCACCCACCTCCCCGGCAACGGCGCCAGAAAAGAGCTTGATGTCTACTACACAACCTTCTTATTGTAGACTTTGTTGGGCCTCCAAATGCAGAGGCTTGTAGGACAGTAGAAAATTTCCCTCAAGTGGATGACCTAAGGTTTATCAATCTGTAGGAGGCGTAGGATGAAGATGGTCTCTCTCAAGCAACCCTGCAACCAAATAACAAAGAATCTCTTGTGTCCCCAACACACCCAATACAATGGTAAATTGTATAGGTGCACTAGTTCGGCGAAGAGATGGTGATACAAGTGCAATATGGATAGTAGATATGAGTATTTGTAATCTGAAAATATAAAAACAGCAAGGTAACTAATGATAAAAGTGAGCGTAAACGGTATTGCAATGCGTTGAAACAAGGCCTAGGGTTCATACTTTCACTAGTGCAAGTCCTCTCAACAATAATAACATAATTGGATCACATAAGTATCCCTCAACATGCAACAAAGAGTCACTCCAAAATCACTAATAGCGGAGAACAAATGAAGAGATTATGGTAGGGTACGAAATCACCTCAAAGTTATTCTTTCCAATCAATCTGTTGGGCTATTCCTATAAGTGTCACAAACAGCCCTAGAGTTCGTACTAGAATAACACCTTAAGACACACATCAACCAAAACCCTAATGTCACCTAGATACTCCAATGTCACCTCAAGTATCCGTGGGTATGATTATATGATATGCATTACACAATCTCAGATTCATCTATTCAACCAACACATCGAACCTCAAAGAGTGCCCCAAAGTTTCTACCGGAGAATCACGACGAAAACGTGTGCCAACCCCTATGCATAGGTTCATGGGCGGAACCAGCAAGTTGATCACCAAAATATACATCAAGTGAATGACGTGATATCCCGTTGTCACCACAGATACGCACGGCAAGACATACATTAAGTGTTCTCAAATCTTTAAAGACTCAATCCGATAAGATAAATTCAAAGGGGAAACTCAATCCATTACAAGAGAGTAGAGGGGGGAAGAAACATCATAGGATCCAAATATAATAGCAAAGCTCGCGATACATCAAGATCGTATCACCTCAAGAACACGAGAGAGAGAGAGAGAGAGAGAGATCAAACACATAGCTACCGGTACATACCCTCAGCCCCGAGGGAGAACTACTCCCTCCTCGTCATGGAGAGCACCGAGATGATGAAGATGGCCACCGGAGAGGGATTGCCCCCTCCGGCAGGGTGCCGAAACGGGTCTAGATTGGCTTTCGGTGGCTACGGAGGCTTCTGGTGGCGGAACTCCCGATCTATTGTGCTCCCCGATCGTTTTAGGGTATATATATATATATATATATATATATGCAGAAGAAATACGTCAGGGGAGCCAAGAGGGGCCCACGAGGGTGGAGGGCGCGCCCTAGGGGGGTGGGCGCGCCCCCCTACCTCGTGGTTCCCTCGTTTCTTTCCTGACGTGCACTCCAAGTCTATCGGGTAGCTTTCCTTCCAAAAATAACTTCTCCAGAAGGTTTCATTCTGTTTCGACTCCGTTGGATATTCCTTTTCTTCGAAACACTGAAACAAGGGAAAAAATAGGAACTGGCACTGGGCTCTGGGTCAATATGTTAGTCCCAAAAGTGATATAACAGTGTTTAATAAAGCCCATAAACATCCAAAATAGATAATATAATAGCATGGAACAATAAAAAATTATAGATACGTTGGAGATGTATCAATATCTGTGTTGTAGATCAACAGCTCGCATTTAGCTTCCCTGTTTTATTTTTGATATGTTCCTAGAGAAAACTAAGTTGAAAGATGTTAGTAGCAACGATGCGGATTGGATCCTTGATCTGAGGTTTATCCTCATTGCTGCATAGAAGAATTATGTCCTTGATGCACCGCTAGGTGACAAACCTATTGCAGGAGCAGATGCAGATGTTATGAACGTTTGTCTAGCTCAATATGATGACTACTTGATAGTTTAGTGCACCATGCTTAAACGGCTTAGAATCGAGACTTCAAAGACGTTTTGAATGTCATGGACCATATGAGATGTTCCAGGAGTTGAAGTTAATATTTCAAGCAAATACCCGAGTTGAGAGATATGAAGTCTCTAACAAGTTCTATAGCTAAAAGATGGAGAAGAATAGATCAAGCAGTGAGCATGTGCTCAGATTGTCTGGGTACTACAATCGCTTGAATCAAGTGGGAGTTAATCTTTCAGATAAAATAGTGATTGAAAGAATTCTCTAGTCACAATCACCAAGTTAGTAGAACTTCATGCTGAACTATAGTATGCAAGGGATGACGAAAACGATTCCCGAGCTTTTCATTATGATGAAATCGATGAAGGTAGAAATCAAGAAAGAGCATCAAGTGTTGATGATTAACAAGACCACTAGTTTCAAGAAAAGGGCAAAGGGAAAGAAAGGGAACTTCAAGAAGAACGGCAAGCAAGTTGCTGCTCAAGTGAAGAAGCCCAAGTCTGGACCTAAGCATGAGACTAAGTGCTTCTACTCCAAAGGGACTGGTCACTGGAAGCGGAACTGCCCCAAGTATTTGGCGGATAAGAAGGATGGCAAAGTGAACAAATGCTATATTTGATATACATGTTATTGATGTGTACTTTACTAGTGTTTATAGGAACCCCTCGGTATTTGATACTGGTTCAGTTGCTAAGAGTAGTAACTCGAAACGGGAGTTGCAGAATGAACAAAGACTAGTTAAGGGTGAAGTGACGATGTGTGTTGGAAGCCCTGTTCAAGAATTCATCCGATTAACCAGTTAACTTGCCGATCAATCCCTACTCATAGGGTCACCGAGTAGTCGATAAACCGAAAAATCGTCCGATTAATTGATTAAATGGCCGATTAACTTGCCGATTAGCCGATTAATCCCCTACTCGCTAGCCAATCGAGCAGCTACCAGTTAACGATTTCCTCAACAATGGTTGGAAGTGGTTCCAAGATTGATATGATCATCATCATACACTCCCTACACTTTCAGGATTAGTGTTAAACTTAAATAAGTGTTATTTGGTGTTTGCGTTGAGCATGAATATGATTTGATCATGTTTATTGCAATACGGTTATTCATTTAAGTTAGAGAATAATTGTTATTTTGTTTACATGAATAAAACCTTCTATGGTTATGCACCCAATGAAAATGGTTTGTTGAATCTCGATCATAGTGATACACATATTCATAATATTGAAGCCAAAAGATGCAAAGTTAATAATGATAGTGCAACTTATTAGTGGCACTGCCGTTTAGGTCATATTGGTGTAAAGCGCATGAAGAAAATCCATGTTGATGGGCTTTTCGAATCACATGACTATGAATCAGTTGATGCTTGTGAACCATGACTCATGGGCAAAGATGACTAAGACTCCGTTCTCTAGAACAATGGAGCGAGCAAGTGACTTATTGGATATAATACATGCTGATGTATGAGGTCCGATGAGTGTTGAGGCTCGCGGCGGGTATCGTTATTTTTCTGACCTTCACAGATGATTTGAGTAGATATGGGTATATCTACTTGAAGAAACGTAAGTCTGAAACATTTGAAAATTTCAAAGAATTTCAAAGTGAAGTGGAAAATCATCGTAACAAGAAAATAAAGTTTCTACGATCTGATCGTAGAGGCGAATATTTGAGTTACGAGTTTGGCCTTCAATTAAAACAATGTGGAATAGTTTCACAAAACTCATGCCACCTGGAACACCACAGCGTAATGGTGTGTCCGAATGTCGTAACCGTACTTTATTAGATATGGTGCGATCTATGATGTCTCTTACCGATTTACCACTATCATTTTGGGGTAATGCATTAGAGACAGCTACATTCACGTTAAATAGAGCACCATCTAAATCCGTTGAGACGACACCGTATGAACTATGGTTTGGCAAGAAACCTAAGTTGTCGTTTCTTAAAGTTTGAGGTTGCAATGCTTATGTGAAAAAGTTTCAACCTGATAAGCTCAAACCCAAATCGGAGAAGTGTGTCTTCATAGGATACCCAAAAGAAAATGTTGGGTACACCTTCTATCACAGATCCGAAGGCAAGATATTCATTGCTGAGAATGGATCCTTTCTAGAGAAGGAGTTTCTCTCAAAAGAAGTGAGTGGGAGTAAAGTAGAACTTGATGAGGTAACTATACCTGCTCCCTTATTGGAAAGTAGTTCATCACAGAAATTTGTTCCTGTGACTACTACACCAATTAGTGAGGAAGCTAATGACGATGATCATGTAACTTCAGATCAAGTTACTACCGAACCTCCTAGGTAAACCAGAGTGAGATCCGCACCAGAGTGGTACGGTAATCCTGTTCTAGAGGTCATGTTACTTGACCATGACGAACCTACGAACTATGAGGAAGCGATGATGAGCCCAGATTCCGCGAAATGGCTTGAGGCCATGAAATCTGAGATGAGATCCATGTATGAGAACAAAGTATGGACTTTGATTGACTTGCCCAATGATCGGCGAGCCATTGAGATTAAATGGATCTTCAAGAGGAAGAAGGACGCTGATAGTAGTGTTACTATCTACAAAGCTAGAATTGTCGCAAAAGGTTTTCGACAAGTTCAAGGTATTGACTACGATGAGATTTTCTCACTCGTATCTATGCTTAAGTCTGTCCGAATCATGTTAGCAATTGCCGCATTTTATGAAATCTGGCAAATGGATAAACAAAACTGCATTCCTTAATGGATTTATTAAAGAAGAGTTGTATATGATGCAACCAGAAGGTTTGTCAATCCTAAAGGTGCTAACAGAATATGCAAGCTCCAGCGATCCATCTATGGACTGGTGCAAGCATCTCGGAGTTGGAATATATGCTTTGATAAGTTGATCAAAGCATATAGTTTTATACAGACTTGCGGTGAAGCCTGTATTTACAAGAAAGTGAGTGGGAGCACTACAGCATTTCTGATAAGTATATGTGAATGACATATTGTTGATCGGAGATAATGTAGAATTATTCTACAAAGCATAAAGGAGTGTTTGAAAGGAGTTTTTCAAAGAAAGACCTCGGTGAAGCTACTTACATATTGAGCATCAAGATCTATAGAGATAGATCAAGACGCTTGATAAGTTTTTCAATGAGTACATACCTTGACAAGATTTTGAAGTAGTTCAAAATGGACCAGTCAAAGAAAGAGCTTTTGCCTGTGTTATAAGGTGTGAAACTGAGTAAGACTCAAAGCCCGACCACGGCAGAAGATAGAAAGAGAATGAAAGTCGTTCCCTATGCCTTGGCCATAGGTTTTATAAAATATGCCATGATGTGTACCAGATCTATTGTATACCCTACACTGTTTTGGCAAGGGAGTACAATAGTGATCTAGGAGTAGATCACTGGACAATGGTCAAAATTATCCTTAGTGGAATAAGGATATGTTCCTCGATTATGGAGGTGACAAAAAGGTTCGTCGTAAAGGGTTATGTCGATGCAAATTTTGACACTGATCCAGATGACTCTAAATCTCAATCTGGATACATATTGAAAGTGGGAGCAATTAGCTAGAGTAGCTCCGTGCAGAGCATTGTTGACATAGAAATTTGCAAAATACTTACGGATCTGAATGTGGCAGACTCATTGACTAAACTTCTCTCACAAGCAAAACATGATCACACCTTAGTAATCTTTGGGTGTTAATCACATAGTGATGTGAACTAGATTATTGACTGTAGTAAACTCTTTGGGTGTTGGTCACATGTCGATGTGAACTATGGGTGTTGATCACATGGTGATGTGAACTATTGGTATTAAATCACATGGCAATGTGAACTAGATTATTGACTCTAGTGCAAGTGGGAGACTGAAGGAAATATGCTCTAGAGGCAATAATAAAGTTATTATTTATTTCCTTATATCATGATAAATGTTTATTATTCGTGCTAGAATTGTATTAACCGGAAACATAATACATGTGTGAATACATAGACAAACAGAGTGTCACTAGTATGCCTCTACTTGACTAGCTCGTTGATCAAAGATGGTTATGTTTCCTAACCATAGACATGAGTTGTCATTTGATTAACGGGATCACATCATTAGGAGAATGATGTGATTGACTTGACCCATTCCGTTAGCTTAGCACTTGATCGTTTAGTTTGTTGCTAGTGCTTTCTTCGTGACTTATACATGTTCCTATGACTATGAGATTATGCAATTCACGTTTACCGGAGGAACACTTTGTGTGCCACCAAACATTACAACATAACTGGGTGATTATAAAGGTGCTCTACAGGTGTCTTCGAAGGTACTTGTTGGGTTGGCGTATTTCGAGATTAGGATTTGTCACTCCGATTGTCGGAGAGGTATCTCTGGGCCCACTCGGTAATACACATCACTTAAGCCTTGCAAGCATTGCAACTAATGAGTTAGTTGCGGGTTGATGTATTACAGAACGAGTAAAGAGACCTGTCGGTAACGAGATTGAACTAGGTATTGAGATACCGACGATCGAATCTCGGGCAAGTAACATACC
This sequence comes from Triticum monococcum, assembly GCA_034509565.1. NCBI lineage: Eukaryota > Viridiplantae > Streptophyta > Magnoliopsida > Poales > Poaceae > Triticum > Triticum monococcum. The sequence continues at coordinate 533,043,222 of CM067844.1, forward strand.
GATGACAAAGGGAACAACGTATGTTGTTATGCGGTTTGACCGATAAAGATCTTCGTAGAATATGTGGGAGCCAATATGAGCATCCAGGTTCCGCTATTGGTTATTGGCCGGAGACATGTCTCGGTCATGTCTACATAGTTCTCGAACCCGTAGGGTCCGCACGCTTAAAGTTTTGGTGACGATTGTATTATGAGCTTATGTGATTTGATGTACCGAAGGTAGTTTGGAGTCTCGGATGAGATCGGGGACATGACGAGGAGTCTCTAAATGGTCGAGACGTAAAGATCGATATATTGGACGACTATATTCGGACATCGGAAAGGTTCTGAGTGATTCTGGTATTTTCGAAGTACGGGGGAGTTATGGGAATTCACTGGGAGAAGTATTGGGCCTTATTGGGCCATACGGGAATAGAGGAGAGAGGCCAAAAGGAAGGAGGCGCGCGCCCTCCCTCTGGTCCGAATTGGACAAGGGGTGCAGCCCCCTTTTCCTTTTCCCTCTCCCCCACTTTCCTTCTCTCCTACTCCGAAAAGGAAAGGGGGATCCTACTAGTAGTCCCCACAGTTGGCGCGCCTCCTCTAGGGCCGGCCTCTCCCTCCCTCCTTTATATACGGGGGTAGGTGGTCACCTCTAGACACACAAGTTGATCTGTTGATCTCTTCCAGCCGTGTGCGGTGCCCCCTCCACCATAATCCACCTCGATCATATCGTAGCGGTGCTTAGGCGAAGCCCTGTGTCGGTAGCATCATCATCACCGTCATCACGCCGTCGTGCTGACGGAAATCTCCCTCGAAGCTCTGCTGGATCAGAGTTTGTGGGACGTGATCGAGCTGAACGTGTGCTAAACTCGGAGGTGCCGTACGTTCGGTACTTGGATCGGTCAGATCGTGAAGACGTACGACTACATCAACCGCGTTGTGCTAAAGCTTCCGCTTTCGGTCTATGAGGGTACATGGACACGCTCTCCCCTCTCGTTGCTATGCATCACCATGATCTTGCATGTGCGTAGGAAATTTTTGAAATTACTACGTTCCCCAACACAAGGGCACGGCCTTCTCGCTCCCCAGGGCGGCGTAGATTGGGCATGAGGATGAGGGCCATCACTGCCTGCTCTCGTCTTTGGTGGCGGCGGACGTGCGCAAGCCGCGCGCTTTGGTCTCCTTCGACCCGGAGGAGATGACTTTCTCCTTTCAGCTGGAGCTCCGCCTCCGGCGTTGTGCCTGTGAATCCGGTGGCAATGGACGACAGCTATTTCCCCTACTTCGATTACCTCGCGGGGCTGCTGGCGCGGGAAAGCTGTCATTCTCTACTTTTCAAATTCTCGCCCAAAGTGGTGGATGGGGGGCTCTGCGCCCGCACGCTGCCGCTGCTTCCTGCAATCGAGTCCAGATACCCTCCCAAGCCCAACGTGCCAGCAGGCCTATGCCTACTGTTGGGCCTCAACTCTCGCTAGTTGGTGGAGATGTCCCTCCAATGGAGACTCTCTTCCCGGGCCATGACCACATGCGTGTTGGGGAACGTAGCAGAAATTCAAAATTTTCTACGCATCACCAAGATCAATCCATGGAGTAATCTAGCAACGAGGGGAAGGAGAGTGCATCTACATACCCTTGTAGATCGCTAAGAGGAAGCGTTCAAGTGAACGGGGTTGATGGAGTCGTACTCGTCGTGATCCAAATCACCGATGATCCTAGTGCCGAACGGACGGCACCTCCGTGTTCAACACACGTACAGCCCGGTGACGTCTCCTATGCCTTGATCCAGCAAGGGGAGAAGGAGAGGTTGGGGAAGACTCCATCCAGCAGCAGCACGACGGCGTGGTGGTGGTGGAGGAGCGCGGGACTCCAGCAGGGCTTCGCCAAGCACTACGAGAGACGAGGAGGGAGAGGGGTAGGGCTGCGCCAACAGGGAGAATGAATCGTCTCTATGGCAGCCCAAAACCTCAAGTATATATAGGGGGAGGGGAGGGGCTGCGCCCCCACCTAGGTTTCCACCCCTAGGGGTGGCGGCCAGCCCTAGATCCCATCTAGGGGGGCGGCCAAGGGGAAGAGAGGGGGGCGCACCACTAGGTGGGCCTTAGGCCCATCTGAGCCTAGGGTTTGCCCCCTTCCACTCTCCCTTGCGCCTTGGGCCTTGGTGGGGGGCGCACCAGCCCACCAGGGGCTGGTCCCCTCCCACACTTGGCCCATGCAGCCCTCCGGGGCTGGTGGCCCCACTTGGTGGACCACCGGGACCCTCCCGGTGGTCCCGGTACATTACCGATAAAACCCGAAACTTTTCCGGCGACCAAAACAGGACTTCCCATATATAAATCTTTACCTCCGGACCATTCCGGAACTCCTCGTGACATCCGGGATCTCATCCGGGACTCCGAACAACATTCGGTAACCGCGTACATACTTTCCCTATAACCCTAGCGTCATCGAACCTTAAGTGTGTAGACCCTACGGGTTCGGGAGTCATGCAGACATGGCCGAGACAACTCTCCGGTCAATAACCAACAGCGGGATCTGGATACCCATGTTGGCTCCCACATGCTCCACGATGATCTCATCGGATGAACCACGATGTCAAGGACTTAATCAATCCCGTATACAATTCCCTTCGTCCAGCGGTACAATACTTGCCCGAGATTCGATCGTCGGTATCCCGATACCTGGTTCAATCTCGTTACCGGCAAGTCTCTTTTACTCGTTCCGTAACACATCATCCCGTGATCAACTCCTTGATCACATTGTGCACATTATGATGATGTCCTACCGAGTGGGCCCAGAGATACCTCTCCGTTTACACGGAGTGACAAATCCCAGTCTCGATTCGTGCCAACCCAACAGACACTTTCGGTGATACCTGTAGTGTACCTTTATAGCCACCCAGTTACGCTGTGACGTTTGGCACACCCAAAGCACTCCTACGGTATCCGGGAGTTGCACAATCTCATGGTCTAAGGAAATGATACTTGACACTAGAAAAGCTTTAGCATACGAACTACACGATCTTTGTGCTAGGCTTAAGATTGGGTCTTGTCCATCACATCATTCTCCTAATGATGTGATCCCGTTATCAATGACATCCAATGTCCATGGTCAGGAAACCGTAACCATCTATTGATCAACGAGCTAGTCAACTAGAGGCTTACTAGGGACATGGTGTTGTCTATGTATCCACACATGTATCTGAGTTTCATATCAATACAATTCTAGCATGGATAATAAACGATTATCATGAACAAGGAAATATAATAATAACCAATTTATTATTGCCTCTCGGGCATATTTCCAACAGTCTCCCATTTGCACTAGAGTCAATAATCCAGTTCACATCGATATGTGATTAACACTCAAGGTCACATCCCCATGTGACTAACACCCAAAGAGTTCTGGGTTTGATCATGTTATGCTTGTGAGAGAGGTTTCAGTCAACGGGTCTGCAACATTCATATCCGTATGTACTTCGCAAATTTCTATGTCATCTTGTAGATGCAACTACTACGCTATATTTGGAGCCATTTCAAATAACTGTTCTACTTGGAGCTATTCTAAATTGTTGCTCCATTATACGTATCCGGTATCTCTACTCAGAGCTATCCGGATAGGTGTTAAGCTTGCATCGACGTAACTCTTTACGTCGAAATCTTTATCACCTCCATAACCGAGAAACATATCCTTATTCCTCTAAGGATAATTGAGACCACTATCTGGTGATCTACTCCTAGATTACCTTTGTACCCTCTTGCCAGATATGTGGCAAGGCACACATCAGGTGCGGTACTCAACATGGCATACCGTATAGAGCCTATGCCAAAAGCATAGGGTACGACCTTCGTCCTTCCTCTTTCTTCTGCCGTGGTCGAGCTTTAAGTCTTAACTTCATACCTTACAACTCAGGCAAGAACTCCTTCTTTGACTGATCCATCTTGAACACCTTCAAGATCATGTCAAGGTATGTGCTCATTTGAAAGTACCATTAAGCGTTTTGATCTATCCTTATAGATCTTGATGCTCAATGTTCAAGTAGCTTAATCCAGGTTTTCCATTGAAAAACACTTTCCAAATAACCCTATATGCTTTCCAGAAATTCTACGTCATTTCTGATCAATAATATGTCAACAACATATATTCATCAAAAATTCTATAGTGCTTCCACTCACTTCTTTGGAAATACAAGTTTCTCATAAACTTTGTATACACCCAAAATCTTTGATCATCTCATCAAAGCATACATTCCAACTCCGAGATGCTTACTCCAGTCCTTAGAAGGATTGCTGGAGCTTTGCATACTTGTTAGAATCTTTCATGATTGACAAAACCTTCCGGTTGTCTCACATACAACCTTTCCACAAGAAAATCATCGAGGAAACAATGTTTTGACATCCTATCTGCAAGATTTCATAAATAATGCAGTAATTGCTAATATAATTCCAACAGACTCTTAGCATCGCTACGAGTGAGAAAGTCTCATCGTAGTCAACTCCTTGAACTTGTCGAAAAACATCTTAACGACAAGTCGAGCTTTCTTAATGGTGATACTTACCATCATTGTCCGTCTTCCTTTTAAAATCCATATGTACCTAACAGCCTTACAACCATCAAGTAGTTCTTCCAAAGTCTACACTTTGTTTTCATATATGGATCCTCTCTCGGATTATATGGCCTCGAGCCATTTTGGAATCCAGGCCCACCATCGCTTCTTCATAGCTCGTAGGTTCATTGTTGTCTAGCAACATGACTTCCAAGACAAGATTACGTACCACTCTGAAGTAGTACGCATCCTTGTCATCCCACGAGGTTTGGTAGTGACTTGATCTGAAGTTTCATGATCACTATCATAAGCTTCCACTTCAATTGGTGTAGGTGCCACAGGAACAACTCCCTATGCCCTGCCACACACTAGTTGAAGAGACGGTTCAATAACCTCATCAAGTCTCCACCATCCTCCCACTCAATTCTTTCGAGAGAAACTTTTCCTCGAGAAAGGACCCAATTCTAGAAACAATCCCTTATTGCTCTCGGATTTGAGATAGGAGGTATACCCAACTGTTTTGGGTGTCCTATGAAGATGCATTTATCCGCTTTGGGTTCGAGCTTATCAGCCTGAAACTTTTCACATAAGCGTCGTAGCCCCAAACCTTTAAGAAATGACAGCTTAGGTTTCTCTAAACCATAGTTCATACGGTGTCATCTCATCGGAATTACGTGGTGCCCTATTTAAAGTGAATGTGGTTGTCTCTAATGCCTAACCCATAAACTATCGTGGTAATTCGATAAGAGACATCATGGTATGCATCATATCCAATAGGGTGCAGTTATGATGTTCGGACACACCATCACACTATGGTGTTCCAGGCTGTATTAGTTGTGAAACAATTTCCACAATGTCTTAATTCTGTGCCAAACTCGTAATTCAGATATTCATCTCTATGATCATATCATAGATATTTTATCCTCTTGTCACGACGATCTTTCAACTTCACCCTGAAATTACTTGAACCTTTCAATAATTCAGACTCATGATTCATCAAGTAAATATAATCAACATCTACTCAAATCATCTGTGAAGTAAGAACATAACGATATCCACTACACGCCTCAGCACTCATTGGACTGCACACATCAAAATGTATTACTTCCAACAAGTTGCTTTCTAGTTCCATTTTACTGAAAACGAGGCTTTCAGTCATCTTGCCCATGTGGTATGATTTGCATGTCTCAAGTGATTCAAAATCAAGTGAGTCCAAACGGTCCATTTGCATGGAGTTTCTTCATGCATATACACCAATAGACATGGTTCGCATGTCTCAAACTTTTCAAAAACGAGTGAGCCCAAAGATCCATCAACATGGAGCTTCTTCATGCGTTTTATACCGATATGACTTACGTAGCAGTGCCACAAGTAGGTGGTACTATCTTATATCTTTTGTCATGAACATGTGTATCACTACGATCGAGATTCAATAAACCATTCATTTTAGGTGCAAGACCATTGAAGGTATTATTCAAATAAACAGAGTAACCATTATTCTCCTTAAATGAATAACCATATTGCGATAGACATAATCCAATCATGTCTATGCTCAACGCAAACACCAATCTCGATGGTAGAGGGAGCGTGTGATGCTTGATCACATCAAGCTTGGAAAAAACTTCCAACACATATCGCCAGCTCACCTTTAGCTAGTCTCCGTTTACTCCGCAGCCTTTTATTTTGAGTTTACTAACACTTAGCAACCGAACCGGTATCTAATACCATGGTGCTACTAGGAGTACTAGTAAAATACACATTAACACAATGTATATCCAATATACTTCTATCGACCTTGCCAGCCTTCTCATCTACCAAGTATCTAGGGTAATTCTGCTCAAGTGGTTGTTCCTCTTATTACAGAAGCACTTAGTCTCGGGTTTAGGTTCAACCTTGGGTTTCTTCACTAGAGCAGCAGCTGAATTGCCATTTCATGAAGTATCCCTTCTTGCCCTTGCCCTTCTTTAAACTAGTGGTTTCACCAACCAAAAACAATTGATGCTCCTTCTTGATTTCTACTTTTGTGGTGTCAAACATCGCGAATATCTCAAGGATCATCATATATGTCCCTGATATATTATAGTTCATCACGAAGCTCTAGCAGCTTGGTGGTAATGAGTTCGGAGAAACATCACTATATCATCTGGAAGATCAACTCCCACTTGATTCAAATGATTGTTGTACTCAAATAATCTGAGCACAAGCTCAACAATTGAGCTTTTCTCCCTTAGTTCGCAGGCTAAGAAAATCGTCGGAGGTCTTATACCTCTTGACGTGGGCACGAGCCTGAAATCCCAATTTCAGCCCTCGAAACATCTCATATGTTTCGCGACGTTTCAAAACGTCTTCGGTGCCACAACTCTAAACCGTTTAACTGAACTATCACGTAGTTATCAAAATTTGTATGTCAGATGTTCGCAACATCCACAGACAACGTTCGAGCTTCAGCACACTGAGCGGTGCATTAAGGACATAAGCCTTCTATGAAGCAATGAGGACAATCCTTAGTTTACGGACCTAGTCCGCATAATTGCTACTATCAACTTTCAACTAAATTTTCTCTAGGAACATATCTAAACAGTAGAACTGAAGCGTGAGCTATGACATAATTTGTGAAGACCTTTTGACTATGTTCAGGATAATCAAGTTCATCTTATGAACTCCCACTCAGATAGACATCCCTCTAGTCATCTAAGTGATTACATGATCCGAGTCAACTAGGTCGTGTCCGATCATCACGTGAGACGGACTAGTCATCATCGGTGAACATCTTCATGTTGATCGTATCTTCTATACGACTCATGTTCGACCTTTTGGTCTTCCGTGTTCCGAGGCCATGTATGTACATGCTAGGCTCGTCAAGTCAACCTAAGTGTTTTGCATGTGTCCCGAGGCCATGTCTGTACATGCTAGGCTCGTCAACACCCATTGTATTCAAACGTTAGAATCTATCACACCCGATCATCACGTGGTGCTTCGAAACAACGAACCTTCGCAACGGTGCACAGTTAGGGGGAACACCTTTCTTGAAATTTTAGTGAGGGATCATCTTATTTAAGCTACCGTCGTTCTAAGCAAATAAGATGTAAAACATGATAAACATCACATGCAATCAAATAGTGACATGATATGGCCAATATCATTTTGCTCCTCTTGATCTCCATCTTCGGGGCTCCATGATCATCGTTGTCACCGGCATGACACCATGATCTCTATCATCATGATCTCCATCATCGTGTCTTCTTGAAGTTGTCTCGTCATCTATTACTTCTACTACTACAGCTAACGGTTAGCAATAAAGTAAAGTAATTACATGACGTTTATGTTGACACGCAGGTCATAAATAAATTAAGACAACTCCTATGGCTCCTGTCGGTTGTCATACTCATCGACATGCAAGTCGTGATTCCTATTACAAGAACATGATCAATCTCATACATCACATATATCATTCATCACATCCTTTTGGCCATATCACATCACAAGGCATATGCTGCAAAAACAAGTTAGACATCCTCTAATTGTTGTTGCAAGTTTTTACGTGGCTGCTATAGGTTGCTAGCAAGAACGTTTCTTACCTACGCCAAAACCACAACGTGAATTACCAATTTCTATTTACCCTTCATAAGGACCCTGTTCATCGAATCCGATCCGACTAAAGTGGGAGAGACAGACACCCGCCAGCCACCTTATGCAACTAGTGCATGTCAGTCAGTGGAACTGGTCTCACGTAAGCGTACGTGTAAGGTTGGTCCGGGCCGCTTCATCCCACGATGCCGCCGAATCAAGATAAGACTAGTAACGGCAAGATAATTGACAATATCGACGCCCACAACTACTTTGTGTTCTACTCGTGCATAGTAACTACGCATAGACCTAGCTCATGATGCCACTGTTGGGGAACGTAGCAGAACTTCGAAATTTTCTACGCATCACCAAGATCAATCCAAGGAGTAATCTAGCAACGAGGGGAAGGAGAGTGCATCTACATACCCTTGTAGATCGCTAAGTGGAAGCGTTCAAGTGAATGGGGTTGATGGAGTAATACTCGTCGTGATCCAAATCACCGATGATCCTAGTGCCGAACGGACGGCACCTCCGTGTTCAACACACGTACAGCCCGGTGACGTCTCCTACGCCTTGATCCAGCAAGGGGAGAAGAAGAGGTTGGGGAAGACTCCATCCAGCAGCAGCACGACGGCGTGGTGGTGGAGGAGCGCGGGACTCCAGCAGGGCTTCGCCAAGCACTACGAGAGACGAGGAGGGAGAGGGGTAGGGCTGTGCCAACAGGGAGATTGAATCGTCTCTATGGCAGCCCAAAACCTCAAGTATATATAGGGGAGGGGAGGGTCTGCGCCCCCACCTAGGTTTAAACCACTAGGGGTGGCGGCCAGCCCTAGATCCCATCTAGGGGGGCGGCCAATGGGAAGAGAGGGGGCGCACCACTAGGTGGGCCTTAGGCCCATCTGAGCCTAGGGTTTGCCCCCTTCCACTCATCCTTGCGCCTTGGGCCTTGGTGGGGGGCGCACTAGCCCACCAGGGTCTGGTCCCCTCCCACACTTGGCCCATGCAGCCCTCCGGGGCTGGTGGCCCCACTTGGTGGACCACCGGGACCCTCCCGGTGGTCCCGGTACATTACCGATAAAACCCAAAACTTTTCCGGCGACCAAAATAGGACTTCCCATATATAAATCTTTACCTACGGACCATTCCAAAACTCCTCGTGACGTCCGGGATCTCATCTGGGACTCCGAACAACATTCGGTAACCGCGTACATACTTTCCCTATAACCCTAGCATCATCGAACCTTAAGTGTGTAGACCCTACGGGTTCGGGAGTCATGCAGACATGGCCGAGACAACTCTCCGGTCAATAACCAAGAGCGGGATCTGGATACCCATGTTGGCTCCCACATGCTCCACGATGATCTCATCGGATGAACCACGATGTCAAGGACTTAATCAATCCCGTATACAATTCCCTTCGTCTAGCGGTACGATACTTGCCCAAGATTCGATCGTCGGTATCCCGATACCTGGTTCAATCTCATTACAGGCAAGTCTCTTTTACTCGTTCCATAACACATCATCCCGTGATCAACTCCTTGATCACATTGTGCACATTATGATGATGTCCTACCGAGTGGGCCCAGAGACACCTCTCCGTTTACACGGAGTGACAAATCCCAGTCTTGATTCGTGCCAACCCAACAGACACTTTTGGAGATACCTGTAGTGTACCTTTATAGCCACCCAGTTACGTTGTGACGTTTGGCACACCCAAAGCACTCCTACGGTATCCGGGAGTTGCACAATCTCATGGTCTAAGGAAATGATACTTGACATTAGAAAAGCTTTAGCATACGAACTACATGATCTTGTGCTAGGCTTAGGATTGGGTCTTGTCCATCACATCATTCTCCTAATGATGTGATCCCGTTATCAACGACATCCAATGTCCATGGTCAGGAAACCATAACCATCTATTGATCAACGAGCTAGTCAACTAGAGGCTTACTAGGGACATGGTGTTGTCTATGTATCCACACATGTATCTGAGTTTCCTATCAATACAATTCTAGCATGGATAATAAACGATTATCATGAACAAGGAGATATAATAATAACCAATTTATTATTGCCTCTAGGGCATATTTCCAACAATGCGAGCCCACCAGATTCTCACTTCGCGGCCGATGTGCACGCGCCCCCCGGCCCATGTGCCTCGGCCAGAGCCAGGTGTGCTGCCCATCGGGTATCTGTCTCCGGTGGCGGCCACAGATCTCAGACATGGGGCTTGCGCTGCGCTCCCCTTCGAAGTCGCACTGGCGTTCTGCAGCTGCCGGGAGCCGCCGGCGAGCTCCGCCGCTCCACGCCTGCGCTTCAGCTCTTCCCCTCGTCGACGCCCTCTGTTGGTTTTCCATTCGGTCCGGCCGCGGCATTGGAGGCGCGGGCCCTCGACCTCAACCTAGGGCCTGGCTCTAAGCCGGCGATGTAGGAGGCCCCTTCCGATCCTGTTGTGCATCCCCTGGGCGACCCGCCCACCCACGCGTCGGTGGTCGCTTCTTCGTCTCCGCGTCGCAGTCCCCGCATTCGAGTCGCGTACGACGGGGTGCGCTTGGGCTCGGTGGAGTGCGCCTCCAAGAGGAAGGTTGCGGCATCTGCATCAAGCTCAAGCAGTGGTTCTTCTGGCAGCCGCTCTGGCATTTATTCTTCGAGGCGTAAGAAGGCCAAGGCGGCGGCGGTGGCTGGGCTGCTGGATGTGACGCCCCCGATTCAATCGTACACTAATCATACACGCAAACGTGTACGATCAAGATCAGGGACTCACGGGAAGATATCACAACACAACTCTACAAATAAAATAAGTCATACAAGCATCATATTACAAGCCAGGGGCCTCGAGGGCTCGAATACAAGAGCTCGATCATAGACGAGTCAGCGGAAGCAACAATATCTGAGTACAGACATAAGTTAAACAAGTTTGCCTTAAGAAGGCTAGCACAAACTGGGATACAGATCGAAAGAGGCGCAGGCCTCCTGCCTGGGATCCTCCTAAACTACTCCTAGTCGTCGTCAGCGGGCTGCACGTAGTAGTAGGCACCTCCCGAGTAGTAGTAGTCGTCGTCGACGGTGGCGTCTGGCTCCTGGGCTCCACCATCTGGTCGCAGCAATCGAGTATGGAAAAGGGGGAAAGAGGGAGCAAAGCAACCGTGAGTACTCATCCAAAGTACTCGCAAGCAAGGAGCTACACTACATATGTATGCATTGGTATCAAATGGAATAAGGGTATCATATGTGGACTGAACTACAGAATGCCGGAATAAGAGGGGTATAGCTAGTCCTGTCGAAGACTACGCTTCTGGCAACCTCCATCTTGCAGCATGTAGAAGAGAGTAGATGGTAAGTTCACCAAGTATCATCGCATAGCATAATCCTAACCGATGATCCTCCCCTCGTCGCCCTGTGAGAGAGCGATCACCAGTTGTATCTGGCACTTGAAAGGGTGTGTTTTATTAAGTATCCGGTTCTAGTTGTCATAAGGTCAAGGTACAACTCCAAGTCGTCCTGTTACCGAAGATCACGGCTATTCGAATAGATTAACTTCCCTGCAGGGGTGCACCACATAACCCAACACGCTCGATCCCATTTGGCCGGACACACTTTCCTGGGTCATGCCCGGCCTCGGAAGATCAACACGTCGCAGCCCCACCTAGGCACAACAGAGAGGTCAGCACGCCGGTCTAAATCCTATGGCGCAGGGGTCTGGGCCCATCGCCCATTGCACACCTGCACGTTGCGTACGCGGCCGATGAGCAGACCTAGCAACCTCCATTACAAAGGAAGTTGCGTTGCGCGGTCCAACCCGGCGCGCGCCACTCGGTCGCTAACGTCACGAAGGCTTCGACTGATACCATGGCGTCGAGTGCCCATAGTTGTTCCCGCGTAGATGGTTAGTGCGTATAGGCCAGTAGCCAGACTCAGATCAAATACCAAGATCTCGTTAAGCGTGTTAAGTATTCGCGAACGCCGACCAGGGCCAGGCCCACCTCTCTCCTAGGTGGTCTCAACCTACCCTGTCGCTCCGCCACAAAGTAACAATCGGGGGCCGTCGGGAACCCAGGCCCACCTCTACCGGGATGGAGCCACCTGTCCCTTCAGCCCCCTTCTCCGAACAGTATCATAAGTAATGTAACAGTATAAAGTATATATCATATGCCCGTGATCACCTCTCGAAGTGATCACGGCCCAGTAGTATAGCATGGCAGAATGACAAGAGTGTAGGGCCACTAATGGAACAATAGCATCCTATACGAAGCATTTAGGATTGCAGGTAAAGGTAACAACAGTAGTAGTAAGGACAGGCTATGCATCAGGATAGGATAACGGAAAGCAGTAACATGCTACACTACTCTAATGCAAGCAGTAGAGATAAGAATAGGCGATATCTGGTGATCAAAGGGGGGGGCTTGCCTGGTTGCTCTGGCAAGAGAGAGGGGTCGTCAACACCGTAGTCGTACTGGGGTCTCTAGCAGTCTCAGGGTCTACCGAAAAGAAGTAACGGAGGGGGAACACAATAAATAACAGAGCAATCAATGTAACAAAAGGCAAGATGCGGCATTGGGTTGTGCTAGGGGTGACCTGACGCGGTACGAGGTGGTACCGGTGAAGGGGGGAAACATCCGGGAAATATCCTCGGTGTTTCGCGTTTTCGGACAGATGAATCGGAGGGGGAAAGTTGCGTGTTCGCTATGCTAGGTATGTGTGGCGGACGAACGGGCTGCGTATCCGGGTTCGTCTCGTCATTTTGAGCAACTTTCATGTATAAAGTTTTCCCATCCAAGCTACGGTTTATTTTATATTAATTTTAAAAGATTTAAATCATTTTTAGAATTTATTTAATGTAATATTATCCAGAAGAAGGCGTTGACTCGGTCACTGATCCCCTTGTTTTTCACTCGCTTAATTCGGAAGAGGAAAACGACAGCAGCTAAAGTGAGAAATAAACAACTGCTCGGAAAGCTTCGGTTTGAGCGTTGGTTTTGATGACAGTGAAGAAAGCTCGCCCAAAAGACGTACGTGGAACCAATGATACCAAAAAGAGAATCAAATATGAGGAGAACTGGGTGCATTGGTAAACGGCTCCGCCATAGCTTGTACGACTTCTGAATCCGCAGCCTACTATTGATTGATGATCTTACCTTCCTGAGAGTCGAGGAACAGCAGATGAGATAGCCGAAAGGGGGGACCCCGGGTAATAGGTTTCCTTTTCCGGTTTAGGCTTGAGAGAAATCAGGAAAAAGCAACCCTCCAATGAAGAAAGTGCAATTGAAACAATCAAGAACGGAAAAATAATTAGACTCCCTCGTCAATTGTTTGGATTGGAATTAGGCTCCTCTACTCTAGTCGTCCTCTTCTATTTCGGGCAGTAGCTCAGCCCGTTCCGGGCCTTCCTTTACTGAATCTATTAGTAGTTGCACTTTTCGACATATGCCTTTATTTAGGCATTGGTTGTAGGCATCCCCTTCTCTTCAAGGAATTTCTGCGCCCGGTTCCTGATCAAGTGTTGGAAAAACCGGAATATGATGCTTTCTACTTCAGCAGTAGGGTTGGCCTAAAGCTAGCCCATAGAATAGATACGGCTCGAGTATAGATTCCCTATGCTCATGTGAACGGCCGGCCCGTAGATCTAAAAGGATCCATAAAAAAGACCGGAAAGTATGTTTGTCCACGAAAAAAAACTCGTTCATGAGATCTCGAATTCCCACGTTCCAGCCTGCATTATGCCAGCAGGTCCCACCCCCAATTTCTTGAGTCACCCTTATCTAAAAAACCGACGTGCGGGACCCACCTGTCATACTCTGATTAGTTTAATTAGGATTTAGCTAACCTAATTACTGTTTAATTAAACTAACTAGTTGATTAGGTTAATCAAACAGGATTAATTAACTTAATTAATTCACTAATTAATTAATTATTAATTTTATTAACACATTTTTATTTTATTTCTCATTTCTTTTTTTAAAATACGTTCTGTGGTGGGCCTCGGCTGTCATTGGGCTAGGGGCCCTAACGGGTCTCGGGCGCCACGGGTGCGTGGGCACAAACCTCCCGGCGCGGGGCTAGGTTGCCGGCGATAGGGAGGCGGAGTGCGGGGCCGGCGACGAGCAGGCCCGCGGGCGGCAGAGGAGCGGCCGCATGGGAGCCGGGACGCGGCGGCGCACCAGCAGCAGGGGGCGGCGCCGCGGCAATGGAAGCGCAATGGTGAGGAGGCGGAGCATGGTACGGGAGGCCGGAGCGGCGGCGAACAGGGGCCGCGGGGGGTGGTGGTGAGTAGGAGACCACCGCGCGGGGTTGTGGACGGGCGTGAGGGGCACGGCCATGGCCGGTCCAGTGCGTGCGGGAGTTCGACGGCGGACGCGCGCGGAGGCAGGTGGCCGCGGGCGCCAGCGGTAGATGCGGCTCGGGCGCGCAGGGCAAGGAAAACCAGAGCGGGGCGAGGCACGCGGTGGCAGCAGAGCAACGGGGCCGGCAAGCGGGGCAGCAGCAGTAGGGCTGCACGGCGGAGCAAGACGCAGAGGGAGCCGAGCGCTGGGCATGCACGGGACAGCGCGAGGGGCAGAACGGGTGCGTCTGAGTGCGGTGGGGTGGTGCACATGTGTGCGTGCGCAGGGGATGGCCCACGGGTGCGCGACGTGGGCGCTAACGGTGCAAGACCGACGCGGCGGTGGAGGCACGGGGATAAGGGGAGGTGCGGCGCCTCACCGGCGGTTGCAGGGAAATGGCCGTGGGCGTGGGGAGGAAGACGAGGACGACGGCGAGCGTCGACAGGGACGAGGCTGCGAGATCAGGGGCGGTCCGGCGCCGAAGAGGACGACGGCAATGGCGTCCAGCGAGGTGGTCTCCCGGGCGGCTGCGACGGGGTTCGAGCCCGATCCCGATTGGATCGGGGGGAGAGGGAGAGTGGGGAACGAGTGGGGGGGAGTGGAAGGGAGTGGGGAGAGACCGCTAGGGTTCGGTCGTAGTGGGGGCTTATGGAGAGTGGGGGGCGGTTGGGCCGGCCTGCTAGTGGCCATGTGGGCCAAATGGCCCAGGGAGGGTTCTTCTTCTTTCCTTCTCTTTGTTAGTTTTTTTTAAGTTTTAGTTTTTATTTATTTTTCCTTTCTTATGTTTTCTTTTAACTTTTAATATATTTTATTTTTATAATTTATAGAGTGGATCCCTAAATCAGTGTTACAAATTAATCCACTGCCACAAAAGTTTTACCCCAAACAAAACAGTTTAGTAATTTATAAAATACAAAGGCATTTAATTAATGGTTTTAGCTACTGTTTTAATTAGTTTAGTGCATTTAATCTTTTTACAAAAAAGCTTGGCTCCACCACCAATATTAGTTAGGGATTATTTGCCACATGACGAACATTTTAGTTTTGACATTTGAAAACTTTTAAAGTTTGAGTTGATTTTTAAATTTGATTTTGAACGAGGTTTGAATTAACGCGAGTTTATCAACAGTAAGCGTGGTGACATGGCTACATTAGTAGAGGGTTACTGTAGCTTAATTATCCGGGCGTCACAATTCTCCTCCACTACAAGAAATCTCGTCCCGAGATTTAAGAGGTAGTGTAAGGGGGAAAGGTTTGGTATCGAATCTATCGGGTCTTCTCGGTCTTGCTTGCTCTTCTTGAAGAAGTTGATCCCTTATGTTGATGTCTTCATTTCTCTGCTTCAGGTCATCATGATGAAGTCATCATCTTTTCTTCGGAATTTTACCATACTTACAAAAGAATAAAGGGTGGGCATTCCGGGAGAACATGCCTCTGCAAGGTCGACTATCTGGTTGATAACATTGGGGGAAGGTGTCGGAAAGTAACTCTCGAATTGAACTTAAGAAGATATCGAGAGCAAGTAAGAAGGTACCATGAAAGGTTTCAAGCGGGCAGGCAATCGTTCGATGCCTGAAACAGGGCGTGAAAAGGGGTTCAGAGCAACGAGAATAAGTATTGCGGCTGATACCATAATAGGTCACTAGAAAGGTGGCTCGTGAATTACATATGAGGTCACGCGCGAGGAACAACCTTAAGAACAGGGGGTGTACAGGAGAGTCAGGTTTCGATCCTGTGGAACTGTGGGTTATGGGCCCATGAAAGTGCAACTATCCCTAGGTGGTTTTGGTAATTCATAACAACATATAGCTCATTGAGCTAATGCTATTTCAAGATGATTATTTCAGGAAAGCTCAATGATTGGCATGGCATGGATGTGAAAGTGGAACCCTCAAAATGCTAAGGACAAAGAATTGGCTCAAGCTCAAAAGTTCAAGACTCTTCATTTTATATTTTAGTGATCCAAGATCACATTGAGTCTTTAGGAAAAGCCAATACTATCAAGGAGGGATGAGGTGTTGCTTAATGAGCCTCTTGCTTTATGTGCTTGGTGATATGCTCCAAAATCCTCAACCACTTCTCCATAGCCACAAATGACCTAAACACTAAGCCAAACTCGGTCATACCAATTCTTTCATTCCGGCGCCACCGAGTTTCACTTGTCATTTGCCACTTCCAAACCCTAGCAATTCGGTCCTACCGATAAGGATCTCGGTCTCACCAAGATGGGCTTGCAAACTCTCTGTTTCCCTTTCGTAACTTTTCGGTCTCACCGAAAGAGCGAATCGGTCCCACCGAGAATAGTTTTTATTTATTTTTCCTTTCTTCTGTTTTCTTTTAACTTTTAATATATTTTATTTTTATAATTTATAGAGTGGATCCCTAAATCAGTGTTACAAATTAATCCACTGCCACAAAAGTTTTACCCCAAACAAAACAGTTTAGTAATTTATAAAATACAAAAGGCATTTAATTAATGGTTTTAGCTACTCTTTTAATTAGTTTAGTGCATTTAATATTTTTACAAAAAAGGTTGGCTCCACCACCAATATTAGTTAGGAATTATTTGCCACATGACGAACATTTTAGTTTTGACATTTGACAGGGTCAGCAGTCAGTTTGCATCATGTCAGACCAAAGTGACAGCCAAAACCTCTCAGAGCAGCAAGTGCAGTTGAGTGAGGGCACTAGCCCCTCAAGTTCCTCAGATGATGGCAGCAGGAGTACCCCCAGCAATCTGCCTAAAGCTGCCACACGTCAGAGAAAGAAGAGAACCTCAGATTCTGAAGATGAGGATTATGTGGCAGAGGAAGAGGCCACATCAAAGAGAGTTGAGCCAGCTCAAAGCACAAAGCCAGGCCTGAAAATCAAAAGGCCAGCAGGCAGGCAACCCATGTCAAAGGCTAGAGCTTCAACTGTGAAGCCTGCTCCCATTGAGCCCGTTGCTGCTGAGGGCAAAAAGAGGAAAGAAAGAGTGAAGAAGACTGTGGCCAGAGTGCTTGGGAAGGCCTCCATCATGGAAGAGGAGGAGGAAGAAGAAGAGGTTGCTGCACCAGCACCCAAGGCTCCCAAACTAATGGGAGATGCCATAAAATCAGGGGGAGCTGCCTCCAAGGCCAAGTCAGCTCCAAAGCCAAAGCCGAAGAGAAACACAAGAAGCATCCCAGCCACTGAGAAGAACAAGGCCCCAGTGCCTGAAGTTGCAGAGGAAGAAGAAGAAGGGCATGTCTTTAGGAAGCTCAAGCCCAAGATCCCAGACCACAACGATGCTCATCCTGTGGTTGAGGATATGAAGCTCAGGAGAGATTCAGCGCTGAGGAAGTGGAGAGAAGCAGATCCGTATGCTTCTAGGAGAAGGACTGCAGTGGACTACAGGTTTCATACCAAGGAGCAGCAGGATTTCTATGAGACAGTTTTGCTTGACAAGAAGCCAATCGTATGTGACATGAGATGGGTCGACTGGACCTACATGAAGGAGAATGAGGAACACTACCCTGGAGTATATGACAGCTTTAGTGCGTGTGGAGTGGCATACTTTGTTGGGCAGAAGCTCACAAAGTGGAACGAGGAGCTAATCATGCGATTCTACTCCACAGCACACTTCTACCCGGATGGCAGGATCACTTGGATGTCAGAGGGTACAAGGTACCAATCAACTGTTGTGGAATGGGCGAAGTTGATCAATGCCCCAGAGGAGCAAGCAGATGACTTGGACATTTATGCCAAGAAGAAGATGGACCACAACTATTGGGGAGCGCAGTAATTTCGAAAATTTTCCTACGCACACGCAAGATCATGGTGATGCACAGCAACGAGGGGGAGAGTATTGTCTACGTACCAACGCAGACCGACTGCGGAAGCGATCTCACAACATAGAGGAAGTAGTCGTACGTCTTCTTCCCGATCCGACCGATCCAAGCACCGTTACTCCGGCACCTCCGAGTTCTTAGCACACGTTCAGCTCGATGACGATCCTCGGGCTCCGATCCAGCAAAGCGTCGAGGAAGAGTTCCATCAGCACAACGGCGTGGTGACGATCTTGATGTACTACCGACGCAGGGCTTCGCCTAAGCTCTACAACGATATGACCGAGGTGGAATTTGGTGGCAGGGGGCACCGCACACGGCTAAGGAACGATCAACAATGATCAACTTGTGTGTCTATGGGGTGCCCCCTGCCCCCGTATATAAAGGAGCAGGGGGAGGGGTTCGGCCGGCCAAGGGAGAGAGGCGCAGGGGGAGTCCCACTCCTACCGAGAGTAGGACTCCCCCCCCCCCAATCCTATTCCTAATAGGACTCTTCAAGGAGAAGAGAGAAGAGAGGGGGGCCGGCCCCTTCTCCTAGTCCTAATAGGACTAGGGAAGGGGGGAGGCGCGCAGCCCTTGTGGGCTGCCCCTTTTCACTTTTCCACTAAGGCCCAATAGGCCCATTTGCCTCCCGGGGGGTTCCGGTAACCCTCCCGGTATTCCGGTAAAATCCCGATTTCACTCGGAACACTTCCGGTGTCCGAACATAGGCTTCCAATATATCAATCTTTACGTCTCGACCATTTCGAGACTCCTCGTCATGTCCGTGATCACATCCGGGACTCCGAACAACCTTCGGTACATCAAAATGCATAAACTCATAATAACTGTCATCGTAACGTTAAGCGTGCGGACCCTACGGTTCGAGAACAATGTAGACATGACCGAGACACGTCTCCGGTCAATAACCAATAGCGGGACCTGGATGCCCATATTGGCTCCTACATATTCTACGAAGATCTTTATCGGTCAGACCGCATAACAACATACGTTGTTCCCTTTGTCATTGGTATGTTACTTGCCCGAGATTCGATCGTCGGTATCCAATACCTAGTTCAATCTCATTACCGGCAAGTCTCTTTACTCGTTCCGTAATACATCATCTCACAACTAACATATTAGTTGCAGTGCTTGCAAGGCTTATGTGATGTGTATTACCGAGAGGGCCCAGAGATACCTCTCCGACAATCGGAGTGACAAACCCTAATCTCGAAATACGCCAACCCAACATCTACCATTGGAGACGCCTGTAATACTCCTTTATAATCACCCAGTTACGTTGTGACGTTTGGTAGTACCCAAAGTGTTCCTCCGGTAAACGGGAGTTGCATAATCTCATAGTTATAGGAACATGTATAAGTCATGAAGAAAGCAATAGCAACATACTAAACGATCGGGTGCTAAGCTAATGGAATGGGTCATGTCAATCAGATCATTCAACTAATGATGTGACCTCGTTAATCAAATAACAACTCTTTGTTCATGGTTAGGAAACATAACCATCTTTGATTAACGAGCTAGTCAAGTAGAGGCATACTAGTGACACTCTGTTGGTCTATGTATTCACACATGTATTATGTTTCCGGTTAATACAATTCTAGCATGAATAATAAACATTTATCATGATATAAGGAAATAAATAATAACTTTATTATTGCCTCTAGGGCATATTTCCTTCAACAACACTATGTCCAACATGTACAAGGAGATTCCGAATGAAGCACTTGACACGTTCAAGTTTGGCTCAGTGCACCATCTTCTGTCAGGACTGCCCACTATCAACTGGATTCTAAGGCACACCCTGTTGCCCAGGTCTGGAGATCACAAGATGATCAGAGGTCACGCGATCAATTTGCTTCATGTCTTTGACGTGCCTCAAAAATTCAAAGTCATGAGTCTCATAGTGGAAACAATCAAGAGGACAGCAGCAGACCAGAAGAGGAGCTGTGGATATGCCCCACAGATTCAGGAGCTCATCAACTCCAAGATGGGCACGGGCATATACCTCTTGGATAAGGAACACCTGCCCATCCGTCCAGATTTTGAAGATAACCAAGTGGTCATGACTGAGAATGAGCCATCATCTGTCCATGCACAAGCTCAGAAGGAGAAGGAGAAGAAGGAGAAAGCTGCCAGGATGCCTACTCAAGCGGAGGCATCTGATTACTTCCTGAAAACCAAACAAGAGCAGCTTGGTTACCTAATTGCGTCCACCCTGCGGATTAAGTAAGGACTTGCCACCCTGACTCAAAACCAGGCAAGCTTAGAGAGGATCATGGAACAGAGGTTCTATGACTTGGACATCAAGGTGACAGAGATACAGACTGCCGTGGAGCAGCTCCAGGAGGACATGAATGAGAGGAGAGGCAGGACCACGACTGATGCTTTTGCCAGGGTGCCATGAGGTCCGAGGTCGTCTGCACTGCCAGTTGCTAACACCAGAGCTACAACGTCTGCGCCAGCCATAGCCTCAGTTCCACCAGCTCCAGCATCCACTTCAGCCTCAACTCCGACCACGTCTACCGAAGGCTTCGTCCTTGGAGTGCTCCGGACTCCACCACCACCTGAAGATCAAGCCTGAGCGTCGACTTAGCACTATGCATTTTCTAGGAACTTTTTGGTAACTTGTTGCCAAAGGGGGAGAAAATGTATAGATCATAGGCTTCGAGAGAGAGTGTTGCTTTTATTCTCTCTTGTTTTATTTGGTGGTTTTTCGAACTTTGTTTGCTTGTGTGTGAGATACTACGTCCTTATCTGTGTGAGACATCGATGATCATGTGTTTGATCATAAGCTACACTTAATGCTTGCTTAAATATTATCATTCTATCTATCTTTTGTGATCATTCACTATTCTTAGTGATGAGTGCATGTATTTCAATCTTATCATTTTTTAGCGCTCCACCAAGATGTATGTGACATGGAAGAGTAACCCATGATTCTAACTCCTTGTGCATTTGCAGTCCAAAGCAAATTTTAAATATGCACAAATTTAGGGGGAGCTCTTATTTGTCACATACTTCTCAAAGCGACGATATATTTCATGCTTATTATCATTTGTCGAAACTTTGATCTATATGTTGTCATCAATTACCAAAAAGGGGGAGATTGAAAGTGCAACTATCCCTAGGTGGTTTTGGTAATTCATAACAACATATAGCTCATTGAGCTAATGCTATTTCAAGATGATTATTTCAGGAAAGCTCAATGATTGGCATGGCATGGATGTGAAAGTGGAACCCTCAAAATGCTAAGGACAAAGAATTGGCTCAAGCTCAAAAGTTCAAGACTCTTCATTTTATATTTTAGTGATCCAAGATCACATTGAGTCTTTAGGAAAAGCCAATACTATCAAGGAGGGATGAGGTGTTGCTTAATGAGCCTCTTGCTTTATGTGCTTGGTGATATGCTCCAAAATCCTCAACCACTTCTCCATAGCCACAAATGACCTAAACACTAAGCCAAACTCGGTCATACCGATTCTTTCATTCCGGCGCCACCGAGTTTCACTTGTCATTTGCCACTTCCAAACCCTAGCAATTCGGTCCTATCGATAAGGATCTCGGTCTCACCAAGATGGGCTTGCAAACTCTCTGTTTCCCTTTCGTAACTTTTCGGTCTCACCGAAAGAGCGAATCGGTCCCACCGAGAATAGTTTTTATTTATTTTTTCTTTCTTCTGTTTTCTTTTAACTTTTAATATATTTTATTTTTATAATTTATAGAGTGGATCCCTAAATCAGTGTTACAAATTAATCCACTGCCACAAAAGTTTTACCCCAAACAAAACAGTTTAGTAATTTATAAAATACAAAAGGCATTTAATTAATGGTTTTAGCTACTCTTTTAATTAGTTTAGTGCATTTAATCTTTTTACAAAAAAGGTTGGCTCCACCACCAATATTAGTTAGGAATTATTTGCCACATGACGAACATTTTAGTTTTGACATTTGAAAACTTTTAAAGTTTGAGTTGATTTTTAAATTTGATTTTGAACAAGGTTTGAATTAACACGAGTTTATCAACAGTAAGCGTGGTGACGTTGCTACATTAGTAGAGGGTTACTGTAGCTTAATTATCTGGGCGTCACACTGGAGCTGCTGCTGCTGTCCACGCCTGCTCCTATGACCAGAGGCAAGCTCAAGCAAATCGCTATGCATTGTGACCTCAACGCCATAGCCATCCTGGACCAATCCCGAGCGCATGCCTCTCCCGTCGCTCCGCCTGAAGCAGCAATTGGCATGCCCACCAGCGGCTCCGTTTCTGCCAGCCTGTGCGTCTCCGGCTCTCCTGATGAGTAATCTTATTGTTGTTAGAGGCCTTTGCATGCGGCCGGCATTAGCCATGCCTGCTGTTCAATCTGCTCATTGTCCCTTCAGTAGTCGAGTGCTAGCTCTGTTCCTGTGTTTCGGTCTAGTCCAGTTCAGTTCGTTGCTATTTTCGTCAGTCAGACTGCATCAAGTCTGTTATCGAGTCTGTCATCGAGTCTGTATCGCCTACCCTTTTGGGATCCATGTTATCTGCACTCTGTCTCTGTTGAACATGCATTCAGCTTTCTCTCTTATGGGTTGTATGCTCTCTCTTATTTTATGAAGATGCTTAACTGGAATGTTCGTGGTCTCGATGACGATGACAAATGCTCTTTGGTTCGTGATGTCCTAACCTCTTGCCACCCTAGCATTGTTTGTCTGCAGGAAACCAAGCTGTAGGTGCTCGATCGGTCCAAGTTACGCAGCTTTCTTCCTGCTAATTTATGTGATCATGTGGCTTTTCCTTCGGATGGTGCTTCTGGGGCGTTCTTGTTGCCTGGGATCCAAGTGTGGTGGTTGGCCAGGCAGTCTCAACGCACAGATATCATGTTACTGTCAGTTTCTCATCTACAACCACCAATGTTTCCTTTGTGCTCACTTCAGTATATGCTCCCTGCATAAATTCAGATAGACCTGCTTTCTTTGAGGCTATGAACAATATTGACGTGCCAGATGAGGCCTCTTGGGTGGTTATGGGAGATTTCAACATGTATCGGTTTGCTTCTGAAAAATCCCGTGGCAATGTTAACTGGAGGGTCATGGAAACTTTCAACTCATGGGTCAGAGATCATGGTTTGGATGATGTTCAGCTGGATAACAGGAAATTCAGCTGGACTAATAAGAGGAGTACCCCTACAATGGCTCAGTTGGATCGGGTTTTGGTCAATGCTTTTTGGAATCTTGGTTTTATGCAGACCACAGCCACTGTCGTGCCAGCCATTACTTCTGATCATACGCCCATTTTGGTTCAATTATCTGCGGACGTAATGAAAAGCAGCTTGTTTAGGATGGAAGATCATTGGCTTGAGATAGAGGAAACAAGGAACATCATTGTTGACAATTGGACAAGGGGGCACCGAGCTTTAAATTCCTCTGCTTCTGTTTTCAGCTTCAAGATGAGGAGAGTTAGAGCTGCCCTCCGTGCTTGGAGCAGAAAAAAAATCAAGCCTCAGGCTCTACACAGACAACAATAAACACGTGGTAAACTTCCTGAATGCAGTAGAGGAAAGGTGCTCCCTCTCCGTTCTTGAAGTTGTGCTTCGAGAAGCTGCTTCTGTTAAAGCCGAGCAGCTAATTTTGTGGCAAACTGCACTCTGGCGACGTCGCGCTAAAGTGCGTTGGTGTGTGTCGGGAGACGAGAATTGCAAGTTTTTTCATACTGTTGCCAATTGCCAGGCACGAAGGAATAAAGTCAAGGTCCTTGTTCAGGATGGGGTTGAGATTTTTCAGAATAACTTGAAGCTGGCGCTGGCCACTCGCTATTTCAAGAATTTGCTGGGACAGGATGCTGTGTCCCTGCCTACGGTGCACCTCAGCTCCTTATATACGCCTTCAGATTTGACTGAGCTTGCGAATGATTTCACTTGGGCAGAAATTGTGACTGCCATCAACAAGGCTCCAAATAACAAGAGCCCTGGCCCAGATGGGTTTACGAATGAGTTCTACAACGCCTTTAAGTCTATGCTCAAAGATGATCTTCTCGGGTTCTTTGCTGATTTTCATGCAAACAATGTCTCCCTTGAGGGCATCAACAGGGCTTATATCACCTTGCTGCCCAAAAAGGACACCCCTCTTGAGATGGGTGATTACAGACCTATTTTTCTGGTTCATAGTCTGCCTAAGTTGGCCTCCAAGGTTTTAACTAACCGGTTTCAGCGCAGAATTCCAGAGCTTGTGCACTCTTTGCAGTCTGGGTTTTTGAAAGGGCGCTCGATCATTGAGAACTTTGCTTTAGCCACCAAACTGGTTCAAACTGCTCACAAAAGAAAGTTGCCGGTTGTTGTTTTAAAGCTAGATTTTCAGAAAGCCTTTGATAGTGTGAGCTGGAGTTGCCTCTTCCAAATCTTTGAAGCTAGAGGCTTTCCGCAGAGGTGGACTCAGTGGATCTCCTCCTTGCTTTCCACTGATAAATCACAAGTGCTAATGAATGGAGAGCTTGGGGATGCTTTCTCTGCTAAGAAGGGCTTTCGTCAAGGGGACTCTCTGTCTCCATACCTTTTCATCTTGGTTGCTGATGTGCTTCAGCAACTATGTTGCATGCATTTCCAGGCTGGCAGTTTGTTACACCCCCTTGGCTCGGATGTTTTGTTCCCAGTTTTGCAGTACGCGGACGACACTCTCCTCATCTTCCAGGGGAATTTGCAGCAAGCGCAGGTTATCAAAACCATCTTATCTGCTTTCTCAGATTTCTCTGGCCTGCAAATTCACTTTCACAAGAGTACGCTGGTCCCGATTTCAGTTGATGCCGACCTTGCGTTGGATATTGCCCGTGTCCTTGGTTGTCCTGTCTCCTCCTTCCCGTGCACTTACCTTGGGTTACCTCTGTCTTTCAATAAGATTACGCATGGTATGCTCCTGCCTGTCATACACAGAGTTGACAAGAGGCTGTCAGGCTGGTTAGCTACTTTCCTTTCATGGGGAGGCGGACTTACTTTGCTTAACTCGGTGCTTGCCGGCATTCCCAGCTATTTCATGACTTGCTTCCCGTGGCCAAAGGAGTCAATTAATAAGTTGGAGGGGATTTTGCACACTTTCTTCTGGCAAGGCAAGAGCAAAACCTCGGGGGGGTCACTGCCTTGTAGCTTGGGATAAAGTTATCTTGCCACGATACGCGGGTGGCTTGGGAATCAGGGATCTTTCAGCTCACAATCAAGCTATGATATGCAAGTTCGTGGCCAGAGTTCTTCAGTCTTCTGATATACCTTGTTATCAGTGGTTCGCCTCACAGTACGGTAGGAATAGCTTACCTTGTGGCACTCGTTCAAGAGACACTGCCTTCTGGAAAGGACTCAAATCTTGCATCCCGCTGGTCATGTTTTCTTCCCGTTGCTCGGTTGGTTCTGGGGCTCTGGTCTCCTTTTGGCAAGATCAGTGGCTAGAGGTGGGGAGGCTTATGTTTGTGCTGCCAGTCTTATTTTCTTTTGCCAAAGATAAATTCTGTTCAGTTCAGTCGCAGAGATCCTCAGATGGTTGGGATATCCAGTTGCATCCCAATTTATCGCACACGACCTTGCAAGAGCTGCAGGTCCTGCATTCCCTCGTTGCGCATGGCAACTGGAGCAGCGATGCCACTATCGACCATCGTTTC
The DNA here is from genome assembly GCA_034509565.1 of Triticum monococcum. Classification (NCBI taxonomy): domain Eukaryota; kingdom Viridiplantae; phylum Streptophyta; class Magnoliopsida; order Poales; family Poaceae; genus Triticum; species Triticum monococcum. The sequence continues at coordinate 533,069,050 of CM067844.1, forward strand.
TCCTCTCTGTCTCAAAAGGAGCTTACTACGAGTCATTTCTACAAGCTGATCACGTTCCGTGGTGGGAGGTGTGTTTTTGAAAAGTGGATATGGGATGTGATCATTCCAAGCAGGCACAAGGTCTTTCTTTGGCTGGCTTTTTATGGGTGTCTGAATACCAAAGATAATATGTTCAAAAAAGGCTGGTCTGCACTTGTCTCACATTCAGATTGTGATATCTGTCCTGCTGTGGAGTCAATTGCTCACATTGTCTTGAGGTGCCGGCCTGCTGAGCATCTCTGGGGCAAGCTGCAGTTGGACGCGTTGGCGTGTGTTTCCCCTAACCTGCTGTCCTTCTTAATTTGAACACGCTGCTCAACAGCTTAATCCCAAAAGGAAATGGAACGTCGCTTTCGCAGCCTGCATCGTCACCCTATGGCATGCTCGGAATGATCGTGTCTTCAACAATAAGGTTTGGTCTGATCCTTACACCAGGTTCTACGCTGCGGATTTGCTTCGTCTTTGGCTACACCGAGCTACGCGCCAACAAGACAGAGATGATCTAATGACCTGGGTGCATAGTTTGACAAGCTAATTATGTTGTAATCCTGACGTTCTCCTTTCTTCCCCCCTCCCCTGTTTCTCACTCACTTTTGGTGCGTTTTCTCCTGGTGCATGTAATGGACTTTGTGTCCCCAGGCTGCGGCCTGTTTGAAATATATAAGGTAGAAAGATCTCTACCTTTTATTTTCAAAAAAAAAAGGTCGGTCGGAATTATTCCCTGGCAGTGGCGATCCCGTGGATCCATGGGGTTTTGGCCCCAAACCACGCGGGGGTGCGTGGACGGAAACGAGCAAGGCTTAAGCTAGAACATTCACTTTTGTTTTGAAGGTGATAAGCTAGAACATTCACAAGGAATGCTTAACAGAAAACGGAGGTTACAATATTGTTATGCATGCGTGATGCTAGGTAATCAACAATTCATAAATCAAATGTTGACAAGCATACGCAAGAAAGTCTGACGCCATTTTTATCCTGGTTTTCAAACTATGGAACAAATATATACAAAGTCCGACAGCTATATTTACTTCAAATGATCATTCATGCAAGCAGAGGCAAATTGACTGCTCACGTTCTTTGCTGCAAGGAAGATTTTTTTCATGGACCTGACATCATATCTAGTAGTACTAACTAGCACACACACTAGCTTCACATCAAAGAGGGAAGAGGAATATCCTCAGTCAGGCTAGATAAGACCAAGTTCCGGCAACATGCATGTCGCATCAGGTACATACATGCACGGTAACGATCCGAGAGAGCTGGTTCCAGATCGACAACAGTGGATACGGGCGAAAGACAGTTATCATGCATCTAGCGGCATATCGGGAAAAAATATGCAGGCAACAGATCACATGATCGTAAGGTAATCTGATCGGGCGAACCTAAAGACGACGGCGCCCATTACCATCTCACCCTCTTACGCAGCTCATCACCATCAGCGACGGTATCTCCGGGCACGCCAGAGGAGGTCGTTGATTTTCCGCTCCAGGTTCTGCGTCAACTCCCGGGAGTGCTGCACCGTACGTAGATGATCATCACAAACATGTTATGAACGTACCGATATATCCATGAGAAAGACGTACTTAAACGACTGACATGCGACGCAAGTCGAGATGCGTGTGACAGGAAGTGATTAAGTTAGCAAGCTACTTACAGTTACAGCATTGCATGTCTCGAGCAGCGTGTGGAGGACGAAGGTGGCAGGAGTGGTCTGCACCAGCCCTTGGAGCTCTCTTATGCTCTGGCGATTACAAGCACTGAGCACGATGGGCAGCAGATCGTGCTGTGGCGAACCAGTCCTTCTGTTCCGGACGCAGTGCTGCACGAGTTAGTTCCCGTGCGGGTGGAGGGAAAGGCTGGCGAACTGCATCATGAGCCTGGACACGAGGCCGCACCTGAACTGAATGTCGCCATGGTCGAGGACGAGCTGCACAAAGTAGTTGCTGCGTACGTGGTGGCGAGGCGAGTTCATGCATGAGAATTGGGAGCCGGTATAATGAGTACAGTATAACCAACGGGATCGAATCACCGGACAAGTTGACGCGAGAATTGTGTAGACAGTTACCTGTGTCGTCCCATTGCCATTTCTACGGCGTTTTTAAAGACGATGCCCTGGAAACACCAGCGCTCCTCGGGTCTCGCGTGCCGGAAGCATGTACCCAGGCGCGCCAACCCGGACGCCGACTCCAGCATGTATCCGATGGTGCGCAGCGCGTGCCTGATCAGGAGCTGAAAGGACACTAACCCAATCAATAGACATGTACACGACCATAGATATGGAATTGCGTGGAATTTTTTTCATGGACCTGACATCATATCTAGTAGGCCTAAGTAGCGCACACACTAAGAGGGTGCTTGGATCTAAGGGATTATTTTTAGTCTGACTAAAAATAGTCTTTTTTAGAGGCTAAAGTTCCAAGTACACTTGACTAAAGAGAAGATAGGACTAGTCTTGAGGCTAAAAATTTTTAGTCATAGGAAACCTACTAAAATATGTATTAGCCCTCTCTCTCTCCTCATTTAATGCCTCTCTTTTAACACATGCGAGTTCTGGATTGGAGGGTTTGGAGGATAATAAATGCTCAATAACTTGATTTTAGTCTCTTTAATATTTGGATCCAAGCATGAATGAGGCTAGCAAGTTTTAGTCCCACTACTTTTAATCATGGAACTAAAATGTATCCAAGCACCCTCTAAAAGAATTTTCATGGAGTATATTTTACAAAATGCAGATGCTAGCCAAGCATATCTATGGTGCGTCCACGCAATTCCATATCGCTGATCCCAGTGGTTGCTGATCTTGCGGCCAGGACTTACCTTGGACGCCTCGTAATCCATGTTGGTGAAACAGTGGACAATCAGTTCGTGCCCACGGCCGCGATGGATCACGCCTTCACGCACGAAGTGACCGACGAGCTGCTCGCGCAGTCCGGGTCGCCGGCCCACAGCCGTGATGAGCAGCTTCAGAGAGGCCATCCTGCATCATGCAGATGAAGGCAACACAAGTTCAGCAGCAAGGTTCACCACCCACAGGGCACAGCTCTAGTACCATACTTTGTTTCTTGTACCCACAGTAATAATATCGCGACAGAATCACAGCAGGTGCTGCGATCGAAATTGCTTGGTTGATTAGCTAGCCGTCTATGCCATAGATGGAGATGTTAATTTAGTGCCGTAATTTGGACATGCGAATCCCAATGGTAAATTAGTTTTGATCAAAGTGTCAGCACTGAAATAGCAGGGATTCGTTGATCTGTGAACGTACCCATCGTCGGACATCCAGACGAAGTCGGGCACGGCTCCCACGATGGCCTCGAGCTCGATGCGCCGCCCAATGAAGCTGCCCAGCAGCGCGGCGAACACGGCATGCCCCTGCTCATTCCCCATGATGCTGCTCGCGGCGTAGTTCACGAATCCGTCGAGCACGCGCTGGCGAATGCCGTCGCCACCCTCTTGGTGCAGTAGCAGTTGGACCACGAGCGGCGAGGACGCCGGGGACATCGCCAGCTCCTCCAGCACCATCGGGTCCTCGCGCAGCTGCGATCGTACCTTCTCCAGCCTCGAGCGTACTGAATCGGCGGCTCCCTCCTCGCGTAGCGTTGCGGCGGCTACGGCCAGGTCGGCGCCGCGTACCTCTACTGGAGCAGCGGCTGCTGCCTCGACGACGACGACGGGTCCCTGCGCGCCATCATGTCGAAGTTGGTGCTGGGGGTGGAGGCCGGGGGGCGCGGGGGGGTTGCGCGGATCCATGGCGTTCAGTTGTTCGCTGGTGCTGGAGTCCGCCGTATGCGGCGAGGGCGCCATCGGCGGGCGGGGCCCGGAGAGTAGAGCTTGGCGGTTCGGTGCTCGTGCGGCCGTATGCTGGTGCGGCGGCGGGACCCGCGGTGGAGCCGCCAGAGGAACGGAGGCGGGGACGCGTGCCACGCCTGGCAAGTACAGGCGTACAGCGTCTGCGCGTCCATCGTCCGCATTTGGGTCGCGACGCGAAGCGCTTCGTCCCAAAGACCCACCGGCGGGGTCGGCGGCATCCGCCCCAGTAGCACGGGCGGAATCGGGCGCTGCTGCTGCGGTGGCGGTGGCGGTGGCGGTGGCGGCGGCGGCATCGGCGTCCGCGACGACGAGGCCTCCCCGCGGCCAGCGCGGTCGGAGGGCGCGGCGCGGGGTGGCTGGATTGGGGCTACCCCATTCCCCTTGTCGCGTGGATCCATGGCTTGTAAGCTTCAATTGCTCTGGGGTTTTGGATTGCTGGGATTTGAGGAAATGGAGATGGAGTGAATTGGACGAGGGCTTGCACCGCGAGAGGGGCGGCGGCCGGGTGAGGGTGAGACGGCAAAGGAGGGACACCCGGCCGAGTTATACGGGGATGGGAGATTTTTTTTCAAAACTATGACACATTTTATAGCAAATTCAAAAATTATAGCAAAGAGTGAAGAAAAATCAAAACTAGCATCCCGTCGGCCACGCGTGGGCCGAAAAGGGTGTTTTCGGCCTCCCTTTGGCCGAAATGGACATTTCGGCCTTGCCTTGACCGAAAAGGTGCGTACCTGGACCGAAAAGACCTTTTTGGTCAAGAGTAGACCGAAAAGTCCTTTTTGATCAGGAGTAGGCCGAAAAGTCCCTTGGGCCCATTTTTTCACGTTAATGGTTGACCGAAGTAGCATGGCTCCACTCTTCGGCTTATGTTAGGCCGAAGCGATTTTTTTTAAAATTTTGGTATATAAATACTATGCAACCATTGCCCATCTTAGACACCGAAAAAATATATTCTCACAACCCTTTCCCCTCAATATTTTCCCGCCAACTCTTTCCCGCCACCCGTTTCCCGCCAACCCCTTCCAGTCATATGTTCCTGCCATCTGTTTCCCGCCAACCCCTTCTCGCCATATGTTCTCGCCATACCACAGTATACATTAAATAAATTCTTCATATTAAAAAAATCATGTTTCTCAAAATCTTTTCACTTTTTTAAATGGCTTCATAATTCAGAAAAACATTAACCGTATATCAAAAAAATATTCAACGTGTCTTCAGAAAATTTTCAGCTTATACTACAAAAATGCTCAGCATATATTTATAAATTGCTCATTACTTAAAAAATCAATAAATGTTTGGAATTCTAAAATTTTGTTCATGTGTTCAATAAATTTTCACATTTTAAAAGTTTGTTCGTATTTCGGAAATTTTATTTTAAATAATTATTTAAATTGCTAAAGTAAGATTGTTCACTTTTTTCAAAAATGTTGACTTTTTATAAAGAAAGGGATCGGTTGTTGTACATTAGTCAGATGCTATCCTATTTGTCTGGTAACACATATACCCAGCGTGAGGTCAGGTTTTTGACTCCATTGCTTGCGCTTTTATCCCATTTTTTTTAAATATGAAGAATTTATTTAATGGTGTACTGTGGTATGGCGGAAAAGGGTTGGCGAGAATATATGGCGGGAAGGGGTTGGCGGGAAACGGGTGGCAGGAACATATGGCAGGAATGGGTTGGCGGGAAAATATTGAGGGAAAAGGGTTGCGCGAAAATATATTTTTTCAGTGTCTAAGATGGACAATGGTTGCACATATTTATATACCAAAATTAAAAAAAATCGCTTCGGGCCATGCAACTTCGGTCAACCATTCACGTGAAAACGTGGGTCCAAGGAACTTTTCGGCCTACTCCTGACCAAAAAGGTCTTTTCGGCTCAGGTACGCACCTTTTCGGCCAAGGCAAGACCGAAAAGTTCATTTCGGCCAAAGGGAGGCCGAAAACACCCTTTTCGGCCCACGCGTGGCCGACGGGATGCTAGTTTTAATTTTTCTCCACTCTTTGGTATAGTTTCCGAATTTGCTATAAAATACGTCATAGTTTTGAAAAAAATCGGGATGGGAGGGGAGGGGCCAGCTGGCACGGCACCTGCGTTAACTGAAGTTTGTTAGGGCATGTACAATGGTTGATAAGATAGTCTTATCTTAAGTCTTGCATCTAATTTAGAGATGATAAAAAAAATATGTCTACAATGGGTTATATCTTAGCTTTATCTTCAATAACTAGCAATTCCTTAAAACATGGTGAGACAAATTGTGCTAAGAGATCATCTCTTGTCTTATCTTAAATAAGAGAAGACAAACATTTTCTTATGAGTTCTTTCTCCTCCACCTCATTATTTGTCTTATGTGGCACTTCTAAGATAGCACCATTGTACATCCCTTAAGATTTGATCCCATAATGATCTTGTGTTATTGACTGGCCTACGACCCTGCGTTTAGATATTGGATGGAAATGGGGTGGCTGTATTGTAGGAAAGTTTGATCGTCCATTCTTATTGACTATAATCTACTCAAGCTTACTAATTCGGAAGAGAAAAAGGAGCATTATTGCTTCAATTTTCATTATTGTGTCTTTCGTGCTGGGCAACCTAGAAGGCATGCATCTTCTTCGACACAAGAACTGCAAGTTTGGTTCCCAGCTCAAATAAACACGTTGTTCTACAAGTAGCTATGTTGTACAGTACATAGATAAGCCACAAGATGACATTTTCTTTCGAGTGCGGATTTTTGGTGGCTGAGGTTCATGGAGTCTATGATGCTGTATGCTGTACAACAAAAGACAATATTCTGGCCCAACAAAAAAAAAGTCGGCCCATTTTGGAAATACATATTTGTCTTTTTTTCACCCCATGTGTGAAAGTATAATCTTATGAAATTTCACACATACATAATATACATGTGTATGTATCTTCGTAAAAAGATTCGAATTCTTTTGAGGTGTACAAAAATAATATTTTGAAACTGAGCTCCATGGAGCTTGGCCTCCATTGGTCATTAGCGGTTTTCTTTCCTGCTACTCTGATGGGTGTTTACGTGCCTATGCAGTTTTTGTCTGGCATCATAATTTGATTTAGTTTATTTCATTAATGCTATTTGTAAAATTAGGACTGGCTATACGTGAGTCATCCAAATATTAATTTGGATAAGTCGATTTTCTAGGCCATTAAGTTAAGATCTAATAACCATCCTTCTCTCTTGTTCATCCAGTTTTCTTTCTCCTCCTACCGTTCCTTCTCCCCAAAAAATCGAGTTACCCAAAAAAGTTCAAATTCAGTCAAATTACATGTGATTATAGGGTTGGTCAGACGATGAAAAATATAGTGTTGGTCAGACGATGTCTGATGAAGCCATGTACCTACGGTAGGGGCACGGACCCGTCCTAAAGAGCCCTACCATAGGACATCCCTAGAAGAAGTCACCCTTCAATCAACTTGAGGGTATCTCACTCGACGGGTTGAAGACACTCGACCAAGAAGCTATCACTCGACCATGAAGTCAACCACTCGACCGACCAAAAGACCTGCAGTCACTCCGCAGGCAAACGGTCGGCTATTAAGTAGTCTTTATGGTTATTATGACACTTTATTAGGGACGTTATCAGTAACGCCCCACCTTAAATGTATCTTAAACCCTGCATTACTGAGGGAAGGAGAGGGCTGGCGAACTCTATATAAGCCACCTCCCTCCTCAGTATCAGGGGTTCGCCACCCCTGTCATTTTACACACGCATAATTCAATCGACCGCCTCCGGGCACCGAGACGTAGGGCTGTTACTTTCTCCGAGAAGGGTCTGAACTCGTAAACCTTGCGTGCTTACAACTTACCAATAGCTAAGGTCTAGCCTCCTCATACACACCCCCTACCTCACTGTCAGACTTAGAACCACGACAGTTGGCGCCCACCTTGGGGCATTAGTCTTAGCGCCTAATTGGAGAAGTTGCGATTTTTCCGATCCACTTGATCATGTTTTCCTGCGGAGCTTTGGCAGAGGGCCGCGAGATCCGTCTCGGCGCACTCACTTTCATCGCCGACGACTCCGCCTGGTTCCAGGAGGCGCCGCTCGACGTTGACGCGCTCCCCGTCCGCGGTGCGACGCACTTCCACGCGTGCGTCCATGGCGTCATCCTGCGGCAGTCGTCGACCCCATATCGGTCGACTCCCGTGTCATCTCCCCGCCTCGTCTCCCACCAACGCAAGCGCTTAGGTTGGTCGAGACTCCAGCGGTGGGTGAAGCACGCCGTGGCCCGCCAGTCAGTGGCCCCACAAGTCGCGGCAATCGAGCCCGACGAATCCCTCTGCGGCCTGTTCGATCTGTCAACTGGCTCCGCGGAGACCGCATCCGAGTGCGATAGCAGCGACCCTTTGGCGGAGGTTCTGGCGGTCGAGGGGACACGCAGTCCTCCTGGATTCCATCGCGCTGATAGTGGTGCGGATAGAGGCGATCCGTCGCATCCCCACGACGAATACCTCCCCGAACCTCTTACGTCATTACAGCGAGAGGAGCTTCGTCACCAGAACATGGACGCGCTCCACACTCCTATTGTTGGAGAAACCCCCGAGGCCCGGGCCTTGGAGGACGCGCGCTTGGCTAATCTGGCCGAGCGCACTCGACTGGAGAATCTACAGCGAGCACTCGACGAGCGAGCGCGTCAGCGGGCTCCCGAGTCCAGTCGACGACAGCAAGCTCCCGAATCCAGTCGACATCAGCTCTTTCCACCGCTACAGGTATACCGAACTCCAGTTCAGAATTTGGCTGCCGCGGCCCGCGCAGAGTCAATCCAGCCCTCTTAGTCAGAGGCTGGCAGAGGATTGTTGCAGATCAGAGCATTGCTCCGAGCGGCGGGAAATCAGAATTCCGCCGTCTCTCAGTCGCGGGACAGGATCCACAGTCGATCCGTTGCAACAGAAACAGTCCAGTTGGCTCACAGCCCGAGATCGCCCCCGAGGCGTGAGGGACGTGGAGACCGGCACGATCAGTATAGGAGGAATGAACAGTATGATCACCGACCCGACCGTGATGATAGACGTCGAGTGCCATCCCCTCCCCCGAGGAGTGGATCGTATGCACCCCGACATCGAGATGACAGGCGCCCCCATAATGTTGGGCAGAGGATCCCAGTCGACCCCAGAGACCCAGGCTTTGACGCGAGATCCATCCTCGTTCAAGGTTTGGTGGACAGGAACAGGGCTCATCGAGAGGGCCACAACAGAGATACGCCCACTGGCAGCAGAGCGCATGCCTCGGGGCCTAAATGTTTTAGTCGAGCCATCAGGGCCGCGGTGATCCCTCCCAACTTCAGGCTGGCGACTGGAGTCAGCAAGTTCACCGGTGAATCCAAGCCCGACACGTGGCTCGAAGATTACCGAGTGGTTGTGCAGATTGGCGGCGGCAATGATGAGGTGGCCATGAAGCATTTACCTCTCATGTTGGAAGGCTCAGCTAGGGCGTGGCTGAATCAGTTGGCGCCCAGTAGCATTTACACTTGGGAGGATCTCGCCCGAGTGTTTATCACAACCTTCGAAGGGACGTGCAAGCGCCCTGCAGGCCTTACGGAGTTGCGGTCTTGCGTGCAGAAGCCAAATGAAACTCTGAGAGAATACATCCAGAGGTGGATCACACTGCACCACTCGGTCGAAAACGTGCCAGACCATCAAGCAGTTTGCGCTTTCAAGGAAGGCGTCAAATACAGGGAGTTGAATCTGAAGTTTGGTCGAACTGGAGAGATGTCCCTGAATCGGATGATGGAGATTGCCACCAAGTACGCTAATGGTGAAGACGAGGACCGACTCCGAAGTGGCAAACTCAAATCAGTCGCCTAAGAAACCGGAGGAAACTCCAGTCAGAAGCAGAAGCGGAAGGCCGAGCCAGCCGCCCCTGGGGAGGCCCTGGCTGTGGCCCAGGGAAACTTCAAGGGAAGACCCAAGGGCACATGGAAGCCCAAGAAGGTTAAGGATAAGGATGGGAATGATGTTTTGGACCTGCCATGTCACATCCACACCAAGAAAGATGAAGAGGGAAATTTTATTTTCCCGAAGCATACCACTCGACAGTGCCGGCTCCTGATTCAGCAGTTCCAGGGCAAGCAGCCCAAGGATAAGGAAAAAGAACCAGACAGAGTTGAGGACAAGGAGGATAGTGACGATGGATACCCCCAAGTCAATTCCACCTTGATGATTTTTGCTGATGTCGAAAGCAAAAGTCGACTGAAAGTCATTAACCGTGAGGTGAACATGGTTGCTCCGGCGACACCTAGTTATCTCAAATGGTCTTAGACCGCCATCACATTCGACCAATCTGATCACCCTACACACATTGCCACCCCAGGGAGGCAAGCTTTGGTGGTCGACCCGGTCGTCGAAGGTACTCGACTGACCAAAGTCCTGATGGATGGCGGCAGTGGCCTGAACATACTGTATGCTGAAACTTTGAAAGGAATGGGCATTCCGATGTCCAGACTCAGCGCCAGCAACATGAGCTTCCACGGAGTCATTCCTGGGAAGAAAGCCGAGTCACTCGGCCAGCTTGCTCTCGATGTGGTTTTTGGTGATTCAAAGAATTACCGCAAGGAAAAGTTGACATTTGAAGTTGTGGACTTCCAGAGTGCTTATCACGCCATTTTGGGCAGGCTAGCTTACGCACGCTTCATGGCTCGACCATGTTACGTGTATCTTAAATTAAAGATGCCTGGCCCCAAAGGTGTGATCACTGTTACGGGCAACCGGAAGAAAGCAGAAGAATGTTTTCAGAAGGGATCAAAGATCGCCGACGCTCAGATGGCAGTAGTCAAGCTGAAAGAGTACCAAAAGACTGCCGACCCGAGTGAGTTGCTGCGGGCTAAGAAGCCCGCCTCCGAGTCAGCTTTTCAGTCGGCTGGCGAAACAAAGACAGTCCACATTCACCCGACCGATCCCGACGCTGCTCCGACTCACATCTCGACGACGCTCGACTCCAAATAGGAAGAAGCGCTCATCCAGCTCCTCCGTGAGAACTGGGTGTAACACCCTCGATGCGACTATATCTCTCACGTGTCGAGGCACGACTTAGAGGCATAATCGCATTGAAGGCATATGTCGCAAGTGAGGCAATCTTCACACAACCCATGTACATATATAATATAAAGGGGGAAAATAATAATAATAGTTGGCTTACACTCGCCACGTCACATCAAAGTACATAAATAGCATCCATCATACAAACACTCATGGCCCGACTACGGCGCCAAAATAGAAAAGACCCCCAACAAGCGACTAAACCCTGAATCGAACCCCGAATAGGCACCACTACTGATCATCCGGAAAAGAAACATAGTATCGCTGAGAGTCCTCGTCGTACTCCCACTTCAGCTCGAACGCGCCATCCGGAGGAGTATCATCGGTCCCTGCATCTGGTGTAATAGTAATCTGTGAGCCACAAGGACTCAGCAATCTCGCACCCTCGCGATCAAGACTATTTAAGCTAAATAGGTAAGGAAGGGGTAATGTGAGTGGAGCTGCAGCAAGCTACTAGCATATATGGTGGCTAACTTATTCGCAAAAGAGAGCGAGAAGAGAAGGCAAAGCACGAGCGGAAACTACATAGAGCAGACTACGCAAACATAACTCCAACGCCGTGTCCACTTCCCGGACTCCGCCGAGAAGAGGCCATCACGGCAACACACGCAGTTGATTCATTTTAATTAATTAAGTTCAAGTTGTCTACAACCGGAGATTAACAAATTCCCATCTGCCCATAACCGCGGGCACGGCTTTCGAAAGATCAATCCCTGCAGGGGGGTCCCAACTTAGCCCATAACAAGCTCTCACGGTCAACGAAGGAATAGACCTCCACCCAGGACCCACCGATCAGACTCGGTATCCCGGTACAACAAGATGATTCGACAGGTCAAAACTAGTCCAGCAACACCGCCCGAATGTGCCGACAAATCCCGATAGGAGCTGCACATATCTCTTTCTCAGGGCACGCTCGGATAGGTCAAGCTACGAGTAAAACCAACCCTCGGGTTTCCCCGAGGTGGCCCCGCAGGCTGCCTGGTTCGGACCAACACTCAGAGGAGCACTGGCCCGTGGGGGGCTAAAATAAAGATGACCCTCGGGCTCCGGAAACCCAAGGGAAAGAAAAGGGTAGGTGGCAAATGGTAGAACCAATGTTGGGCATTGCTGGAAAAGCTTTAATCAAGGCGAACTATCAAGGGGTTCCCATTATAGCCCAACCGCGTAAGGGACGCAACAATCCGGGAACATAGCACCGATATGACGGAAACTAGGGCGGCAAGAGTGGAACAAAACACTAGGCGAGAGGCCGAGCCTTCCACCCTTTACCAAGTATATAGATGAATAAAGATAACATGGCAATATAATGATATCCCAACAAGTAAATAAATGTTCCAACAAGGAACGGCTCCAATCTTCACCTGCAACTAGCAACGCTATAAGAAGGGGCTTGAGCAAAGCGGTAACATAGCCAATCAATGGTTTGCTAGGACAAAGGTGGGTTAGAGGCTCAATCATGGCAATTGGGAGGCTGACAAGCAAGTGGTAGGCATCGTAGCATTGGCAAAGCAAAAGAGCGAGCATACTAGCATAGCAAAGATAGTAGTGATTTCAAGGGTGTGATCATCTTGCCTGCACAGTTGTCAGAATTGACTGGATCCTCAAAAGCAAACTCAACGGGCTCCTCGTTAGCGAACTCGTCTCCCGGCTCTACCCAACAACACAAACAAGCAACAAGGATACAATCAACCACGTGCAAAGGCAACCAATAAGATGCAAAGATGATATGCTATGCGGGATGCGATGCGGGATGCAAGAATGCAACATGTAACAGGAAATGCATGAGCCTGGCCTCAACTTGGAAATCCAAGTGTGCCACTGGTTAGAGGGGAAGAAATCCCCTGAAAACGATATAAAGATCAATGCAATCGGAGCTACGGTTAAGAAATGGCAAGCGATTTATTAAACGAACCGATCTGCGATTTACAGCAAGTAGGCTCCTAAACGCAACAAAATGAACATGCTACAGCCACCCAACATGAAAACAAATTGCATGGCAGTGATGTACTCATCAATCTTAACAAATCATCAGGACTGAGGCATAGGCAAATTCATCCATTAAGGGCTTCAAACAAGCATGGCAAAACTGAATAAGCAAAACAGATTTCAGACTTAGCGAAATTAACGCTAGTCTGGAATTTCAGACCACGATGCTCTCTTCGGAGCAGCAAAACAACATGGAGGAAAACCTGAAAATGCCAAGTAAGAGCATGGAATGGAGCTACTCAACAAGCTTAACAAAACACCCAAAATGACCTGGGGCCAAAAGGGTTCACAAAATACTCTACCGAGCACACGAACATCGATGAAACACAATCAGTTTTCAGACTTGGTGAAAACTGGGACATGCTGAAATAATAACTCACGGAGGCATGTAAACGAGCTCGACGCTCTCACTACGGTGCAAGTCATGGCAAGGCAAGCATATATCCATTAAGAAGGCACAAAATGCTAGCTAGGCATGGCAAGAACAATGGCATAGCATGCATGGATCACTAGCAATCACTCCGGCAAAATCGCAAAAGAGTTCACGATCTGCCCAAAACAGCAACTATCCAAAAGTTGAGCTCGATTGAGTCAACCTAGGGTGCTCCAACATAACAAGTAAAGACATGGATGGATTAAGCACAACAAGCATAACAAATCACTCTTACTGATCGTCCTCAAAAGAGGCACGGATCACTAGGAAACAAGCCGGACATATAGCATCGTGAACTAAAACGGCCCAGACTTAGTGATTTTCACTAAGTCCCTGAAATCGGTAATCTCAGGTAGCCCTCTTCGCAAGCTTGCACAAGACAACACACACATCCTAAAAATACATGGAAGGCACCTCTGGAAAGAAGACAACATGCTTAACCATTCATCCCAAAGGGGCACAGGCATATCATGCACGGATTAAATATGGCAAAAATGACAAAAGTGCATGTTGGACTAACGGATCTGCAATTTAACTCAACATGCCTCCTTCCAACAGCATTTTGGGCAACAAGATGACCTCAAATGCAAATGATGCAATGGAATGAAATGATGTACTCGTCGAGACGAAGATTTTGACATATCATACGCCCAAAACGGAGCTACGGATGAGGAGATATGGCAGGTCAAAGTAGCAAGAAAATCTAGGGTTTCGGGAGGAGAAAGTCAACCGAGGAGTCTCCAGATCTGGATCTGGCGCGGTTCCCGAGGATCGCCGGTACTGTTCACGCCGGAGAAGACGAAGCTCGCCGGAGTTGGAGGGCCGGTCGGGGAAGGCGCGACCCGGGGTGGCGGAGGCCGGCGCGCGCGGCGGGTGAGGCGGAGGGCGGCGACGCGTGGGACGGCGCGCTCCCCGCGGCGGCGACCGACACGGACGGGGCGGCGGCGGCGGACGGCGGCCGGGGCGGCCGGCGCCGGAGGAGGAGAAGCCGCGCGGCCGGGCGCCTCTGGCCCGGTTGCGCGCGCGCGGGGGCCCGGCCTGGGCCTCGGGCCCGGCGGCGGGAGGCGGCGATGTGGGGCTGGGCCTGCCACGTGGCGGCTTGCGGGTGGCTGCGGGCGTCGGCGGACGTTGTCCGGCCGGGGGCGGACACGTCCGTCGGCGCAGATCTCAGTTTTTTTTTTAAACTAGGGTTGGACGGGGGAGAAGAAGAGATCCGAGATGGAGGGGTATTTATAGGCATAAGTGGAGCTAGGAGAGTCCAAATGAGGTGCGGTTTTCGCCCACACGATCGTGATCGAACGACCGAGACGATGGAGCTGAGTTTGGTGGGTTTTGGGCCAAAATGGAGGGGTGTTGGGCTGCACACACACGAGGCCTTTTCGGTCCCTCGGTTAACCGTTGGAGTATCAAACGAAGCCCAAATGACCCGAAACTTGACAGGCGGACTACCGGTAGTAAACCAAGGCCGCATGGCAAGTCTCGGCCCAATCCGGAAATGTTTAATTCCCACACACGAAAGGAAGCTAGAAATGGCCACCGGAGGAGAACGAAGCGCCGGAATGCAAAACGGACAACGGGGAAAATGCTCGAATGCATGGGACGAACATGTATGCAAATGCAATGCACGTGATGACATGATATGAGGTGCACGAAAACAAAACAACACACGGAGACAAAGACCCAAACCCGAAAATTAAATATAACTTAATGCCGGAAACGGCATGAGTCGGAGTACAATTGGGGAAGGTTACATATGGGGCGTTACAACACTCCACCACTATGAAAAGATCTCGTCCCGAGATCTAGGACTGAAAGAACTCCGGGTACTCAGAACGGAGGTGATCCTCGCGTTCCCAGGTAGCTTCACGGTCGGAATGGTGTGACCACTTTACTTTGAGAAACTTGATTGACTTGTTGCGAGTTTTGCGTTCAGTCTCTTCAAGGATTGCAACTGGGTGCTCACGGTAGGAGAGATCTTCTTGGAGCTCAATGTCCTCGAAGTTGACGGTGCGCTCAGGCATCTTGAAGCACTTACGGAGTTGCGAGACGTGGAACACATCATGAACATTGGCAAAGGTTGCAGGAAGCTCGAGTTGATAGGCGAGGTCGCCTCTCTTGCTGACTATCTTGAAAGGCCCGACGTATCTGGGGGCAAGCTTCCCTTTGATACCGAAGCGACGAGTCCATTTCATTGGAGAGGCGCGGAGGTGGACATGATCTCCGATCTCGAAGGCCAAATCGCGGTGCTTGCTGTCGTAATAGCTCTTCTGATGAGATTGGGCTGCTTTGAGGTTATCATGAATGACCTTGCACATTTCTTCTGCCTCTGTGATCAGGTCATTACCCAGCAGCTGACGTTCACCGGTTTCAGACCAGTTGAGAGGTGTACGGCACTTCCTACCATACAGAATTTCAAATGGGGCCTTGCCGGAACTTGCTTGGAAACTGTTGTTGTACGAGAATTCAGCATAAGGAAGGCAATCCTCCCACTTCATGCCGAAGGAGATAACACAAGCCCTGAGCATATCTTCAAGAATCTGGTTGACACGCTCCACTTGACCGCTTGTTTGAGGGTGGAAAGCAGTGCTGAAGCGAATGTTGGTGCCCATGGCCTTCTGAAAAGAATCCCAGAACTTGGAGGTAAAGATGCTGCCACGGTCTGAAGATATCACTTGAGGAATACCGTGCAGAGAGACAATGCGAGAGGTGTAGAGCTCCGCCAATTGAGCTGCAGTGATTGACTCTTTGATAGGCAGGAAATGAGCCACTTTGGTGAGCTTGTCGATGACAACGAATATAGCATCATTGCCACGCTTGGACTTAGGAAACCCAGTCACGAAGTCCATTTCAATGTGGTCAAACTTCCATTCTGGAATGGCGAGAGGTTGGAGGAGACCTGCTGGCCTTTGGTGTTCTGCTTTCACTCTTCTGCAGACATCACATTCATTCACGAATTGAGCGATCTCGCGCTTCATTCGAGTCCACCAATAAGTTTGCTTCAGGTCTTGATACATCTTCGTGCTCCCAGGGTGGATGGAGAGGAGAGAGTTGTGAGCCTCATTCATGATCACTTTACGAAGTTCACCTTTGGGCACAACAATTCGATCCTCGAAGAAGAGAGTGTCCTTGTCATCAAGTCGGTAGCACTTGTACTTGGACTGACTCTTTGCAATACCAATCTTCACCTTTTTCACCATAGCATCAAGAAGCTGGGCTTGGCGAATCTGGTCTTCCAAGGTAGGAGAAACTTGAAGGTTGGCAAGGAAACCTTGAGGAACAACTTGCAGATTAAGTTTGTGGAAGGCTTCACAAAGCTCGGGTTGATAAGGCTTGAGAATCAGACTGTTGCAATATGCTTTCCTGCTTAAAGCGTCAGCAATCACATTAGCCTTGCCTGGAGTATACTCGATACTCGGATTGTACTCTTGAATCATTTCGACCCATCGAGTCTGCCTGAGGTTGAGATTAGGCTGAGTGAAGATGTACTTGAGACTCTTGTGATCAGTGAAGATGTCCACTTTCCTTCCCAAGAGAAGATGTCTCCAAGTCAACAATGCGTGCACAACTGCCGCCAACTCAAGATCATGAGTGGGGTAGTTCTTCTCATTTGGCTTCAACTGGCGAGAGGTATAAGCAACAACTTTCTTCTCTTGCATCAGTACTGCACCGAGACCTTGGAGAGAGGCATCACAAAAGACCTCGTACGGCTTGGTTTCATCAGGCGGAGTTAGAACTGGAGCAGTGATCAATTTCTCTTTCAAAGCGTTGAAAGCAACATCACACTCCGGAGACCAAACGTACTTGACGTGCTTCTGGAGAAGATTTGAGAGAGGCTTCGCGATCTTGGAGAAGTTTTCAACGAATCTTCGGCAATAACTTGCAAGACCGAGGAAGCTACGGAGTTGCTTCACATTCTGAGGAGGTTCCCAATTAACAATTGCAGACACCTTCTCAGGATCCACGGAAATGCCCTTGGCAGAGATAATATGACCAAGATAAAGAACTTCATCGAGCCAAAACTCACACTTGGAGAACTTGGCATAGAATTGATGTTCCCTTAGCTTGTCAAGAACCAAACGCAAGTGTTTGGCATGATCTTCCTTGTTCTTCGAGAAAACCAGGATATCATCGAGATAGACCAAAACAAAGTCGTTGGTGTAGGGGTTGAAGATGAAGTTCATCATGCGAGAGAACGTCGGAGGAGCATTAGCGAGGCCAAAAGACATAACAGTGTACTCATATGACCCATAGCTTGTTCTGAACGCCGTCTTTGGAATATCTTGTTCACGAATGCGAATTTGATGATAACCCATACGGAGATCAAGCTTGGAGAATACTTGGGCACCCTTGAGTTGTTCGAATAGCTCAGTAATGTTGGGAAGTGGATATTTGTTCTTGATGGTCTTCTTGTTCAATGGACGATAATCAACACAAAGTCAGTCCGTTCCATCCTTCTTCTTCACAAAAAGAACACCACAAACCCACGGAGAAGTACTAGGCCGAATGAGACCCATCCTTTCTTGCACATCGAGCTGTTTCTTCAACTCCTTCAACTCTTCGGGGCCGAGCTTGTAAGGCCGTTTGCACACCGGTTCCGTACCAGGCTCAAGTTCAATAACGAATTCAACATGCCGGTTTGGAGGCATGCCTGGGAGTTCTTCAGGGAAGACATCTTGATACTCACAAACAACCGGAATCTGCGAAATAGCATCCAATTCACCCTTTTCATTGAGAGAGAATAACCGGATGGTATTGTCCCGAGCAACAAAAACAATTACTTCCTCAGACGAATGAGTCAGTTGAATCTGCTTGGCTGCACAATCCAGCTGAGCTTTATGTTTAGAGAGCCAGTCCATCCCAAGAATGAGGTCGATATCAGAATTGCCAAGAACCATTGGAGAAGCCAAGAACTTGAAATCGCCCAACGTGATAGAGACATCTGGCACCTCCAGACTTGCACTCAATCGTTTGCCAGGAGAAACAATATCCATTTGTTTACCCAAATGCGAAGAAACGAACTCGTGCTTGGTAAAAAATGGCTTAGACATGAAACAATGCGATGCACCTGAATCAAAAAGAACTCTTGCAGGAATATCATTAACAGGAAGGTTACCCATGATCACATCTGACGAATCCTCTGCTTGAGCTGCATTAACCATATTGACCTTGGCGTGCTTGGGATTATGCTTGACCACAGCTGTACTTGCCGATCTGACAGGAGGAGGAGGAGGAAGACGCCTCTGGTTGAAACACTTGTTGGCGTAGTGACCCTTCTGTTGGCACTTGTTGCACGTGACCTCTGAGAGCGGACGGTGGTACGGAGCACTCGATCTTGGAGCTTGAGACGAAGTCTTGTTCTGAAAGCCTGGGTTGGGTGGGTGGGAAGAACCACTGCCACCTTTGCTCTTCTGCTGATACGGCTGACGAAACGGAGGAGGAGGAAGCCAATACTTCTGCTGCTTGGCCACTTGCATAGAGGACGAAGACGAAGTGTCTCTGACTCGCTTCCTGGAAGCATCACACCTGAGCTGAGCAGCCTCTTGCTTCAGTGCCATGTTGTAGAACTCATCGTATCTCAGCGGCTCGAAGAGGACAAGAGCGAGCTGAATCTCTTCACGAAGACCACCCCTGAACTGATAGATCATGCTCTTCTCATCAGGAACATCCTGCTTGGCAAAACGGGCGAGCTTCTGGAACAACTTGTTGTAGTCATAGACAGACAAAGAGCCTTGCTTCAGATTGCGGAATTCTTCACGTTTGCTTTCAGTCACACTTTGAGGAATGTGATGAGCTCGAAAATCACGACGGAAATCATCCCAAGTGATCAAACGTCCACCTCTGGAATCCCGGTACTACTGAAACCACTCTGCGGCCTGATCCTTGAGCTGGAAAGACGCGAACTTGACGAAATCTTCAGGTCTGACGTTGCTACATTCAAAATGCTTGCCCAGATCGACTAACCAATCATCAGCATCGGTAGCCTCAACGCAGTTGCTGAACGTCTTTGGACCATTTGCGAGGAACTGGTGCAGAGTTGCAAACTGGTTCTGGTTGTTGCCTTGATTCGCTTGACTGCTTTGATTCCGCTCTTGGATGATTTGCATGATCAGCTGAGTATTTGCATTTGTAGCAGCCATCACAGCCTGCCATGCTTCCGGGGGAGGCGGAGGTGGCGGAGGATCTTGATTCTGGTTCTGACTGGTGCTCTTAGCGGGAGCCATCCTGAAGAGGTTGACCACCGTTAGCACACAAATATAGAAATATTGGAGGTGAATCCAACGGAATGAAAATTGCAACATAAGTCTTCACATCCGAACAAAATGAACGAATGCACTTCTCTTGAAGTGGTCACATATTCCTAAATTGCGAAGCCACGAAGAATCAGGTAGAAGAGGTACATCAACGAGGGATGGAATCAACATATGACGCCGAAGAAGAACGAATACCACAAATCGAAATAAAACCAAGGGTTGGCTTGCGGAATAAGCCGGAACAAACACATGATAGAAATTTCGTCCGAAGTGTTCGTGGTAGGACCTACACGGGCTCGACCGTACAGCACCATCATGTACAAGGCAGTGCACATGACATACGAAGCGTCCCCGAGTCAGCATAGCCAAGGACTCTTTAAGACACAACGAGGCCACTGTAAAATCGACCGTGAATAGGCGAATCACTAGACGTCGAACCCCAATTTCATATCACACGTCTGTTGGAGAGATATCCTAAGGCTACTTGAATTCCCACCTATGAAATTCCCGAAACTTTCCGGTTATGCAATCAGGTGTTGAGGATACAGGGGAAGCATAATATCTCACCCAAGCTAGCAAATCCTACATCCAGCTGCATCCATCCTTCAACACATAACCAAGAAACCTTCGGAAACCATCTATCTCAACCTTCGAAAAGCATCCGTTATACAAGTTATGGCGATACTCCCGAACTCCCGCCCCAGTACTGGGTGGCGTCGAGGTTATCTCACCAACGAACTGCATAAAGGAGATTTTCGATGTCGCGCACATATCTCAAGTATGCCAGAATTGCAACGATAGAATTATGATGACAACACCTCAGAGCTCAACTCCCCGGGACACTTCCACTAAACCCCTGACAGGAGGCACCAAGACAGTATTCTCATCATAAGCCATCGGAACAAAACTAAGATACTCGCGTGATCCTAAAAAAAATTTAGTGAAATTTGAGAAGAGAAGAGTCAAAACTCTACGTCAGGATGCCTTACCAGAGCGATGAGGAGACTGGGAAGTAAAAAGAATTCCTAAGCTCTCCGATATATAATTCCTAAGGACTCAAAACATTTTTTTTCTAGACACAACTCGGCTGCTAGAAACGATCAAGCAATGGGGCTCCTAAGGTCGGGGAAGGCTCTGATTACCAACTTGTAACACCCTCGATGCGACTATATCTCCCACGTGTCGAGGCACGACTTAGAGGCATAATCGCATTGAAGGCATATGTCGCAAGTGAGGCAATCTTCACACAACCCATGTACATATATAATATAAAGGGGGGAAATAATAATAATAGTTGGCTTACACTCGCCATGTCACATCAAAGTACATAAATAGCATCCATCATACAAACACTCATGGCCCGACTACGGCGCCAAAATAGAAAAGACCCCCAACAAGCGACTAAACCCTGAATCGAACCCCGAATAGGCACCACTACTGATCATCCGGAAAAGAAACATAGTATTGCTGAGAGTCCTCGTCGTACTCCCACTTCAGCTCGAACGCGCCATCCGGAGGAGTATCATCGGTCCCTGCATCTGGTGTAATAGTAATCTGTGAGCCACAAGGACTCAGCAATCTCGCACCCTCGCGATCAAGACTATTTAAGCTAAATAGGTAAGGAAGGGGTAATGTGAGTGGAGCTGCAGCAAGCGACTAGCATATATGGTGGCTAACTTATTCGCAAAAGAGAGCGAGAAGAGAAGGCAAAGCACGAGCGGAAACTACATAGAGCAGACTACGCAAACATAACTCCAACGCCGTGTCCACTTCCCGGACTCCGCCGAGAAGAGGCCATCACGGCAACACACGCAGTTGATTCATTTTAATTAATTAAGTTCAAGTTGTCTACAACCGGAGATTAACAAATTCCCATCTGCCCATAACCACGGGCACGGCTTTCGAAAGATCAATCCCTGCAGGGGGGTCCCAACTTAGCCCATAACAAGCTCTCACGATCAACGAAGGAATAGACCTCCACCCAGGACCCACCGATCAGACTCGGTATCCCGGTACAACAAGATGATTCGACAGGTCAAAACTAGTCCAGCAACACCGCCCGAATGTGCCGACAAATCCCGATAGGAGCTGCACATATCTCTTTCTCAGGGCACGCTCGGATAGGTCAAGCTACGAGTAAAACCAACCCTCGGGTTTCCCCGAGGTGGCCCCGCAGGCTGCCTGGTTCGGACCAACACTCAGAGGAGCACTGGCCCGTGGGGGGCTAAAATAAAGATGACCCTCGGGCTCCGGAAACCCAAGGGAAAGAAAAGGGTAGGTGGCAAATGGTAGAACCAATGTTGGGCATTGCTGGAAAAGCTTTAATCAAGGCGAACTATCAAGGGGTTCCCATTATAGCCCAACCGCGTAAGGGACGCAACAATCCGGGAACATAGCACCGATATGACGGAAACTAGGGCGGCAAGAGTGGAACAAAACACTAGGCGAGAGGCCGAGCCTTCCACCCTTTACCAAGTATATAGATGAATAAAGATAACATGGCAATATAATGATATCCCAACAAGTAAATAAATGTTCCAACAAGGAACGGCTCCAATCTTCACCTGCAACTAGCAACGCTATAAGAAGGGGCTTGAGCAAAGCGGTAACATAGCCAATCAATGGTTTGCTAGGACAAAGGTGGGTTAGAGGCTCAATCATGGCAATTGGGAGGCTGACAAGCAAGTGGTAGGCATCGTAGCATTGGCAAAGCAAAAGAGCGAGCATACTAGCATAGCAAAGATAGTAGTGATTTCAAGGGTGTGATCATCTTGCCTGCACAGTTGTCAGAATTGACTGGATCCTCAAAAGCAAACTCAACGGGCTCCTCGTTAGCGAACTCGTCTCCCGGCTCTACCCAACAACACAAACAAGCAACAAGGATACAATCAACCACGTGCAAAGGCAACCAATAAGATGCAAAGATGATATGCTATGCGGGATGCGATGCGGGATGCAAGAATGCAACATGTAACAGGAAATGCATGAGCCTGGCCTCAACTTGGAAATCCAAGTGTGCCACTGGTTAGAGGGGAAGAAATCCCCTGAAAACGATATAAAGATCAATGCAATCGGAGCTACGGTTAAGAAATGGCAAGCGATTTATTAAACGAACCGATCTGCGATTTACAGCAAGTAGGCTCCTAAACGCAACAAAATGAACATGCTACAGCCACCCAACATGAAAACAAATTGCATGGCAGTGATGTACTCATCAATCTTAACAAATCATCAGGACTGAGGCATAGGCAAATTCATCCATTAAGGGCTTCAAACAAGCATGGCAAAACTGAATAAGCAAAACAGATTTCAGACTTAGCGAAATTAACGCTAGTCTGGAATTTCAGACCACGATGCTCTCTTCGGAGCAGCAAAACAACATGGAGGAAAACCTGAAAATGCCAAGTAAGAGCATGGAATGGAGCTACTCAACAAGCTTAACAAAACACCCAAAATGACCTGGGGCCAAAAGGGTTCACAAAATACTCTACCGAGCACACGAACATCGATGAAACACAATCAGTTTTCAGACTTGGTGAAAACT
Source organism: Triticum monococcum (assembly GCA_034509565.1). NCBI lineage: Eukaryota > Viridiplantae > Streptophyta > Magnoliopsida > Poales > Poaceae > Triticum > Triticum monococcum. Next base: position 533,092,169 of record CM067844.1, read on the forward strand.
GGGACATGCTGAAATAATAACTCACGGAGGCATGTAAACGAGCTCGACGCTCTCACTACGGTGCAAGTCATGGCAAGGCAAGCATATATCCATTAAGAAGGCACAAAATGCTAGCTAGGCATGGCAAGAACAATGGCATAGCATGCATGGATCACTAGCAATCACTCCGGCAAAATCGCAAAAGAGTTCACGATCTGCCCAAAACAGCAACTATCCAAAAGTTGAGCTCGATTGAGTCAACCTAGGGTGCTCCAACATAACAAGTAAAGACATGGATGGATTAAGCACAACAAGCATAACAAATCACTCTTACTGATCGTCCTCAAAAGAGGCACGGATCACTAGGAAACAAGCCGGACATATAGCATTGTGAACTAAAACGGCCCAGACTTAGTGATTTTCACTAAGTCCCTGAAATCGGTAATCTCAGGTAGCCCTCTTCGCAAGCTTGCACAAGACAACACACACATCCTAAAAATACATGGAAGGCACCTCTGGAAAGAAGACAACATGCTTAACCATTCATCCCAAAGGGGCACATGCATATCATGCACGGATTAAATATGGCAAAAATGACAAAAGTGCATGTTGGACTAACGGATCTGCAATTTAACTCAACATGCCTCCTTCCAACAGCATTTTGGGCAACAAGATGACCTCAAATGCAAATGATGCAATGGAATGAAATGATGTACTCGTCGAGACGAAGATTTTGACATATCATACGCCCAAAACGGAGCTACGGATGAGGAGATATGGCAGGTCAAAGTAGCAAGAAAATCTAGGGTTTCGGGAGGAGAAAGTCAACCGAGGAGTCTCCAGATCTGGATCTGGCGCGGTTCCCGAGGATCGCCGGTACTGTTCACGCCGGAGAAGACGAAGCTCGCCGGAGTTGGAGGGCCGGTCGGGGAAGGCGCGACCCGGGGTGGCGGAGGCCGGCGCGCGCGGCGGGTGAGGCGGAGGGCGACGGCGCGTGGGACGGCGCGCTCCCCGCGGCGGCGACCGACACGGACGGGAAGGCGGCCGGGGCGGCCGGTGCCGGAGGAGGAGAAGCCGCGCGGGCGGGCGCCTCTGGCCCGGTTGCGCCGCGCGGGGGCCTGGCCTGGGCCTCGGGCCCGGCGGCGGGAGGCGGCGATGTGGGGCTGGGCCTGCCACGTGGCGACTTGCGGGTGGCTGCGGGCGTCGGCGGACGTTGTCCGGCCGGGGGCGGACACGTCCGTCGGCGCAGATCTCAGTTTTTTTTAAAACTAGGGTTGGACGGGGGAGAAGAAGAGATCCGAGATGGAGGGGTATTTATAGGCATAAGTGGAGCTAGGAGAGTCCAAATGAGGTGCGGTTTTCGCCCACACGATCGTGATCGAACGACCGAGACGATGGAGCTGAGTTTGGTTGGTTTTGGGCCAAAATGGAGGGGTGTTGGGCTGCACACACACGAGGCCTTTTCGGTCCCTCGGTTAACCGTTGGAGTATCAAACGAAGTCCAAATGACCCGAAACTTGACAGGCGGACTACCGGTAGTAAACCAAGGCCGCATGGCAAGTCTCGGCCCAATCCGGAAATGTTTAATTCCCACACACGAAAGGAAGCTAGAAATGGCCACCGGAGGAGAACGAAGCGCCGGAATGCAAAACGGACAACGGGGAAAATGCTCGAATGCATGAGACGAACATGTATGCAAATGCAATGCACGTGATGACATGATATGAGGTGCACGAAAACAAAACAACACACGGAGACAAAGACCCGAACCCAAAAATTAAATATAACTTAATGCCGGAAATGGCATGAGTCGGAGTACAATTGTGGAAGGTTACATATGGGGCGTTACACTGGGACATCTTCGCATGGAAACCCTCTGACATGCCTGGAGTTCCCAGGGGGCTGGCTGAGCACCATCTGCGAGTCGACCCAAAGTTCAAGCCCGTGAAGGAACATCTTCGATGGTCCGCCGTCAACAAGAAACAAGCCATTGGCGAAGAAGTGGCTCGGCTCTTAGCAGCCGAGTTCATCCGAGAGATTTACCACTCCGAGTGGTTCGCCAATGTCGTCATGGTCCCCAAGAAGGACAAGTCACTCCGTATGTGCATTGATTTCAAACATATCAATCGGGCCTGCCCGAAAGATCATTTTCCTCTCCCTCGCATCGACCAAATTGTCGACTCAACTGCGGGATGCGAGAGATTGTCTTTTCTAGATGCCTATTCCGGGTACCATCAGATCCGTCTGTATGGGCCCGACGAAATCAAAACAGCTTTCATCACTCCATTCGGATGCTTCTGTTACGTCACCATGCCATTTGGCCTCAAGAACGCCGGAGCCACATTCATGAGAATGATCCAGAAGTGTTTACTCACTCAAATCAGTCGGAATGTGGAGGCGTACATGGATGATATCGTGGTCAAGTCCCGGAAAGGTTCCGACCTGTGGGCTGACCTTGCTGAAACCTTTGCCAACCTCAGGAGGTACGATATCAAGCTCAATCCGTCAAAGTGCACTTTCGGGGTTCCAGGTGGAAAGCTACTCGGTTTTCTCGTTTCCGAACGGGGAATCGACGCCAATCCTGAAAAAATTGGCACCATACTCCGGATGAAGCGTCCTGTACGCGTGCATGATGTCCAAAAGCTTACAGGCTGCTTGGCCGCTTTAAGTCGATTCATTTCTTGACTCGGTGAAAAAGCGTTGCCTCTTTACCGACTGATGAAGAAGTCTGACAAGTTTGAGTGGACTCCAGAAGCTGATGCAGCGTTTGCAGAGCTCAAAGCTCTGCTCTCCACCCAGCCGGTACTAGCTGCCCCAATCAGCAAAGAGCCTTTGCTGCTTTACATTGCAGCCATAGGACAAGTTGTCAGTACAGTACTTACGATCGAGCGGGAAGAGGAAGGGAAGGCCTTCAAAGTTCAACGCCCTGTATATTATGTGTCTGAAGTTTTGACCCCTTCAAAACAAAGATACCCCCACTACCAGAAGCTTGTATATGGGATTTATATGACCACAAAGAAAGTTGCACATTATTTCTCTGACCACTCCATTACAGTCGTCAGCGACGCCCCATTATCAGAGATCCTGCATAACAGAGACGCAACTGGTCGAGTGGCCAAGTGGGCGATTGAACTCCTTCCTTTAGATATCAAGTTTGAAGCAAAGAAGGCTATCAAGTCCCAAGCAATCGCGGATTTCATCGCCGAGTGGATTGAACAGCAACTTCTGACTCACGTTCACTCGGAGCACTGGACCATGTTCTTCGATGGATCCAAGATGCTGAATGGATCGGGCGCGGGAGTAGTCTTGGTCTCCCCCCGAGGGGATAAGCTCAGATATGTTCTCCAAATTCACTTCGATTCCTCCAATAACGAAGCGGAGTATGAGGCACTTTTGTATGGGTTGCGCATGGCCATTTCACTCGGCGTCCGTCGCCTCATGGTCTATGGCGACTCAGATTTGGTGGTTAATCAAGTGATGAAGGAGTGGGACGTCAGGAGTCCGGCAATGACTGGGTATTGCAATGCAATGCGAAAACTAGAAAAGAAGTTCGAGGGGTTAGAGCTCCACCACATCCCCCGACTGAAAATTCAGGCAGCTGACGACTTGGCAAAGATAGGCTCCAAGAGAGAAGCCATTCCAAGCAACGTGTTCTTGGAACACATTCACTCACCATCAGTCCAAGATGATCCTTTCACAGAAGAAGCCCCGCAGCCGAAAAGTGCCATAGATCCGACTGAAGTTGAAGTGCCTGCAGTGGTCGACCTAATCATGGAAGTCTTGGCAATCACCCCTAACTGGACAATACCGTACATCGCATATATCCTAAGGAAAGAACTCCCGGAGGACGAGGAGGAGGCTCGATAGATCGTCCGCCGATCCAAGGCCTTCACAGTCATAAGGGGACAGCTGTACAGAGAGAGCGCGACCGGAGTCGGCCAGAAATGCATAACACCAGAAGAGGGTCAGATAATCCTTAACGATATCCACTCGGGGACCTGCGATCACCATGCGTCCTCTCGGACTATTGTGGCTAAAGCATACCGAGCTGGATTTTACTGGCCAAGAGCAAATGAGATGGCAAAAGAGATAGTCGACAAGTGTGAAGGGTGCCAGTTCTACTCCAACATGTCGCACAAGCCCGCATCAGCCCTGAAGACCATTCCGCTTGTCTGGCCCTTTGCCGTCTGGGGATTGGACGTGGTTGGTCCCCTAAGAACGGGCAGGAGTGGATTCACTCATGTACTTGTGGCAGTCGACAAATTTACCAAATGGATCGAAGCTAAGCCCATCAAGAACCTCGATGCTGGCACTGCTATCAGTTTCGTCAGAGGGTTAACATTCAGATATGGAGTCCCGCATAGCATCATCACTGATAACGGGTCAAACTTTGATTCGGACGAGTTCAGAGCATTTTGCGCTTCTCAAGGCACACGAGTCGACTACGCTTCGGTCGCTCATCCCCAGTCGAATGGACAGGCTGAGAGAGCAAATGGTCTGATTCTCAAAGGGCTAAAGCCTCGGCTGATGCGCGATCTCAAGCACGCGGCGGGCGCTTGGGTCGACGAGCTTCCGTCAGTTCTGTGGGGATTAAGGACCACCCCTAACCGGTCGACTGGAAGGACTCCATTCTTTCTGGTTTATGGAGCCGAAGCAGTCCTGCCGAGTGATCTTCTTCATAATGCACCCCGAGTCGAACTTTACACCGAAGATGAAGCAGAGCAGGCCCGGCAAGACGCAGTCGACCTCTTAGAAGAAGAAAGGGAGATGGCCATGATCAGATCAACCATTTATCAGCAAGACTTGCGCCGTTTTCACGCCCGGAATGTGAAAAGTCGAGCCTTCCAAGAAGGAGATCTGGTCCTCCGAGTGGATCAACAGAAGCCACACAAACTTGCTCCTACTTGGGAAGGCCCTTTCATAGTCACCAGAGTCCTCCACAATGGAGCATACCACCTCTACAATGTCGATCGCCAGATCGACGAGCCACGAGCTTGGAACGCGGAACTGCTCCGCCCCTTTTACACCTGAGTTCTCCTTTAGATGAGATGTAATAAGAAAAATAATTTCTACAGTTCATTTTTATCAAAGACAAGAGTGTTCCAATAATGGCTGTCACTTTGTTTGCATACAAAACCCCCAGCGGGTGACTTGGCTGCGAATCCGTTTCGCCTAAGTTTGAAAAAATCCTACCGAGTGGAGAGCGATCCTCCCACTCGGAGGCTTAGCTGCAGTCCAGTACTCGCCTAAGTTCTCCCACTCGGAAACTTAGCTGCAGTCAAGCACTCGCCTAAATTTGAAAAATCCTACCGAGTGGAGAGCGATCCTCCCACTCGGGGGGCTTAGCTGCAGTCCAGTACTCGCCTAAGTTCTCCCGCTCGGAAACTTAGCTACAGTCAAGCACTCGCCTAAGTTTGAAAAATCCTACCGAGTGGAGAGCGATCCTCCCACTCGGGGGCTTAGCTGCAGTCCAGTACTCGCCTAAGTTCTCCCGCTCGGAAATTTAGCTGCAGTCAAGCACTCGCCTAAGTTTGAAAAATCCTACCGAGTGGAGAGCAATCCTCCCACTCGGGGGCTTAGCTGCAGTCCAGTACTCGCCTAAGTTCTCCCACTCGAAAACTTAGCTGCAGTCAAGCACTCGCCTAAGTTTGAAAAACCCTACCGAGTGGAGAGCGATCCTCTCACTCGGGGGCTTAGCTGCAGTCCAGTACTCGCCTAAGTTCTCCCACTCGAAAACTTAGCTGCAGTCAAGCACTCGCCTAAGTTTGAAAAATCCTACCGAGTGGAGAGCGATCCTCCCACTCGGGGGTTTAGCTGCAGTCCAGTACTCGCCTAAGTTCTCCCGCTCGGAAACTTAGCTGCAGTCAAGCACTCGCCTAAGTTCGAAAAATCCTACCGAGTGGAGAGCGATCCTCCCACTCGGGGGCTTAGCTGCAGTCCAGTACTCGCCTAAGTTCTCCCGCTCGGAAACTTAGCTGCAGTCAAGCACTCGCCTAAGTTTGAAAAATCCTACCGAGTGGAGAGCGATCCTCCCACTCGGGGGCTTAGCTGTAGTCCAGTACTCGCCTAAGTTCTCCCACTCGGAAACTTAGCTACAGTCAAGCACTCGCCTAAGTTTGAAAAACCCTACCGAGTGGAGAGCGATCCTCCCACTCGGGGGCTTAGCTGCAGTCCAGTACTCGCCTAAGTTCTCCCACTCGGAAACTTAGCTGCAGTCAAGCACTCGCCTAAGTTTGAAAAAATCCTACCGTGTGGAGAGCGATCCTCCCACTCGGAGACTGAGCTGCAGTCCAGCACTCGTCTGAATACAAGACCAAAGTCCTACACGACATATCAAAACCACGAAGATATTCAGCAAGAAATTAAGTTCGGATAAAGCTTAAAAGGCCCCAGGCCCCGAATCAAAGTACTCGAGCACTCGGCTCGGCAGAGTTTAAACGGTTACAAATCCACTCGGCATTCCGAGGCAAATTTAAGGAAAGGCATAAAAGTTTTTTTTCATTCCTCGGGTGGAGGACTGGTAGGGGCGACGAACTCATCCAGGTCGATTCCGTCCGCAATACGAGTGGCAGCAGCAATGAAGGTCTCCATGAAGTCTTGAAAGCTGTGCCTCTTGGTATTGGCGACTTGGATGGCGGCCAACTTCTCTTCTCACGCCTCCTTGCAATGGACGCGGACTAAAGATAGAGCCACATCAGCGCCGCACCGGGCAGAAGACTTCTTCCACTCCTGCACTCGATCGGGGATTCTGTCAAGTCGAGTCATCAGAGACTCGAGATCATTCTGGAGCGTAGACTCTGGCCAAAGTGTCGGGTCGATCCGCGACATGGCAACCTTCAGCCGAGCCAAGTAATCCACGGCGCCATCGATACGAGATTCCAGTCGAAGCAGATTCATGGCGGCATCATCATTCACCAGAGAATTGATTGGGTCCAAACGCGTTTCAATTCGCCCGGTCTCCTCTTCAAAGTTCTGACAAAACTCTGCATACAAGACCCAAGGATAAGCCAACGATTGCAAACTGAGTCGACACAAAAGAAAACCAGTCGGAATTGAATGCGCACCTTCGAGCTTGGTGTACAACGTCTTGGCGAGACTCCTCAAGTAGCTCTCCAGGTCTTCCCTCCTACGAGCGACGCCTTCCATCTGCTCGCTCAGGGTGAGGTGCTTCTTCTTCCAATGCGAGCACTCCCTGTTGGCTTCATTCAAAGCAGTCTTCAGCTTGGTATTCTCATCTTCTATCTGGCTGACCGAAGCCAGCTTCTGTTCAGCCAGTGCAACCTTGTCATCAGCCTCCTTGTGGGCAGCAGCCAAGTCCCGATCCTTCTTCGCCAGGGCCTCGCTCAGTTCTCCTGCAAAAGAAATGATGATTGGTTCAAAAACAGCAGAAAGGTACCCAAGCCTAAAACAAAACCAGTCGACAAGGTCGTCTTACCAGCAACGCCATCTCTGGCCTTCTGCAGCTCCGTTCTGGCCAGCTCCAGATCGAGAGTCAGTTGAATCCGCTGCTTCTCCAACTCAGTATAGCGAGACGCAAGTTCACAAGATTTCTGCAAAAGGAAAATTCAGTCGACAGACATCCAAGATAAGTTGCTTCCGAGTAACTGAGGAAAAAAGGTGACGTTTCTAAGACTACAGACGAATCAAAAACATTCGACAGTAGTCTCGGGGACTACACCCAGTGAGTGCACTCAGCGTGCCCCCACTGGTTTAAAAAAAAGTCGACTGTCCGCAGTCGACCGGATACAGATCCATTCGACATGGCTCGACCAGACCAAGAAAAGGAATACAGATACAGAAACGCAATGTAAAGACTACAGTCGACTGCCAGCAGTCCACCGTAGTCTCGGGGACTACACCCAGTGGGTGCACTCGACGTGCCCCCACTGGTTTAAGGAGAAAACACACCCAGTGGGTGTACAGATACAAAGATCTTCAAAAAAGAGAGGGAGAAAGACTCTTCAAATAATCAAGTATCAAGTCGACTGACCTGGACATTGCTCTGAAGCGCCGAACTTGCGTCATAAGCTGCCTGGCTGGCCTCCCGAGCCTTCTTCACCTGTTCCATCATGACCCCCGCCTGGCGTATAGCCTCCTTCGCAGCGGCCACTTAGTCCTCAGGGGCAGGGTATGCGACAAAAAGCGAAGTTGGATTTGCAGTCGACGCCGAAGGCTGCGCACTCGACAGGGGATTGGCAAAGGTCACAGAAGCCTGAGGGGCATCGCCACCATCCCGAGCCACGGTCTCAGGCGCCGGAGTAGGCTGGGGAGTCCTGTCAGCCGACGACCTCTTAGTCCTCCCTATCCTCAGCGGTTCGTTGTCGTCGTCATCCGGGAGGTCGATAACATGAGGAGGGGCTGCAAGGAGGACTTTCAATCGACCAGAATTGCAAGAAACGACCAGTCGACTCAAAAACAGAGCGTCAATAATCGTACCAGGGTTGGAGGTAACAGCATCCCCCATCTCTTGGTCGTCGTCTTTGGTAGAGACCTCAGAGGTAGCAGCGCTGCAAATTTCGAAAAATCAGCCAGTTAGATTAACGAGTCGACCAAGGATCCGTCCTCCATCGACGAAGGAAAACAAGCTTTATTACCCGGAAATAACAGGGACAGTTATCTTCATCTTGGGCAGAGTCTTGGGCGGCTTGGATAGCGTCGTGCGTGGTTGCTTGGGGACCTTCCCAGTCGGTGTTGGAGAAGAAGTCCGAGGGCGTTTTGACGACGGCCCAACGGAGGCAGTCGCCTGGCCACGTCCCTACGCCGGGTCGTGTGCGAGCTTGGATCGCCTTTCCGGGCGGGGGGGTTCGGCCTCCTCCTCCTCCTCTTCGCTGGAGAAGACGTCATCGCCTCCCTCTCCTTCACCATCCGACTCCCACTCGCCCTGGTCATCCCCGCTCTCGCCTCCGCTCCCTTCTCCTTCCTCAGTCGACCCCTGTGCCCCATTGGGCGTCGAGTACATCTCAGTGGTCGCCTGAAAGACAGCAGACAAAACGAAAGTCAATCGACCTACTCAAAAGAAGACCAACACAGAAAACGAAGATCTCAGTCGGGAGCATAAAAACGCACCTGGTCGACCTCATACGAACTGTCGAGTGGAATGACCCTCCTGGCTCCTCGGGGGTTGTCCTTGTTCCCCGTGATGCTTGACAGCCACCCCTCCAACATCTCGTCGGTGACCTCCTCCGGGTGGATCCGAGTGGTGTCCTCGAGGCCAGAGTACAGCCACATCGGGTGGTCCCGAGCCTGGAGCGGTTGGATTCGCCTCTTGAGGAAGACTTCCAGCAGATCCATCCCCGTCACGCCCTCACGGACAAGTTCAACCACTCGACCCGCCAGTACCTTGACCTGGGCCTTTTCTTCAGGCGTCACCTTCAGAGAAGCAGGCTTTTCGGCTCGGTCGAGGGAGAAAGGTGGGAGCCCAGTCGACTGCCCTGGAGTCACCTGATCCTGGCAGTAGAACCAAGTCGCCTGCCAGCCTCGGACTGACTCCGGGAAAGTAATGGATGGGAAACAGCTCTTCCCCCTCGTCTGGATCGCCAAGCCCCCACACAGCTGGATCACTTGTGTCTTCTCATCACTCGACTTGGCCTTCTTGACCGACTGAGAGTGACAGGTGAAGATGTGCTTGAAAAGCCCCCAGTGTGGGCGGCAACCCAGGAACGCCTCACACATAGAAATGAAGGCGGCAAGATAGACTATGGAGTTTGGGGTAAAGTGATGGAGCTGCGCTCCAAAGAAGTTCAAGAAGTTGCGGAAGAAAGAATGGGGCGGCAGAGAAAACCCTCGGTCGATGTGAGTGGCCAGGAGCACGCACTCACCGTCGCGAGGTTGGGGTTCGATCTCTCCCCCCGGAAGACGCGCAGCCTTGTGAGGAATGGCTCCCCCCTCAACCAGGTCATCAAGATCCTCCTGCCGGAGCACCGATGGCATCCAGTCGCCCTGGATCCAACCTTTGGGCAGGGCCGTCCGAGAGGAAGATCCGCCGCGCGCAGACTTCTTCCCCTTCCCCGCCGCCGCCGCCTTCTTCGCGCGCTCCAGAGCGGTCGTCTTGCCCTTCACCATCATCGCCGGCGAGATCTCGAGCTGGTTTGCGGTGGCTGGGCGAGAGCGAAGGAAGCGGGGAAGGTTACGAAAAAAGAGAGGAAGAAGGAGAAGAGAAGAGCACGCGCACTGTTGGGGGACTCCGAGCCGGCAACTTATAAGGGGCCGCTTCCGAGCGGCTGACCAGTAGGCCCAAGCTATCCAGTCAAATCCCGTGGCAGGCGCGCGCGCAGTACATGGCGAAAAAGGCGGCGCGGAGATCGAGGAGCCTTCGCATTGTCACTTCCGATTACTGCGGCCGCCCCCGTTCCGCGCGCTTCCCAAAAAATCCGAATCCCACGATATCCGCTGGCTGCAGAACAACTTGTCAAAACGGAAATCCCGCGCGCACCGGCGCTCGATGCCTCACAGGTAAAGAAATCCATTCGATGAAAGGCCTGGAACGGATCAAGGCGAGTGAAAGAGGTTAATGACGTCATCCGTGACAGTCGACCCAGAACGAAGCACTCATATAACCCGAAGAGTCAGTCGGAAAGGTCCCTAACCCCTTTTCTCACTCTAGCCTCGATCCATTCGGGGGCTAATGATGAAGCCATGTACCTACGGTAGGGGCACGGACCCGTCCTAAAGAGCCCTACCGTAGGACATCCCTAGAAGAAGTCACCCTTCAATCAACTTGAGGGTATCTCACTCGACGGGTTGAAGACACTCGACCAAGAAGCTATCACTCGACCATGAAGTCAACCACTCGACCGACCAAAAGACCTGCAGTCACTCCGCAGGCAAACGGTCGGCTATTAAGTAGTCTTTATGGTTATTATGACACTTTATTAGGGACGTTATCAGTAACGCCCCACCTTAAATGTACCTTAAACCCTGCATTACTGAGGGAAGGAGAGGGCTGGCGAACTCTATATAAGCCACCTCCCTCCTCAGTATCAGGGGTTCGCCACCCCTGTCATTTTACACACGCATAATTCAATCGACCGCCTCCGGGCACCGAGACGTAGGGCTGTTACTTCCTCCGAGAAGGGCCTGAACTCGTAAACCTTGCGTGCTTACAACTTCCCAATAGCTAAGGTCTAGCCTCCTCATACACACCCCCCTACCTCACTGTCAGACTTAGAACCACGACAATGTCCACTGATTATGCGTTTTGCCTAGCCTAACTATGTTTACATCCTCTTGCATGTACTTTTTCACATGTTTATTTAATGGTTTTTTCCCCTATTTTCAAATTAACCAGGAAACTCTCTTGTACTTGAATACTAGAACTCATAGCCTTGCTTAGGCAAAACTATTTGTAATTGCTCAGTTTGGAATAATAAGTGAGTTCAAGAGTCTCCTGTATACAATGCAAACTTCTGAGGGTATGCAATATTCTTTTTCTTGATATTACCATGTTTAATGTTATTACATATTAATTTCATCGGTTTATCTTCACATGATGTTTTAATACACCAAGGCTTACTGTGTTTCTTCAATTTTCTTTCATTTTGATGTCATGTGAGGGTATCATGACTTGAGCACATAAAATATCTCATATATGTGCATTTATATGTAAATATAATGTTTTGTGTTGTGAACTTCAGGTGTCGAACTCAAAAGGATGTAAATGTCTAGTCTCTAAGTGGTGGTCAGTTGACTGAATATTCAAAAATAATTAGTCCACTAATATCATGAATAAAAGCAACCGAATTAATAAATATGGAAAATATAAGCTATCAAAGAGAAAATGATCTTTATTACATTTTTGGTTGCCCTTCTCACTTTGCCACACTTTTATGCCATAAGTGTGGCATGCCACAGTTTCATGGTGGTCAAACCGGTGTATATTAAGTGCACTAGATCATACAATTTTGGGACATCAGATGTGCAAGTAAAGAAACAAACGAATATTGTTGCACGTTACCAACAGATTGGAAGTGCAACTGTGGAGTAGACAAATTGACCGATTTCACAAATAAATAGTCGAGTGATTATACAAAAAATAATCCACTAATGAAAAAGCAAACCCAAAATTAACCGTGTTTCTCTACAGACAACACACAAAATCCTAAACATATTACAATAAGACACCCAAAATAATAACTCAATGTCACATTCCCTAGAAGCAAAAGCTTAGCTCATCGGTGGAGGTACAAAAAGAAAAGGTTGTTCATATGAATTTTCATGGCTATGCCCAGATCAAATCATCACTCTCCATGGATTGACATGTGGGGTCCACTGCCAAAAAAACGCCCAGAGCACTCGCAGCTCCCCATTTCTAGGGAATATGGAAGTTGTAGACAATACTACATTCCTAGAAACACAAACTTGGCTCTTCTATGGAGGTACGAAAATAAAATAAAAATGCTCATATTAACTTTCATGGCTATGCCTACATCAAATCACCGCTCCCCATCAACTGACAAGGGAACACCACAAAAACAAAGCTCGGAGCACTCATCACTCCCCATTTCTAGGGAGCATGGAGGTTATAATAGATATATGTTAAAGAGTATTGTCTTCCATATGAAAATTTGTATGATATATCCAATTGTAACCATTGACTGCAATTCGTTTTCTCTATTTTTACTTCTGCAAATTTAAGAGATGGATTGGTCGAGTATTATGTATGGACTATATATCGGTGCTCTCAATGAACTGTAGAAGCGAATATTTCAACAGAGGTTGAAAAATGCAAAAGATCCTTCAAAGGAGTGTCTCCTCAAGGATCAAAATATTATTAGGATCATTATATTTAAATTTATTTATGTTAGGATCATTATATTCTTAGTACCTCGTGTTAGTGTGTTGTGTGTCAAAGTTTACTCAATTAATAAACCAATATTACTCAAACAAGTTTTTTCCTTAAATAGACATGAAAATATGTTTAGTTCATTGCCATGCGTGCAAGGGTTAGGAGAAACTGAAGGGGGAGACGAGGAGGGGGGGGGGGGTGGATTGATGTCAAACTGAAAATCAACTACCTAAAAAAACAGTTTATGGCCTCCCAGGGCATAAGCCAAGCCACAAACTATCTAGAAGGGGCCTTGGTTACAATGCATCCCATAGTTGATCCCGACCTCTGTTAAACATTATCAGCATGCTTTAATCGTTCGCTATGCATTGAAGCATATGAAGGCTTATGTTGCATATGTCCAAACCAACTCAGACAATGTTGGATAAACTTCTCTTCAAATTGGTGCTACCTCAACTCTCTCGCGTATATCAACATTTCATGCCCGATCCTTTCTTTTATGGCCACACATCCATCGCAACATGCACATCTTCACAACACCTAACTGTTGAACATATCACATTTTAGTCGGTTAACACTCAACACCATACAATATTGTGAGTCAAATCGCCGTCCTATAAAACCTACTCCCTCCGTCTCATAATATAAGAACGTTTTTTACACTACATTAATGTCAAAAACCTCCGTCTCTTAATATAAGAACGTTTTTTACACTACATTAATGTCAAAAACGTTATTATATTATGAGACGGAGGGAGTACGTTTTAGCTTTTCTAGCACCCTCTTTTCACATAGAACGTCAAAAACTTAGCGCCACTTCATCCAACCGGCTTTGATTGAATGGTTCTTATCTTCATCAACATCACCATCCATCTAAAACATTGACCCCAAATATCAAAAAATGTTCTTCTGAGGTACCACCTGCCCCCTCAAATAAACACATTCATTTATGAAATTTGCAGGTACGTCATATGAATGTGTATGTACTTGTTAACAAAAAGCAAGATTTATTTTAAACTTCAAATATGTTTTTGTCAAAAAAATTGTATATAAAAAAACAAACTCCAATTGACCCAAGCTCATTTCACAATATCCGGATGAAGAGGCTTTATTGTAACCAAGCGCTTGTATGTGCCTTTTGTACAGGAACAACCCGATTTACATAGTACACGATTTTATGTTATAACCTTACAACAACATGCGTCCCTCTTGACTACAAAGGCACAGCAAGTCCGCATCTGTTGTATTAGCAACAAGCAGCCCGCTTGGACAATATAAAGCCTCCTCCTCGGCGGGATGCCTGATTGGCAGTATCCTTCCTAGCCAAACATAGCCAGCATCCACAACTCTACATGATGGGTGGAAGAACTGAGTCATTGTTATCGGACACGAAGAACGACATGTTTCGAAATGCATCCATGCTATTTTCCATCATCCGACTCCAACTATTTTGACTATCTCCTAAGATGAACTCATCAGCTAGGGATCTTATTGGCGGTATATCCAAGTCCAGTGGTCCAAGTGATTCGGGCTGCAAAAAGAAATAAAGATAAAAATGTAAGTCTCGGCATAGCTAGTTTGGTTAGTTTGCAGCAAAGATAACTAGTGCTGCTAGGGCATTCATCTAATACCCAGAATGAGTCATCTAGAGGCTGATCTTTCAATCCAAAATCATTGTCACTTTGAGGTGGTGATCTGGCACAAAGTTCTTCCATTGCTTTGACATCATCAGCACAAGGATTACCAAGAGTATCTCCTCCAGCCAAGTCCTACAACAAGAACGTAAATTAACGGTGTCGAACAGGTAAAAACTTGTTGAGAACCTGAAAATGACAACCGACCTGAAGAAAACCTTGAAACCCTTCTGAATTTGAAGAGTGAACTTCATTGTCGCTATCAGGAGGGCTGCTAGCTGAAGTGTTTAAACCTTGTTGCTTCCTAGCTGTGGCCAACATAAAACTGAACTCATCACATGTTTCTTCTGCACCCCAGATGGTGGAATGGGATGTTTGAGCTGGCTGCTCTGCCGCTTGATAACGAGAAGCATGTAGGGCAACAGCAGCATCAAACGAGTCATAGCTGCACGGATTCTCATCGAAAAGAGGATTTTTGGCAATAGAGGTCACTTCACAATCCAAATTAGCAGCCTTGGATGCTTCTGTCAGCAAGTATCCAACACTGATATCAGTAAGGGTATCTGCCCAATCTACTTCCGATATTGCAAGACAATCCATCTGAGGATCAACCTGAAGTATAATAGAACAGATTAGAGATAACAGATCAACCATAAGAATTTTAACTTAAGACAGTTTGCACAAAACAGGAATAAGGACCTCAAAAGCTTGGTTTGCAGGAACTTGTTCTTGATTGTGATCGCCAGACTGAGAGGGAAAGGTATTAATGGAAGGCTCTTCCGCAGCATTCTTGCCTGTACTAGATGGTGTACCAAGCAATAATGCCGACTGATCTTTTGAGTTATTAGATGATTGCTCAGAAGTGAAGTCACTGGGTAAAGTGCCATCCTTTTGCACACAGGCCTCTGAGGAAGATTTGACCTGAATGTCTTCTGGTATCATGCAATTCTCAAAGCGGGTCAACGATATTTCACTTAGTCCTGCCTCAAGCTCAGCAAGGGAGAACCAGCCATACCTTACCAACAAAAAGTTCATACAGCAGTTAGCAATCATATGGCTGGCCACTAATGGTCTAGAACATCACTATTTTATACAGCACAGAAACACCGTACCTTAATCGGAAAATAGAGGGGCTATTCACAGAAAAAAAGACATCAGCCACTGCAACAGCATCTTGAGTTGTCCACCTCTGATAGGTCGCTAAATCCTCTTGATGAGCACAATATGGGAAAAGCACAAGCTCTCCACATGCAATGTTTGAGTTGCCCCACTTGCGATTCAGATGTTCTAAAACAGAAGACATTTTTTTCTTGGAACTTAATGTGAGCTCCAGATGTGGATTATGATCATCCTGTTATAGAGGAGATAGGGATGTCATAACATGCTCGTGCTGTTTGAGAATATGAGAAAAGAACATAATATCTCAGTGTGTGCACAGCCATAGCACTAGGCAACACCCAGCAGCATGCCCACTGCAGAAAAAAGCTTACGCACAATGTATATAGCACTACTAAAGTTATTTGTGCTTCATGTTTCATATATCATGAATATTTTGCCGACTACAGGGATCTAAGACTAACAGTTAACCAAATAAGCAGTAATAACTGATGTATCAAGTGTAGCTGTTGCTGGAAACATGTGATTGGTTTTTTAGCTCGCTAGCAAAAGGAAACATTTACCTTCTCCAATGCCTTCCGTGTGGCTTCATTTATTGGAAATAACTGCAGCTTCAGCTTTGAAGGTGCTTGCGGATCTGCTTCTTTCATATGATTTGTGCCCACATCAGCCAATACAGAATAAAAATATCAGGAGTTAGCATGACTTAATCTAAGTCCAGTAATTACATGAACTACAGAACAAAGACTAGAAACAATACCATCAACAGTAGATACGTTGTTGGGTGATGAAGCTAGCACAGTTGCATCCGCATTACATGACAAGTTCTGGGTCGTCATTTTGCGTTCAAGCTCCTCAGCTGCATCAGCAACTAAAGAAACACCAGCCATGGCAGCTCTCTCCCATTTCTTATATGCCGCACACGCACCAGCACCCCCTACAACACAAATCATCAGCTATCAACACTAATGCAAGGAATGTTTAACACTATAGAATCCCCCATATGATAAATTGGGCCAGCAAGACTGGTCAAACATGCAGATTTCATACGATCAAAGATGAGTGAGGCTAAGGATACATCATCTCAAAACAGATGAAAAGAAGTGATCACCTGCTCTCCTTTTTTGTCTCACAGTTCTTGTGGCAGAGAGGTCTCCTCTGATTACTCCTGACTTGTTAGAATTAGGTTCTGCAACCCGTTTCATAAACGCTCCTTTAGAAGAGGCTCCTTTGCTACCGTTTTGTGCATCCATGGGCAAGAGTCCTACTGCGAAAGATTGATTTCCTGGAGTCTTGCTGAGAACTGGAGATGAAGAAGATAAACGTGTATCCCCTAGTGAACACTTTCTTCTCGTTCTTTTTCTATCTTTTAGCAGTTGATTTCCCTATAAAATAGGATATGTTGCATGAGAAACAGAAATACTCAAAATAAACAACCTTTATATTGGGGTAAAATCTTGAAGAGAACGGACCAATGCATCTACAAATGTTTTGAATCTCCGAGGCTTCAGATGTAGCTTTGAAGCACTGCAGCTAAATTTCTCGAGAAGAGACCACCTGCATAAAACTCAGTTAATATCTCAGTATTTTTTTCCATACAATATAAAAGAAACAACACAGGATCAAATGAAAAGCGACAATTATTAGCAACAGGCAGTGTCCTCTCCCTCTTACACGTAGAAAAAAAAAGAGCATTTTGCGTGTCAATATACGAACAATAAGCACCCTCCTAGTCCCAAGCATCCGCACCCAGTTATTGTTATTATGCAATGCAGGAGTAAGAGAAGCTTATAAATTTTCATAAAATTCATTTTGATTGATTAGTCAGAACAGAAAACATACAATGTAATACTCCCTCTGTCCCAAAACATAGTGTCAAAAATGGTCTTACATTTTGGGGAAAACAACAAAACACTCCTAAACACAATTGATCTATAAAGGCCTCACAGTTCTAGCTCCTAAACACTAATACCCCAGAGGTGTAATCTGCATTGCTGGAAAATATACCGCATGATTTGTAGGTTAGAATGACTATCCAAAGTTCAAGCATCCTAGAAAAACAATGTCAGAAATATATAGCACAGAAACATTGCAAAATCAACTACGTACTTTTTTTTTCTATCATGCAACTTGAATAAACAAATAGTAGTTTGAACTACAACCCATCAGATTAATTGCACATCATTAAGGCTCATTCAATTACCAGCGGAGCATAGCAGCAATGGTGTCCTTGGAGTTTCGTGCATCAAGTGAGAACCCAGGACCCAGAAGCTTCTTCATGCGTCTAACAAGGCGATAGTAGTAATGTCTGACCTGTATTGCAACATAAATATTGAACCTTCAGGCTAATGGCGAAGTACAATATATTCGCTGGTTCATGAATTTTTATAATTATGTCAGACTTGTGATCTGTAAGACAATACGCGAGGACAAAGCATCTGCCAACATAGAAAGCTAGAAAGCCAAACTTGTCTTCTTGGGAATGGCCAGTTTAACACGCTTTGCTAGGGCAGCGTGCAGCATTGCAAAATGCCTCAAGGTGCTCTAGGTGTAGCGTCTTCGATGAGGCTTGTGCATTTTCTACTCGCCGCACAAGATGCTAAGATACTGAGGCATGCACCTCGTAGCCAAACATGGTTAGGACAGGAAAATAATAAGGGAAAATAAAAGGCAAAAGATATTACGCTTGTGATTAGGACAGGAAGATAATAAGTGACATGGTGGGGTGTTTCTAAATCTCATGGCCTGGGGTTTGAAGTTGTCCAACCACAAAAGTTGAAGTAAAATTAGGGAGTGAAATCAGCTCCAGGCTAGGAGGGTGAGTGGCTGTAAGGAGGGGACATCGGCTGCAAGTGAAAGGAGCTCATCATCATTGGATTGTTGAGATGAAGCTTGTGATTCTCCCTCCCTGCAACCCTTCCCCAGCTACCACAAGAGCAGCTTAAGCAATAATGGCTTCATATGTTTATACCAAGGGAATAGTGGTGCTATGTGAACAAATAACAAAGGCCTTGGTAATAAAAATGATTTCCCTTATGCCTTGCTTCCAGATTCTAAACATAAAATGTGCTTACCCAATTCTATTTCTCATAAATATTGAGAATCCTTTAGGGCAGTTCGTGCACAGTTTGACTTACGGTCTCAGATGTATTTTCCTCTCCTTCCAAATTCCTAATTAGTTATGTACAGCATATTAAAAATCCAAGAACATACCTGATCTTTGTTTTTGCTCTGGACACGTAGGGTAATCTTCTCAAAATTCTACCAACAACAAAGACAAGATGTTATCCATCTATCAACTAAGCAGTTTGGAAACCACGGCGTAACATTGCATCCGGAAATTATGCATCTTACTTTTCCTACTTGGCGCAGAGCATTGAAGAAACTCTCCTCCTCTTGGCGTGTCCATGCGGCCCATTGTCGCGTCGCCTTTTTCGCTATCAAGATGAACACAGCGCAAAAAGATCAGGAAAATCCAGCACAAGCAAACGAGGAGTTCAGGGGAACGAAATGGGGGAAAAACAAACCAGGCTTCTGGCTGGGATCGGACGCAGAGGGCGCAGTGGCATCTGGCAAATCAACAGGTTGAGGAGGCGGACTCATCTCTTCACACACCTCCTTCTCCATGACATTCGCGGCGCAAATATCCCGAGATTTCTCTGCTTAGATTTCACGCGAGAGGGAAAAAAATCGAATAATTACGAAACGGAAGAACAGATCCAAGAATTGCACATGCTAAGAGAGAGGAGAACCGTGGTGCCGATCGGGGAGCGCCGCCAGAAGATTTCGATTTGGGACAAAATTTTCTACAGTTTGAGGAAATTTTGAGATTGGGGAGTTAGGGATTTGGAGGAATTGGGGAAAATTAAGGAATGAAAGATGAGAACAATCGGTGAAAGAGGGATCTGTTGCCACGTGTACCTTCTTTTGGATCGCACGGCTATTTTTCTCCCTGGTATGGCCCAAACAACCTACGACGTCACACAGTGTGGTATTGGACCCTCTTGGCCGGTCGGTCCGTCCGTCCCCTTGCAATACCCCACGAATTTTGCTGCGGTGTTGTATTCCTATTGTTAGCTTTTTGGGATACAGAAGGGGAAAATACACTACTGCCCTTCTATCTCAAAAAGAGGAATATCCAAGCTCAAACTTTCTAAAGTTGCAGATATATGCAACTGTTAATGTTGTGGTGTACTTCATGAAGTGAAACGTGCTACGCAACAATAACAATTAGGGAAAGTGTTTAAACCAATCAGTTGATGTCTAGACAAATCAGTCGCGTCCCTCGCGCAACACATATCATGTGGGCCCCATCGACCGCTTATCCTCTTCTCTCCATGCAGCTTCATAGCCACATATTTTCTTCACCGCCGCTTTGACCTCATCGTCCCCTACCTCTCTCTCTAATGGATCTTGGCAGATGAGCTTTCTCCTTCACGAAAGTTGCATGTGCGTCCCCATGCCACCATCTCAATCCCGTCGTCGGTGTTGCAACGCGGCGTGATTGGTGAGTCTCCCGTGCCGCAAGTCCTGGCCGGAAGCAACGAGGGCTTGCCAGTGCTGCGAGCCGTCGCTGGAAGTAGCGAGGTGTTGCCCATGCTACAACGCCCGCCTGCTGCAGGCTCACCATCATGTTGTGACGCTGCATGGAAGCACACAGAGCGACAGTTTTTTGTAATTTCATCGCATTAGAAACATAGAGAGGTGAAGATGTGGTTCATGTCTCACCATAATTGCAAGTAGAAGAAGCAAGCACATGCATATTATATCCATTAAACCCATCAATATAATTCTTAATAAGCACAAACTTTTTGATATAATATAGTAGTTATGAGAATTCAAAAAGATAATAGAATTATCATGTGTGGGTGCAATGTCAACAATTTTATTTTTAACATAAGGAACTATAGAAAGTTCATCTTCATAAGTAGTGGCATCATGGCCATAATCCATAGCAAGCATCAAGTTCATCAAAAATGAATATTTCAAACGAATCCAAGGGATCATAGCAATTATCAACATGGCATTCATCCTCTAATAAGCATAAAGGGAAATTAAACAATGCATGAGTTAAAGAGTTAGTCTCATCAGAAGGTGGGCACGGGTAGCTAATTCACTCTTCTTTCTTTTTATTCTTCGCTCTCCTCCTTATCTTTTTCATCTAATGTGCTCACGGTTTCAGCAATTTCTTCTTTCATAAACGTCTGCAAAATATTAGTTTCTTCCAAAGCAACATGCATTTTCTCAATAAATTTGTTAATATGAGCACTGTATTCATGATTTTCATAGAAATATTTAAGTACGGCAAGATTTTCAAATTTGTAAATAGCATGATCACACTTTTCATACTTTTCAAGCAAAGAAGTGATAACCCACAAGTATAGGGGATCGCAATAGTTTTCGAGGATAGAGTATTCAACCCAAATTTATTGATTCGGCACAAGGGGAGCCAAAGAATATTCACGAGTATTAGCAGTTGAGTTTTCAATTCAACCACACCTGAAAGACTTAATATCTGCAGCAAAGTATTTAGTAGCAAAGTAATATGGAAATAACGGTAACGGTGGTAAAAGTAACAGTAGCAGTTTTGTAGTGATTGTAACAACAGTAGCAACGAAAGTAACTTGACAAAGATCAATATGTGAAAAGCTCGTAGGCATTGGATCGACAATGATAATTGTGTTGGATGATATTCATCATGTAGCAGTCATAACCTAGGGTGACACATAACTAGCTCCAATTCATCAACATAATGTAGGCATGTATTTCGTATATAGTCATACATGCTTATGGAAAAGAACTTACATGACATCTTTTGTCCTACCCTCCCCATGGCAACGAGGTCCTAATGGAAACTAAGGGATATTAAGCCTCCTTTTAATAGAGAACCGAAACAAAGAATTAGCACTTAGTGAATACACGAACTCCTCAAACTATGATAATCACCGGAAAGAATCCCAATTATTGTCACCTTGGGGTATGCAGATCATAACTCGTAATAGGTGTCTACAACTTGAAGGATAGGATCAAGAACACAAATATATTCATGACAACATAATAGGTTCATATCTGAAATCATGGCACTTGGGCCCTAGTGACAAGCACTAAGCATAGCAAAGTCATAGCAACATCAATCTTAGAACATAGTGGATACCAGGGATCAAACCCTAACAAAACTAACTCAATTACATGATAAATCTGTTGGGAAAACGCAATATTTCAAAAAATTTACCTATGATCACGCAATATCTATCTAGGATATGCATAGCAACGAGCGGAGATAACGTGTCCACGTACCCTCATAGACCGAAAGCGGAAGCGTTTAGTAACGCGGTTGATGTAGTCGAACGTCTTCGCGATCCAACCGATCCAAGCACCGAACGTACGGCAACTTCGCGTTCAGCACACGTTCAGCTCGATGACGTCCCTCGATCTCTTGATCCAGTTGGGGACGAGGGAGAGTTCCGTCAGCACGACGGCGTGGCGACGGTGATGATGAAGTTACCGGCGCAGGGCTTCCTGATAACCCACAAGTATAGGGGATCGCAACAGTTTTCAAGGGTAGAGTATTTAACCCAAATTTATTGATTCGACACAAGGGGAGCCAAAGAATATTCTCAAGTATTAGCAGCTGAGTTGTCAATTCAACCACACCTGGAAACTTAGTATCTGCAGCAAAGTGTTTAGTAGCATAGTAATATGATAGTGGTGGTAACGGCAACAAAAGTAAAGACAGCAAAAGTAATGTTTTTGGTATTTTGTAGTGGTTGTAACAGTAGCAGCGGGAAAGTAAATAAGCGTAAACCAGTATATGGAAAACTCGTAGGCACCGGATCAGTGATGGATAATTATGCCGAATGCGGTTCATCATGTAACAGTCATAACATAGGGTGACATAGAACTAGCTCCAATTCATCAATGTAATGTAGGCATGTATTCCGTATATAGTCATACGTGTTTATGGAAAAGAACTTGCATGACATCTTTTGTCCTACCCTCCCGTGGCAGTGGGGTCCTATTGGAAACTAAGGGATATTAAGGCCTCCTTTTAATGGAGAACCTGAACAAAGCATTAGCACATAGTGAATACATGAACTCGTCAAACTATGGTCATCACTGGGAGTGGTCCCGATTATTGTCACTTTGGGGTTGCCGGATCATAACACATAGTAGGTGACTATAGACTTGCAAGATAGGATCAAGAACTCACATATATTCATGAAAACATAATAGGTTCAGATCTGAAATCATGGCACTCGGGCCCTAGTGACAAGCATTAAGCATAGCAAAGTCATACCAACATCAATCTCAGAACATAGTGGATACTAGGGATCAAACCCTAACAAAACTAACTCGATTACATGATAAATCTCATCCAACCCACCACCGTCCAGCAAGCCTACGATGGAATTACTCACGCACGACGGTGAGCATCATGAAATTGGTGATGGAGGATGGTTGATGATGACGACGATGACGAATCCCCCTCTCCGGAGCCCCGAACGGACTCCAGTTCAGCCCTCCCGAGAGGTTTTAGGGCTTGGCGGCGGCTCCGTATCGTAAAACGCGATGATTTCTTCTCTCTAATTTTTTTCTCTCCGAAAGCAAATATATAGAGTTGGAGTTGGCGTCGGAGGGTCAACAGGGGGCCCACGAGGTAGGGGGGTGCGCCCTAGGGGGGCACCCTCATGGAAAGGGTGTGGGCCCCCTGGTCTTCATATTTGGCGAGGATTTTTTATTGTTTTTTCTAAGACCTCCCGTGGAGTTTAAGGTCATTCCGAGAATATTTGTTTTCTGCGCATAAAACAACACCATGGTAATTCTGCTGAAAACAGCGTCAGTCCAGGTTAGTTCCATTAAAATCATACAAGTTAGAGTCCAAAACAAGGGCAAACGTGTTTGGAAAAGTAGATACGACGGAGACGTATCAACTCCCCCAAGCTTAAACCCTTGCTTGTCCTCAAGCAATTCAGTTGACAGACTGAAAGAAAGAAAAACTTTTACAAACTCTGTTTGCTCTTGTTGTTGTAACTATGTCAAGCCAGCATTCAAGTTTTCAGCATAGATCATAACTAACCACATTTGCAATAATCCTCAGGTCTCACAATTACTCGTATCAATAGCATAATCAACTAGCAAGTCATAATAATAAATCTCGGATGACAACACTTTCTCAAAACAATCATAGTATGATATAACAAGATGGTATCTCGCTAGCCCTTTCTGAGACCGCAAAACATAAATGCAGAGCACCTTTAAAGATCAAGGACTGACTAGACATTGTAATTCATGGTAAAAGAGATCCAATCATAGTCATACCCAACATAGATTAATAGTGATGAATGCAAATGACAGCTGTGCTCTCCAGCTAGTGCTCTTTAATAAGAGGGTGATGACTCAACATAAAAGTAAATGGATAGGCCCTTCGCAGAGGGAAGCAGGGATTTGTAGAGGTGCCAGAGCTCGGTTTGGAAATAGAGATAAATTGTATTTTGAGCGGTATACTTTCATTGTCAACGTAACAACTAAGAGATGGTGATATCTTCCATGCTAAACACATTATAGGCGATTCCCAAACAGAATAGAAAGTTTATACTCCCCCTCCACCAACAAGCATCAATCCATGGCTTGCTCGAAACAACGAGTGCCTCCAACATACATCAGGTCCCAGGGGGAGTTTTGCTTGCAGTTATTTTGATTTAGTTTGCATAAAGCATGGGACTGGGTATCCCGGTGACCAGCCATTTTCTCGTGAGTGAGGAGCAGAGTCCACTCCTCTTGAGAATAACCCGCCTAACACGGAAGATAAGGACAACCTTTGTTGATACATGAGCTATTCGAGCATACAAAACAGAATGTTTAATTGAAGGTTTAGAGTTTGGCACATACAAATTTACTTGGAACGGCAGGTAGATACCGCATATAGAAAGGTATAGTTGACTCATCTGGAATAACTTTGGGTTTTAAGGGATTGGATGCACAAGCAGTATTCCTGCTTAGTACAGGTGAAGGCTAGCAAAAGACTAGGAAGCGACCAACTAGAGAGCGACAACAGCCATGTACATGCATTAAAATTAATAAACATTGGATGCAAGCATGAGTAGGATATAATCCACCATGAACATAAATATCGTGAAGGCTATGTTGATTTGCTTCAACTACATGCGTGAACATGTGCCAAGTCAAGTCACTTAAATCATTCAAAGGAGGATACCACCCCATCATACCACATCATAACCATCTTAATAGCATGTTGGCACACAAGGTAAATCATTATAACTCATAGCTAATCAAGCATGGCACAAGCAACTCTGATCTCTATTTGTGATTGCAAACATGTTTATTCATAATAAGCCGAATCAAGAACGCTGGACTCATCATATTTACAAAAACAAAAGAGGTCGAGTTCATACCAGTTTTTCTCATCTCAGTCAGTTCATCATATATCATCATAATTGCCTTCCACTTGCACGACCGAACGGTGTGAATAATAATAAGAGTGCACGTGCATTGGACTAAGCTGGAATCTGCAGGCATTCAATAAACAGGAGAAGACAAGGCAATACGGGCTCTTTGGTTAATTCAACAATAATGCATATAAGAGCCACTTTAACAATTTAATTATGGTATTCTCCTATTGACCCCCCAAAAAAAGAAAAGAAATAAAACTATTTACACGGGAAAGCTCCCAACAAGCAAAAGAAGAAAGGGAAATATTTTTGGGTTTTCTTTTTGATTATTACTACTACAGCAGAAAAATAAACTACTACTAATTTTTTTGTTTTTCTTAAGGTTTAACAAACACACAAGAAGAAAGCAGGAAAAGGAAAATAAACTAGCATGGATATTACAGTGAAAAAGTATGAGCACCGACATCTAGCAACGAGTGTGTGTGAACATAAATGTAATGTCGGTGAGAAATACGTACTCCCCCAAGCTTAGGCTTTTGGCCTAAGTTGGTCTATGGCCACGGCTGGCCTGGCGGATATCCATAATAATAGTTGTTGGGGTCGTACTGTGATGAGGAGGAATAGTTGGGATCATACTGTGTTGAAGATGAAGGCTCTGACTGCCACTGGCTGACAGTCATCTCTGGATCCCAAGAATAAACAGATTGTCGTGGAGGCTCATCGTGTGGTTCCTGTTCTGGCTCATCGGTAGGTGTAGGGTTCCGGTAAGAGTGAATAGCCGTCAACGGAACAAGGTATGTGCCTGCAGTCAAATCAAACAAAGAAGGAGCAGGCAGGGTGATAGTCTCAGGATGATGTTTATTAAAGAACAATTGATATCTAAGCTCCCCTGCCCTATTCTTAACAATAAAATCATGTGCTACCATACTTTTATGATCTAGATAAACACGGGGCAGCACCTTTTCTTCCTTCTCAGCATGCCTAATAGGTATGTTAAAATGTGCGGCTAGGCGTGTAGCATAAATGCCTCCAAAAGATGGGGCCCTTAGTATGGTTCATATTTAACCGTTTGGCAATAATACCGCCCATACTAAAAGTGTTATCACTGTATAAACCTTGGAGTAGAATAATTATATCAGGGATACTAAGGTTTCCACAGTTTCCGCGTCCAATTAAACAACGACTAGCAAATAATGCAAAGTAACGTAAAACAGGAAAATGTATGCTAGTGATTCGTGCATCAGAAACCTTCCTGGTTTCTCCTACAGTGATATTATTAATAAATCCCTCCACATCATCATGGTGTGGTTCTTCTGTCTTGCCCTCAAAATATAAATGAAATTCCACCATAGGTGGTGAGTTCCTAGGATGAAAATAAAAGTTTTGCACAAAGGTATTTGTGAGTAAGAGATACTGATCGCATTGGTCGTGGAGGAAAGCGGTGAGGCCTGCATTGTGAGCTAATTCATGAAAATCTTCATAGATACCAGCTGCTCTCAAGAAATCATCAGAAGACCATTCACACGCCCGAATCTCCGTGGTGTGCGGCAAATTATACTTAGGCTTCGGTGCCTTTTCCTTCGAGATTTGGCTCGATGAGCCCCTCAATAATCTCCTCATCATTTTCAAGGAACAATCTCCCCAAGCAGTTTTGCGAGAGGTGCTTTGAGCAAGGAGATCGAAAATCACAGCAAAAGTGGCTGGAACTCGCGCTTGAGTTGGTTTTTCGGGTTTGTGTGAGGCAGAGGAAGAAGATGGGTGCTGGGATAAGTGGAGGAGGGCCACCGTGGGCCCACGAGGCAGGGCGCGCGCCCTATAGGGGGGCGCACCCACCACCCTCGTGGCCAGGTGGCAGCTCCTCCC
Source organism: Triticum monococcum (assembly GCA_034509565.1). Classification (NCBI taxonomy): domain Eukaryota; kingdom Viridiplantae; phylum Streptophyta; class Magnoliopsida; order Poales; family Poaceae; genus Triticum; species Triticum monococcum. The sequence goes on from CM067844.1 coordinate 533,118,955, forward strand.
GTGGTAATTTTTGCACAGTAAATCCTCAAATATTCCCGAAAAAATCATATTAAATTGGCATGGCATTCTGAAAACTTTTATTTTCGGGATATTTTTATATTACACGGATAAGCTAGGAAACAGACAGAAAAAATACTATGTTTACTTTATTTCTACTAATTAACAGAAAATATAAAGAGGGTATAGAAGGTTGTGCTTCTAGTTTCATCCATCTCATTCTCATAAAAAAGAATCCACTAACAAGGTTGATCAGGTCTTGTTAACAAACTCATTCCGATAATCATGAAACCAGAGAAATTTCGAATAACACTAAGTTACCTCAACGGGGATATGCACATCCCCTATAATAAGTATATCATATTTCTTTTTGACCGTAGGAAGAGGAAATTCAAAACCTCCAATTATAATCGATGGAATTTTTCTAATGGAGTTGATACTATGAACTTGAGGTTTTTTCCTCGGAAAGTGTACCGTATGCTCATTACCATTAACATGAAAAGTGACATTGCCTTTGTTGCAATCAATAACAGCCTCTGCAGTATTAAGAAAAGGTCTTCCAAGAATAATAGATATACTATCATCCTCGGGAATATCAAGAATAACAAAGTTCGTTAAAATAGTAACGTTTGCAACCACAATGGGCACGTCCTCACAAATAACGACATGTATAGCAGTTGATTTATCAGCCATTTGCAAAGATATTTCAATAGGTGTCAACTTATTCAAGTCAAGTCTACGATATAAAGAGAGAGGCATAACACTAACACCGGCTCCAAGATCACATAAAGCAGTTTTAATATAATTTCTTTTAATGGAGCAAGGTATAGTAGGTACTCCGGGATCTCCAAGTTTCTTTGGTATTCCACCCTTAAAAGTATAATTAGCAAGCATGGTGGAAATTTCAGCTTCCGGTATCTTTCTTTTATTAGTAATGATATCCTTCATATATTTAGCATAAGGATTTGTTTTGAGCACATCAGTTAATCGCATACGTAAAAAGATAGGTCTAATCATTTCAGCAAAGCGCTCAAAATCCTCATCATCCTTCTTCTTGGATGGTTTCAGAGGAAAAGGCATGGGTTTCTGAACCCAAGGTTCTCTTTCTTTCCCGTGTTTCCTAGCAACAAAGTCTCTTTTATCATAACATTGATTCTTTGATTGTGGGTTATCAAGATCAACAGCAGGTTCAATTTCTACATCATTATCATTACTAGGTTGAGCATCATCATGAACATCAGCATTAATATTTTTACTAGGTTCATGTTCATTACCAGATTGTGTTTCAGCATCAGACATAGAAATATCATTTGGATTATCAGGTGGTTCAGCAATAGGTTCACTAGAAGTTTGCACAATTCTACCATTTTTCTTCTTCTTCTTTTTAGAAGAACTAGGAACATCAATATTATTTCTTTGAGAATCTTGCTCGATTCTCTTAGGGTGGCCTTCAGGATACAAAGGTTCCCGAGTCATTCTACCAGTTCTAGTAGCCACTCTAACAGCATAATCATTTTTCTTACTATTCATTTCATGGAGCAAATCTTTTTGAGCTTTAAGTACTTGTTCTACTTGAGTGGTAACCATAGAAGCATGTTTGCTAACAAGTTTAAGTTCACCTCTAATATTAGCCATATAATCACCCAAGCATCTAATCTTATAAGCATTCTCTTTTAATTGTCTACCAAAATAAGCATTGAAGTCGTCTTGCTTAAACATAAAGTCATCAAACTCATCCAAGCACGGACTAGCAATTTTAGTAGGAGGGACTTCAGCTTTATCATATCTATAGAGAGAATTTACCTTTACTACCTGTGTCGGGATATCGGGAGGTTCTTCAATGAATAAAGGATTAAGATCATATACTTCGTCAACAGGCGGTATATTAAGACCATGTATTTCTTCAATAGGAGGTAAATTCTTAACATCTTCAGCTTTAATACCTTTTTCTTTCATAGATTTCTTTGCCTCTTGCATATCTTCGGCACTGAGAAATAGAACACCTCTCTTCTTCGGAGTTGGTTTAGGAATAGGATCATTAATTGGAGCGGGAGCTGGCTCAGGAGGTGCCCAATTATTTTCATTTGTCAACATATTATTCAATAGAATTTTAGCTTCATCCGGTGTTCTTTCCCTGAAAAGAGAACCAACACAACTATCCAGGTAATCTCTGGAAGCATCGGTTAGTCCATTATAAAAGATATCAAGTATTTCAGGTTTCTTAAGAGGATGATCAGGCAAAGCATTAAGTAACTTGAGAAGCCTCCCCCAAGCTTGTGGGAGACTCTCTTCTTTAATTTGCACGAAATTGTATATTTCCCTCAAAGCAGCTTGTTTCTTATGAGCAGGGAAATATTTAGCAGAGAAGTAATAAATCATATCCTGGGGACTATGCACACAACCAGGATCAAGAGAATTAAACCATATCTTAGCATCACCCTTTAATGAGAACGGAAATATTTTGAGTAAATAGAGGTAATGTGATCTCTCATTATTAGTGAACAGGGCAGCTATGTCATTTAACTTAGTAAGATGTGCCACAACAGTTTCAGATTCATAGCCAGAGAAAGGATCAGACTCAACCAAAGTAATTATATCTGGATCAACAGAGAATTCATAATCCTTATCAGGAACATAGATAGGTGAAGTTGCAAAAGCAGGATCAGGTTTCATTTTATCTCTAAGTGATTCTTTGTTCCATTTAATCAATAACCTCTTAAGCTCGTATCTATCTCTGCAGGCTAAAATAGCTAAAGAAGAATCTTTATCAAAAAGATAACCTTCAGGAATAACAGGCATATTTTCATCATCACTATCATCATCGTATTCAGTTTCATCAATTTCTCTTTCTCTAGCCCTAGCAATTTGTTCTTCAAGATAAGGGGCACAATAGTATCAGGCATAGAAGCAGTTTCATCATAAGTATCACGCATAGTAGAAGTGGCATCATCAATAACATGCGACATATCGGAATGAATAGCAGAAGCAGATGTAGGTGTCGCAAACTTACTCATAACAGAAGGTGAATCAAGTGCAGAGCTAGATGGCAGTTCCTTACCTCCCCTCGTAGTTGAGGGATAGATCTTGGTTTTTGGATCTCTCAAGTTCTTCATAGTGTCCAGCAGATATAAATCCCAAGTGACTCAAAGAATAGAGCTATGCTCCCCGACAACAGCGCCAAAAAAAGGTCTTGATAACCCACAAGTATAGGGGATCGCAACCGTTTTCGAGGGTAGATTATTTAACCCAAATTTATTGATTCAACACAAGGGGAGCCAAAGAATATTCTCAAGTATTAGCAGCTGAGTTGTCAATTCAACCACACTTGGAAACTTAGTATCTGCAGCAAAGTGTTTAGTAGCACAGTAATATGATAGTGGTGGTAACGGCAACAAAAGTAAAGACAACAAAAGTAATGTTTTTGGTATTTTGTAGTGGTTGTAACAGTAGCAGCGGGAAAGTAAATAAGCGTAAACCAGTATATGGAAAACTCGTAAGCACCTATCGGCGTTCTGGGAACGGGGGTCCCCAGACTTGCCTGCCTGCGGCCTGCGGCGTGGCTCAAAGGGGGCCCAGCACGGCCCATCTTCATCAACACAGACTCAAGACCCTCGCGAGGGGCCAAGCCTCGCAGGGCGGACGACACGGAGCTTCCTCAGGCACGGCCTTGTCAGGCTGGCTCGCGAGGAGGCGGAGAGATCAAGGCGGGGTACCTCACGAGGTGCCCGTGACGCAAGCCATGATGACCAAGGGTGCCAGGCGTGCGCCAGCCCGCGCAGTGTCCTCCTTTCGTCTTTGGTGCAAAGGGAGCAAGCGCAGGCGAGAACATCAAGCAAAGGCACTCGTTTCAGTGCAACGAGACCAAGACCAGTCCAATGGCAAGGAGGAAGTCATTGTGGAGCCCAGGCCAACGTCACCACCAGAGCCTTTGGCAGGCGAGGACCAACTTTAGTCAGGATAGGTGTACCAGATGTTCCCCTTCAAAATGGCCAATTGTTGGTGCCCTTCCCACTCAATATTTGGGAAGAGGCCCAGGGCCTTTGCCTATAAATAGGGCTAGCCACCCACAGGGTAGAGGCATGGAGATCGGAGAGAGAATCAAGAAGAGAGAGAGAGAAAAGGGGGATTGAACTCCTCCTAGCAGTTCATCCCCCCAGCCAAGAACAGACCCTCGCGAGGCTGTTCTTCCTTGTATTACTCATCATCATCAGCCCAAGAGGCAATCCACCACACCACACACTGGAGTAGGGTATTGTCGGATCACGGGTTCCGGCAGACCCTTAAAGTTCGAACACTGGGGTGCGCACGGAGATCACGCCTTCTACCTCCCCGTCTCACAAAGATCTAAACTACTGAAAGAACTGCACAAGAGACACAAGGTTTATACTGGTTCGGGCCACCGTTGTGGTGTAATACCCTACTCCAGTGTGTGGTTGGTGGATTGCCTTCTGGGGCTGGTGATGATGAACAATACAAGGAAGAACAGCCTCGCGAGGGTCTGTTCTTGGCTGGGGTGATGAACTGTTGGGAGGAGTTCAGTCACCCTTCTCTCTCTCACTCACTCACTCTCTCTGCTTTTCTCTCCGAACGAACGAACCCCCCGAACCAACCAGCCCCTTGCTATGCGGGTGGCTGGTCCTATTTATAGGCAAAGGCCCTGGGCCTCTTCCCAAATATTTAGCGGGAAGGGCGCCAACAATTGGCCAATTCGAAGGGGAACACCTAGTACACTTATCCTGACTAAAGTTGGTCTTCGCCTGCCAAAGGCTCTGTGGTGACGCCGTGCTGGGCTCCATGGTGACCTCCGTCTCGTAGTCCTCCTGGTCTTGGTCTCGTTGCACCGAAATGGCAACCTTTGCCTGATGCCTCGGTACTCCGCGGCTGCGCTTGCCCCCTTTGCACCAAAGAGGAAAGAAGGACGCTACGCGCGCTGGCGCCCGCCTGGCGCCCTGAGTCCTCATGGCTTGCGTCATGGGCACCTCGCGAGGTACCCTGCCTTGATCTCTCCGCCTCCTCGCGAGCCAGCCTGAGGAGGCTGCGCCTGAGGATGCGCCGTGTCGTCCGCCCCGCGAGGCTTGGCCCCTCGCGAGGGTCTTGAGTCTTGTGTTGATGAAGATGGGACGCACTGGGCCCCCTTTGAGCCACGCCGCAGGCCGCAGGCAGGCAAGTCTGGGGACCCCCGTTCCCAGAACGCCGACAGTAGCCCCCGGGCACAAGGCGCGCATGGACTTGGCCGTGCCGAGAGGCGAAAGGGCAAGGGCGAAGCGCCGCGGGCCCTAACAGCCTGCGGCCTTGGGCGCCACGTGGCGGTTGATTGGACGTGGGCGGTACTGTTTGCCCACGCCCCCTTATTTTGCGCCCTGCTAGGTTGCTCCGTAGTTGTACACAGCCGCCCATCTTCCTGTTGCTCGAACGTCCCTTGTTCTTCCTCCCTTCGAACTTCAACTCTCGCCTCCAATCCCATCTCACACTTCCCCTCTCTTGTCCACCGCCATGGCTCTGGCGAGGAAAGAGAAAGGGAAGAAGCCCGCGTCTCCATCTCGCCCGCCGTTGTCGGTGGCCCCGACCGTCGGCCGCTCAATCATACTCAATCTGGAGTGCCTGGATAAGCTCAGTCCGGCTCTGGCCACCGTCTTCAACGAGTGCGGGAGGACGACGGCCTGGCCTACGTCTCACTTCCCCACTAACAGGATAATCACCGAGGTTCATTACTTTGCCGATGCCTTGTGGGCGGGTCTAGTTCCCCCTTTCTCCGATTTCTTCAACGCCGTCCTCTCCCATTACCAGATCCACATGATGCATCTGGGTCCTGAATCCATTGCCCTTCTCTTGGTCTTTGCTTTTGTCTGCGAGGCGCTGATGGGCATCCCTCCTTCTGTTGCCTTGCTGCGCCATTTCTTCTCTCTGCGTCTTGCCGACCCCACTCAATGCTCGGCATGCGTGAGCTTCGTCACCGCGCCTGAGACCGCGGCCTCGGGTATTGACTTCAAGCTCCCTCCGCCTTCAGCTGGGTTTCATGAGCGGTGGTTGTACGTCGACGTCGGGGTGCCCAGCCCCCGGCTGGCGAAGCCAACTTCGCCTGTCGTACCTAATTCAGGCTGGGGCCAGGAGACACTTGAGAGCCCCCGGCTCGCCTTCATCTGGCGCCGCTTCACGCTCTTGAGATCGCTCAACATGATAGTGCCCAAGGTGGTGAAAGAGTTCCTGCTGCGCCGCATTGCCCCTCTCCAGCGCCATTCTCGTCGAATGTGGGCCTTCAGCGGGCATGGTGATCACATGAGGCTTCAGGAAGAAGACTTGACGCCCGCGGCGCTAAGGACGGTGCTCTTGGTCCTGACTGGCAACCCCAACCCCGGCAGTATCCAGCGGGGAGGAGCTCTGCTGTACCTCTGCCAGAACAGGGATGACTTCGTGAGGCAGATGCCCTTCTTTGACGAGTGGGGGCTATGCCTTGTCGCCCTCCAAGGGCTTCGCGGGAACCCTGTGGCGGTGACTGCCCTTCCGGTTGGTCCGGGTGAGTCCTCCTCGAGTGGTGGAGCAGGGAGGCAGAAGTCAGTGGGGGTCGAGAGAGCTACTGACGAGGTGACCGCACCTGGCAGCGCTCTTGATGGGGCAGCTCCTGAGGCCCGTGCTGCCGAGGCTGCGGGTGAGGTGCGGCCGCTTCCGACGCTTAGGGCCGAGGCTCCTGAGCCCCCGGCCGTGCCTTCTGGCGAGGCAACTGACTGTGCGTGTCAGGCATGCGTCCTCGACGCAGGTCGCCTTGGTGCTCCGTCCTCCTTGCAGGTTGATTCCTGTGCACCTCTCCTGGGCCGCTTCCATGTGGACTTTGAGGCCCTCCGGAGAAAAAGGGAGGCCTTGGGTGATGACTTCCCTTGCCGCTTGCTGAAGCGCCGGAAGTACTTTGCTACCGACGAGTAAGTCTTCTCCTTTCCTGTCTCCTGACCCACTTGTTGCATCTACTGATCCTTGCTCTGCAGGCCCCTTCCGACTGAGCTCGCGGAAGTCGCCGAGGTGCCGCCTCCTTTGGCTTCGCCCCCTCTACCATCCTCAAATGCTCCGAGCAGCTCTGCCCTTGTGGTGAGGGCGTCTAAAGGGGTGGACCATCCCGAGGTGCACCGCGGCCCTTCATTCCCTGCGATTTTCCTTCGTGGGCACTCTCGGGGAATAGCCAGTCTGCCGTGGGCTTCTCGTCTGGTCGGGGACTGCGACTGGTTGAGGCACCTCCTGCGCCCTTCATCTGGAGACGGGCTGACCCTAGGCCGGGCTTCCGGTGCGGCACGCCCAGCCGTCGCGAGGGCACCAGCCCCCAGCCCCCTGCCCGGAGGAGGAATGATGATTCACGGCCCCTGACGCTTGCTTGGGGCGGATGATGGTGTGGAAAACGTGCTTGAGCGCGCCCAGGAGCGCCGCGCTCGCCGCCAAGGGTTCCTTCGAAGAGCGACCGACGTGGTGAACTTGCTTGGGGAGGAGCTTGTTGACAAAGACGCGCACCTGGAGGCCGAGGGCCTGCGCCTGGCCGCAGGGAGGCGCGAGCTAGAGGCCGCCATTGCCCTCGCGCGTCATCAGCGCGACCCTGATGACGAAGAGGCGAAGGCTTCGCTGGAGGCCTCCCGGGCGGCCCGATCCCAGGCCGCCGAGGAGGCCCGGGGAGCAGACCGACGGCGAGAAGCAGCAGAAGAACGGGCTTGGGAGCTCTTCGCCCGGTGCCACTCGTTGGAGGAGCAAGCGGAGCTGCGCGAGGCAGCCCTTGCATCGATGAAGGTGGCTTCTGGCGACCCGGTTGAGCTTCGGAAGTGCGAGGAAGCGTTGGTGCTGGAAGCCGCCAAACGCACCCGTGAGTACGAGCGGCTGGAGACGAGGGAGCGCCTAGTGACGCAGGCGGAAGACGATGTCGCTGTGCGGGAAGCGCGTGTCTTGGAGGAGGTTTGTCGTCGGGTGGCGACGGCGCACCAAGGCCTCGAGCGTGAGTTCAAGGGGAAGCTGGGGATGATCCGGGTCGAAGCCAAGGGCAGAACCGCAGCCCTGAGGGCCCAACGAGATGAGGCGACGTGGCGGGTCGATGCCTCCCGGGCCACCCTTGAGGAAGCGCAAAAGGAGTTGGCCGCCTCCCAGGCCGAGGTGCTCCATCTTCGCCAGCGGATGGAAGAGGCCGAGGGCGTCGCGCGCCAGAACGCGGACGAGATATGTCAGCAGCAGGTCCTGGAACATGTGCATGGTCCCATGCTCGCCACGCTCCGGGAGAGAGCTAGCGCGGCCTTGGGCAACATCTATGAGGCGGCTGTTGGCGAGCCGCACACAGCCAACTATGCTGGCAACCTTCAGTTCTTCACTGCCATTGTGACGCAGCTGGAGGCGCGTTCGGCAAGGGCCGATAGGTTGGTGGAAGAGAGGAGCCGCGCGCTGCTCGGGCGCGCCTTCTCCCGTGTCTTCAGCCATCTCCTAAACATGGATTCCCGCTTCGATTTTGACGTTGTCATCGCCCCAGTTCCCCAGGCCATCCGAGGTGACCTGGCGCACTGGGTGGAGGACAACGTGGACGCCCTTGTCAGGGCCTTCGCTTCGGATGACGACGACGTGATCGTGGGTGCTGACGAGGGCGGCGCGGCGAGCGGCCCTGACGCCGCTAGCGGCGACGCAGACGACGATGGCGGATTCGGCGAAGGCTTGGGAGGTGCTTCCGGGGACGCATTGGGAGATTGGTCCGACTGAGTGTGTATCGCTCCTGTCTTTTTCACCCTGCATGAATAGAACTCAGGTTTTTGTCCTGAGGGCTTGTGAGAGCATTTTGGGAGGGGAAGCCCCTCATGTAAAACCCGTGTTCAGCATATTAATAGTTGTCATATTGCATGAGCGCCCGCGCCTGGTGGCTGGCTAGTTTACCTTTGTTTCGTGCAAGCCCCGAAGTAGCCTGTGGGAGGGCGTGACGCCCTTGGTGTTCTTTAGTTGAATCCGTTGGATACGAGAGTGTCGCTGACGGGGAGTTTCACAAGCATTGGCCTTCTTCATAGGCTCTAGGCCTTTTCCTGAACGTGTGAGCTTCACAGGCACTCGCCTTGCTTCACAGGCTCTGGGCCTTTTCCTGAGCGCGATGACTTCACAGGCATTCGCCTTCTTCACAGGCTCTGGGCCTTTTCCTAAACGCAGCGACTTCATAGGCACTCGCCTTGCTTCACAGGCTCTGGGCCTTTTCTAGAACACGATAGCTTCACAGGCACTCGCCTTGCTTCACAGGCTCTGGGCCTTTTCCCAAACGCAGTGACTTCACAGGCACTCGCCTTGCTTCACAGGCTCTGGGCCTTTTCCTAAATGTAGTGACTTCACAGGCACTCGCCTTGCTTCACAGGCTCTGGGCCTTTTCTAGAACACGATAGCTTCACAGGCACTCACCTTGCTTCACAGGCTCTGGGCCTTTTCCAGAACGGGGCAACCTCTGCAGGCACCCGAAGATCCTCCCGAGAGGGAGCAACAACAGCAATTTAGGTCGCGCACGAGCCAGGCCTGACCGGACTCGCGAGGGGCTCGCGAGGGGAGGCAGCTGTGGCGAAGCGGTAACCAGAACGCGAGAAATGGCTCGAGCGAGAATAAGCACCCCTTCCCCGAACACACGCAAATCTCAAATTCGAATCCAACTTAAATCCAGCGAGGGAAAAGCCACAGCTAAAGGGAAAGGCAACGAAAAGCAGACAAAAGGCCGCGTCCGGCACCTAATCTAGTCTTGGACGTCTTCTCACCGGCGCGGAGCTAAGTGCTATCCACTGGGCGTGGGAGGGAGCCCCAGGGCCTGAGGCCGGCACCCCTAATACTCCGGGGCATGTACAGCCCCACTCATTATTACGTGAGAGTGTCGAGGGGCGGCGAGCTTCACAGGCACTGGGCCTTCTTCATAGGTACCGGCCTTGCTTCATATCGCTAGACGAGGGCCCCGCCTTGCGCCACACTCTAGTGCCATCAGCAACGACCGGAACCCAGGACGCCGCCCGATGGGGTAGAGCGGTCGCCAGCGGTTCCCCCGACGACCACGGGTCCTCTGCCAGGGGCAGGCCCTGAGGCACCTCCCCAGCAGAGGGCCTACCTCCTGAGAACGCCTTGCTCCGAACGCCGTAGTGGTGATGTCGGATCCCGGCCCCTCTCCCGCAGTCCCCTGCGCCCTCCTCCCGAGGGGTAGGAGACTGTGGGAGCGGGGCAGCTGCTTGCCGCGGCAACCTGCACCTCCTGTGATCCATGGTTAGCGTATACCTGCCCCTGAAGAGTTAGCGGTGCCCGATAATCGTTGCCTCCAGCGCGGCCAGCGGGTTCGTCCCAGGGCTCCTGGAAGGGCTCAGCTTCCATTGCCTCGTCCCCCCAGCTTGGGCCGAGGAGCGAGCCTTGTCCATTCTCGTGAGGGTGTCCTTGGTCCATCATGAGGGGCACGTATTCCTCCGTCGCCGTTATCCCGAGTGCCACGCCGTGATGCCCCGCATGCCACGTGGTCCCACCTGTCATGCCTACTGCGGGGTGGCAGCGCGGCCGCCCTCCGGGGCCGCGGGTCGCGTCGAGTCCTTCTTCTTCGCGGGCCGGGGGCGGGGGCAGCGCCGCCGCCGGTCCGGTGCTGACAGCTTCGCTGGCGTCGGAGTAGCCTTGGAGTCCGCTGGTGCGTGCGGAGCCCCCGCGCGGGTCGCCCTGGGCTTGAGATGGGAGCTGGGTGGAGAAGGGGTGAGCCCCCGAGGCGGCGAAGCCCAGGAGCTTCGCCACTCGCTCCAGCAGCACGTCGTGGCCGCCCTCCAGCAGTCTGCACCGCAGCAGCTCTCGGGCCACCGTGAGCGCGGCCCTTGAATTCGCCTGCTCCCGGCGGGTGTACGGTGTCGTGGTTGCGGCGTGATTGGAGGCCCTTGCCGCCGACCGCGCTTGCCGTGGTGTGAGGGTTGCGGAGGCCTGTCTGCGTCGCCCGCGGCCCGCAGCACCCTGCGGGCCACGAGCTGCCCGGGGCGCGGGGTCGCCCGAGGTGGGCGGCTCCGTGCAGGTGGGTCACGCCACCCATGGACCTTGGTTGCCCGCCTGGTCGCCGGACATGGTGATGACGATGCGACGGGAGGCGGAGCGGTAGGAAGGCAAATTCCGGCGCACCCCTACCTAGCGCGCCAAATATCGGATCACGGGTTCTGGCAGACCCTTAAGGTTCGAACACTGGGGTGCGTGCGTTGATCACGCCTTCTACCTCCCCGTCTCACAAAGATCTAAACTACTGAAAGAACTGCACAAGAGACACAAGGTTTATACTGGTTCGGGCCACCGTTGTGGTGTAATACCCTACTCCAGTGTGTAGTTGGTGGATTGCCTTCTGGGGCTGGTGATGATGAACAATACAAGGAAGAACAGCCTCGCGAGGGTCTGTTCTTGGCTGGGGTGATGAACTACTGGGAGGAGTTCAGTCACCCTTCTCTCTCTCTCTCACTCACTCTCTTTGCTTTTCTCTCCGAACGAACGAACCCCCCGAACCAACCAGCCCCTTGCTATGCGGGTGGCTGGTCCTATTTATAGGCAAAGGCCCTGGGCCTCTTCCCAAATATTTAGCGGGAAGGGCGCCAACAATTGGCCAATTCGAAGGGGAATATCTAGTACATTTATCCTGACTAAAGTTGGTCTTCGCCTGCCAAAGGCTCTGTGGTGATGCCGTGCTGGGCTCCATGGTGACCTCCGTCTCGTAGTCCTCCTGGTCTTGGTCTCGTTGCACCGAAATGGCAACCTTTGCCTGATGCCTCGGTACTCCGCGGCTGCGCTTGCCCCCTTTGCACCAAAGAGGAAAGAAGGACGTTGCGCGCGCTGGCGCCCACCTGGCGCCCTGAGTCGTCATGGCTTGTGTCATGGGCACCTCGCGAGGTACCCTGCCTTGATCTCTCCGCCTCCTCGCGAGCCAGCCTGAGGAGGCTGCGCCTGAGGATGCGCCGTGTCGTCCGCCCCGCGAGGCTTGGCCCCTTGCGATGGTCTTGAGTCTTGTGTTGATGAAGATGGGCCGCACTGGGCCCCCTTTGAGCCACGCCACAGGCCGCAGGCAGGCAAGTCTGGGGACCCCCGTTCCCAGAACGCCGACAGGTATTACACCACAATGGTGGCCCGAACCAGTATAAACCCTGTGTCTCTTGTGTTGTTCTTCCCATAGGTTAGATCTTAGCGAGGCGGAGGGGTGCAGGTAGGTAGAAGGCGAAATCTCTACGCGCACCCTAGTGTTCGAACCTCAAGGGTCTGCCGAAACCCAAAATCCGACATTTGGCGTGCCAGGTAGGGGTGCGCCGGAATCCACCTTCTACCGCTTCGTGTCCCGTCGCATCGTCATCACCATGTCCGGTGACCAGGCGGGCAACCTAGATCCTTGGGCGGCGTGGCCCGCCAGCACAGAGCCGCTCGCCTCGGGTGACCCCATGCCCCAGGCAGCTCGTGGTCCACAGGGCGCTGCGGGCCGCGGGCGACGCGGACAGGCTTCGACAGCTCTCACACCGCGGCAGGTGCGTTCGGCAGCAAGGGCCTCCAATCACGCCGTGACCACGACACCGTACACCCGCCGGGAGCAGGCGAACTCGAGGGCCGCGCTCACGGTGGCCCGAGAGCTGCTGCAGTGCAGGCTGCTGGAGGGCGGCCGCGACGTGCTGCTAGAGCGGGTGGCAGAGCTCCTGGGCTTCGCCGCCTCGGGGGCTCACCCCTTCTGCACCCAGCTCCCATCTCAAGCCCAGGGCGGCCTGTGCAGGGGCTCCGCGCGCGCCCGCGGGCTCCAAGGCTACTCCAACGCCAGGGAAGCTGTCGGCACCGGACCGACGGCGGCGCTGCCCCCGCTCCTGGTCCACGGAGAAGGACTCGACGCGACCCACGGCCCTAGTGGACAGCCGCGCTACCACCCCACGATGGGCGCGTCAAGCAGAGCTGCATGGCACGCGGAGCACTACGGCGTGGCCTTCGGGATGACGGCGCCAGAAGAATACGTGCCCCACATGATGGACCAAGGGCACCCTCACGAGGGCGAACAAGGCTCGCTCCTCAGCCCAAGCTGGGGGGACGAGGCGCCAGAAGCTGAGCTCTTCCAGGACGGTCCCATGGGCCACGCTGGAGGCAGCGATTATCGGGTACCGCTAATTTCTCCGGAGTAGGCATACGCTAATCATGGATCGCAGGAGGTGTAGGTCGCCACAATGAGCAGCTGCCCCGCTCCCACAGTCTCCTATCCCTCGGGAGGAGGGCGCAGGGGGCTGCAGGAGAGGGGCTGAGATCTGACATCACCACCGCAGCGTTCGGAGCAAGGTGTTCTCAGGAGGTAGGCCCTCTGCTGGGGAGGTGCCTTAGGGCCTGCCCCTGACGGAGGACCCGTGGTCGTCGGGGGAACCGCTGGCGACCGCTCTACCCCATTGGCGGCGTCCAGATTTCCGGTCGTCATTGATGGCACTAGAGTGTGGCGCAAGGCGGGGCCCTCGTCTGGCGATATGAAGCAAGGCCGGTACCTGTGAAGAAGGCCCAGTGCCTGTGAAGCTCGCCGCCCCGTGACACTCTCACGTAATATTGAGTGGGGCTGTACCCGCCCCGGAGTCTCAGGGGTGCCGGCCTCAGGCCCTGGGGCTCCCTCCCACGCCCAGTGGCAGCACTTAGCTCCGCGCTGGTGAGAAGACGTCCAAGACTAGATTAGGTGCCGGACGCGGCCTTTTGTATGCTTTCTTTGCTTCTCCCTTTGGTTGTCACTTTCCCCCGCTGGATTTAAGTTGGATTCGAGTTTGAGATTTGCGTGTGTTCGGGGAAGGGGTGCTTAGTCTCGTTCAAGCAATTTCTCGCGTTTTGATTGCCACTTTGCCTCAGCTGCCTCCCCTCGTGAGCCCCTCGCGAGCCGGGTCAGGCCCAGCTTGCGCGCAGCCCAGACTGCCGCCGCCGCGTCCTCTCAGGAGGGTTTTTTTACTGCAGATCCTACGGATTTGATCAGGGAACACTCGGGACACCACAGCCTCCCACAGGCTACCTCAGGGCCCGCACGGGACAAAGGTAAACTAGCCGACCAGTGCGTCGCTTAAGACAACCACTTGGTGCGGGTGCATGGGCAATGTAACGTCTACTAATACGATGAACACAAGTTTTACATGAGGGGCTCCCCCTCCAAAATGCTCACACAGCTATCAGGCCAAAACCTGAGTGAAGGAAATATGCCCTAGAGGCAATAATAAAGTTATTATTTATTTCCTTATATCATGATAAATGTTTATTATTCATGCTAGAATTGTATTAACCGGAAACATAATACATGTGTGAATACATAGACCAACAGAGTGTCACTAGTATGCCTCTACTTGACTAGCTTGTTAATCAAAGATGGTTATGTTTCCTAACCATGAACAAAGAGTTGTTATTTGATTAACGAGGTCACATCATTGGTTGAATGATCTGATTGACATGACCCATTCCATTAGCTTAGCACCCGAACGTTTAGTATGTTGCTATTGCTTTCTTCATGACTTATACATGTTCCTATAACTATGAGATTATGCAACTCCCGTTTACCGGAGGAACACTTTGGGTACTGCCAAACGTCACAACGTAACTGGGTGATTATAAAGGAGTACTACAGGTGTCTCCAATGGCAGATGTTGGGTTGGCGTATTTCGAGATTAGGGTTTGTCACTCCGATTGTCGGAGAGGTATCTCTGGGCCCTCTCGGTAATGCACATCACATAAGCCTTGCAAGCACTGCAACTAATATGTTAGTTGTGAGATGATGTATTACGGAACGAGTAAAGAGACTTGCCGATAACGAGATTGAACTAGGTATTGGATACCGACGATCGAATCTCGGGCAAGTAACATACCGATGACAAAGGGAACAACGTATGTTGTTATGCGGTTTGACCGATAAAGATCTTCGTAGAATATGTAGGAGCCAATATGGGCATCCATGTCCCGCTATTGGTTATTGACCGGAGACGTGTCTCGGTCATGTCTACATTGTTCTCGAACCGTAGGGTCCGCACGCTTAACGTTACGATGACAGTTATTATGAGTTTATGCATTTTGATGTACCGAAGGTTGTTCGGAGTCCCGGATGAGATCACGGACATGACGAGGAGTCTCGAAATGGTTGAGACGTAAAGATTGATATATTGGAAGACTATGTTTGGACATAGGAAGTGTTCTGGGTGAAATCAGGATTTTACCGGAATACCGGGAGGGTTACCGGAACCCCCCGGGAGACTAATGGGCCTATTGGGCCTTAGTGGAAAAGAGAAAAGGGACAGCCCATAGCTGGCCGGCGCCCCCCCTTTCCCCAAGTCCTAGTAGGACTAGGAGAAGGGGCCGGCCCCCCTCTCCCTCCTTTCCCCCTTGAGAGTCCTAATTGGAATAGGATTGGAGGGGGGAGTCCTACTCCCGGTGGGAGTAGGACTCCCCCTGCGCCTCCCTCTCTCTGGCCGGCCGGCCCCCTCCCTCCAACCTTTATATACGGGGGCAGGGGACACCCCAAGACACACAAGTTGATCCTTGAGATCGTTCCTTAGCCGTGTGCGGTGCCCCCTGCCACCAAATTCCACCTCGATCATACCGTTGTAGTGCTTAGGCGAAGCCCTGCGTCGGTAGTACATCAAGATCGTCACCACGCCGTCGTGCTGACGGAACTCTTCCTCGACGCTTTGCTGGATCGGAGCCCGAGGATCGTCATCGAGCTGAACGTGTGCTAAGAACTCGGAGGTGCCGGAGTAACGGTGCTTGGATCGGTCGGATCGGGAAGAAGACGTACGACTACTTCCTCTACAGTGTGTGATCGCTTCCGCAGTCGGTCTGCGTTGGTACGTAGACAACACTCTCCCCTCTCGTTGCTGTGCATCACCATGATCTTGCGTGTGCGTAGGAAAATTTTCGAAATTACTGCGTTCCCCAACAGTGGCATCCGAGCCTAGGTTTTATGGTTTGATGTTATTTGCACGAGTAGAACACAAGTGAGTTGTGGGCGATACAAGTCATACTGCCTACCAGCATGTCATACTTTGGTTCGGCGGTATTGTTGGTTGAGACGATCCGGACCAACCTTACGCGTACTCTTACGCGAGACCGGTTCCCTCGACGTGCTTTGCACATAGATGGCTTGCGGAAGACTGTCTCTCCAACTTTAGTTGAACCAAGTGTGACTACGCCCGGTCCTTGAGAAGGTTAAAACGGAGTCTATTTGACGAACTATCGTTGTGGTTTTGATGCGTAGGTGAGATGAGTTCTTACTTAAGCCCGTAGCAGCCACGTAAAACTTGCAACAACAAAGTAGAGGACGTCTAACTTGTTTTTGCAGGGCATGTTGTGATGTGATATGGTCAAGACATGATGCTGGTTTTATTGTATGAGATGATCATGTTTTGTAACCGAATTATCGGCAACTGGCAGGAGCCATATGGTTGTTGCTTTATTGTATGCAATGCAATCGCGATGTAATGCTTTACTTTATTACTAAGCGGTAGTGATAGTCGTGGAAGCATAAGATTGGCGAGACGACAACGTTGCTACGATGGAGATCAAGGTGGCACGCCGGTGACGATGGTGATCATGACGGTGCTTCGGAGATGGAGATCACAAGCACAAGATGATGATGGCCATATCATATCACTTATATTGATTGCATGTGATGTTTATCCTTTTATGCATCTTATCTTGCTTTGATTGACGGTAGCATTATAAGGTGATCTCTCACTAAATTATCAAGAAGTGTTCTCCCTGAGTATGCACCGTTGCCAAAGTTCGTCGTGCCCAGACACCACGTGATGATCGGGTGTGATAAGCTCTACGTCCATCTACAACGGGTGCAAGCCAGTTTTGCACACGCAGAATACTCAGGTTAAACTTGACGAGCCTAGCATATGCAGATATGGCCTCGGAACACAGAGACCGAAAGGTCGAGCGTGAATCATATAGTAGATATGATCAACATGACGATGTTCACCATTGAAAACTACTCCATCTCACGTGATGATCGGTTATGGTTTAGTTGATTTGGATCACGTGATCACTTAGAGGATTAGAGGGATGTCTATCTAAGTGGGAGTTCCTAAGTAATTTGATTAACTGAACTTAAACTTATCATGAACTTAGTACCTGATAGTATCTTGCTTGTTTATGTTGATTGTAGATAGATGGCTCGTGCTGTTGTTCCGTTGAATTTTAATGCGTTCCTTGAGAAAGCAAAGTTGAAAGATGATGGTAGCAATTACACGGACTGGGTCCGTAACCTGAGGATTATCCTCATTGCTGCACAGAAGAATTACGTCCTGGAAGCACCGCTGGGTGCCAGGCCTGCTGCTGGAGCAACACCAGATGTTATGAACGTCTGGCAGAGCAAAGCTGATGACTACTCGATAGTTCAGTGTGCCATGCTTTACGGCTTAGAATCGGGACTTCAACGACGTTTTGAACGTCATGGAGCATATGAGATGTTCCAGGAGTTGAAGTTAATATTTCAAGCAAATGCCCGAATTGAGAGATATGAAGTCTCCAATAAGTTCTATAGCTGCAAGATGGAGGAGAACAGTTCTGTCAGTGAGCATATACTCAAAATGTCTGGGTATAATAATCACTTGATTGAGATGGGAGTTAATCTTCCAGATGATTGCGTCATTGACAGAATTCTCCAATCACTGCCACCAAGCTACAAGAGCTTCGTGATGAACTATAATATGCAAGGGATGAACAAGACTATTCCCGAGCTGTTCGCAATGCTGAAAGCTGCGGAGGTAGAAATCAAGAAGGAGCATCAAGTGTTGATGGTTAACAAAACCACTAGTTTCAAGAAAAAGGGCAAAGGGAAGAAGAAGGGGAACTTCAAGAAGAACAGCAAGCAAGTTGCCGCTCAAGAGAAGAAACCCAAGTCTGGACCTAAGCCTGAAACTGAGTGCTTCTACTGCAAGCAGACTGGTCACTGGAAGCGGAACTGCCCCAAGTATTTGGCGGATAAGAAGGATGGCAAGGTGAACAAAGGTATATGTGATATACATGTTATTGATGTGTACCGTACTAGAGCTCGCAGTAGCACCTGGGTATTTGATACTGGTTCTGTTGCTAATATTTGCAACTCGAAACAGGGACTACGGAATAAGCGGACGCTAGCAAAGGACGAGGTGACGATGCGCGTGGGAAACGGTTCCAAAGTCGATGTGATCGCGGTCGGCACGCTACCTCTACATCTACCTTCGGGATTAATATTAGACCTAAATAATTGTTATTTGGTGCCAGCGTTGAGCATGAACATTATATCTGGATCTTGTTTGATGCGAGACGGTTATTCATTTAAATCAGAGAATGATGGTTGTTCTATTTATATGAGTAATATCTTTTATGGTCATGCACCCTTGAAGAGTGGTCTATTCTTATTAAATCTCGATAGTAGTGATACACATATTCATAATGTAGAAGCCAAAAGATGCAGAGTTGATAATGATAGTGCAACTTATTTGTGGCACTGCCGTTTAGGTCATATCGGTGTAAAGCGCATGAAGAAACTCCATACTGATGGGCTTTTGGAACCACTTGATTATGAATCACTTGGTACTTGCGAACCGTGCCTCATAGGCAAGATGACTAAAACACCGTTCTCCGGTACTATGGAGAGAGCAACAGACTTATTGGAAATCATACATACCGATGTATGTGGTCCGATGAATATTGAGGCTCGTGGCGGATATCGTTATTTTCTCACCTTCACAGATGATTTAAGCAGATATGGGTATATCTACTTAATGAAACATAAGTCTGAAACATTTGAAAAGTTCAAGGAATTTCAGAGTGAAGTTGAAAATCATCGTAACAAGAAAATAAAGTTTCTACGATCTGATCGTGGAGGAGAATATTTGAGTTACGAGTTTGGTATACATCTGAAAAATTGTGGAATAGTTTCACAACTCACGCCACCCGGAACACCACAGCGTAATGGTGTGTCCGAACGTCGTAATCGTACTTTACTAGATATGGTGCGATCTATGATGTCTCTTACTGATTTACCGCTATCATTTTGGGGTTATGCTTTAGAGACGGCCGCATTCACGTTAAATAGGGCACCATCAAAATCCGTTGAGACGACGCCTTATGAACTATGGTTTGGCAAGAAACCAAAGTTGTCGTTTCTTAAAGTTTGGGGCTGCGATGCTTATGTGAAAAAGCTTCAACCTGATAAGCTCGAACCCAAAGCGGAGAAATGTGTCTTCATAGGATACCCAAAGGAAACTATTGGGTATACCTTCTATCACAGATCCGAAGGCAAGACATTCGTTGCTAAGAATGGATCATTTCTAGAGAAGGAGTTTCTCTCGAAAGAAGTGAGTGGGAGGAAAGTAGAACTTGACGAGGTAACTGTACCTGCTCCCTTATTGGAAAATAGTACATGACAGAAAACTGTTTCTGCGACACCTATACCAATTAGTGAGGAAGCTAATGATGATGATCATGAAGCTTCAGGACAAGATACTACTGAACCACGTAGATCAACCAGAGTGAGATCCGCACCAGAGTGGTACGGTAATCCAGTTCTGGAAGTCATGCTACTAGATCATGATGAACCTACGAACTATGAAGAAGCGATGGTGAGCCCAGATTCCGCAAAGTGGCTTGAGGCCATGAAATCTGAGATGGGATCCATGTATGAAAACAAAGTATGGACTTTGGTTGACTTGCCCGATGATCGGCAAGCAATTGAGAATAAATGGATCTTCAAGAAAAAGACTGACGCTGACGGTAATGTTACTGTCTATAAAGCTCGACTTGTCGCAAAAGGTTTTCGACAAGTTCAAGGGGTTGACTACGATGAGACCTTCTCACCCGTAGCGATGCATAAGTCCGTCAGAATTATGTTAGCAATTGCTGCGTTTTATGATTATGAAATATGGCAAATGGATGTCAAAACTGCATTCCTGAATGGATTTCTGGAAGAAGAGTTGTATATGATGCAACCAGAAGGTTTTGTCAATCCGAAGGAAGCTAACAAAGTGTGCAAACTCCAGCGATCCATTTATGGACTGGTGCAAGCATCTCGGAGTTGGAATAAACGCTTTGATAGTGTGATCAAAGCATTTGGCTTTATACAGACTTTTGGAGAAGCCTGTATTTACAAGAAAGTGAGTGGGAGCTCTGTAGCATTTCTAATATTATATGTAGATGACATATTGCTGATTGGAAATGATATAGAATTTCTGGATAGCATAAAGGGATACTTGAATAAAAGTTTTTCAATGAAAGACCTCGGGGAAGCTGCTTACATATTAGGCATAAAGATCTATAGAGATAGATCAAGACGCTTAATTGGACTTTCACAGAGCACATACCTTGACAAGATTTTGAAGAAGTTCAAAATGGATCAAGCAAAGAAAGGGTTCTTGCCTGTGTTACAAGGTGTGAAGTTGAGTCAGACTCAATGCCCGACCACTGCAGAAGATAGAGAGAAAATGAAAGACGTTCCCTATGCTTCAGCCATAGGCTCTATCATGTATGCAATGCTGTGTACCAGACCTGATGTGTGCCTTGCTATAAGTTTAGCAGGGAGGTACCAAAGTAATCCAGGAATGGATCACTGGACAGCGGTCAAGAACATCCTGAAATACCTGAAAAGGACTAAGGATATTTCTCGTATATGGAAGTGACAAAGACCTCACCGTAAGAGGTTACGTTGATGCAAGCTTTGACACTGATCCGGACGATTCTAAATCGCAAACCGGATACGTGTTTACTTTAAACGGTGGAGCTGTCAGTTGGTGCAGTTCTAAACAAAGCGTCGTAGCGGGATCTACATGTGAAGCGGAGTACATAGCTGCTTCGGAAGCAGCAAATGAAGGAGTCTGGATGAAGGAGTTCATATCCGATCTAGGTGTCATACCTAGTGCATCGGGTCCAATGAAAATCTTCTGTGACAATACTGGTGCAATTGCCTTGGCAAAGGAATCCAGATTTCACAAAAGAACCAAACACATCAAGAGACGCTTCAACTCCATCCGGGATTTAGTCCAGGTGGGAGACATAGAAATTTGCAAGATACATACGGATCTGATTGTTGCAGACCCGTTGACTAAGCCTCTTCCACGAGCAAAACATGATCAGCACCAAGGCTCCATGGGTGTTAGGATCATTACTGTGTAATCTAGATTATTGACTCTAGTGCAAGTGGGAGACTGAAGGAAATATGCCCTAGAGGCAATAATAAAGTTATTATTTATTTCCTTATATCATGATAAATGTTTATTATTCATGCTAGAATTGTATTAACCGGAAACATAATACATGTGTGAATACATAGACCAACAGAGTGTCACTAGTATGCCTCTACTTGACTAGCTTGTTAATCAAAGATGGTTATGTTTCCTAACCATGAACAAAGAGTTGTTATTTGATTAACGAGGTCACATCATTGGTTGAATGATCTGATTGACATGACCCATTCCATTAGCTTAGCACCCGATCGTTTAGTATGTTGCTATTGCTTTCTTCATGACTTATACATGTTCCTATAACTATGAGATTATGCAACTCCCGTTTACCAGAGGAACACTTTGGGTACTGCCAAACGTCACAACGTAACTGGGTGATTATAAAGGAGTACTACAGGTGTCTCCAATGGCAGATGTTGGGTTGGCGTATTTCGAGATTAGGGTTTGTCACTCCGATTGTCGGAGAGGTATCTCTGGGCCCTCTCGGTAATGCACATCACATAAGCCTTGCAAGCACTGCAACTAATATGTTAGTTGTGAGATGATGTATTACGGAACGAGTAAAGAGACTTGCCGATAACGAGATTGAACTAGGTATTGGATACCGACGATCGATTCTCGGGCAAGTAACATACCGATGACAAAGGGAACAACGTATGTTGTTATGCGGTCTGACCGATAAAGATCTTCGTAGAATATGTAGGAGCCAATATGGGCATCCATGTCCCGCTATTGGTTATTGACCGGAGACGTGTCTCGGTCATGTCTACATTGTTCTCGAACCGTAGGGTCCGCACGCTTAACGTTACGATGACAGTTATTATGAGTTTATGCATTTTGATGTACCGAAGGTTGTTCGGAGTCCCGGATGAGATCACGGACATGACGAGGAGTCTCGAAATGGTCGAGACGTAAAGATTGATATATTGGAAGACTATGTTTGGACATAGGAAGTGTTCTGGGTGAAATCAGTATTTTACCGGAATACCGGGAGGGTTACCGGAACCCCCCGGGAGACTAATGGGCCTATTGGGCCTTAGTGGAAAAGAGAAAAGGGACAGACCATAGCTGGCCGGCGCCCCCCCCTTTCCCCAAGTTCTAGTAGGACTAGGAGAAGGGGCCGGCCCCCCTCTCTCTCCTTTCCCCCTTGAGAGTCCTAATTGGAATAGGATTGGAGGGGGGAGTCCTACTCCCGGTGGGAGTAGGACTCCCCCTGCGCCTCCCTCTCTCTGGCCGGCCGGCCCCCTCCCTCCAACCTTTATATACGGGGGCAGGGGACACCCCAAGACACACAAGTTGATCCTTGAGATCGTTCCTTAGCCGTGTGCGGTGCCCCCTGCCACCAAATTCCACCTCGATCATACCGTTGTAGTGCTTAGGCGAAGCCCTGCGTCGGTAGTACATCAAGATCGTCACCACGCCGTCGTGCTGACGGAACTCTTCCTCGACGCTTTGCTGGATCGGAGCCCGAGGATCGTCATCGAGCTGAACGTGTGCTAAGAACTCGGAGGTGCCGGAGTAACGGTGCTTGGATCGGTCGGATCGGGAAGAAGACGTACGACTACTTCCTCTACAGTGTGTGATCGCTTCCGCAGTCGGTCTGCGTTGGTACGTAGACAACACTCTCCCCTCTCGTTGCTGTGCATCACCATGATCTTGCGTGTGCGTAGGAAAATTTTCAAAATTACTGCGTTCCCCAACACTGAGTTCTATTCATGCAGGGTAAGGAAGCAGGAACGATGCACAATCAGTCAGATAAATCCCCCAATGCGTCCTCAGGAGCACCACCCGAACCGTTGCTGGCGTCGCTGGACTTGCCATTGCTGTCTGTGTCGCCGCCAGCGGCGGCAGGGCCGTTCACCATACCGCCCTCGTCGGCAGCCACGATCATGTCGTCGTTGTCTGAGGCGAAGGCCCTGACAAGAGCATCCACATTGTCTTCCACCCAGTGCGCCAGGCCGTCTCGGACGGCCTGGGGGACTGGGGCGATGGCGGCGTCGAAATCGAAGTGGGGATCCATGTTTCGGAGATGGCTGAAGACGCGAGAAAAGGCATGCCCGAGCAGGGCGCATCTCCTCTCCTCCACCAACCTGTTAGCCCTGACTGACCACGTCTCCAGCTGCGTCACCACGTCGGTGAAGAACTGAAGGTTGCCGGCATAGTTGACTGCGTGCGGCTCGCCAACAGCCGCCTCGCAGATGTTGCCCAAGGCTGTGTTGGCTCTTTCCCGGAGTGTGGTGAGCATGGGGTTGTGCTCATGCTCTAGGATCTGCCGCTGACGTATCTCGTCCGCATTCTGGCGCGCGACGACCTCAGCCTCCTCCACCCGGTGGCGAAGAAGGAGCACCTCGGCCTGGGAGGTGGTTGACTCCCCTTGCGCTACCTCAAGAGCGGCCCGAAAAGCATCGGCCCGCCGCGTCGCTTCCTCCAGTTTGGCCCTCAAGGCAGCAGTCCTACCTTCAACCTCGGCCCGGATCAACCCCAGCCTCTCCTCAAACTCATGCTCGAGGTTCAAGCGCGCCATCGCCACCCGACGTTCGACCTCCTCCAGGACACGGGCTTCCCGTGCAGCGACATCATCCTCCGCCTGTGTCACCAAGCGCTCCCTCGTCTCCAGACGCTCATACTCGTGGGTACATTCGGCGGCTTCCAGCATCAGCGCCTCCTCACGCTTCTGAAGCTCTGCTGGGTCGCCAGAGGCCACCTTCATCGACGCGAGGGCTGCCTCGCGCAGCTCCACTTGCTCCTCCACTGAGTGGCACCAGGCCAGGAGCTCTCGAGCCCGCTCCTCCGCCGCCTCTCGCCACCGGTCAGCTTCCCGGGCCTCCTCAGCAGCCCGAGATCGGGCCTCCCGAGAGGCCACCAGCGACGCCTTGGCCTCTGCGTCGTCAAGATCGCGCTGACAGCACGCAAGGGCGATGGCGCCCTCCAGCTCGCGCCTCTCTGCAGCCAGGCGCAGGCCCTCGGCCTCAAGGCGCATGTCTTCATCAGCAAGCTCCTCACCAAGCAGGCTCACCACGTCAGCCGCCCTTCGAAGGAATCCTTGGCGAAGAGCGTGACGCTCCCGGGCGCGCTCGAGCATGTCTTCCACACCATCATCTGCCCCGAGCAAGTGCCGGGGGCCACGAATCAGCACTCCCCCTCCGGGCAGGGGGCTGGGGGCTAGCACCCTCGCGGCGGCCGGGCACGCCATGCCAGAAGCCCGGCCTGGAGCCAGCCTGTCCCCAGATGAAGAGCGCAGGGAGCGCCTCAGCCAATCGCAGTCCACGACCAGGCGAGAAGCCCACGGCAGGCTGGCTATGCCACAAGAAGGCCCGCAAAGGAGGATCGCGAGGTGCGCAGGGCCACGATGCGCCTCGGGACGGTTCGCCTCTCCGATCGCCCTCACCACAAGGGCTCTGCTGCTCGGAGCACTTGAGGACGGTGGAGGGGGCGAAGCCAAGGGGGACGGCACCTCAGCCATCTCCGTGAGCTCGGCTGGAAGGGGCCTGCGGAGCAAGGATCAGTAAAAGCAACAGAAGGATCGGGAGCTGGGAAAGGAGAAGGCTTACTCATCAGTGGCGAAGTACTTCCTACGCTTCAGCAGGCGACAGGGGTAATCGTCGCCCAGGGCCTCCCTTCTCTTCCGGAGGGCCTCCAAGTCCACGTGGAAGCGGCCCAAGAGTTGAGCGCAGGGATCGACCTACGACAAAGACGAAGCGTCAAGGCGATCCGTGTCAGGGGCGCCTGCCTGATGCGCGCTGCCAATCGCCTCGCCAAGAGAAGCGGCTGGAGCCTCAAGGGCCTCAGTCGCAGGCACTGAGGGCAGCTGCTTGCCACCCTCAGCCTCAGCGGCACGGGCCCCAAGAGCTGCTCCCTCATGAGCATCGCCCGACACTGTCACCCCGCCGGGAGCCCCCTCGGCCTCTGGCGCCTCATGCTTCCCTGCTCCGCCACTTGAGGAAGAGTCGCCTTGGCCGACTGGAAGGGCAGTCACCATCACTGGGTTCTTGCGAGGCCCCTGGAGGCCGGCGGGGTGCGGCCCCCACTCATCAAAGATAGGCATCTGATTCAAAAAATCGCCCCTATTCTGGCAGAGGTACAGCAAGGCCCCTCCCTGCTGGATGCTGCCAGGATTGGGGTCTCCAGTCAGGATCAAGAGCGCTGTCCTCAGCACTTCAGGCGTCAGGTCCTCTTCCTGGAGCCTCATACGATCATCACGCCCGCTGAAGGCCCACATCCGGCGGGAGTGGCGTTGGAGAGGAGCAACGCGGCGTAGAAGGAACTCCTTCACCACCTTGGGCGCTGTCACGCCAAGCGACCTCAAGAACGCGAAGCGGTGCCAGACGAAGACAAGCCGGGGGCTCTCAAGCATCTCCTGGCCCCAGCCCGAATTGGGGACAGCAGGCGAAGTTGGCTTCGACAGCAGGGGGATGGGCACCCCTACATCCACATACAGCCACCGCTCACGGAACCCAGCCGCAGGCGGAGGGAGCCTGAAGTCAATCCCTGAGGCCGCTGTCTCAGACGCGACAGCGGAGCTCACGCACGCCGAGCATTGGGTAGGGTCGACAAGACACAGAGAGAAGAAGTGGCGCAGCAAGGCAACCGAAGGAAGGAGTCCCACCATTGCCTCGCAGACAAAGGCGAAGACTGAAAGAAGGGTGATGGATTCAGGACCCAGATGCATCATGTGGATCTGATAGTGGGAAAGCACGACATTGAAGAAATCAGAAAGGGGGGGAACCATACCCGCCCACAGGGCGTCGATGAAATACTGGACCTCAGTGACTATCCTGTCGATGGAGAAGTGAGACGCGGGCTAGCCCGTCGTCCTCCCGCATTCATTGAAGATAGTGGCCAGAGCCGAGCTGACCTTGCCCAAGCCCTCGGCGGGGGCCGCCAACGGCGGCGAGCAAGGCAGAGGCATGGGTTTCTTCCCTCTTCCCTTCTTTGTCGGAGCCATGGCGATGGGAAGGGGGGGGGAAGGTTCGAGATTGGGTTGAAAACAGAAGCTGGAGTTCGAGCGAAGGAAGGACAGAGGGCGCTCGAGCAACAGAAAGGGGAGTGGCTGTGTACGACTATGAGTCCGCCTAGCATGGCGCAAAATAAGGGGGGCGTGGGGGAACAGTGCCGCCCACACCCAATCAACCGCCATGCGGCTCCCAAGGCTGCAGGCTGTTAGGGCCCGCAGCGCTTCGCCCTTGCCCTTTCGCCTCCCTGCACAGCCAAGTCCGAGCGTGCCTTGGGCCCGGGGGCTACTATCGGCGTTCTAGGAACGGGGATCCCCAGACTTGCCTGCCTGTGGCCTGCGGCGTGGCTCAAAGGGGGCCCAGCACGGCCCATCTTCATCAACACAGACTCAAGACCCTTGCGAGGGGCCAAGCCTCGCGGGGCGGACGACACGGAGCTTCCTCAGGCACGGCCTCGTCAGGCTGGCTCGCGAGGAGGCGGAGAGATCAAGGCGGGGTACCTCATGAGGTGCCCGTGACGCAAGCCATGACGACCAAGGGTGCCAGGCGGGCGCCAGCCCGCGCAGTGTCCTCCTTTCCTCTTTGGTGCAAAGGGAGCAAGCACGGGCGAGAGCATCAAGCAAAGGCACCTGTTTCGGTGCAACAAGACCAAGATCAGTCCAACGACAGGGAGGAAGTCATTGTGGAGCCCAGGCCAGCGTCACCACCAGAGCCTTTGGCAGGCGAGGACCAACTTTAGTTAGGATAAGTGTACCAGAGGTTCCCCTTCAAAATGGCCAATTGTTGGCGCCCTTCCCGCTCAATATTTGGGAAGAGGCCCAGGGCCTTTGCCTATAAATAGGGCTAGCCACCCACAGGGTAGAGGCATGGAGATCGGAGAGAGAATCGAGAAGAGAGAGAGAGAGAGAGAAAAGGGGGACTGAACTCCTCTTAGCAGTTCATCCCCCCAGCCAAGAACAGACCCTCGCGAGGCTGTTCTTCCTTGTATTACTCATCATCATCAGCCCAAGAGGCAATCCACCACACCACACACTGGAGTAGGGTATTACACCACAACGGTGGCCCGAACCAGTATAAACCCTGTGTCTCTTGTGCTGTTCTTCCCATAGCTTAGATCTTAGCGAGGCGGAGGGGTGCAGGTAGGTAGAAGGCGAAATCTCCGCGTGCACCCCAGTGTTCGAACCTCAAGGGTCTGCCGAAACCCGAAATCTGACAGCACCAGATCAGTGATGGATAATTATGCCGGATGCGGTTCATCATGTAACAGTCATAACATAGGGTGACATAGAACTAGCTCCAATTCGTCAATGTAATGTAGGCATGTATTCCATATATAGTCATACGTGCTTATGGAAAATAACTTGCATGACATCTTTTGTCCTACCCTCCCGTGGCAGCGGGGTCCTATTGGAAACTAAGGGATATTAAGGCCTCCTTTTAATAGAGAATTGGAACAAAGCATTAGCACATAGTGAATACATGAACTCCTCAAACTATGGTCATCACCGGGAGTGGTTCCGATTATTGTCACTTCGGGGTTGCCAGATCATAACACATAGTAGGTGACTATAGACTTGCAAGATAGGATCAAGAACTCACATATATTCATCAAAACATAATAGGTTCAGATCTGAAATCATGGCACTCGGGCCCTAGTGACAAGCATTAAGCATAGCAAAGTCATAGCAACATCAATCTCAGAACATAGTGGATACTAGGGATCAAAACCTAACAAAACTAACTCGATTGCATGATAAATCTCATCCAACCCATCACCGTCCAGCAAGCCTATGATGGAATTACTCACGCACGGCGGTGAGCATCATGAAATTGGTGATGGAGGATGGTTGATGATGACAACAGCGACAAATCCCCCTCTCCGGAGCCCTGAACGGACTCCAAATCAGCCCTCCCGAGAGGTTTTAGGGCTTGGCGGTGGCTCCGTATCATAAAACATGATGATTTCTTCTCTCTGATTTTTTTCTCTCTGAAAGCAAATATATAGAGTTGGAGTTGGCGTCGGAGGGTCAACAGGGGGCCCACGAGGTAGGGGGGCGTGCCCTAGGGGGGGCACCCTCGTGGAAAGGGTGTGGGCCCCCTGGTCTTCATATTTGGCGAGGATTTTTTATTGTTTTTTCTAAGACCTCCCGTGGAGTTTCAGGTCATTCCGAGGATATTTGTTTTCTGCGCATAAAACAACACCATGGTAATTCTGCTGAAAACAGCGCCAGTCCAGATTAGTTCCATTCAAATCATACAAGTTAGAGTCCGAAACAAGGGCAAAAGTGTTTGGAAAAGTAGGTAAGACGGAGACGTATCACTTCCCCTAAGCACTACGATGATATGACCGAGGTGTGTAACTTTGAAGGAGGGCACCGCACATGGCTAAGAGAAGACATGGTGTGCCTTTGGGATGCCCCCCTCCCACATATATAAAGGGGGGAGGAGAGGTGGCCGGCCCAAGGGGGCGCGCCATGGGGGGAGTCCTACTTGGACTCCCGGTACAAGTAGGATTCACCCCCCCTTTCCTATTCCCACTAGGAGAAGGAGGGAAGGAGGAGGAGGAGAGAAGGAAAGGGGGGTCGCCCCCCAACCCTAGTCCACTTCGGTTTGGGCTCAGGGGGGGGGGTGCACCGCCACCTGGACGCCGCCTCCTCTCTCCACTAGGGCCCATGAAGGCCCATTAACTCCCCGAGGGGGTTCCGATAACCCCCGGTACTCCGGAAAATGCCCGAACCTTTCCGAAACCATTCCGGTGTCCAAACATAACCTTCCAATATACCAATCTTTATGTCTCGACCATTTCGATACTCCTCGTCATGTCCGTGATCTCATCCAGGACTCCGAGCAAACTTCGGTTCATCAAATTACATAACTCGTAATACAAATCATCATCGAACGTTAAGCGTGCAGACCCTGCGGGTTTGACAACTATGTAGACATGACCGAGACACATCTCCGATCAATAACCAATAGCGGAACCTGGATGCTCATATTGGCTCCTACATATTCTACAAAGATCTTTATTGGTCAAACCGCATAACAACATATGTTGTTCCCTTTGTCATCGGTATGTTACTTGCCCAAGATTCGATCGTCGGTATCATCATACCTAGTTCAATCTCGTTACTGGCAAGTCTCTTTATTCGTTCCGTAATGCATCATCCCGTAACTAACTCTTTAGTCACATTGCTTGCAAGGCTTATAGTGATGTGCATTACCGAGAGGGTCCAGAGATGCCTCTCCGATACTTAGAGTGACAAATCCTAATCTTGATCTATGCCAACCCAACAAACACCTTCGGAGACACCTGTAGAGAATCTTTATAATCACCCAGTTACGTTGTGACGTTTGATATCACACAAGGTGTTCCTCCGGTATTCGGGAGTTGCATAATCTCATAGTCAGAGGAATATGTATAAGTCATGAAGAAAGCAATAGCAATAAAACTTAACGATCATTATGCTAAGCTAACGGATGGGTCTTGTCCATCACATCATTCTCTAATGATGTGATCCCGTTTATCAAATGACAACACATGTCTATGGTCAGGAAACTTAACCATCTTTGATTAACGAGCTAGTCTAGTAGAGGCTTACTAGGGACACTGTGTTTCGTCTATGTATCCACACATGTATCAAGTTTCCGGTTAATACAATTCTAGCATGGATAATAAACATTTATCATGATATAAGGAAATATAAAATAACAACTTTATTATTGCCTCTAGGGCATATTTACTTCAGTCTCCCACTTGCACTAGAGTCAATAATCTAGTTCACATTGTCATGTGTTTTAACACCAATAGTTCACATCTTCATATCATTGGTTCACATCTCCATGTGACTAACACCCAAAGGGTTTATTAGAGTCAATAATCTAGTTCACATTGCTGTGTGATTAACACCCAAAGAGTACTAAGGTGTGATCATGTTTTTCTTCTGAGAGAAGTTTAGTCAACGGGTCTGCCATATTCAGAGCCGTATGTATTTTGAAAATTTCCTATGTCTACAATGCTCTGCACGGAGCTACTCTAGCTAATTGCTCCTACTTTCAATATGTATCCAGATTGAGATTTAGAGCCATCCAGATCAGTGTCAAATCTTGCATCGATGTAACCCTTTCCAACGAACTCTTTGTCACCTCCATAACCAAGAAACATATCCTTATTCCACTAAGGATAATTTTGACCGTTGTCCAGTGATCCATTGCACCCTCTTGCCAAACTCATGGTGAGGTACACAATAGGTATGGTACGCAACATAGCATACTTTATAGAACCTATGACTGAGGCATAGGGAATGACTTTCATTCTCTTCCTATTTTCTGCCGTGGTCGGGTTTTAAGTCTTACTCAACTTCACACCTTGCAACACAGGCAAGAACTCCTTCTTTGACTGTTCCATTTTGAACTACTTCAAAATCTTGTCAAGGTATGTACTCATTCAAAAATCTTATCAGCCATCTTGATCTATCTCTATAGATCTTGATGCTCAATGTGTAAGCAGCTTCACCGAGGTCGTTGTTTGAAAAACTCCTTTCAAACACTCCTTTATGCATTCCAGAAAATTCTACATCATTTCCGATCAACAATTTGTCACTCACATATACTTATTAGAAAGGTTGTACTGCTCCCACTCACTTTCTTGTAAATACAGGCTTCGTCGCAAGTCTGTTTAAAACTATATGCTTTGATCACACTATCAAAGCGTATATTCCAACTCCGAGAGGCTTGCACCAGTCCATAAATGGATCGCTGGAGCTTGCACACTTTGTTAGCACCTTTAGGATTGACAAAACCTTCTGGTTGCATCATATTCAACTCTTCTTTAGTAAATCCATTAAGGAATGCATTTTTGACATCCATTTGCCAGATTTCATAAAATGTGGCAATTGCTAACATGATTCGGATAGACTTAAGCATCGCTACGAGTGAGAAAATCTCATCGTAGTCAACACCTTGAACTTGTCGAAAATCTTTTGCGACAAGTCGAGCTTTGTAGATAGTAACACTACCATCAGCGTCTGTCTTCCTCTTGAAGATCCATTTATTCTCTACGGCCTGCCGATCATCGGGCAAGACAACCAAAGTCCACACTTTGTTCTCATACATGGATCCCATCTCAGATTTTATGGCCTCAAGCCATTCCACGGAATCTGGGCTCATCATCGCTTCCTCATAGTTTGTAGGTTCATCAAGGTCTAGTAACATGACCTCTAGAACAGGATTACCGTACCACTCTGGTGCGGATCATACTCTGGTTGACCTATGAGGTTCAGTAGTAACTTGATCTGAAGTTTCATGATCATCATCATCAACTTCCTCACTAATTGGTGTAGGCATCACTAGAACTGATTTATGTGATGAACATTTTCCAATTTGGGAGAAGGTACAATTACCTCATCAAGTTCTACTTTCCTCCCACTCACTTCTTTCAAGAGAAACTCCTTCTCTAGAAAGGATCCATTCTTAGCAACGAATATCTTGCCTTCGGATCTGTGATAGAAGGTGTACCCAATAGTTTCCTTTGGGTATCCTATGAAGACGCATTCTCTGATTTGGGTTCGAGCTTATCAGGTTGAAGCTTTTTCACATAAGCATCGCAGCCCCAAACTTTAAGAAACGACAGCTTAGGTTTCTTGCCAAACCATAGTTCATGCGGCGTCGTCTCAACGGATTTAGATGGTGCCCTATTTAACGTGAATGCAGTTGTCTCTAATGTATAACCCCAAAACAATAGTGGTAAATCAGTATGAGACATCATAGATCGCACCATATCTAATAAAGTACGGTTACGATGTTCGGACACACCATTATGATGTGGTGTTCCAGGTGGCGTGAGTTGCGAAACTATTCCACACTATTTCAAATGAAGACCAAACTCGTAACTCAAATATTCGCTTCCACGATCAAATCGTAGAAACTTTATTTTCTTGTTATGACGATTTCCCACTTCACTCTTAAAATTCTTTGAACTTTTTCAAATGTTTCAGACTTATGTTTCATTAAGTAGATATACCCATATCTGCTCAAATCATCTATGAAGGTCACAAAATAACGATACCCGCCGCGAGCCTCAACACTCATTGTGTAACACCCGCGATGCGGCTATATCTCCCATGTGTCGGAGCACGACTTAGAGGCATAACCGCATAGTAGGCATGTCGCAAGAGGGGTAATCTTTACACATCCCATGTACTGAAATGAAAGGGATAAAGAGTTGGCTTACAATCGCCACTTCACACAATACATAAATATAGCATTACATCATCCAGAATACAATCAAGGTCTGACTATAGAACCAAAATAAAAGAAGAAAACCCCAATTGCTAGATCCCCGATCGTTCCAACTGGGCTCCACTACTGATCAACTGAAAACGAAACAACACAACAAACACAATCTTCATCGAGCTCCCACTTGAGCTGGGTTGCGTCACCTGCGCTAGTATCATCGGCACCTGCAACTGTTTGGAAGTACCTGTGAGCCACGAGGACTCAGCAATCTCACACCCGCGAGCTCAAGACTATTTAAGCTTATTGGTAGGAAAGGGTAACGAGGTGGAGCTGCAGCAAGCACTAAGCATATATGGTGGCTAACATACGCAAATAAGAGCGAGAAGAGAAGCAATGCACGGGCGTGAACTAGATGTGATCAAGAAGTGATCCTGAAACTACTTGCGTTCAAGCATAACACAAGAACTGTGTTCACTTCCCGGATTCCGCCAGAAAGAGACCATCACGGCTACACACGTGGTTGATGCATTTTAATTAAGTTAAGTGTCAAGTTCTCTACAACCAGATATTAACAAATTCCCATCTTCCCATAACCGCAGGCACGACTTTCGAAAGTTCAAACCCTGCAGGGGTGTCCAAACTTAGCCCATCACAAGCTCTCACGGTCAACGAAGGACATTCCTTCTTCCAGGAAGACCCGATTAGACTCGGAATGTCGGTTACAAGACATTTCGACAATGGTAAAACAAGACCAGCAAGACCGCCTGATGCGCTGACATCCCGATAGGAGCTGCACATATCTCGTTCTCAGGGCAACACCGGATGAGACATCCTATGAGTAAAACCAAACCTCAAGTTTCCCCGAGGTGGCCCCGCAGTCTACTCGGTTCGGACCAACACTTAGACCAGCACTGGCCCCGGGGGGGGGGGCTAAAATAAAGATGACCCTCGGGAGAGCGACTCCCAAGGGAAAAGTAGTAGGTGGTGAGGCAAATGGTAAAACCAAGGTTGGGCCTTACTGGTGGAGTTTTATTCAAAGCGAACTATCAAGGGGTTCCCATAACACCCAACCGTGTAAGGAACGCAAAATCAAGGAACATAACACCAGTATGACAGAAACTAGGGCGGCAAGAGTGGAACAAAACACCAGGCATAAGGCCGAGCCTTCCACCCTTTACCAAGTATATAGATGCATTAAAGTAAATAAGAGATAATAATGATATCCCAACAATAACCATGTTCCAACATGGAACAAACTTCAACTTCACCTGCAACTAGCAACGCTATAAGAGGGGCTGAGCAAAAGCGGTAACATAGCCAAACAACGGTTTGCTAGGAAAGGTGGGTTAGAGGCTTGACATGGCAATATGGGAGGCATGATATAGCAAGTGGTAGGTATCGCAACATAGCAAAAGAGCGAGCAACTAGCAAGCAAAGATAGAAGTGATTTCGAGGGTATGGTCATCAATCCCGCAAGGAAGAAGAACGAGTCCATGAAGAAGACAAATGGACGTAGTCAAACGGATCCTCACAAACGCGACGTTATCGGAACTAACCCGAAGAAGCAATACCGAAAAGAAGCAAACAACATGGTAAACAACCATCACATAAACATGGCATGATACACAACCAAGTATGATGCATGTCCGGTTTTAAATATGCATGGCATGGCAAAGTGCACAAACAAAACTACAAGTTAAGTGGAGCTCAATATGCAACGAGTTGCATATTGACGAGACACCACATCAATTATTTAGTTCACTCCCGGTTAGGTACTCCAATATTAAATGTTGGTTAACATGGCAAGAGGTGAAGCATAACAAAACTATACTATATAAACAAATTAAATGGGGCCGGATATAACAAACAACAAATCCGATAAATCCCCATATGCATTTAGCAAATTAACACAAACAACAATTTAAACATTCTTGATGTTGTTATCATGATGCGAATGACATGTGCAAGTTTTATGCAAGTTTATGAAAATGTTGATAAGAGCATGTTATGAAGCATTTGTCCTCGTGGAGGAAACGAAAGGGGTGCCACGGCGACGAAACGGAAATGATGTCGCGGCAACATTCCGATGATCGGGTAGCTTACGGGGATACCAGTGCAAAAGGAAGTGGGTGTGAGTGTGTCATGCAAGGAGATGGGGTGCTCCCGGATACCGGGTGTCCCACATGATGGTGAAAAGGCAAAAGAGGGGCTTCGTGCAACGAACAACTCCGACACGAAGCAAACACGAGCATTTCATACAACATATGCATTCATTCCACGGGTCATCGTCTCGGCGGTTATACCTTCGAAGGGTGCATACTCGAAGCGGTCCGGGTTTGGTGCAAAGTAGAGGAAGAAGACATTCTCGGGACGTTCATATTGGAGGTAGTCATTCATGTTCGGGAAGCGGTCGAGGTAAAGGTCTTCGACAACGGTCATCGTACACGCTCCAAGGTCATCGGTAGAGGTTCTCGCAATCTCGGCGATGGTAGTGGTACACGTTTTTGAAGGCGTTCGAGTCATCGGTAGAGGAACTTGACGGACTTGAATCTCTTCGAGGTTGTCGTGGTACTTGGGGTCTTCGGACTTGCCGGTCTCGTCCTTGTGACGGTAGTCGAACTTGAAGTTTTTGGTTCATAGGTCTTCGGCGACGGTAGTTGTTCACGGCGCTTGTGACCCGCGGTTCTTCGGCAACGATAGTCGTACACGTCCATAGATGTTCGGTGTCGTCACCATTCGTAGTCAATGTAGTTGAACTTGACGATCGTCGACGTCGTCGTACTTGGTATCCTGGCACCCTCTCGGCCTTGACATAGACGAAACGGAACACGATGATTTGTACTCGGTGTCCAGCGACAGCAACATAGGAGACTTGGGCGATGCTGGGCATCAAGAAGAGGAGCGTGCTCGCTCGGGCATGGAGCTGGACACGGACAACACGCGGGGTGATCGAGCAGGCAGCAGCGCTGCTCATCCTCCTCGGTTGAGGCCGAGGCGTAACGAGGCATGGCGGGCAGACTTGGCGCGGAGCAAGGAGGACCTGCAGGGACGCGGTCGAGGAGGAGGCCGACATCACGGAGGAGGGCGGCACAGCAAGGAGCCACTCGGGGCAGAGGAAGGCAACGATGCAGGCGGCTGGAGATGGTGGCGGAGCTCTCTTCCCGTCCGACAGGTCACCGGTGGCGCTGTAGTGAAGCGAGGTCGAAGAGGAGGCCAGGCCGGGGATGAAACTGGACACCGGCGCGGACCCCGGGGTGTCGCCGGACCTGGAGGTTGAGGCGACCAGTGGCGGAGCTTGGGGCGGCGCACCATGGAGGTTCGGGCACGGCCGCGGGAGGTGGGAGGCGGGGCACTTGGGGCGCGGTGCGGCTGGACGGAGCCGGGGATGAGGCGCAGGAGAGGAGAGGCGCTCGGGCCAGGCGCGGGTGCGAGGGCTGCTGCGGGAGGTGCTCAGGATCGAGAGGGAGAGAGTGAGATGGGGATCGAGAAGTGAAAGTGCGTTATATCGACTAGAGGGGGGGGGGTAAATAGGCGATTTTTATGAAATTCTTCACTAAGGAATTTGTCGGTGAGGAAATTCCTTAGCGAAGAACTACTAGCAGTGGAATAAGTACTCAAAGGTAAACATAACAGAATACAAGCATAGTCATCATGATGAAATGAAGACAAGCACAGAGTACAGGAAGCGTAATCATAGGATAACACAGGATGAAGACAAACAGACTGAAGAAATTGAACTGAGGAAATCGAGAAAGTCTTCAGTTAAAGTCTTCAAACACAGATATGAACAAACATACATCACAGTTATGAGGAAATGAAAGAGTTGAGGAAATAGAACCAGTAAGCTTGGTGAAGATAATGATTTGGTAGACCAGTTCCAACTGCTGTCTCAGTTGTATGTCTGGTTGGAGTGGCTAAGTATTTAAACTCTAGGACACCCAGTCAAGGACACTTAGTCCAAGACACCCAGTCCTCACCGTATTCTCCTTGAACTAAGGTCACACAGACCTCGTCCAATCACTCGTGGTAAGTCTTCAGGCGACTTCCAAACCTTCACAAACTTGGTCACCCGGCGATCCACAATTCCTCTTGGATGCTCTAGACCATGACGCCTAACCGTTTGGAAGAAGCACAGTCTTCAAAGGTAACAAGCATCGGATCCACTCAGGATCAATCTCTTCAGTGATGCTCAATCACTTGGGGTTTGTAGGTGTTTGGGTTTTGGGTTTTTGGTTTTTCCTCACTTGATGATTTTCGCTCAAAGTCCTCGGACGATGGGTTGCTCTCAAATGACAAGTGTCAGTTTCTCTTGGAGCAGCCAACTAGCTAGTGGTTGTAGGGGGCGGCTATTTATAGCCTAGGGAGCAGCCCAACATGATAAGACATAAATGCCCTTCAATGATATGACCTTTAGGTGGATAGATATTTTGGAACAGCTGGCGCATAGCACAGCAACGGTCGGAATTTTGAGTAGCAAAATCCTCAGGGCTATCATGTTCCTCACTGTGTAGGCAATCCGCACTGGAGAATTCCTAACTCCTCAGTCAGGACAAATTCCTCAGAGACCAGAAGAACTTTGTCTCTGTTACTGAAGAAATTGACTGAACTGTATGAGATTTCCAATGGCTTCACTCGAAGGGATTGGTAGGTGTAGGATTTTGAGTTGAGCATCACATGGAAATTTTTCCTTAGTATTTCCTCGCCCCCCTTTAACAGCACGGTGTTTCCTATGAGTCAAGAAAGAGAAAAACAAAACTATGAAAACGAAAGTCTTCAAGCTTCATTTTCCTCGCATGAATATCAAGTCTTCACGGACACACCAATTTCTTCACTTTCAAAGTCTTCATGAAGGTCTTCAGAAATACCAAAATCTTCAGTCGAAGATATTCATTTTTAGGGGTCGACTTTTCCTGTAAATATCAAACTCATCATAGACTTATAGACCTGTGTACACTCACACACGCATTAGTCCCTTAACCTATAAGTCTTCAATACACCAAAATCACTAAGGGGCATTAGATGCACTTACAATCTCCCCCTTTTTGGTGATTGATGACAATATAGGTTAAGTTTTCAACAGGGATAAACATATGAAGTGTAAATACTGATATTGAGGAATTTGATTGCAAGATATAGAAGTCCCCCTGAAGATGTGCATAGTGAGGAATTTGCTTTTGAAGCAATGCACACTTGAAGAGTTGAATCATGGAGATCTCCCCCTATATCTTGTAATTCATACACGCATTTAACATATAATATGAAGAATTTGAAATGCATGATGAAATATGGTGCGTGATGAAATTCAGCATGCGTGCAATAATATTAATGAGGAATAAGCATGCAGAAAAGAGTATCAGAGCATAGTGCATCAAAAGTATCAGAGCACCATCGGGTTTAAGATTACAACTCGATCCAATAAAGTTTCAGAAGAATGAGAGTTGTAACTTAGCAAAAACATTGTATATGGGCGATAAAATAGACCTGCTTGAAGACTAACTCAAATTTCTCCCCCTTTTGTCATCAAATGACCAAAAGGATCGAAACTGAGAACTAACACCCCTGAAGATAATCAAGTTGATGAAGGAGCGCCAGCGTTGTTGGGGTCGTTGGTTGATGTAGGGCCTGCCGCAGTGTCGTCTAAATCTTCATGTTCATCAGTGTCGCGCGATGAAGAATATGAGCTGGCCACCAGAGAAGGAACCTTGACCTTCTTGAATTTCTTCGGTGGAGGTGCAGACCAGTCAAAATCTTCATTAAGACCCATGTTCTTCAGATCTTCTTCACCATACAAATGTGACAGGATTGCCCAGGTGCGACCGAAGGCTTGATGGAGGTAGTAGTGGTTTTTCTTCACTGCATTGTGTGTGGCAGTCATGTTGTGAAGAAGTGAACCAAACTGACGCTTAACCCATTTGTGATTTCGATCCACCTTCTGGTTAAGACTAAGCAGAAGTTCACGGTCTGTCATCACGCGCGAAGTAGTGGCTTGAGGAGTGGACTTGGGAGCATTGGCAGAGTCATGTGTGGCAGAGTCATCATTGGTGGAATAAGATGCAGCTTTGCGAAACTGACCATCCAATGGACGAATGCCTTCATCAATTACAGCTGGTGCCTTGCCCTTTCCATCAACTGAGGAATATGTCTGCTTGAGGACTTCAATTGGGGGCAAGTAGCTGAGATGATTCTGGAAATCAGCTTTGTAGTTGAGTGAAGACCTGGTCCTGAGGAATCTCATGATCCAAGGTGCATAAGGCTTCAGCTCAAACAGAGACCGTGCAACATTTGCCATAGTCCTCATGAAGAAATCGTGATAGTTGACAGGAATGCCATGAACGATGTTGAATACCAGATTCTTCATGATGCCAACAATTTCCTCATCAGATGAGTCGTGGCCTTTGATAGGACTGATTGTCCTTGTAAGAATATGATAGACAGTTCTAGGCACGTACAACAATTCCTTCACGAGGAATTTTGTTCGCGGTGCCTGACCTGGTTTCAAAGGCTTCATCAACACTTGCATATAATGATGTGTGAGCTCAGGTTTACTGTAGATGCAGCGAGCTTCTTCAAGGGGAGGACTGAGTGGTAGAGCACGAAGCAATTCAGAGGCTGGTGCAGTGTAGTGAGTGTTTTCAGACATCCAGTCCAGCACCCATGAATTCACATCTTCAGCATTTCCGGTGATGTGCAGCGTTGCATAGAATTGAAGAATCAGTTCTTCATTCCAATCGCAAATGTCAGAGCAAAAATTGAGCAGTCCAGCATCGTGAAGAACATTGAGGACTGGTGCGAAGCACGACAAAGATTCCATATCCACGTGAGGAATATGCTCATGGTAGAAAATCTTCTCCTTGTTTAACAACACTGAGGAATAGAAATTGGCTTGACTAGCAGTCCAGAAACGCCTCTTCCTAATGCGAGCAGAGTCATATGGGTTATAACCTTCGAAGAATACGTGCTCGCCGAAGAAATCATCAGCCTTGAACTTTTGCTTGCGTGAGAATGGATCCTTTGGCTTTGGCAGAGGAGTGTCAGTGAGTTGCATCACGACCTCAGGAATCTAAATCGCAGGTTCTTCAGGCTGAGGAATTTCTGGTTCTTCCTCAGTGACAGTCTACGTAGTTGGTTGTTTAGCAACAACAGTTTCTTCTGTGCTAGTGGCTGGAATTTCCTCATGGACAGATGCAGTGGGATGAGTTTCTTCAGAGCCCATGTGAACAGTTTGTGTGGGGGACTGAGGAATTTGCTGTAGAGGAGTGAACATTAGAGAGTTTGGATGCTGAATTTCCTAGAATTCATCACTGATTATGGGTGTGGAGCAGCCAATGTCCACATCTTCATCTTCCATTTCTTCAACGCCAGCCTCTTCAGCTGTGAACTGAGGCATAGGCGAGGAGATGATAGATGTTGAAGGGATCGCATCCACTTCAATTTCTTCATCGAACAGTTCAGACGAAGCAGCAGAAGGAGTTTCTTCATCAGATCCATTGGGGATCACATATTCTTCATCAAAAGGAACAAGGTCCTTTGATGGCCTGGTTGAGATGGGAACAACATCAATCGAATGTGCAAATGAGCTTGTCATAGGCTTCATTTTCTTCGGAGCTGAAGAATCTGAAGCAGCTGATGCTTTCCTTTTCTTCACTGCAGCATGCTCTGCAGCCTTGGTCTTCTTGACATCTGATGCAGATGGAAGGATTGGAGTTGAAGTTGGTGCAGGAGCAGCTGAGGAATCTGGTTGATTTTCTTCAGGCAGAACTGATGCAGTTGCCCTGAGTTCTTTAGTTTCTTCAGGCACACCACTAGTGGGTGCCCTGGCAATTTCTTTAGTGGCTGGAATGCAGTCATCAGCCCTGGAACTCACATTTTCTTCAGCAGCCTGATTGTCATCAGCGGTGCTGGCATGTTCTTCAGTCGGCTGAGCAGATGCTTCAGCCTGAGGAATTTCCTGTTGCGTTGGGGCAGCAACATTTGAAGTGAACTGTTCAGTTATCTTTACAAATCTAACTTTGGCTCCTTGCCAATCAGCATAGTAGGCTTGGAAGTCATCGCTGAGGGTTTTGATTTCAGATTGGATTTTTACAAGTTCATTGGTGGTCATAGTGACAACGTTGTTCTTCAGGTACTTCTCCTTTCTGTACTGGGCCTTCTTGATCTGTCTGGCCTGATCATATTTCCATTTCTCCTCTTGGATGAAAGGAGTCAGCATGTGATTTTGACCAGGCGTCAGCTTGAAGTCAGGCATAGGAGTATTTGGGTCCTTGTGCTAGAGATCAATGTAGTCGAGGATCAGCTTGGGATCCAAAAGCAGTGGCACAGGTGTGCCTTTGGCTCTAGCGGCCCTAACTTTTCTGTCTCTGATGATTTCTGCAAGTTCATCATCACCAGCTTCATCTTCTTCAGATGGCACTTGGAAAGCGACTTGCTTCTTTTGAGGACTTGGCCGAGGACCTCGTCCAGCAGTTGCCTTGGTCTTCATCAGAGTGGGGCCAGATGAAGAATTTGGTGCAGCTGAGGAGCTTGCCGAGACACCAGGCAATGGAGATGCATGTAGTCCTTTGACAGAGGCCTCAGTAGAGGCAGCAGCAGCCACAACAGAGTCTTCATTGAATTTCCTCACTGCTTCTCTGGCTTGCTTGGCCAACTTGCCTTGGCGCTTGGCCCATTCATCAGGATAGTCCTCACCGCGCTTGAGGCTGGTGGGATATGCTACTTGGCCAGGTGCCAATGGAGCTCTTGGGCATGGAGGATTGAGTGCAAATTTCTTCATGTACTTAGGAGTGACATATCTGTACTCCCTCCATTCTCTTGCCCATCTCCTCTCTATTCTTTGTTTGCGCACCTTGCGCTCATTCTTGGTTTCCTCAGTAGGTGTGCAGTACCTAGCATATATGTCATTAGGGATCTCAAACGCTGTATTTACCTCGGGCCTCTTTCCTCCCTTCTGTGGCCTTTTACCATCAGCCATTTTCTTCAGTTGAGGAATTTGAACAATCGAATTCTCTGAAGAAGTATGCAACTTTTCTTCGAGGAACGCTGCAAATGAGTTAAGTTGATGAGAACCTAGTGATTCAGCAGCTGACATGTGTACCTGTGAACAGAGTATAGTTGCGAGGAATTTGGAGAGGTCATATGCGTTCTCAGAAGGTTTTTCAAAAAGAACAAGTTTGAGGAATTTGACCAGATGAGTCTTGAAGATTTTCACTAAGCATTTTTTGTCTTAGGTTCCAGAGTTGTATAGATCGAGGATCCACACAATTGAGGAATCTTGAAGAAAAATGATGCTTAGAGAAACGAATCAAGAATAGATGACATGTGAGGTGTTTATTGTGTGAAGATTGAAGAATAAAACACCTTTGAAGATTTTATAGAGAAACTTCGAATCAAAGAGGGCAGTAAAAGTAACTTTTAATTACCCTGAATGAAGAACACGACGAACAGTGAGGTGAAACAGTGGAGTTCGTCGGTGTAGATCTTCCACGCCCTAACTTGACGGAGGAAGACGTCTACGGCGGCGGCGGAGGTGAAGATTTCCGCGGCCGGCGTGAGTACGACGACGACGAGGTCGAGGCAGTGAAGCTCTTCCTCACCGGCGACGATGGAGTAGCGGCGGCGCTAGGGTTTGGGAAGCTCGAGTGGGAGAGAGAGATTGAGCGGAGTAAAGGAAGTGAGGAAGGGATGAGGGGGTATTTATAGTAGCAGTGAAAAACTGTTCGCCCGAAGATTTGGGACGAACGTGCCCCTGACCCTTTTCCTTCGCACGACATGTGTCACCCACGTACTGTGTAGTGGAGATCGTGTAAGATCGTGGGTGAATTAAAAAATTTATCGTGGGATGCGGAACGATTTGAGCGGCAAAGCCGAAAATTTGGATAAGATTAGTTTTAAAGTTCCGTTCTCAATTTCTTCAGCTGACAAGGACACAGTGAGGATTTTGAACGAGTTTCAAATAGAACGCACATGAAGAATTTGTGAACAGATTGGGTTGAGTATAGCATAGAGGGGAAGGGTCCGATCACATTCACTTAGGAGAAAACCAACTTGAAGAAATAGCAATAAGTGAATGTTGTAGAGGACATAGACTCATATATATATATATATATATATATATATATATATATATATATATATATATATATATATATATATATATATATATAGCCAATGAAGAAAAACAACGGAACCAGTGAAGACTATGCAAAGTTGAAGAATATGAATAATTTGAGGAATTTCAACTTTTGGTGGTGGCGTGACCCACCGTATAAGAATGATGATTTCAGACACCGCGTACAATTATCGTAGGGTTCTGAGAATCAAATTCTTCATTAATTTCTTCACACTAAGAGTGTTATTCTTCATTGATTGAAGTAAAACGTTTCTTCATGTGTTGCACATCTAAGTCATCAATTTTGCATAAGTGTTAGGATGAGTGTCCTTTTCAAAGAACATTCGAAGATTCTAGGATATTTAGCTCACACCGGAACTGGCTAAATCTCTTCTCATCCAAGGGCTTTGTGAAGATATCGGCTAGCTGTTCTTCAGTCTTCACATGATCAATAGAAATGTCGCCCTTCAACACATGATCACGAAGAAAATGATGACGAATCTGAATGTGCTTTGTCTTCGAGTGTTGAATTGGGTTGTGAGCAATCTTGATGGCACTCTCATTGTCACATAAGAGAGGCACATTCTTCATGTTGACGCCATAGTCCTTGAGAGTTTTCTTCATCCATAGCAATTGGGCACAGCAAGAACCAGCGGCAATGTACTCAGCTTCAGCAGTAGATAGTGATACACAGTTCTGTTTCTTTGAGGACCAACAGACCAAAGATCGTCCGAGGAAATGACATGTACCAGATGTTGACTTGCGATCCACACGATCACCAGCATAGTCAGTGTCAGAATATCCAACAAGATCAAAAGCCGAGCCCTTGGGGTACCATAATCCAAGTGTTGGTGTGTGAGCTAGATTCAAAGAATATGCTTCACAACCTTATGGTGTGATTCCTTCGGTGCAGCTTGAAATCGGGCACACATGCAAACACTAAGCATTATATCTGGCCTAGATGCACATAAGTATAATAAGGAACCTATCATGGAGCGGTATACCTTATGATCGAAGTCAATACCATTTTCATCAGTGCACAGATGGCCATTTGTGGGCATAGGAATTTTGACGCCTTTGCAATCTTGCATGTCGAATTTCCTCAGTACATCCTTGAGGTATTTCTCCTGAGATATGAATATGCCATTGTGTTGTTGACGAATTTGAAGACCTAAGAAGAATT
Source organism: Triticum monococcum (assembly GCA_034509565.1). Lineage (NCBI taxonomy): Eukaryota > Viridiplantae > Streptophyta > Magnoliopsida > Poales > Poaceae > Triticum > Triticum monococcum. Next base: position 533,162,590 of record CM067844.1, read on the forward strand.
TCAACTCTCCCATACTAGACATTTGATATTCTTCACTCATCATATAGGCAAGTTCATCAATATAACGTTGGTCCGTACAGCCAAAGATAATATCATCAACATATACTTGGCACACAAACAATTCACCATCATAAGATTTAGTGAAAAGAGTAGGGTCGAGTGAACCGGGTTTGAAGCCTTTCTTCATGAAGAGTTCCTTCAAAGTATCATACCAAGCCCGTGGGGCCTGCTTGAGGCCATAGAGGGCCTTGTTGAGTCTGAAGACTTTGTCAGGATTCTTTGGATCTTCAAAACCTGGGGGTTGAGCAACATATACTTCTTCCTCAAGCTTACCATTGAGGAATGCACTTTTCACATCCATTTGATATAGAGTGATATCATGATGGTTAGCATAAGCAAGTAATATGCGAATAGCCTCAAGTCTATAAACAGGTGCAAAAGTTTCATCAAAATCAATTCCTTCAACCTGTGTGTAGCCTTGAGCTACAAGCCGTGCCTTATTCCTCACAACAAGGCCATTTTCATCTTGCTTGTTGCGGTAGATCCACTTTGTGCCGATGATATTGTGCTTGCGAGGATCTGGACGTTTGACCAATTCCCATACATTGTTGAGCTCAAACTGATGTAATTCTTCTTGCATGGCCTGAATCCACTCAGGCTCCAGAAATGCTTCATCTACCTTAGTGGGCTCTGTAATAGAGACAAAAGCATATTGCCCACAAAAGTTAGACAAATGTGAAGCTTTTGAGCGTGTGAGAGGACCTGGCGCTTTGATGTCATTGATGATCTTTTCAACTTGCACTTCTTTTGCAATGCGAGGATGAGCTGGTTGTTGTTGAAGAGTTTGATCTGCGTTTTCTTCAGCACCATTTTCTTCAGGTGCATTAGCTCGATGTTCTTCATGTTCTAGAATGAATTCTTTAGCAGATTCTTCAGTAGGAATGACATCCTCAGTAGCCTTGAACTTGATAGTTTCCTCAGGTGCTGGTTCATCTATCACAGTAGGTAGGTGCTCTCTTTGCGAGCCATTAGTTTCATCGAACCGCACATCTATAGTTTCAACAACTTTGTGAAGAACGTTGTTGAAGACTCTGTAGGTGTGTGAGTCCATTCCGTAACCAAGCATAAAACCTTCATGTGCTTTCGGTGCAAATTTTGAGTTGTGATGAGGATCTCTAATCCAACATTTAGCACCGAAGACTTTGAAATAACTTACATTGGGTTTCTTATCAGTGAGGAGTTCATAGGCAGTCTTTTTGAAGAATTTGTGAAGATATACTCTGTTGATGATGTGGCACGCAGTATCAATTGCCTCAGTCCAGAAACGACAAGGCATTTTGTATTCATCAAGCATAGTGCGAGCCATCTCAGCAAGAGTCCTGTTCTTGCGCTCCATGACGCCGTTCTGCTGAGGGGTGTAAGGAGCAGATAACTCATGAGTAATACCAAGTTCATCAAGATAGTCATCGAGACCAGAATTCTTGAACTCAGTGCCATTGTCACTTCTGATGTGCTTGATCTTCACACCAAAGTTGGTTGAAGCCCTCGAGGAAAATCGTTTGAAGACTTCCTGCACTTCATGTTTGTAAGTAACAAGGTGTACCCATGTGTAACGAGAATAATCATCAACAATAACAAAGCCATATTGAGATGCTTCATTTGAGATAGAATAATAATGATTAGGACCAAAGAGATCCATGTGAAGCAATTCAAATGGGCGAGTGGTGGTCATGATAGTCTTTGCTGGATGCTTGGCCTTGGTCATCTTCCCAGCTTCACAGGCTCCGCATAGGTGATCCTTGAGGAATTTGACATTCTCGATGCCAATGACATGCTTCTTCTTTGCAAGCGTGTGCAAATTCCTCATGCCTGCATGACCAAGTCGTCGATGCCAGAGCCAACCTTCTGAAGCTTTTCCAAGTAAGCACACAGCTGGTTGTGGTCCTGTAGAGAAGTCAACAATATACAGGTCTCCTCTCCTAAAGCCTTCGAAGACTTTTGAATTGTCAGCTTCCCTAACCACAACACAGCTGTACTTGCCAAAGACAACAACCATATCAAGATCACAAAGCATTGAGACAGACATAAGGTTGTATCCTAAGGACTCAACAAGCATGACTTTTTCCATGTGCCGATCCTTTGTAATCGCAACCTTACCTAGACCCAATACCTGACTTTTGCCTTTGTCAGCAAAGATGATATGCTTCAGATGCGACGGTGATAATGGAGCATCCATCAATAGATTCTTGTCAACAGTCATGTGGTTTGTACATCCACTATCGAGGACCCACTTAGTGGCTATGGGTTGATCATACTGCAGATGAATTAGTGCATCTTACAAACTCATATACTTCATCAGTGAAGAATATGACATCAATTCATCAGATCAATTTCATCAAGTAAAAGAACTAATAAAGCAATATGAGGACGTGGGAAATGAAAGTTCATTTCTTCATGATTAGCCTGCGTCCTTTCAGGCATGCTCAGGTCTCCAGCAAATTCTTCAGACGATTACGTGCGTCTGGAGACCTGACCCTGCAGAAGAGATTAGTTCTTTTTCTTCACCACCCACATCTGAAGGGGTGGCAAAGAGTTCATCATTCTGCGAGCTCCATATGAGAAGGATGGCATAGAAGCCAGTCCATTTCGTTTCACATAAGAGGGGTTAGAGTAAGCATAAGAGTAAGCAGAGAAATTCTTCGAGGACTTATGGACATAATGATTTGAAGAATAATGCACATATCCATAATCCTTAGATCTTCCCTGTGAAACAGACGGGTTAGCACGATGATGTTCATATGAGGATTTTGATCCATATGAAGAATTTGATCTAGGGTTCCTATTCTTCACGGGTGGCGTCATGATGACATTCACCTGAAGATTTTCAAGGCATCTTTTGGGAACCCAGATTTTCTTCACAGGGGAGCCGTTCCTGCAGTTAGTGCCAACATATCCAGCAAATACTTCACCATTTTGATTTTTGAATAGCTTATAGTTGGAGTCAATTGACTCATCATCAGAATGAGGAGATTCACATGCAAATCCAGATAAGTTAGATGGATCAACTGGAGGTCCCTTTGCAGCAACCCATGTAGTTTTGGGGTACTGCTCAGGCTTCCAATATGTACCATCAGCATTGAGTTTCCTCTCAAAGGCGATACCCTCTTTCCTAGGGTTCCTGTTGAGGATTTGCTTTTTAAGCACATCACAAAGAGCCTGATGCCCTTTGAGGCTTTTGTACATGCCTATCGTGTACAATTCCTTCAGCCCTGCATCGTCAGTGATACTAGCAATGTCCTCAGATGAGGAATTAGTGATAGCAGAGGCATGTGAAGAATTTGAAACATTAGCAGCATTTGAACATTCAGGTGAAGAATTAGCAGATTCACGTTCAATGCACTTCAAGCATGGAGGAACAAATTCTTCCTGAGATGCGCTAATTTGTTGAGCAAGTAATGAATCGCGCTCCTTCTGAAGATCTTCATAACTTACTCTTAGCTTCTCAAGGTCTTGCTTTCTTTGAAGAAATTCATAAGAAAGCTTCTCATGATCCGATAAGAGAGTGTTATGATGACTTTGAAGTTTGTCAAGCTTGGACTGAAGCCTCTGAAGATTTTCAGTCAAAGTTTCAATGCGATCCATTTCTTCACCCAACATATCATCACTTTTATTTAGCATGTTTTGAACCTTTTCTAAAGCCCTTTGTTGTTTTATAGCAATCTTAGCAAGTTCAGAATAGCTGGGCTTAAGGTTTTCATCAGATTCATTCTCGCTTGATTCAGAGGAGGTATATTTGAGTACCTTGGCACCCTTTGCCATGAAGCAATAGGTGGGAGCGTAGTCATCATCCCCTTCACCAGCCTTGTTGGTGAGGTCATTTTCCTCAATGTTGAAGATAGACTTCCTGACGAATGCAGTAGCGAGAGCAAGGCTCGCCACTCTGGATTCGGACTCCTCAGATGACTCCTCTTCCTCATTTTCTTCAGATTCAACCTCAGAGTCCATTTCCTTGCCAATGAATGTCCTGGCCTTCTTGGAGCTTCTCTTCTTGTGATATGAAGGCTTTGAGGATTTTGTGGATTTCTTCTTTTTCTTTGCATCATTAGAACTGTAATCCTTGTATTTCTTCTTCTTTGATTCCTTTTCCCACTGAGGACAATCTTGAATGAAATGTCCAGGTTTCTTGCACTTGTGACAAAGCCTCTTCTTGTAGTCACTGGATGAGGAATCATTGCTCCTTGAGGATCTTCCAAGGCGACCACATCTTGAGAACTTTTGGAACTTCTTCATGAGCAGAGCCATATCATGGCTCAGTTCTTCAGGATCACCAAGGCTGCACCCAGAGTCTTCATCTTTGGACTCAGATACTGCCTTGGCCTTCAGTGCACGTGTTCTGCCATAGCTTGAACCATAGAGATCTCTCTTTTCAGCAAGTTGGAACTCATGAGTATTTAGCCTCTCGAGAATATCAGCGGGATCAAGTGACTTGTAATCAGCACGTTCTTGTATCATCAACGCCAGAGTGTCAAATGAAGAATCAAGCGATCTCAGCAATTTCTTCACCACCTCATGGTCGGTGATGTCAGTGGCACCAAGTGCTTGAAGCTCATTTGAGATGTCAGTGAGGCGATCGAAGGTTTGTTGAACATTTTCATTGTCGAGTCTTTTGAAGCGGTTGAAGAGATTGCGAAGAACATCAACTTGAGAGTCACGCTGAGTTGAGACTCCTTCATTCACTTTGGATAACCTATCCCAGATAAGCTTCACTGTTTCCAAAGCACTCATTCTGCCATACTGTCCTTTGCTCAGATGGCCACATATGATATTCTTCGCTTGAGAGTCGAGTTGCTTGAATCTCTTCACATCGGCAGCATTCAGAGAAGGTGTGACTGAGGGAACACCATTTTCCACAACATACCAGAGATCGTTATCAATTGCTTATATATGCATTCACATCTTATTCTTCCAGTAGGGGTAGTCCGTCCCATCGAAGGTAGGACACCCAGCAGAGACCTTGATCATACCGGCGGCCGACATAACTAAAAATCCAGGCGGTTAAACCAAAATCACACAGAACAAGGGAGTACCATGCTCTGATACCAATTGAAAGTGCATTATATCGACTAGAGGGGGGTGAATAGGCGATTTTTTATGAAATTCTTCACTGAGGAATTTGCCGGTGAGAAAATTCCTTAGCGAAGAACTACCAGCAGCGGAATAAGTACTCAAAGGTAAACATAGAATACAAGCATAGTCATCATGATGGAATGAAGACAGGCACAGAGTACAGGAAGCGTAATCACAGGATAACACAGGATGAAGACAAACAGACTGAAGAAATTGAACTGAGGAAATTGAGAAAGTCTTTATTAAAGTCTTCAAACACAGATATGAACAAACATACATCACAGTTATGAGGAAATGAAAGAGTTGAGGAAATAGAACCAGTAAGCTTGGTGAAGACAATGATTTGGTAGACCAGTTCCAACTACTGTCTCAGTTGTACGTCTGGTTGGAGCGGCTGAGTATTTAAACTCGAGGACACACAGTCCCGGACACCCAGTCAAGGACACTTAGTCCAAGACACCCAGTCCTCACCATATTCTCCTTGAACTAAGGTCACACAGACCTCGTCCAATCACTCGTGGTAAGTCTTCAGGCGACTTCCAAACCTTCACAAACTTGGTCACCCGGCGATCCACAATTCCTCTTGGATGCTCTAGACCATGACGCCTAACCGTCTGGAAGAAGCACAATCTTCAAAGGTAATAAGCGTCGGATCCACTCAGGATCAATCTCTTCAGTGATGCTCAATCACTTGGGGTTTGTAGGTGTTTGGGTTTTTGGTTTTTCCTCACTTGATGATTTTCGCTCAAAGTCCTCGGAGGATGGGTTGCTCTCAAATGACAAGTGTCAGTTTCTCTTGGAGCAACCAACTAGCTAGTGGTTGTAGGGGGCGGCTATTTATAGCCTAGGGAGCAACCCGACATGATAAGAAATAAATGCCCTTCAATGATATGACCGTTAGGTGGATAGATATTTTGGAACAGCTGGCGCATAGCACAACAACGGTCGGAATTTTGAGTAGCAAAATCCTCAGGGCTATCATGTTCCTCACTGTGTAGGCAATCCGCACTGGCGAATTCCTAACTCCTCAGTCAGGAAAAATTCCTCAGAGACCAGAAGAACTTCGTCTCTGTCACTGAAGAAATTGACTGAACTGTATGAGATTTCCAATGGCTTCACTTGAAGGGATTGGTAGGTGTAGGATTTTGAGTTGAGCATCACATGGAAATTTTTCCATAGTACTTCCTCACTAATTGGTGTAGGCATCACTAGAACTGATTTATGTGATGAACATTTTCCAATTTGGGAGAAGGTACAATTACCTCATCAAGTTCTACTTCCCCCCCACTCACTTCTTTCAAGAGAAACTCCTTCTCTAGAAAGGATCCATTCTTAGCAACGAATATCTTGCCTTCGGATCTGTGATAGAAGGTGTACCCAGTAGTTTCCTTTGGGTATCCTATGAAGACGCATTCTCTGATTTGGGTTCGACCTTATCAGGTTGAAGCTTTTTCACATAAGCATCGCAGCCCCAAACTTTAAGAAACGACAGCTTAGGTTTCTTGCCAAACCATAGGTCATGCGGCGTCGTCTCAACGGATTTAGATGGTGCCCTATTTAACGTGAATGCAGTTGTCTCTAATGTATAACCCCAAAACAATAGTGGTAAATCAGTATGAGACATCATAGATCGCACCATATCTAATAAAGTACTGTTACGATGTTCGGACACACCATTATGATGTGGTGTTCCAGGTGGCGTGAGTTGCGAAACTATTCCGACATCCCGATAGGAGCTGCACATATCTCGTTCTCAGGGCAACACCGGATGAGACATCCTACGAGTAAAACCAAACCTCAAGTTTCCCCGAGGTGGCCCCGCAGTCTACTCGGTTTGGACCAACACTTAGACAAGCACTGGCCCACGGGGGGGCTAAAATAAAGATGACCCTCGGGAGAGCGACTCCCAAGGGAAAAGTAGTAGGTGGTGAGGCAAATGGTAAAACCAAGGTTGGGCTTCGCTGGTGGAGTTTTATTCAAAGCGAACTATCAAGGGGTTCCCATAACACCCAACCGTGTAAGGAACGCAAAATCAAGGAACATAACATAGGTATGAGGAAACTAGGGCGGCAAGAGTGGAACAAAACACCAGGCATAAGGCCGAGCCTTCCACCCTTTACCAAGTATATAGATGCATTAAAGTAAATAAGAGATAATAATGATATCCCAACAATAACCATGTTCCAACATGGAACAAACTTCAACTTCACCTGCAACTAGCAACGCTATAAGAGGGGCTGAGCAAAAGCGGTAACATAGCCAAACAACGGTTTGCTAGGAAAGGTGGGTTAGAGGCTTGACATGGCAATATGGGAGGCATGATATAGCAAGTGGTAGGTATCGCAACATAGTAAAAGAGCGAGCAACTAGCAAGCAAAGATAGAAGTGATTTCGAGGGTATGGTCATCAATCCCGCAAGGAAGAAGAACGAGTCCATGAAGAAGACAAATGGACGTAGTCGAATGGATCCTCACAAACGTGACGTTATCGGAACTAACCCGAAGAAGCAATACCGGCAAGAAGCAAACAACATGGTAAACAACCATCACATAAACATGGCATGATACACAACCAAGTATGATGCATGTCCGGTTTTAAATATGCATGGCATGGCAAAGTGCACAAACAAAACTACAAGTTAAGTGGAGCTCAATATGCAACAAGTTGCATATTAACGAGACACCACATCAATTATTTAGTTCACTCCCGGTTAGGTACTCGAATATTAAATGTTGGTTAACATGGCAAGAGGTGAAGCATAACAAAATTATACTATATAAACAATTTAAATGGGGCCGGATATAACAAACAACAAATCCGATAAATCCCCATATGCATTTAGCAAATTAACGCAAACAACAATTTAAACATTCTTGATGTTGTTATCATGATGCGGATGACATGTGCAAGTTTTATGCAAGTTTATGAAAATGTTGATAAGAGCATGTTATGAAGCATTTGTCCTCGTGGAGGAAACGAAAGGGGTGCCACGGCGACGAAACGGAAATGATGCCACGGCAACATTCCGATGATCCGGTAGCTTACGGGGATACCAGTGCAAAAGGAAGTGGGTGTGAGTGTGTCATGCAAGGAGATGGGGTGCTCCCAGATACTGGGTGTCCCACATGACGGTGACAAGCCAAAAGAGTGGCTTCGTGCAACGAACAACTCCGACACGGAGCAAACACGAGCATTTCATACAACATATGCATTCGTTCCACGGGTCATCATCTCGGCGGTTATACCTTCGAAGGGTGCATACTCGAAGCGGTCCGGGTTCGGTGCAAAGTAGAGGAAGAAGACGTTCTCGGGACGTTCATATTGGAGGTAGTCGTTCATGTTCGGGAAGCGGTCGAGGTAAAGGTCTTCGACAACGGTCATCGTACACGCTCAGAGGTCATCGGTAGAGGTTCTCGCAATCTCGGCGACGGCAGTGGTACACGTTTTCGAAGGCGTTCAAGTCATCGGTAGAGGAACTTGACGGACTTGAATCTCTTCGAGGTTGTCGTGGTACTTGGGGTCTTCGGACTTGCCGGTCTCGTCCTTGTGACGGTAGTCGAACTTGAAGTTTTGGGTTCATAGGTCTTCGGCGACGGTAGTTGTTCACGGCGCTTGTGACCCGCGGTTCTTCGGCAACGATAGTCGTACACGTCCGTAGATGTTCGGGGTCGTCACCGTTCGTAGTCAATGTAGTTGAACTTGACGATCGTCGACGTCGTCGTACTTGGTATCCTGGTGCCCTCTCGGCCTTGACATAGACGAAACGGAACACGATGATTTGTACTCGGTGTCCAGCGACAGCAACATAGGAGACTTGGGCGATGCTGGGCATCAAGAAGAGGAGCGTGCCCGCTCGGGCATGGAGCTGGACACGGACAACACGCGGGGTGATTGAGCAGGCAGCAGCGCTGCTCATCCTCCTCGGTTGAGGCCGAGGCGTAACGAGGCATGGCGGGAAGACTTGGCGCGGAGCAAGGAGGACCTGCAGGGACGCGGTCGAGGAGGAGGCCGACGTCACAGAGGAGGGCAGCACAGCAAGGAGCCACTCGGGGCAGAGGAAGGCAATGATGCAGGCGGCTGGAGATGGTGGCGGAGCTCTCTGCCCGTCCGACAGGTCACCGGTGGCGCTGTAGCGAAGCGAGGTCGAAGAGGAGGCCAGGTCGAGGACGAAACTGGACACCAGCGCGGACCCCGGGGTGTCGCCGGACCTGGAGGTTGAGGCGACCAGTGGCGGAGCTTGGGGCGGTGCGCCATGGAGGTTCGTGCACGGCCGCGGGAGGTGGGAGGCGGGGCACTTGGGGCGCGGTGCGGCTGGACGGAGCCGGGGACAAGGCGCATGAGAGGAGAGGCGCTCGGGCCAGGCGCGGGTGGGAGGGCTGCTGCGGGAGGTGCTCAAGATCGAGAAGGAGAGAGTGAGATGGGGATCGAGAAGTGAAAGTGCGTTATATCGACTAGAGGGGGGTGAATAGGCGATTTTTATGAAATTCTTCACTGAGGAATTTGTCGGTGAGGAAATTCCTTAGCGAAGAACTACTAGCAGTGGAATAAGTACTCAAAGGTAAACATAACAGAATACAAGCATAGTCATCATGATGAAATGAAGACAGGCACAGAGTACAGGAAGCGTAATCATAGGATAACAGAGGATGAAGACAAACAGACTGAAGAAATTGAGCTGAGGAAATTGAGAAAGTCTTCAGTTAAAGTCTTCAAACACAGATATGAACAAACATACATCATAGTTATGAGGAAATGAAAGAGTTGAGGAAATAGAACCAGTAAGCTTGGTGAAGACAATGATTTGGTAGACCAGTTCCAACTGCTGTCTCAGTTGTACGTCTGGTTGGAGCGGCTAAGTATTTAAACTCGAGGACACACAGTCCCGGACACCCAGTCAAGGACACTTAGTCCAAGACACCCAGTCCTCACCGTATTCTCCTTGAACTAAGGTCACACAGACCTCGTCCAATCACTCGTGGTAAGTCTTCAGGCGACTTCCAAACCTTCACAAACTTGGCCACCCGGCGATCCACAATTCCTCTTGGATACTCTAGACCATGACGCCTAACCGTCTGGAAGAAGCACAATCTTCAAAGGTAATAAGCGTCGGATCCACTCAGGATCAATCTCTTCAGTGATGCTCAATCACTTGGGGTTTGTAGGTGTTTGGGTTTTGGGTTTTTGGTTTTTCCTCACTTGATGATTTTCGCTCAAAGTCCTCGGAGGATGGGTTGCTCTCAAATGACAAGTGTCAGTTTCTCTTGGAGCAACCAACCAGCTAGTGGTTGTAGGGGGCGGCTATTTATAGCCTAGGGAGCAGCCCGACATGATAAGACATAAATGCCCTTCAATGATATGACCGTTAGGTGGATAGATATTTTGGAACAGCTGGCGCATAGCACAGCAACGGTCGGAATTTTGAGTAGCAAAATCCTCAGGGCTATCATGTTCCTCACTGTGTAGGCAATCCGCACTGGCGAATTCCTAACTCCTAAGTCAGGACAAATTCCTCAGAGACCAGAAGAACTTCGTCTCTGTCACTGAAGAAACTGACTGAACTGTATGAGATTTCCAATGTCTTCACTCGAAGGGATTGGTAGGTGTAGGATTTTGAGTTGAGCATCACATGGAAAATTTTCCTTAGTATTTCCTCACCCCCCTTTAACAGCACGATGTTTCCTATGACTCAAGAAAGAGAAAAACAAAACTATGAAAACGAAAGTCTTCAAGCTTCATTTTCCTCGCATGAATATCAAGTCTTCACGGACACACCAATTTCTTCACTTTCAAAGTCTTCATGAAGGTCTTCAGAAATACCAAAATCTTCAGTTGAAGATATTCATTTTTAGGGGTCGACTTTTCTTGTAAATATCAAACTCCTCATAGACTTATAGACCTGTGTACACTCACACACGCATTAGTCCCTTAACCTATAAGTCTTCAATACACCAAAATCACTAAGGGGCACTAGATGCACTTACAAAAAGCAGCGCTGCTCTCTCTCTGGTGCAAAGCGTGAGGCGACGGGAGGAGGAAACGAGAGAGAGAAAGGGATCGAGCAGGGGATGAGGCTAGGGTTCGGGAGGGAGTGGGCCTTGGGCCTAAGTGGCCTGCGGCTACAGGAGGCCCAAGAGGCAAGGCTGGGCTCCCTCTCTTAACCTCTCTTCTCAAAAGGAAAAAAATAAAAAATAAAAAATAGTACATAGATAAGAAAGAAAAGAAAGGGAAGTTAGGGGAAGGAGTTGGGCACGCGGACAATTTTTCCGGAGCCACAAAAATACGAGGAATTTGACAAAAATGGCCTGAGGAATTTTAGAGGAAGTAAAATCCACACGCGTTGGATTTAACTCGGCAAGTTTGAATTTCGAAACCCATTCAAAAGAACTCCAAATTGGTTGAAATTATAGGATGTGACCCTACACAATATATGTGATTTATGGGCAGATTTGGAACATTTATGGGTAAAGTAAAATTGCCACTCAATTTTACTAAAAGGCCCCAAAGAAAGAAGGGGAAGTTGAGAAGGATAAAAGGAAATTCGAAGAACGGTGCATATGTGTTGTGGGTGATCCCAAGCCAATGGAATGGTTTAATATAGCTCCCTAATATTAGGAGGATTTGTTTTAAAGAGAAACCACCATGTGAATTCCCTCGATTTAAATGGATCGAAGATCCATGCCATTTATTTAGTTGAGTTAAAAAATGACATGATGGCATGATGCAATGCACAAATGCAAAGATGAATGCAACAGACAAAACAAATTACCCAACGAAACTCGGAAAACCAAGGAAGGCATCTGAAGCTCCGGTCTTGGGGCGTTACACATTGGACCGCATACATCAGTATGTATTGTTTCCAATAAGTCAGTGGCTCGCTCCACTGTTTCGGAGAATGGAGTATTAGTGGGTGGCGTCGAGGTTATCTCACCAACAACTTCATAAAAGAGATTTTCGATGTCGGCGAAACTCAGGTATTCCAAAACTGCAACGATAAAATTGTGACGACAACACCTCGGAGCTCAACTCCCCGGGACACTGCCACAACCCCTAAATGTCAGGAGGCACCAAGAACAATGTTCTCGTCACAAAACCATCGGAATGATTCCAAGATACCTGCGTGATCCTAAAAAAAATCGTGAAAATTTGAGAAGAGAAGAGTCAAAACTCTACGTTAGGAGGCCTCACCAGAGCGACGAAGGGACTGAGGAGTAAAAATAATCCTACTCTCCGATATATGTATAATCCTATAAGACTCAAAACATTTTTCTAGACTCAACAACGCCAGCGATTCGATCAAGCAGGGGGCTCCTAAGTCGGGGAAGGCTCTGATTACCAACTTCTAACACCCGCGATGCGGCTATATCTACCACATGTCGGAGCACGACTTAGAGGCATAACCGCATAGTAGGCATGTCGCAAGAGGGGTAATCTTTACACATCCCATGTACTGAAATGAAAGGGATAAAGAGTTGGCTTACAATCACCACTTCACACAATACATAAATATAGCATTACATCATCCAGAATACAATCAAGGTCCGACTACGGAACCAAAATAAAAGAAGAAAACCCCAATTGCTAGATCCCCGATCGTCCAAACTGGGCTCCACTACTGATCAACTAAAAACGAAACAACACAACAAACACAATCTTCATCGAGCTCCCACTTGAGCTGGGTTGCGTCACCTGCACTGGTATCATTGGCACCTGCAACTGTTTGGAAGTATCTATGAGCCACGAGGACTCAGCAATCTCACACCCGCGAGATCAAGACTATTTAAGCTTATGGGTAGGAAAGGGGTAATGAGGTGGAGTTGCAGCAAGCACTAAGCATATATGGTGGCTAACATACGCAAATAAGAGCGAGAAGAGAAGCAATGCACGGGCGTGAACTAGATGTGATCAAGAAGTGATCCTGGAACTACTTACGTTCAAGCATAACACAAGAACCGTGTTCACTTCCCGGACTCCGCCCGAAAGAGACCATCACGGCTACACACGCGGTTGATGCATTTAATTAAGTTAAGTGTCAAGTTCTCTACAACCAGATATTAACAAATTCCCATCTGCCTATAACCGCGAGCACGGCTTTCGAAGGTTCAAACCCTGCAGGGGTGTCCCAACTTAGCCCATCACAAGCTCTCACGGTCAATGAAGGATATTCCTTCTCCCAGGAAGACCCGATTAGACTCGGAATCCCGGTTACAAGACATTTCGACAATGGTAAAACAAGACCAGCAAGACCGCCTGATGCGCCGACATCCCGATAGGAGCTGCACATATCTCGTTCTCAGGGCAACACCGGATGAGACATCCTACGAGTAAAACCAAACCTCAAGTTTCCCCAAGGTGGCCCCGCAGTCTACTCGGTTCGGACCAACACTTAGACAAGCACTGGCCCGGGAGGGGGGGGGGCTAAAATAAAGATGACCCTCGGGAGAGCGACTCCCAAGGGAAAAGTAGGTGGTGGTGAGGCAAATGGTAAAACCAAGGTTGGGCATTGCTGAGGAGTTTTATTCAAACCGAACTGTCAAGGGGTTCCCATAACACCCAACCGTGTAAGGAACGCAAAATCAAGGAACATAACACCGGTATGACGGAAACTAGGGCGGCAAGAGTGGAACAAAACACCAGGCATAAGGCCGAGCCTTCCACCCTTTACCAAGTATATAGATGCATTAAAGTAAATAAGAGATAATAATAATATCCCAACAATAACCATGTTCCAACATGGAACAAACTTCAACTTCACCTGCAACTAGCGATGCTATAAGAGGGGCTGAGCAAAAGCGGTAACATAGCCAAACAACGGTTTGCTAGGAAAGGTGAGTTAGAGGCTTAACATGGCAATACGGGAGGCATGATATAGTAAGTGGTAGGTATCGCAGCATAGCAAAAGAGCGAGCAACTAGCAAGCAAAGATAGAAGTGATTTCGAAGGTATGGTCATCAATCCCGCAAGGAAGAAGAACGAGTCCATGAAGAAGACAAATGGACGTAGTCGAACGGATCCTCACAAACGCGACGTTATCGGAACTAACCCGAAGAAGAAATACCGGAAAGAAGCAAACAACATGGTAAACAACCATCACATAAACATGGCATGATGCACAACCAAGTATGATGCATGTCCGGTTTTAAATATGCATGGCATGGCAAAGTGCACAAACAAAACTACAAGTTAAGTGGAGCTCAATATGCAACGAGTTGCATATTGACGAGACACCACATCAATTATTTAGTTCACTCTCGGTTAGGTACTCCAATATTAAATGTTAGTTAACATGGCAAGAGGTGAAGCATAACAAAACTATACTATCTAAACAATTTAAATGGGGCCGGATATAACAAACAACAAATCTGGTAAATCCCCATATGCATTTAGCAAATTAATGCAAACAACAATTTAAACATTCTTGATGTTGTTATCATGATGCGGATGACATGTGCAAGTTTTATGCAAGTTTATGAAAATGTTGATAAGAGCATGTTATGAAGCATTTGTCCTTGTGGCGGAAACGAAAGGGGTGCCACGGCGATGAAATGGAAATGATCTCGCGGCAACATTCCGATGATCCGGTAGCTTATGGGGATACCGGTGCAAAAGGAAGTGGGTGTGAGTGTGTCATGCAAGGAGATGGGGTGCTCCCGGATACCGGGTGTCCCACATGATGGTGACAAGCCAAAAGAGGGGCTTCGTGCAACAAACAACTCTGACATGGAGCAAACACGAGCATTTCATACAACATATGCATTCGTTCCACGGGTCATCGTCTCGGCGGTTATACCTTCGAAGGGTGCATACTCGGAGCGGTCCGGGTTCAGTGCAAAGTAGAGGAAGAAGACGTTCTCGGGACGTTCGTATTGGAGGTAGTCGTTCATGATCGGGAAGTGGTCGAGGTAAAGGTCTTCGACAACGGTCATCGTACACGCTCTGAGGTCGTTGGTAGAGGTTCTCGCAATCTCGGCGACAACAGTGATACATGTTTTTGAAGGCGTTCGAGTCATCGGTAGAGGAACTTGACGGACTTGAATCTCTTCGAGGTTGTCATGGTACTTGGGGTCTTCGGACTTGCCGGTCTCGTCCTTGTGACGGTAGTCGAACTTGAAGTTTTTGGTTCATAGGTCTTCGGCGATGGTAGTTGTTCACGGCGCTTGTGACCCGCTGTTCTTCGGCAACGATAGTCGTACATGTCCGTAGATATTCGGGGTCATCACCGTTCGTAGTCAATGTAGTTGAACTTGTCGTCGAAGTCATGGTACTTGGTATCCTGGCGCCCTCTCGGTCTTGACATAGACGAAACGGAACGCGATGATTGGTACTCGGTGTCCAGCGACAGCAACATAGGAGACTTGGGCGATGCTGGGCATCAAGAAGAGGAGCGTGCTCGCTCGGGCATGGAGCTGGACACGGACAATGTGCGGGGTGATCGAGCAGGCAGCAGCGCTGCTCATCCTCCTCGGTTGAGGCCGAGGCGTAACGAGGCATGGCGGGCAGACTTGGCACGGAGCAAGGAGGACCTGCAGGGACGCGGTCGAGGAGGAGGCCGACGTCACGGAGGAGGGCGGCACAGCAAGGAGCCACTCAGGGCGGAGGAAGGCAACGATGCAGGCGGCTGGAGATGGTGGCGGAGTTCTCTGCCCGTCCGACAGGTCACCGGTGGCGCTGTAGCGAAGCGAGGTCGAGGAGGAGGCCAGGTCAGGGATGAAACTGGACACCGGCGCGGACCCCGGTGTGTTGCCGGACCTGGAGGTTGAGGCGACCGGTGGCGGAGCTTGGGGCGGCGTGCCATGGAGGTTCGGGCATGGCTGCGGGAGATGGGAGGCGGGGCACTTGGGGCGCGGTGCGGCTGGACGGCGCCGGGGACGAGGCGCATGAGAGGAGAGGCGCTCGGGCCAGGCGCGGGTGTGAGGGCTGCTGCGGGAGGCGCTCAGGATCGAGAGGGAGAGAGTGAGATGGGGATCGAGAAGCAGCGCTGCTCTCTCCCTGGTGCGAAGCGTGAGGCAGCGGGAGGAGGAAACGAGAGAGAGAAAGGGATCGAACAGGGGATGAGGCTAGGGTTCGGGAGGGAGTGGGCCTTGGGCCTAAGTGGCCTGCGGCTACAGGAGGCCCAAGAGGCAAGGCTGGGCTCCCCCTCTTAACCTCTCTTCTCAAAAGAAAAAAAGAAAAAAGAAAAAACAGTACATAGATAAGAAAGAAAAGAAAGGGAGGTTAGGGGAAGGAGTTGGGCACGCAGACAATTTTTCCGGAGCCACAAAAATACGAGGAATTTGACAAAAATGGTCTGAGGATTTTTAGAGAAAGTAAAATCCACACGCGTTGGATTTAACTCGGCAAGTTTGAATTTCAAAACCCATTCAAAAGAACTCCAAATGGGTTGAAATTATAGGATGTGACCCTACACAATATATGTGATTTATGGGCAGATTTGGAACATTTATGGGTAAAGTAAAATTGCCACTCAATTTTACTAAAAGGCCCCAAAGAAAGAAGGGGAAGTTGAGAAGGATAAAAGGAAATTCGAAGAACGGTGCATATGTGTTGTGGGTGATCCCAAGCTAATGGAATGGTTTAATATAGCTCCCTAATATTAGGAGGATTTGTTTTAAAGAGAAACCACCATGTGAATTCCCTCGGTTTAAATGGATCAAAGATCCATGCCATTTATTTAGTTGAGTTAAAAAATGACATGATGGCATGATGCAATGCACAAATGCAAAGATGAATGCAACAGACAAAACAAATTACCCAACGAAACTCAGAAAACCAAGGAAGGCATCTGAAGCTCCGGTCTTGGGGCGTTACACATTGGACCGCATACATCAGTATGTATTGTTTCCAATAAGTCAGTGGCTCGCTCCACTGTTTCGGAGAATGGAGTATTAGTCATCTTGACCATGAGGCATGGTTCGCAAGGATCAAGTGATTCGTAATCAAGTGATTCCAAAAGTCTATCTGCATGGAGTTTCTTCATGCGCTTTACACCAATATGACCTAAACGCCAGTGCCACAAGTATGTTGCACTATCATTATCAACTTTGCATCTATTGGCATCAATATTATGAATATGTGTATCACTACGATCGAGATTCAATAAACCATTTATACTAAGTGTATGACCATAGAAGGTTTTATTCAAGTAAATAGAACAACAATGCTTCTTTGACTTAAATGAATAAACGTATTGCAATAAACATGATCCAATCATATTCATGGTCAACGCAAAACACCAAATAACATTTATTTTAGGTTCAACACTAATCCCGAAGGTAAAAGGAGTGTGTGATGCTGATCTTATCAACCTTGGAATCATTTCCAACACACATCGTCATCTCGCCCTTAACTAGTCTATGTTCATTTTGTAACTCCTGTTTCAAGTTACTAATCTTAGCAACTGAACCGGTATCAAATACCCTGTGGTTACTATGAACACTAGTAAAGTACACATCAATAACATGTATATCAAATATACCTTTCACTTTGCCATCCTTCTTATCCGTCAAGTATTTGGGGTAGTTCCGCTTCTAGTGACCATTCCCTTTGCAGTAGAAGCACTCAGTTTCAGGCTTAGGTCTAGCTTTGGGTTTCTTCATGGGAGTGACAACTTGCTTGCCATTCTTCTTGAAGTTCCCTTTCTTTCCCGTGTCCTTTTTCTTGAAACTAGTGGTCTTGTTAACCATCAACACTTGATGCTCTTTCTTGATTTCTACCTTTGCTAATTTCAGCATCGCAAAGAGCTTGGGAATCATTTTTGTTATCCCTTGCATATTATAGTTCATCACGAAGTTCTTTTTTTTAACTAGCTGAGGAAGAATTTGCAAATTAATAAACCCGGGTGGACGGATTTTCCATCTCCAGGGGAAAAGGCTATCATCTCCTACTAGATAAATCCCTAATTCACCTTTTGGGGGTAACTTGGTGACAATGACTATAGAACTCTATCAATCACTATTTTATCTGGAAGATTAACTCCCACTTGATTCAAGCGATTGTAGTACTTAGACATTCTGAGCACATGCTCACTGGTTGAGCTATTCTCCTCCATCTTGTAGGCAAAGTACTTGTCAGAAGTCTCATACCTCTCGACTCGGGCATGAGTCTGAAATACCAATTTCAGCTCTTGAAACATCTTATATGCTCCATGGTGTTCAAAACATTTTTGAAGTCCCGGTTCTAAGCTGTAATGTATGGCGCACTAAACTATCAAGTAGTTATCATACCGAGTTTGCGAAACGTTCATAATGTCTGCATCTGCTCCTGCAATAGGTCTGTCACCTAGCAATGCATCAAGGACATAATTCTTCTATGCAACAATGAGGATAATCCTCAGATCACGGATGCAGTCCGCATCATTGCTACTATGATCTTTCAACTTATTTTACTCTAGGAACATATCAAAATAAACGGGGAGCTTTAACATGAGCTATTGATCTACAACATAATTTGCAAATACTATCAGGAGTAAGTTCATGATAAATTAATGTTCAATTAATCATATTACTTAAGAACTCCCACTTTCCACTTCCAAAAATCACAGACTGCCCTGAGGTTGAGCACACAGATGATCTACGTACGTTCAAATACGATCATGGTGATTGTCGTCTACGGAAGATAGCAATTTGTCGAGTTCCCAACCGCTCTTGGGATTACAAGAACTATGAAGTTGTTGCTATCTTCAACAAGCTTGTTGCCGTCCTTACTTCCACGCCTCGATGGATATTGCTCAAAAATCAATTTTTGTACACGGATGAGTATTGTGATGCAATTCAATACGAGCGTCTTGTGTTGACTGCCACCACTCGTGGCACTGTTTTTGCATGGAATCCTTATGGTTTCGGTACGTTTGTCTTCCACCATAATTATGATTGTTTCATCCACATGCATGCGAGTTAGCTAGTTTCCCTTTACTAATTAACCTTCTTGTGTTTCCAAGGTCTTGTGAACATTCCACCACCTATACTTGAAAAAAATTATAACCAAGGGGGAGATGACAATGGTGATGATCACGAGTATGAGGACGAGCAGGACCTATATACTCAGTGGTGCCTGGCAACTTATTTCGGTGGATCACCTCTTCTTGTATGTATATAGGGCACTCCGGATGTTACTAATGAAGCATGTGTTGTCTCCCATGGTCACACTCTCCGGACCTATTCCAACATCTGTTGCAGGGTATTCGGGATGGATACTAGTGTGCTAGCGCCAACACCTTCTCCCTAGTTCAGTATTGATAGTCTTGGAGAAAACTCGCTCTTCCTTGGACAAAACTATCCAATTATGGTGAAAGGCGATCCAGCTTCTATTGACACAACGTTACTACCATTTATGAGAAGCAACTGTATCTGTACCTTAGACATTGATATGGTTCCCTACCCCGGCTATCACAATATGCGTCGTGATATAGGCCGCTTCAGCCTGGATGATCAGTCCTGCGTTGGTCTTGAGAATGACAATAGCTGGCCCTTCCTAGAGAATCAGTTATGGTTCAAAGCAAGCGTTTCCAACACCGAGGATTGGTTGAGCTTAAGTTCATTTCATCGCTTTTGTTATTTGTTGTGTGATAAAAACTTTAGTATTTACTAGAATTTTTTGTTGGCAATAATCTATAATCCAACATGTATCCTCATTGTCGTTGTGTGTTGATGACTTGTTGTATGTAATAAATGGTACATTTGCATATGCATCCCGTCAACTCACGCCTACTCGCATCGCACACGGGTCGTGTGGCGGCAAGTATATTGTTTTTCTATTTGGATGATTAATGTTGTCGCTTTATTGCTTAACCCAAGCATGGCACGTATCCATTGTTGGTCTAACGCTCGCGGTTCGAATAAATAATCTGTTTGGGATATTGGTTCCCAATTATTAATAATCTCCCGTATGTAATTAGATAAAGATTACATCAAAACTGGTCTCAAATTTGACAAAAAAGTACAATGCCACTTTGTATTGGTGTCCATATGAACAATGCTAGTGATTTTAGTTGCAAAAATTAGGTAGTGCTAGTGATTTTTAGCTGCATATTTTGACTAATCGTAGTGTTACAAGTGTCGGTGTACAAAAGTAGGGGCTCTCCTTTTGCACCCCTTTACTTGTGCACGGGCAGTCAGAGCCACGCCCACGACCGCACTAAGCAGGGCAGAGGAGGGATGCCGGAGCACAAGATGACCAAAACAACACCAAGACCAGAGGTGCAAAGAGAGCAAGAGGGCGAGGGGGACTCCCCCAGCAAGACTCTTGTCGGGGTGGCTTCCGCAGCCCCGGCAAGATCCTTGCCGGGGCAACTTGCCAGACGCCAGCAGAGCGCGCCACCCTTGAGCCCAAGGGTTTCCAACACCATCAACCACATTGGAACCAAGGCTCGGGAGGCACCTTCGTGGTGGCATGCAGATCTTTGTACAGATCATAAATACACAAGATTGGACGAGAACCAGAAGACGACGATCCTTAGCAAGATCCTTGCCAAGTGAGGGAGTCCTGGATTAGGGGGTCTCCGGACAACTGGACTATATCCTTTGGCCGGACTATTGGACTATGAAGATACAAGATTGAAGACTTCCTCCCATGTCCGGATGGGACTCTCCTTGGCGTGGAAGGCAAGCTAGACAATACAGATACATAGATCTCCTCCCTTGTAACCGACTCTGTGTAACCCTAGCCCCCTCCGGTGTCTATATAAACAGGAGGGTTCAGTCCATAGGACAACATAGACAATCATACCATAGGCTAGCTTCTAGGGTTTAGCCTCTACGATCTCGTGGTAGATCAACTCTTGTAATACTCATACCATCAAGAACAATCAAGCAGGACGTAGGGTATTACCTCCATCAAGAGGGACCGAACCTGGGTAAACATCGTGTCCCCTGCTTTCTGTTACCATCTGCCTTAGACGCACAGTTTGGGACCCCCTACCCGAGATCTGCCAGTTTTGGCACCGACATTGGTGCTTTCATTGAGAGTTCCACTGTGTCGTCACCATAAGGCTTGATGGTGAAGGAAATATGCCCTAGAGGCAATAATAAAGTTATTATTTATTTCCTTATATCATGATAAATGTTTATTATTCATGCTAGAATTGTATTAACCGGAAACATAATACATGTGTGAATACATAGACAAACAGTATGTCACTAGTATGCCTCTACTTGACTAGCTCATTGATTAGAGATGGTTAAGTTTCCTAACCATAGACAAAGAGTTGTCATTTGATTAATGAGATCACATCATTAGGAGAATGATGTGATTGACTTGACCCATTCCGTTAGCTTAGCACTTGATCGTTTAGTTTGTTGCTATTGCTTTCTTCATGACTTATACATGTTCCTATGACTATGAGATTATGCAACTCCCGTTTACCGGAGGAATACTTTGTGTGCCACCAAATGTCACAACATAACTGGGTGATTATAAAGGTGCTCTACAGGTGTCTCCGAAGGTACTTGTTGGGTTGGCGTATTTCGATATTAGGATTTGTCACTCCGATTGTCGGAGAGGTATCTCTGGGCCCACTCGGTAATGCACATCACTATAAGCCTTGCAAGCATTGCAGCTAATGAGTTAGTTGCGGGATGATGTATTACAAAACGAGTAAAGAGACTTGCCGGTAACGAGATTGAACTAGGTATTGAGATACTGACGATCGAATCTCGGGCAAGTAACATACCGATGACAAAGGGAACTGAAAGTGCGTTATATCGACTAGAGGGGGGGGGGTGAATAGGCGATTTTTATGAAAGTCTTCAAAACGTGGAAGTTATGAAGACAAACAGGGTAGACAAGCCTATCACTATGCAGCGGAAGTTAGATTACACAATGCAAGCCATAGTCAAGTATACAATATAGTGAAAGCACAGTGACAAACAGCTTCAGTGTAATGAGGATCAGGTTGGAAGAAGTTATGAAGCCAAACAGATCATACAGTCAAGTTGTGAAGACAGAAGATAAAGCAAGCATGCAATAGCTTCACAATGTGTGCTGGTAAGTAAAGGGAGGTGAAGATGAAACCAGTGACACGTTGAGGACAATGATATGTTGGACCAGTTCCAGTTGCTGTGACAACTGTACGTCTGGTTGGAGCGGCTAGGTATTTAAACCAAAGGACACACAGTCCCGGACACCCAGTCCTGAACACGCAGCTCAGGACACCCAGTCCTCACCATTTTCTCCTTGAGCTAAGGTCACACAGACCTCGCCCAATCACTCTGGTAAGTCTTCAAGGTAGACTCCCAAACCTTCACAGACTTCGTTCACCGGCAATCCACAATTTCTCTTGGATGCTCAGAACGCGACGCCTAACCGTCTGGAGGATGCACAGTCCTCAAGTTTAATAAGTCTTCAGATCACTCAGACAAGAAGACTTAAGTGATGCCCAATTACTCTGGCTCTGGGTGGTTAGGGCTTTTCTCCTCGCTAGGGATTTTCTCTCAAAGGCTTCGAGGTGGGTTGCTCTCAAACGACAAAAGCCGTGCACTAAAATCTGAGCAGCCAACCGTTTATGGTTGTAGGGGTGGACTATTTATAGCCACTTGGCAACCCGACCTGATTTGTCCGAAATGACCCTGGGTCACTAAGGAACTGACACGTGTACTAACGGTCGGATTTCGAACTTTCACGGCAACTTTACTTGGGCTGCAAGTAAAGCTGACTTGTCTGACTCTGGACAAGATTTTGTCTCATTGTCTTCACTCGAAGACATAGGATTTGAATTAGGCATCACTTCAGTCATCCGGACTGGTTCTCTTGGACCCCACTTAACAGTATGGTGGTTCCTATGACACAACATGAATGAAGTAAAACTACGAAGGATCTAAGTCTTCGAGTTCCATAGGCTTCATGGGGAGTCTTCATATGTCATTGTCTTCGACCTGAATGTCTTCATGAACCACCATTGTCTTCAATGTCTTCGTACATTTTTGGGGGTCATCTCTGGTAGCTAAACCGAATCAATGAGGTACTTCTACCTGTGTTATCCTGCAATTCTCACAAACACATTAGTCCCTCAACTAGGTTTGTCGTCAATACTCCAAAACCAACTAGGGGTGGCACTAGATGCACTTACAATCTCCCCCTTTTTGGTGATTGATGACAAACTAGTTGAAGTTTTCAACGGGGAATATAATTTGTGAAATTGTAAAATAATTGTCTTCATAAGCTGCAAGGGCTCCCCCTGAAGATGTGCATATAAGTGATTTGCTTCTGGAACGCAAATGCACATAGCAGGTTGTATTTGTGGGAATCCACTTCAACTTATGATGACAATCCATCATGCATGTAAAGATATATGAAGATAATGATATGCATAATGAAAAATGGACGTTTGCGAAATGATATAAGTGCGGAAATTATCGTCGTACATGCGGAATTTATCTTCGCAAAAACACAGTGGCAAACATAGTAGCAGACGACCATCAAGTTTAAGTGTTACAACTCAAAGAACCAAATGTAGCAAAACGAGAGTTGTAAGCACGAAGCAAAATGCAAAATATAAAGCACCCGCCCATATTATTGACCCGCTTGAAGACTATAAACATCATATGCTTCTCCCCCTTTTGTCAGTGATGACCAAAAAGGTTTGAAGACATAGAGTGTTCTACGCGTTCCCAGGCGCAGCAGGGTCGGTGGAGGCATTTGGTGGTGCTGGCGAGCTTGGTGCAGTGACGACGCGCGCTGAAGACATTGGTGGTGATGTAGCATCGTCTTCTTCCTCAATGATTTTTCCAGTCACTGTGGCAGCCGAGGAAGAGAACTCTGATTCTTCAAGCGACGGAGTTCCAGGCAACACAGCTCTTCTTGGGGGTGTGGAGTCAAACTTGAATCTCTCTTTGAAGCCATCCTCTTGCAGTTCAGCTTCAGTGCACATCATGGTGAGGCCTTTCCAAGTTCGGCGACAGGTTTCATGTGCGACAAAAGCATTCTTGGTGGCCAGATTCCTGATGCGATTGACGTCTTGCATAATACTGCGCATCTGCCTTTTGAGCCAATCGTGATGCCTATCTTGCTTTTGGTGCAGAGCCACAAGAAGTTCACGGTCAGTGAGCGTACGAGCGTGTTTCTTGGGTCTCTGGGCAGCTGTGCTGTCAGTGGCTTCAGTTGATGCAGGGGCACGTGTGGTGCCAGCCATTGGATAGACTCTGGAAATGGCTTCAACACCTTCATCATGCTGAGTGAAGCTCTGGTGTTCTGCATTCTGAAGACTTAATGGCTACTTGGCAGGCTCAGGATAAATCGCTTCAGCAGAGGTGTCCACATCAGGTAAGAAGATTCTGTGGTTGCGGGCAGAGGGTTGATAGGATATTGCAGAGTGGAGCTTGATGAGCCTCATAACCCATGGAGCATAAATCTTCAGACCAAAGAGATCTGAGCCAGACGCTGCAAGTTGGCGTATAAAGAGATCCTGGGCATTGAAGCATTTGCCATGCAGGATGCAGAAAATGAGAGTCTTCATGGCACCTTCAACCTTGGCATATCGAGAGTGCCCCTTAATGGGCCATAGAGTCCGCCTGACGATGTGATAGATAGTTCTGGGCAGGTACTCTAAGTCTTCAACGAAGAACTCGGTTGGGTAAGGTGCGTCAGGAAGCAATGGCTTCATCATTGAGAGCATCTGACTCATATTTGGCACAGGTCGGTGAAATATGCTCTCAACTGCTTCAGCATGGAGTTGGCAGCCTTCTTCGAAGAGTTCGCCAGGAGTGGGTAGGCCGGTGAGCTCAATGATATCAAATGCATTGGCTTCATGATGGACATTGCCGGTCATCCACTCCAGGACCCAAGTCTTCGGATCTCTGTTGTAGCCTTTGATGTGCAGTGTGGCATAGAACTGGAGCAGAAGCTCTTCATTCCAGTGCTCTTCGTCTGTGACAAACGGCAGCAGGCCAACTTGCTTGAAGCAGTCCAGTGCTTCTTCCAGACCAGGCAGACCAGCAATAGCTTCAACCTCAAGGCGCTGGTGTGGAAAGATACGCCCTTGGTTGTAGAGGATGTAGGAGTAGTAGCTGCACTGTGGGTAGCTCCAGAACCTATCTGATACGATCCGTTCCCTTGAATAAGGGTTCTTGGAGCGGTTGAAGAAAGTGTTGTCTGCCTTGAAGCTATTGACATTAAAGGTGCCAGGAGCTGTTGCAGGACCTGGGAACCTTGGCAGTTGTGGGATTGGTTTCTGGACCTGGGGCCTGTGCGCAATATGATAATTGAACTGTGGACCGGCAACAGACTCAGGCATAGAAGGTTCAGAGGCAGTAGCTTCAGTATCTCTTGAAGCTGTTAGTTGGTCGAGCTCCACAAATGCTTCAGTATTGGGTGTGGCAGCCGCAATGGTGTCAGCCTCATCACGTGTAGTGAGAGGGATGGATTCAGGTACGTTCTCCTTGAGAACTTCTTCTTGTTGGTGCGGGGGAGATGGAGCTTGAGGTTCTTCATGCTCTTCTTCATGGTCTTCGGCTGATGCAGCCGGGATGTCGTCAGCAGTCTGAGCCCTTGGCCCTTTGCGAAGCCTACGGAATGCAGGCGACGCTGGTGGAGTTGCAGTGGGCTGGGGCTCATTCTCTTCCTCCTGTGGGCGATCTGCCCACGATGCATCTTCGGTGATTGGCGTCAAGGGACGACCAATGCTGATCATTTCGCTCGTTTCGAGCTGAGGAAGGACTGCATCACCTTGCACATTGTCTTGGAGACCAATGTCTTCAGCAGCGTTGGGGTCGGCTGCTGGAATGTCTTCAGCGTGCGGAGCCTCTGTGAAAGCAGGCTCATGCACGGTCAGCTGACGATCTTCATTAGGAAAGCGGACGGAGAGGGGTTCGACTATCAGGGGCTCTGTGGGAGCAGCTCGAGACTTCTTGGTCTTGCGCTTCTTGATGGTGGGGTCTGAAGGAGAGGCTTCAGGGTGTTTCCTCTTCCTTGCTTCAGCTTCGGCTGTCCTTGTCTTCTTAAGCTCTGAAGCGGTTGAGCGGTGCTTTGGCTTCGAGCCAGGCTTGGCAGTGGGGAAGACAATCGGAATAGCTTCTTGCCGTGGGGCCTCTTGTTCAGCCACAGTGGGCTTCTTCTTTTTCTTCGCGGCCATCCTGGGGTCGATGCCGGGACGCCCAAGTGCCTTCCGCTTCTCGGCCTCATTGTAGGCCTGCACACAGAGATCAGCCAAATTCTTCATGCGCTCACGCGAACCCTGAGCCTCTGCACGTTTCTGCATAAAGTTTTCCTTCAACTCGTGCAGCATGACTTTGAAGTCTTTGACTTCTTGGATGCTGAGCGTGGCCATGTTCTGCTTGAACTGAGCCTTTTCAAAATCTATCTTCTGCTTCAGTTCCACTATGCGCTGGGCAATTGCGAGTTCTGAAGCAATAGCTCCTTGGAAGGCTACGCTGAGGCCAATGGGCAGCTGCAGATCATCGAAGCTGATGTTGGGTGTATCAAACCACTCATCAATGAAGTTGTGGATGATTGCTGCATCGAACAGAGGCAGATTGTTGAAGATTTCAGCCTCCTCCTTGCTCTTGATTAGCTGCTCAAGAGCGTTATCGGCAAGATCGTCGTCACTTGACAGATCAATGGCCTCGCAGCGCAAAACGGCAGCGGCAGTGAGCTCTTTGCCAGTGTGTGGCTGAGGCTTCTTGGCTTCTTAGGGCTTGGAGACTCGTGATAAGTCTTCAGACTGCACACTTGGTTCAGGAGGTGCAGTGGCCAATGGCTTCGCTCTGGAGATCTTGGGAGAAGCGGCTGGCTTGGAAGCTTTTGGCTTCTTCTTCATCTGCTTCGGCTCCGGGGCAGCAGGAGCGTCATCAGACTCAGTGTCTGCTGGAGGGTCGTTCACGGAAGCCCCTTGGACTAGAATGCGAGTGATGAGGCCTTCGAGATTGGCATACGGCCCGATGACATTGGGATTTGCGTCGCGTGTGCCATCCGCCCTTGGCTTAGAGGGACCAGGGTTGAAGTCCAGCCCGAACTCCTTCTTGTTTTGCTTCGCAGAGTTCTGAGCAAATTGGAAGTTGCGCTTGAAGAGATTGTCATTGCGACACCAGAGAAGTGATGACGGATGTGCTTCAGCTGGCTGTGGTCCCCTGACCATGCATGGATAGAAGCCATGAGCAATGGCTTCGTCTCTGGACCGGGGTACGGGATTTTTGTACAAGACATCTCCCCATGTCCTCTTGATGGCGCACTTCTCTGCATATTCCTTGGTGACGAAGCGGTATTGGAACCACTGCTCTACCCAATATCTTCGAATCCATTGGATTCGTGTCTTGCGCTGACCATAGCTTTCTTCAGGATCAGTTTGGTACATTTCTGCCAAGTCTTCAGGCAGATCCTTAGACGTTTCACCATGTCTCTGTCTGCCTCCCTTCCTCGCTGGTTTTTCTGCTGCCATGAAGCTTAACTTGGAAGGCTTCAGATTCAAAGTCTTCAAAGGCTTCCGTTTGCTTGACCAACAGGAACTTGCTTCGGGAGAATTGATGTGACGTTGCAAGAACTCTACAAATGAATGCAGACTATGAGAACCAAAAGATTCTCCCACGGACATGTACCTGTGACAGCATTAAGGTGCGAGGGAAGGGGAAGAGGTCATATGCATTCTCAAAAGATTTTGAAGATAAATCAGTTTAGAAGATATTGACCTCATCATGCGAAGACATTCACTTTATAGAAAAGAAGTTGGTTCCAGATTTGTATGAACCCATAGATCAGTACAAGTGAGGAATCTAACTACTTCATGAAGAACAAGTGAATATACTAGGTAAGTTATGAGATGCAGATGAGAGGGATGAAACTTGTGTGAATGGAAACCTCTTTTGACAGAAAGTGATGGAGCTATAGGATCAAAAGAGGCTGTAAAAAGACTTGTTATTTACCAGACTTGGAACTGCTAGACGAGGTGAGAGTTGAGGCCGAGCAGTTCGATCCTCCGTGCCCTAACTTGGCGACGGAAGATACCTACGGCGATGGCGGAGAGACCGATGTCCGCAGTTGGCGTGAGAACGGCGTCGGAGAGGTTGCGGCAGTGAAGCACTTCGTCGCCAGCGTCGTTGAGAATTAGTGGTGGCGCTAGGGTTCGTGCGAGGGTGGAAGAAGAGATAATGACCGCAGTGAAACGTGTATTTATAGGGATATGGGCGGCACTGTGCTATTACTCAGGTGCCCCTGGCGATTCGCATCTGATCAGTACGTGGCCAGCATGCGGAATTGTGGGGGCAGTTTCACCCCACACACGCCTTGTTTGTCGGGAGCCGTTCCTACTTCTCCGGATTTCTTGTTGATGGAAAAACATTGAAAGTTGTTTTAAAGTTTGTCTCTGTGTCTTCATCTGACAAGGATGCAGTGAAGACATTCGACAGTTTCAATAGAATGCATATGACTTGGAGAGATAGAGTTTGAGGTAGGAAGCATGGAGAGGTTAGGGTCCGATCACATTCACTTAGTTCAAAAGATTCAATCAAGAAGACATAGCTATAAGTGAATGCTGTAGAGGACAGAACACCAGTACATATATAATCAACACAGTGAAGATAATCATGAAGACATGTTGAGATTGAAGCCAAACCAAATGTGAAGACATAGCAAATGTAATGCCATGAGTGAAACACTTCAAGTAGAAAATTTGGTGGTGGCGTTACCCACTGTATAGGAAGTATTAGACCCAGACACGGCGCACAATTATCGTGGCGCTCCGAAGTCAAATTCCACGTTAATGTATTCACACTTAGAATGTATGTCTTCATTGATTGAAGATATACGTTACTTCGTGTGTTGCACATCTAAGTCATCATCATGCATAAGTGTTAGGATGTGTGCCTGATCACAGGACATTTGAGGATTCCAAGATATTTAGCTCACACCGTAACTTGCAAAATCTCTTCTCATCCAAGGGCTTGGTGAAGATATCTGCCAATTGCTCTTCAGTGTTGACGTGTATGATATCAATGTCTTCCTTTGCAACATGATCTCTGAGAAAATGATGACGAATTTCAATGTGCTTTGTCTTCGAGTGCTGAACTGGGTTGTTGGCGATCTTGATGGTGCTTTCGTTGTCGCAGTAGAGTGGCACTTGCTTCAGATGAATGCCATAATCCTTGAGGGTTTGCTTCATCCACAGAAGCGGAGCGCAGCAGGATCCAGCAGCAATGTATTCAGATTCAGCAGTGGAGAGAGATACATAGTTCTGCTTCTTTGAAGACCAACAGACAAGTGATCGGCCCAGAAAGTGACATGTGCCTGATGTGGACTTCCGATCAACCTTGTCACCAGCGTAATCAGCATCCAAAAATCCAACCAGATCAAACTCTGAGCCCTTTGGATACCATAACCCTAGAGTTGGGGTGTGAGCCAAATATCGAAGAATTCGCTTCACAGCTAAGTGATGCGACTCCTTTGGTGCCACTTGGAACCGAGCACACATGCAAACACTAAGCATAATATCTGGCCGAGATGCACATAAATAAAGCAAAGAACCAATCATGGAGCGGTATACCTTTTTATCAAACTCTTTACCATTGTCGTCAGGACCCAGATGATGTTTGGCTGGCATTGGTGTTGTGAAGCCTTTGCAGTCTTGCATACCGAACTTCTTCAGGCAATCTTTGAGATATTTCTCTTGAGATATGAAGATGCCATTGCGTTGTTGCCGTATCTGAAGACCGAGGAAGAATTTCAGCTCTCCCATCATAGACATTTGATATTGCTCTTGCATCATATACCCGAACTCCTCACTGTACTTCTGATTAGTGCAGCCGAAGATAATGTCATCCACATATATTTGGCACACAAACAGTTCACCATCATATGTCTTCGTGAAGAGAGTGGGATCTAGGGAACCAGGTATGAAGCCTTTGCTCTTCAGGAAGTATTTGAGTGTATCATACCAGGCCCGAGGGGCTTGTTTGAGGCCATATAGTGCCTTATTGAGCTTGTAAACCATGTCAGGATGTTTTGGATCTTCAAACCCAGGTGGTTGTGCAACATACACTTCTTCTTCAATTTTGCCATTGAGGAAGGCACTTTTTACATCCATTTGATACAGAATGATGTTGTGATGATTTGCATAGGCCAGCAGTATACGGATGGCTTCAAGTCTGGCAACAGGAGCAAATGTTTCATCGAAGTCAATGCCTTCCACTTGAGTATATCCTTGAGCAACGAGACGAGCCTTGTTTCTGACGACTTGGCCATGCCCATCTTGCTTGTTGCGGTATATCCATTTGGTGCCTATTATGTTATGCTTCCGTGGATCAGGACGCTTAACCAACTCCCATACATTGTTCAGCTCAAACTGTTGAAGCTCTTCTTGCATAGCTTGAATCCATTCAGGTTCCATAAAGGCTTCATCAATTTTCTTGGGTTCAGTGATTGAAACGAATGCGAAGTGTCTGCAGAAATTTGCCAGTTGAGTTGCCCTTGAACGAGTCAGTGGACCAGGTGCATTGATGCTATCAATGATTCTGTCAATCTGCACTTCATTGGCAACACGAGGATGTAGGGGTCGAAGACTTTGCTCTTGCTGATCTACGTTGTCATGGGGAGGAATGTCTTCAGGCTGAGCATTGTCTTCATGAGGATCAGGTGCTGAGATGATAAGTTTTTCTTCAGGATGAGCTTCAGAAGGTATAATTTCTCCAGTTCCCATTAGCTTGATTGATTCACTGGCTGGAACTTCATCTAGCACATCTGGTAGTTGCTCTCTTTGTGACCCATTGGTCTCATCGAACCGCACATCCACTGTTTCAACCACTTTGTAGTGAACGAGATTGAAGACTCTGTAGGAGTGCGAATCCTTTCCATATCCAAGCATGAAGCCCTCATGTGCTTTTGGAGCAAATTTTGAGGTGTGGTGAGGGTCCTTGATCCAGCATCTTGATCCAAATACTCTGAAGTAACTGACATTTGGCTTCTTGCCGGTCAGAAGTTCATAAGATGTCTTGTTCAGTAGCTTGTGAAGATAAACACGGTTGATAGTATGGCATGCAGTGTCAATGGCTTCAGTCCAGAATTTTCTTGGTGTCTTGTACTCATCTAACATTGTTCTGGCCATCTCAATGAGTGTTCTGTTCTTGCGTTCGACGATGCCATTCTGTTGTGGCGTGTATGGAGCTGAGAATTCATGAGTGATGCCCAATGTATCAAGATATGTGTCAAGGCCAGTGTTCTTGAATTCTGTGCCATTGTCACTTCTGATGTGCTTTATCTTGGCGCCATAATTATTCATAGCCCGATTTGTGAAGCGTCTGAAGACATCCTGCACTTCAGTCTTGTAAAGGATTATGTGCACCCAAGTATATCTAGAGTAATCATCAACAATGACGAAGCCATAGAGGCAAGCAGTAGTTGAAAAAGTCGAGTAGTGAGTGGGACCGAAGAGATCCATGTGAAGCAGTTCGAAGGGTTGAGTAGTGGTCATGATTGTTTTCGAAGGATGTTTTGCCCTTGTCATCTTCCCAGCTTCACAGGCACCGCATAAGTGATCTTTCTTGAACTTGACACCCTCGATGCCTATGACATGCTTCTTCTTTGCAAGGGTGTGGAGGTTCCTCATGCCAGCATACCCAAGTCTTCGATGCCAAAGCCAGCATTCTGAAGCCTTTGCGAGAAGACATACTGCAAGCTGTGGCCCTGCTGAGAAATCTACCACGTACAAATCATCTTTCCGATACCCTTCAAACACTAGAGACTTGTCAGATTCCATTAGTACCAGGCAATGATATTTTCCAAATATTACAATCATGTTCAAATCGCAAAGCATTGAGACAAACATTAAGTTGAAGCCAAGGGATTCAACAAACATGACTTTATCCATGTGTTGATCCTTTGAAATTGCAACTCTACCTAAACCCAGTACCTTACTTTTACCAGTGTCAGCGAATGTGATGTGGCTCTTGTCAGATGGACGTAAGGTTGAGTCCATAAAGAGACTTCTTTTGCCAGTCATGTGATTTGTACACCCACTGTCAATAATCCATTCTGAAGACTCTGAAGTCGCTGGTGTCGTACCCTACAGTGCAGTTAGGGGGATAGGCTTCACCAAGAGTATTGTGAAGCAAAAACATTTGACGAACCAGTGGGTTATGAAAACTTAAATCCAGGTTAGGGTAAGTGGGGAGAGTAGCATGCGATTCAGGTATGAAATACATAGTGATGCCATTCGGGCATTTGATCTTGCGCCCCACAAGATTTTTAAGGTCCCCAGCAATAGCGTCAGAAGATTTTGGTTTTCTGCTAGAGACCTTTCCCTGCAAAAGAGAGTTAAGCTTTCTTAACCACCCACATCTTCAACGGTGGCTTAGAAGCAATAAGTCTAAGTGCAGCATCTGAGAATTTTGGCCTTGGAGCCCTAACAAACAGTCTAGCAGGTGGGCAATAGTACTCATAAGAATAGGCAGAATAGTTCTTGGTCATGTGAGAATGACGGTTTGAAGAACCGCTCTCATATGCCTGAGCATGGTTTCCCTGCAAAACATTTGTGTTAGTGCGACTCAAGTGAGTCCTCTGCCTGTATGAAGCCTTTGGACCATATGAAGCCTTTGGTCTGAGGTTTGTCTTCTTCATGTGAGGTGTCATGAAGACATTCACAGGAAGATTCTCAAGACACGTTTTTGGAACCCAGATCTTCTTCATAGGCGGTCCATTCCTGCAGTTAGTACCAATGTACCTGGCAAATACTTCACCATTCTGATTCTTAAACAGTTTATAGTTTGCATCAAAGGATTCATCAATGATAGTAGGATTAGCACAAGTGAAGCCAGATAGATTGGATGGATCTGCTGAGGATTCCTTTGCAGCAACCCATGTGGTTTTGGGGTACTGCTCAGGTTTCCAGTAAGAGCCATCTGCATTAATTTTCCACACGAACCCAGCACCCTCTTTCCTAGGGTTTCGGTTCAGAATCTGCTTCTTGAGGACATCACATAATGTCTGATGTCCTTTGAGACTTTTGTACATCCCTGTTTCAAGCAATTTCTTCAACCTAGCATTCTCATCAGCAATAGCAATGGTATCCTCAGCAGAGGGGTTAGTTACCACTTCAACAGTTGAAGATATTGCAACAGCAGTAGTAGTGGAACATTCAGCAACAGAAATAGCATTATCACGCTCAATGCATTTAAGGCATGGTGGTTCAAATCCTTCCTGAGCAGAACTGATCTGTTCGGCTCGAAGTGACTCGTTTTCCTTTTGAAGATCTTCATGATCCGCTCTCAACTTCTCAAGATCTTGCTTCTTTTGAAGATAATCATAGGAAAGCTTTTCATGAGTAGTTGAGAGAGTCTCAAGACGATCTTCGAGTTCCTGATACTTAACATGAAGATTTTTTATGTCTTCAATTAAGGATTCAGAACGAGTCATTTCAGCACCCAACAGATCATCGCTTCTGTCTAACAGTTTTTGAATATGTTCCATGGCCTTTTGTTGTTCAGTTGCAATTTTAGCAAGTGTTTTGTATCTGGGTTTTGAATCACAATCAGAGTCATCGTCACTGGATGTTTGATAGTGAGTAGTGCGTGTGTTTACCTTGGCACCACGTGCCATGAAGTAGTAGGTAGGAGTAGAGTCGTCCTTGTCATTTGCATCGGTGTTGGTGATGGAGTCATTGTCTTCAGTGTTGAAGATGGACTTGGCGACGTAGGCTGTAGCCAGACTCGCAATGCCTGAATCAGACTCCTCCTCAGACTCCACCTCTGCCTCCTCAGAAGCGGACTCCTCCTCTGAATCCATTTCCTTGCCAACAAACGCACGAGCCTTGCCAGATGAACTCTTCTTGTGTGATGAAGACTTTGAGGAAGACTTGGATGAAGACTTTGAGTATTTCTTCGTCTTCTTATCGTCAGAGTCATATTCCTTGCTCTTCTTCTTCTTTCTGTTCTCATTGTCCCACTGTGGACACTCAGAGATGAAGTGTCCTGTTTTCTTGCACTTGTGACATGTTTTCTTCTTGTAGTCATGAGCAGAAGCTTCATCATTTCTTGAGCTTGATCGTGAAGACTTTCTGAAGCCTTTCTTCTTGGTGAATTTCTGGAACTTCTTCACTAGCATTGCAAGTTCCCTTCCAATGTCTTCAGGATCATCAGAACTGCTGTCAGATTCTTCTGCAGATGAGGACACAGCTTTTGCCTTCAAGGCACGAGTTCGCCCATAGTTTGGACCGTAGATATCTCTTTTCTCAGAAAGCTGAAACTCATGTGTGTTGAGCCTCTCAAGTATGTCAGACGGATCGAGTGTCTTGAAGTCTGGACGTTCTTGAATCATTAGGGCTAGGATGTCAAATGAACTGTCAAGTGATCTCAGCAGCGTCTTGACGATTTCATGCTTGGTGATCTCAGTGGCGCCGAGGGCTTGAAGCTCATTTGTGATGTCAGTGAGCCGGTCAAATGTGTGCTGGACATTCTCATTGTCATTTCGCTTGAAGCGGTTGAAGAGATTGCGAAGAACACTGATTCTCTGATCTCTCTGGGTTGAGATGCCTTTATTGACCTTGGAGAGCCAGTCCCAAACCAGCTTGGATGTCTTCAAGGCACTCACACGGCCGTACTGTCCCTTGGTCAGATGACCACAGATAATATTCTTGGTAGTGGAGTCCAGTTGAGTGAACTTCTTGACATCAGCAGCAGTGACACCTTCTCCAGCCTTGGGAATGCCGTTTTCGATGACATACCATAGGTCGACGTCAATGGCTTCAAGATGCATGCGCATCTTATTCTTCCAGTAGGGATATTCAGTTCCATCGAAGACGGGGCACGCAGCGGAGACTTTAATTATCCCTGCAGTCGACATAGCTAAAACTCCAGGTGGTTAAACTGAATCACACAGAACAAGAGAGCACCTTGTTCTGATACCAATTGAAAGTGCGTTATATCGACTAGAGGAGGGTGAATAGGCGATTTTTATGAAAGTCTTAAAAACGTGGAAGTTATGAAGACAAACAGGGTGGACAAGCCTATCACTATGCAGCGGAAGTTAGATTACACAATGCAAGCCATAGTCAAGTATACAATATAGTGAAAGCACAGTGACAAACAGCTTCAGTGTAATGAGGATCAGGTTGGAAGAAGTTATGAAGCCAAACAGATCATACAGTCAAGTTGTGAAGACAGAAGATAAAGCAAGCATGCAATAGCTTCACAATGTGTGCTGGTAAGTAAAGGGAGGTGAAGATGAAACCAGTGACACGTTGAAGACAATGATATGTTGGACCAGTTCTAGTTGCTGTGACAACTGTACGTCTGGTTGGAGCGGCTAGGTATTTAAACCAAAGGACACACAGTCCCGGACACCCAGTCCTGAACACGCAGCTCAGGACACCCAGTCCTCACCATTTTCTCCTTGAGCTAAGGTCACACAGACCTCGCCCAATCACTCTGGTAAGTCTTCAAGGTAGACTCCCAAACCTTCACAGACTTCGTTCACCGGCAATCCACAATTTCTCTTGGATGCTCAGAACGCGACGCCTAACCGTCTGGAGGATGCACAGTACTCAAGTGTAATAAGTCTTCAGATCACTCAGACAAGAAGACTTAAGTGATGCCCAATTACTCTGGCTCTGGGTGGTTAGGGCTTTTCTCCTCGCTAGGGATTTTCTCTCAAAGGCTTCGAGGTGGGTTGCTCTCAAACGACAAAAGCCGTGCACTGAAATCTGAGCAGCCAACCGTTTATGGTTGTAGGGGTGGACTATTTATAGCCACTTGGCAACCCGACCTGATTTGTCCGAAATGACCCTGGGTCACTAAGGAACTGACACGTGTACTAACGGTCGGATTTCGAACTTTCACGACAACTTTACTTGGGCTGCAAGTAAAGCTGACTTGTCTGACTCTGGACAAGATTTTCTCTCATTGTCTTCACTCGAAGACATAGGATTTGAATTAGGCATCACTTCAGTCATCCAGACTGGTTCTCTTGGACCCCACTTAACAGTACGGTGGTTCCTATGACACAACATGAATGAAGTAAAACTACGAAGGATCTAAGTCTTCGAGTTCCATAGGCTTCATGGGGAGTCTTCATATGTCATTGTCTTCGACCTGAATGTCTTCATGAACCAACATTGTCTTCAATGTCTTCGTACATTTTTGGGGGTCATCTCTGGTAGCTAAACCGAATCAATGAGGGACTTCTACCTGTGTTATCCTGCAATTCTCACAAACACATTAGTCCCTCAACTAGGTTTGTCGTCAATACTCCAAAACCAACTAGGGGTGGCACTAGATGCACTTACAGGAACAACGTATGTTGTTATGCGGTTTGACCAATAAAGATCTTCATAGAATATGTGGGAACCAATATGAGCATCCAGGTTCCGCTATTGGTTATTGACCAGAGACATGTCTCGGTCATGTCTACATAGTTCTCGAACCCGTAGGGTCCGCACGCTTAAAGTTTGATGACGATTATATTATGAGTTTATGCGTATTGATGTACCGAAGGTAGTTCGGAGTCCCGGATAAGATCGGGGACATGACGAGGAGTCTCGAAATGGTCGAGACGTAAAGATCGATATATTGGACGACTATATTCGGACATCGGAAAGGTTCCGAGTGATTCGGGTATTTTTCAGAGTACCGGAGAGTTACGGGAATTCGTCGGGGAGTATATGGGCCTTATTGGGCTTTAGGGGAAAGAGAGAGGAGAGGTTGGGCGCCCCCACAAGGCCTAGTCCGAATTGGACTAGGGGGAGGGGCTGCGCCCCCTCCTTCCTTCTCTTCTCTATTCCCTTGCCTTGACTCCTACTCCTACTACTTGGAAGGGGGGAGGGAGGGAGGGAATCCTACTCCCGGTGGGAGTAGGACTCCTCCAGGGCGCGCCATAGGGGCCGGCCCTATCCCCCCTCCTCCACTCCTTTATATACGTGGCCAGGGGGCACCCCATAGAGACAACAATTGATCCCTTGGATCTCTTAGCCGTGTGCGGTGCCCCCCTCCACCATAATCCACCTGGGTCATATCGTAGCGGTGCTTAGGCGAAGCCCTGCATCGGTAGAACATTATCATTGTCACCACGCCGTCGTGCTGACGAAACTCTCCCTCAACACTCGGCTGGATCGAAGTTCGAGGGACGTCATCGAGTTGAACGTGTGCAGAACTCGGAGGTGCCATGCGTTCGGTACTTGATCGGTCGGATCGTGAAGACGTACGACTACCTCAACCGCGTTGTGCTAACGCTTTCGGTCTACGAGGGTACCTGGACAACACTCTCCCCTCTCGTTGCTATCCATCACCATGATTGTCGGTGTCAAAACCGGCGGATCTCAGGTAGGGGGTCCCAAACTGTGCGTCTAGGCCGGATGGTAACAGGAGGCAGGGGACACAAAGTTTTACCCAGGTTCGGGCCCTCTCGATGGAGGTAAAACCCTACGTCCTGCTTGATTAATATTGATGATATGGGTAATACAAGAGTTGATCTACCACGAGATCAGAGAGGCTAAACCCTAGAAGCTAGCCTATGGTATGATTGTTGATGTGTATGTTGTCCTACGGACTAAAACCCTCCGGTTTATATAGACACCGGAGAGGGTTAGGGTTACATAAAGTCGGTTACAATGGTAGGAGACCTGAACATCCGTATCTTCAAGCTTGCCTTCCACGCCAAGGAAAGTCCCCTCCGGACGCGGGACGGAGTCTTCAATCTTGTATCTTCATAGTCCAGGAGTCCGGCTGAAGGTATAGTTCGGCTATCCGAACACCCCCTAATCCAGGACTCCCTCAGTAGCCCCCGAACCAGGCTTCAATGACGATGAGTCCGGCACGCAGATTGTCTTCGGCATTGCAAGGAGGGTTCTCCTCCAAATTCCGTGTACCTGTTTGAATAAAGTCCGGTTTCTTGTAGATGTTACGCTCCTTGGCTTCTACGCCCAATAATGGCCGTTTTCCACGTGTCAAACGAATATGAAAAGTCTGAGTGTTTTTACATTCACACCCCTAGCCGTGTAAATGAGTTGCCCTTTTTAAGGGGATGAGGATTTAGATCCAATCCACACCTTCTCCCCTCCACGAGTGTTCATCAGAGCGCATCCGACAAAGGTCCATTCCACCATGGCTAGCCGCCGCAACTCCTCCTCTTGCCCTCCTAGCCCTAAGCCTGGATATTGGGAGAGATGTTCTACTCTGCATAGCGAGCTGGTGACGCTTCAGACCAAGGGATTTCTCCCCCCGGCCTATATGGTCCCAGCCCGAGCCGGTCTTGCCGTCTACAACGGCGGAGAGCAAGCAGAGAATGCCCCTAATCCATCCAAAGGAGAGCGGGTGTGCCTTGTTCCTTACTTAATAACGGGGGCTCGGATTTCCCATCCACCCATTTCTTCGAGGGCTGCTGGAGTTCTACGGCCTCCAGCTACATCATCTCACGCCTGCCTCAATATTGCATATCGCGGGCTTTGTAGCCCTATGTGAGCTATTCTTAGGTATTGAAGCTCATTTCGGACTGTGGAAGGAGCTATTTTGCCTCGTGCCCCGTTCCAAGAAAGGGTCAATGTATCAATTGGGCGGTGCCGAAGTATGGCGCATCGCCGGGACCGGATATCTGTCTGGAACCCCAAAGAAGGCGTCCGAAGACTGGCCCTCGGAATGGTTCTATATAGAAGACGCCCCGCTGCCGGATCCTGTCCGGATCGGCCTCCCAGAGTTCGATAGTGCTCCTTTAAAGAAGCGCCTAAGCTGGCGTCCATGGAGCCCTCAAAGGGAAAGTGACAGGGACATCATTTATCTCATGGGCCGAATAAGATTGTTAGCCCATTCCGGACTAACCATGATCGGAATTATGGCCGAATGCATCATGCGGGGGGTGCAGCCGCTTCAGTACAGAAGCCACCCCATGTGGGATTTCAACGGGGAGGACGACGCCACCCGCTACGGCCGTAAAGGGCCGGATTCAGTTGCCGCTCTATTAAAGATCTTGTCCACTTTGTACAAGGGAGAAGAGGAGGAGTTTCTCCGCGTCAACCCACAGGGTGGATTCTCTATGCACAATCCCCCAAGCTGGGTAAGTGGTCGCATTTACTTGCTCATCCGTTTAGTGTTCCCATTGTTAAATACTTAGTCTGATGACTTCAACGCAGGAACTGCGCCAGGCCGTTAAGGACATAAGCAGCCCGCCTCCACAACCCGAGGACTCAGGACGGTCTCTCGACCCGGCCTCTCAAGAGGATCCGGACATATCCGTGGAGCTGATTGATGGAGTGTTCCATCAATTGAGCGAGGAGAACGCCCTAGTCGCCATTACAGTCGATTACCCAGGGCTAATCCGAACACCCCAGGTACCTGAGACCGAAGTCCCTGTACCCCAGACAGGGGTCTGTCCACGCGTGTTTAATTTCTTGATTGCAACCGATCTTTGCAGGGGAGGTTTTTGAGGCAGAAGGCCAAACCTACGGCGACAAACCAACCAGGGGC
The DNA here is from genome assembly GCA_034509565.1 of Triticum monococcum. Lineage (NCBI taxonomy): Eukaryota > Viridiplantae > Streptophyta > Magnoliopsida > Poales > Poaceae > Triticum > Triticum monococcum. Next base: position 533,202,072 of record CM067844.1, read on the forward strand.
CGCAGGGCCCCATGGGCAGAAAAGAGGTGCAGTCCGGACCGAGGCATCAGCGCGAAGGTATGGCGCGTCCCTTTATCCAAGTTGGCATACCTTCGAGGCACATTTGACACTCGTGCCCTTTTCAGGACAAAGAGACCTCGCCGGACTATATCCGGAGAGGATACTAATCGCGCCTCCACCAGCCAGGCTCCAAAGCCTTGTCCGGGGGTGGAAGCGAACGTGAGGTGTGTGCCAGACGTTCCTCCGACGGAGGATGCGGACGGGTTATCTTCCACCAACTCAGAGGTGGAAAGTGCCATGAACCACAGGCGTCGCTGGACAATTCTTCGCGACGCTTGCTTCTCCCAAGAGGCATTAGATGCCTTCAATTCGGGAGATGCGCACCTCCGTGCCGCTCAAAATGGTCTAGCCAGAGCCACGAAGCAATATGTAAAAGACATGCGGGTAAGAAAATTTTGGTAAATATATATGTAGCAGTAGCCCCCGAGACTGAAAACAGTTAGAATAACTGGTTTAAGGATCATTTGAAATGCAGTTTCTTACAGAAAAGAATTCCCTACTGACCCAGGAGCTGGAAGAGTGCAAAGCCCAACTGGAGGCCGCACTAGCCGCGACAGGGGAGCCTAAGGAGACCCCCTTTGGTAATATACATTTCGAAAGATAAGTATGTGGCGAAGCACGACTTTTGTGCGAATCTGACAAATAAAATTGCAGATGGCGCCGGATTAAATCCGGAAAGGCAACACCTCGAATGCCAACTAAGAGCTGGTGAGAGGGTGTTGTTAAAGGTGATGGGGGGAAGAACATTCTCCAAGATGCCAACACCCGGCTGGGCGTTGAGCTAAAAGATGTTTGTGCCCAGCTGTCAGACTCCATGAAGGAGAATCAGCGGCTTCAGCGCGGCATATTTAGTAAGTGCTTGAACAAACCTTTTAAAAGAAAGTTCGGCGGTGCCGTTGATTAACAGAGCAATATCCGTAGGTATGTTAACAGGTCGTCCTGCAGAGGAGATGCCCGGTTCTACGGGTGACCTTCTTCCCGAGCTCTTGCAATTGCTCGATCGAGTTTGGCAGGCGATGCGAGGTGTCGCCCAGGTCCTGTGGCCATACATCTCCACACCCGAAGGTCTTGGAGAGCTTGCGGAGAAGCTGAGGGGAGCACGGCGGCGCTTTCAGCTGTGGAGGATATCAGCCTGCCGTCAAGGCGCTAGGGAGGCCTGGGCCATGGTGAAGACATGGTATTCACAGGCCGACCCCAACCATATGGCCGAGGTTGGTCCTGTAGGGCCTGATGGGAAGGAGATCCCTGTGAGCTTAGTATACGGCCAAGTAGAGTTGGCCGCAAAGTATTCCCAGCAGGACTGTAAATTAGATAGCCTGTTAGATGGTATTGAAGAGGAGTACAATTAGTCAAAATGACTATGTAATTTAATTGACATTTATAATGCCTTCTAGCCGGATTGTAGATCATTTGTCATGGCCGACCTTTTCGCTTCAGCCTCAGGACCTGACGGTCCGGAGTGTGTCCGAATTCCCATGCGGTTATATAGGAACCGCGGGATGCGTGGAGACTAGGCGTAGGGGTCATTATGGCGTGAAAAGACAAGTGCCCGACTAGTTATGTTATATTACATGGTTAGTAAGAAACATCTTCCAAGGAGAATAGTTCCGTTAGGGGTTCCTTTCCCTGGGAGGCATGCCCTAAAGTGCATGTCCATGCTGCAAAGAGAAACGCATGAAAAACATCTGGGGGCACGTGGAAAAAATAAAAAGATCGTCTTTAGTTCACCGATCGAATATTCCCTTAAGAACGCTAGCTTTCGGCTTCACCCAGTCTGAGGTACACGTCCGGCTGACCCGACAGTAACAATCGCAGAGGTGCTCCCTTTACCGCCTAGCCAAACAATCGGGAACGTAGGGGTAAGCACAGGAGCTAGGCAACCCAGCTTGGCCAAAACTTAAGTCATATCGATGCATATAGTGGTGAATAAAAGGTACACGTGGAAGTTTAACACATGTGTTGGGCGTGAAGCCCATAGAAATAAGCTTATGTTGAAAGAAGCCCCCAGGTTTGCTGAGCGCGCATAGCGCGTCACTTTGTGATCCTCTAAAGGCTATAAGAGGGAAAGAGAGAGAGAAGGAGAGAAATGTAAGACAGAAGGTATATATAAAAATGGACAGAGTAAGGAGACGAACATAGGATCCGGCGCTAGGCATAGAATCTTAAGAGTCGGGCTGCGTTCCATGGGTTCGGCTCGAGTCGGTTATCCGATGCACTTCGCGGGCGGTACGCACCACCAGTCAGGACTTGGTCGATCATGAAGGGACCTTCCCACTTGGTCTTGAGTTTGTCCTTTTTCTTGTCCGGCAGGCGTAGAACTAATTCGCCAACGTTGTAATTTTTGGCCCGTACTTCTCTGCTTTGGTATCTTCGAGCCTGCTGTTGATAAAATGCGGAACGGGCTTTTGCCACGTCACGCTCCTCCTCTAATGCGTCCAAACTGTCCTGCCGATCGAGCTCAGCTTCTCGTTCTTCGTACATGCGCACTCGAGGTGAGTCATGAATTATGTCATAAGGCAAAACTGCCTTCGCGCCGTACACCATGAAGAATGGTGTATATCCGGTGGTGCGATTCGGTGTGGTCCGCAGCCCCCAGTGTACGGAGTCGAGCTCCTCTACCCAGTGTGTGTTAGATTCCTTGAGGGATCATACTAATCTGTTTTTAATGCCGCTCATGATAAGGCCATTTGCATGTTCGACCTGGCCGTTAGTCTGTGGGTGATAGACAGAAGCGTAATCGAGCTTGATGCCCAAGTTTTTGCACCAGAGTTTTACCTCGTCGGCCGTGAAGTTCGTGCCATTATCAGTGATGATGCTGTGGGGGACGCCATAACGGTGTACAACCCCGGATATGAAGTCTATCACAGGCCCGGATTCAGCCGTCTTAACAGGCTTGGCTTCTATCCATTTGGTGAACTTATCCACTATGACGAGTAGGTATTTGTGCTTGTGGGTTTCGCCTTTAAGGGGACCAACCATATCAAGCCCCCAGACCGCAAAGGGCCAAGTGATGGGGATAGTTTGGAGGGCGGTGGGTGGCATATGGCTTTGGTTTGCAAAGAGCTGGCAACCGGTGCATCGCTGGACTAAGTCCTGAGCGTCTGCCCGGGCCGTCAGCCAATAAAAACCTGTACGGAAGGCCTTCCTTACCAGAGATCGGGCTGCAGCATGATGACCGCCGAGTCCGGCATGGATTTCAGCCAGGAGATTCCGCCCCTCCTCTTCGAAGATGCACCTTTGAAGGACTCTGGTAGTGCTTTTCTTATAAAGCCCCCCCTCGTGGACTCTGTAGGCTTTGGATCGCCGCACTATGCAGCGTGCCTCATTCTGGTCCTCGGGGAGTACCTGCCTAGTAAGGTAGGCGAGGAATGGTTCCGTCCATGGGGCAATGACAGCCATTATTACGTGGGCTGAAGGTGTTACTTCAATGGCAGAGCCACCGATTGTGTCAGAATGCTTGGAGTCGGGCGGTGTGCTTGGGTCCGGGCTGTTATTGTTCGGCTCCCCTTCCCATGCCACGGATGGCTTAAAAAGCCTTTCCAAGAAGATGTTGGGAGGGACTACATCGTGTTTTGCGCCGATGCGTGCCAGGACATCTGCCGCCTGATTAGTTTCCCAGGCTATATGGTGGAATTCAAGCCCCTCGAACCGAGTTGACATTTTTAGGACGGCGTTGTGGTAAGCTGCCATTTTCGGATCCTTGGAATCGAAGTCTCCGTTTATTTGGGACATTGCGAGGTTCGAGTCCCCGCGTACCTCTAGGCGTTGGATGCCCATGGATACTGCCATCCGGAGACCATGTAGAAGGGCCTCATATTCGGTTGCGTTGTTGGAGTCCATGTACAGAATCTGTAGTACGTATTGAACTGTGTCTCCTGTGGGGGACGTCAGAACGACACCAGCCCCCAGTCTGGCCAACATTTTGGAGCCGTCGAAATGCATGATCCAATTTGAATATGTGCCGTACTCTTTAGGGAGTTCAGCCTCCGTCCATTCTGCGACGAAATTGGCCAAAACTTGTGACTTGATGGCTCGTCGTGGCTTATAAGTTATGTCGAACGGGAGGAGCTCGATGGCCCATTTTGCAATCTGGCCCGTTGCGTCACGGTTGTTGATAATGTCGTTAAGTGGTACTTCCGAGGCTACTGTTATCGAACACTCTTGAAAGTAGTGTCGTAGCTTCCGGGATGCCATGAATACCGTGTACGCAATCTTTTGATAATGCGGGTACCGTGATTTGCAGGGAGTGAGGATAGTGGACACATAATAGACAGGCCTTTGAAGGGGGAATTTGTGTCCGTCTGCTTCTCGTTCGACGACGAGCACTGCGCTTACAACCTGATGTGTTGCTGCGATGTACAATAGCATTGGTTCGCCGGTGTTTGGCGCGGCCAGGACTAGGTTTGTTGCCAGCATGGCTTTTATTTCGTCGAGTCCAGCCGTGGCCGCGTCCGTCCATTTGAAGTGTTTGGTGCGCCGAAGGAGGCGGTAAAGGGGAAAGGCCTTTTCTCCCAGGCGGGAGATAAAGCGGCTTAGAGCCGCCACACATCCGGTTAACTTTTGTATTTGTTTGAGGTCCTTTGGGATATCCAATTGCGACAGAGCTTGGATCTTGGCTGGATTTGCTTCAATTCCTCTATTGGATACAATGAAGCCCAAGAGCTTTCCGGCTGGGACACCGAAAACACATTTTTCCGGGTTGAGCTTGATGTCGTATGTTCGGAGATTATCAAATGTGAGCCTCAAGTCATCTACTAGAGATTCAACATGTCTTGTTTTGACGACCACATCATCTACGTATGCCTCTACTGTTTTACCGATCTGGCTTGCCAGACATGTCTGAATCATGCGCTGATATGTTGCGCCGGCGTTTTTGTGTCCGAAGGGCATCGTGTTGAAGCAGAATGGCCCGTATGGTGTGATAAATGCCGTTGCGGCTTGGTCTGATTCTGCCATCTTGATTTGATGGTAGCCAGAATATGTGTCAAGGAAACACAACGAATCGTGTCCTGCGGTGGCATCGATAATTTAATCAATGCGGGGGAGAGGGAAGGGATCCTTTGGGCAAGCTTTGTTGAGGTCTTTAAAATCGACACACACGCGCCAGGATTTGTCCTTCTTTGGTACCATCACCAGGTTTGCTAGCCAGTCCGGATGTTTTATATCTCTGATGAATCCGGCCTCCAATAGCTTTGCTAGCTCCTCTCCCATAGCCTGTCTCTTAGGTTCGGAAAAACACCGAAGAGCCTGTTTGACAGGTTTGAATCCTGTTTGGATATTTAAGCTGTGCTCGGCCAGCCTGCGTGGGATTCCTGGCATGTCTGAAGGATGCCAGGCAAAAATGTCCTAGTTCTCCCGTAGGAACTCTCGCAATGCGGCGTGGACATCAGGGTTTAACTGTGCCCCGATGGAAGCTGTTTTGTTGCGGTCCGTTGGATGGACTTGGAATCTGACTATTTCATCCGTTGGTTTAAAGGAGGTGGACTTGGATCTTTTGTCGAGTACCACATCGTCCATATTCACGGCAGAGCGCAGCGCAGTCAGCTCCTCGGCCGCTAGGGCTTCGGATAGTGCCTCGAGGGCCAGTGCGGCTGTCTTGTTTTCGGCGCAGAGTGCTACATCCATATCACTAGCGAGAGTGATGATCCCGTTAGGCCAATGCATCTTGAGCTTCATGTACCCGTAATGGGGTATTGCTTGGAAGATTGTGAATGCTTCCCGCCCTAGCAAAGTGTGATAACCACTGCTGAACGGGGCCACGTGGAACGTGACTTCTTCGGACCTATAATTGTCCGGCGTGCCGAACACCACATCTAGTGTGATTTTTCCTGTACAGCGCGCTTCCTGACTAGGGATTATTCCTCTAAAGGTTGTGCTGCTTCGCGTGATGCGGTTCCAGTCTATATCCATTTTTTGGAGAGTTTCCTCATAGATGAGGTTCAATCCGCTGCCGCCGTCCATGAGTACCTTGGTGAGACGAAAGTCGTCCACTATTGGACTGAGGACCAACGCGGCTGGTGCTCGGGCTGTTCAGAATTTAGGTTCATCACTGGCGTTGAATGTAATGGCCGTGTCACTCCAGGGGTTTATTGTTGCTACTTGGTAGACTTCGGCAAGGCTGCGGAGTGTCCATTTTCACATGTTATTTAATGCGAAGGTCTCGAAGACTGTTAATACCGTATTGGTGTCTCTAGGGTGGCTTTCTGTGGCCTCCGGGATTAGGAGGTTTTCGCCAATTTTGGCCACCTGCCGGAGTATCCAACATGCTCTAAGGCTGTGAGTTGGTGTGGTGTCCTCTGTACTATGAATTTTACAAGGTCCATTAAGTCATCCTTCCAGTACGGTTCCATGCCCTGAAGAGGGTTTTTGCCTTTTGGTGTTTGACCCGGGTGTCTGGCGATGATGCACCCTTTTATTTCGGACTGGGCTTGCATTAAGGGCCGGATTGTCCCAAAATTTTGTTTCAGTTTTCCGGGCGCTTTCCATCGCACAGTACTTTCGTACTATGGACGCTAAGTCAACGAAGCGTGTAATATCACGGCAACTTATGGCGTTGAGTATTCCCTTGTCCGTGCAATTATTGTAGAAGGATGAAATTGCGTCTTCCTCGCGGCAGCCCTTTATCCTGTGCATAACCAGGAGGAATCTGGCCCAGTAATGATGTACTGTTTCTTTGGGCTCTTGCCTGATTTGGGATAGATCGCTAATGTTCGGGTGGGTGGGTGGAATTGAATCCGAAGCCTTACCCCTTCTAAGGCTCAGAGGCCGAGGAATTTCTGAACTCGAAAGTTTGGATTCCTGGATGTCGTCCAATGAATCCAGTCCATCGCCTGATTCTCGGTTCAGGTCTTGAGTGATATCCTCCCCTCCGCGGACATCCAGCTTGGAGGGATCGGGAATCCGGACGTAGCGAGTCCTTAGGATAGATGAAGGGTCACCGCACTGTCCCTCTACCACGGCAACGTGATGGGTGGCTTGGGGAGAGCTAATCTCTCTCAGATCGGTTTTAGGCCCAATCTGGTCGTAATCCGTAGCGACTCCCAGGGCGGTGAAGCGATCCAAGAGCTCGTTTATGGAGGAAAGCTCTATTGGATTTAACTGCTCGGCAAGTTCCGAGTTGACATGAAGATTGTTTTCGATGGCTCGAGTGGTCATCGTCGGCGTAGAAGCCGAACAGGTGGTCATAAGAAAACCACCTAGCCAGAGGGTTTGGCCGATAGCCAAAGCTCCCTTAGCAACGGTGCCGTCTTTAAAGACGGGGCGAGGCATCCTTCCTGATGGCGACGACACAGAGGAACTCTTAATGAAAGCACCAATGTCGGTGTCAAAACCGGCGGATCTCGGGTAGGGGGTCCCGAACTGTGCGTCTAGGCCGGATGGTAACATGAGGCAAGGGACACAAAGTTTTACCCAGGTTCGGGCCCTCTTGATGGAGGTAAAACCCTATGTCCTGCTTGATTAATATTGATGATACGGGTAATACAAGAGTTGATCTACCATGAGATCAGAGAGGCTAAACCCTAGAAGCTAGCCTATGGTATGATTGTTGATGTGTATGTTGTCCTACGGACTAAAACCCTCCGGTTTATATAGACACCAGAGAGGGTTAGGGTTACATAAAGTCGGTTACAATGGTAGGAGACCTGAACATCCGTATCTTCAAGCTTGCCTTCCACGCCAAGGAAAGTCCCCTCCGGACGCGGGACAGAGTCTTCAATCTTGTATCTTCATAGTCCAGGAGTCCGGCTAAAGGTATAGTTCGGCTATCCGAACACCCCCTAATCCAGGACTCCCTCAATGATCTTGCGTGTGCGTAGGAAATTTTTGAAAATACTATGTTCCCCAACAGTGGTATCAGAGCCAGGTTTTATGCGTTGATGTTATTTGCACGAGTAGAACACAAGTGAGTTGTGGGCGATATAAGTCATACTGCTTACCAGCATGTCATACTTTGGTTCGGCGGTATTGTTGGATGAAGCGGCCCGGACCGACATTACACGTACGCTTACGCGAGACTGGTTCTATCAACGTGCTTTGCACACAGGTGGCTGGCGGGTGTCAGTTTCTCCAACTTTAGTTGAACCGAGTGTGGCTATGCCCGGTCCTTGAGAAGGTTAAAATAGCACTAACTTGACGAACTATCGTTGTGGTTTTGATGCGTAGGTAAGAACGGTTCTTGGTCAGCCCATAGCAGCCATGTAAAACTTGCAACAACAAAATAGAGGGCATCTAACTTGTTTTTGCAGGGCATGTTGTGATGTGATATGGTCAAGACGTGATGAGATATAAGTTGTTGTATGAGATGATCATGTTTTGTTGAAGTTATCGGTAATTGGCAGAAGCCTTATGGTTGTCTCTTTATTGCATAAGATGCAAGTGCCAAATAATTGATTTACTTTATCGCTATGCGATAGCAATAGTTGCAAGAGCAATAGTTGGCGAGACAACCATGTGACGACACATTGATATAGATCAAGATGATGGACATCATGGTGTCATGTTGGTGACGATGGAGATCATGACGATGCTTTGGAGATGGAGATCAAAGGCACAAGATGATGATGGCCATATCATGTCACATATTTTGATTGCATGTGATGTTTATCTTTTATACATCTTACTTTGCTTAGTTATGATGGTAGCATTATAAGATGATCTCTCACTAAATTTCAAGATAAAAGCGTTCTCCCTGAGTATGCACCATTGCCAAAGTTCGTCGTGCCCAGACACCACGTGATGATCGGGTGTGATAAGCTCTACGTCCATCTACAACGGGTGCAAGCCAGTTTTGCACACGCAGAAATACTCGGGTTAAACTTGACGAGCCTAGCATATGCAGATATGGCCTTGGAACACTGGAGACCGAAAGGTCGAGCGTGAATCATATAGTAGATATGATCAACATAATGATGTTCACCATTGAAAACTACTCCATTTCATGTGATGATCGGTTATGGTTTAGTTGATATGGTTCACGTGATCACTTAGATGATTAGAGGGATGTCTATCTAAGTGGGAGTTCTTAAGTAATATGATTAATTGAACTTTAATTTATCATGAACTTAGTCCTGGTAGTATTAGCATATCTATGTTGTAGATCAATAGCTCGCGTTTAGCTCCTCTATTTTATTTTTGATATGTTCCTAGAGAAAACTAAGTTGAAAAATGTTAGTAGCAATGATGCGGATTGGATCCGTGATCTGAGGATTATCCTCATTGCTGCATAGAAGAATTATGTCCTTGATGCACCGCTAGGTGACAGGCCTATTGCAGGAGCAGATACAGACGCCATGAACGTTTGGCTAGCTCAATATGATGACTACTTGATAGTTTAGTGCACCATGCTTAACAGCTTAGAATCGGGATTTCAAAGAAGTTTTGAACGTCATGGACCATATGAGATGTTCCAGGAGTTGAAGTTAATATTTCAAGCAAATACCCGACTTGAGAGATATGAAGTCTCCAACAAAAGTTCTATAGCTAAAAGATGGAGGAGAATAGCTCAAGCAGTGAGCATGTGCTCAGATTGTCTGGGTACTACAATCGCTTGAATCAAGTGGGAGTTAATCTTCCAGATAAAATAGTGATTGATAGAATTCTCTAGTCACCATCACCAAGTTAGTAGAACTTCGTGATGAACTATAGTATGCAAGGGATGACGAAAATGATTCCTGAGCTTTTCATGATGATGAAATCGACGAAGGTAGAAATCAAGAAAAGCATCAAGTGTTGATGGTTGACAAGACCACTAGTTTCAAGAGAAGGGCAAAGGGAAGAAGGGGAACTTCAAGAAGAACGGCAAGCAAGTTGCTACTCAATTGAAGAAGCCCAAGTCTGTACCTAAGCCTGAGACTAAGTGCTTCTACTGCAAAGGGACTGGTCACTGCAAGCGGAACTGCCCCAAGTATTTGGCGGATAAGGAAGGATGGCAAAGTGAACAAAGGTATATTTGATATACAGATTATTGATGTGTATTTTACTAGTGTTCGTAGCAACCCCTTGGTATGTGATGCTGGTTCAGTTGCTAAGATTAGTAACTCGAAACGGGAGTTGCAGAATGAACAGAGACTAGTTAAGGGTGAAGTGACGATGTGTATTGGAAATGGTTCCAAGATTGATGTGATCATCATCGCACACTCCCTATACTTTTGGGATTAGTGTTAAACCTAAATAAATGTTATTTGGTGTTTGCGTTGAGCATGAATATGATTTTGATCATGTTTATTACAGAACGGTTATTCATTTAAGTTAGAGAATAATTGTTGTTCTGTTTACATGAATAAAACCTTCTATGTTCATACACCAAATGAAAATGGTTCGTTGGATCTCGATCGTAGTGATACACATATTCATAATATTGAAGCCAAAAGATGCAAAGTTAATAATGATAGTGCAACTTATTTGTGACACTGCCATTTAGGTCATATTGGTGTAAAGCGCATGAAGAAACTCCATGCTGATGGGCTTTTGGAATCACTTGATTATGAATCATTTTGATGCTTACGAACCATGCCTCATGGGCAAGATGACTAAGACTCCGTTCTTCGGAACAATGGAGCGAGCAACTGACTTATTGGAAACAATACATACTGATGTATGCCGTCCGATGAGTGTTGAGGCTCGCGGCGGGTATCATTATTTTCTGACCTTCATAGATGATTTGAGCAGATATGGGTATATCTACTTGATGAAACATAAGTCTAAAATATTTGAAAAGTTCAAAGAACTTCAGAGTGAAGTGGAAAATCATCGTGACAAGAAAATAAAGTTTCTACGATCTGATCGCGGAGACAAATATTTGAGTTACGAGTTTGGTCTTCAATTAAAACAATGTGGAATAGTTTCACAAAATCATGCCACCTGGAACACCACAGTGTAATGGTGTGTCTGAACATAGTAACCATACTTTATTAGATATGGTGCAATCTATGATGTCTCTTACCGATTTACCACTATCATTTTGGGGTTATGCATTAGAGATAGCTACATTCACATTAAATAGGGCACCATCTAAATCCATTGAGACGACACCGTATGAACTATGGTTTGGCAAGAAACCTAAGCTATCATTTCTTAAAGTTTGAGGTTGCAATGCTTATATGAAAAAGTTTCAACCTGATAAGCTCAAACCCAAATCGGAGAAGTGCATCTTCATAGGATACCCAAAAGAAAATGTTGGGTACACCTTCTATCACGGATCCAAAGGCAAGATATTCATTGCTGAGAATGGATCCTTTCTAAAGAAGGAGTTTCTCTCGAAAGAAGTGAGTGGGAGGAATGTAGAACTTGATGAGATAAATGTACCTGCTCCCTTATTGGAAAGTAGTTCATCACAGAAATATGTTCCTGTGACTACTACACCAATTAGTGAGGAAGCTAATGATGATGATCATGTAACTTCAGATCAAGTTACTACCGAACCTCGTAGGTAAACCAGAGTGAGATCCACACCAGAGTGGTACGGTAATCCTGTTCTGGAGGTCATGTTACTTGACCATGACGAGCCTACGAACTATGAGGAAGCGATGATGAGCCCAGATTCCGCGAAATGGCTTGAGGCCATAAAATCTGAGATGAGATCCATGTATGAGAACAATGTATGGACTTTGATTGACTTGCCCATTGATTGGCGAGCCATTGATTTAAATGGATCTTCAAGAGGAAGAAGGACGCTGATGGTAGTGTTACTATCTACAAAGCTAGAATTGTCGCAAAAAGGTTTTCGACAAGTTCAAGGTGTTGACTACGATGAGAGTTTCTCACTCGTATCTATGCTTAAGTCTGTCCGAATCATGTTAGCAATTGCCGCATTTTATGAAATCTGGCTAATGGATAAACAAAATTGCATTCCTTAATAGATTTATTAAAGAAGAGTTGTATATGATGCAACTAGAAGGTTTTGTCAATCCTAAAGGTACTAACAAAATATGCAAGCTCCAGCGATCCATCTATGGACTGGTGCAAGCATCTTGGAGTTGGAATATACGCTTTGATAAGTTGATCAAAGCATATAGTTTTATACAGACTTGCGGTGAAGCCTGTATTTACAAGAAAGTGAGTGGGAGCACTACAGCATTTCTGATAAGTATATGTGAATGACATATTGTTGATCAGAGATAATGTAGAATTATTCTGCAAAGCATAAAGGAATGTTTGAAAGGAGTTTTTCAAAGAAACACCTCGGTGAAGCTGCTTACATATTGAGCATCAAGATCTATAGAGATAGATCAAGACGCTTGATAAGTTTTTCAATGAGTACATACCTTGACAATATTTTGAAGTAGTTCAAAATGGAACAGTCAAAGAAGGAGTTCTTGCCTTTGTTACAAGGTGTGAAGTTGAGTAAGACTCAAAACCCGACCACGGCAGAAGATAGAGAGAGAATGAAAGTCATTCCCTATGCCTCAGCCAGAGGTTCTATAAAGTATGCCATGCTGTGTACCAGACCTATTGTATACCCTGCCCTGAGTTTGGCAAGGGAGTACAATAGTGATCTAGGAGTAGATCACTGGACATTGGTCAAAATTGTCCTTAGTGGAATAAGGATATGTTTCTCGATTATGGAGGTGACAAAAGTTTCATCGTAAAGGGTTACATCGATGCAAGTTTTGACACTGATCCAGATGACTCAAAGTCTCAATCTGGATACATATTGAAAGTGGGAGCAATTAGCTAGAGTAGCTCCGTGCAGAGCATTGTTGACATAGAAATTTGCAAGATACTTACGGACCTGAATGTGGCAGACCCGTTGACTACACTTCTCTCACAAGCAAAACATGATCACACCTTAGTACTCTTTGGGTGTTAATCACATAGCGATGTGAACTAGATTATTGACTCCAGTAAACCCTTTGGGTGATGGTCACATGTCGATGTGAACTATGGGTGTTAATCACATGGTGATGTGAACTATTGGTATTAAATCACATAGCGATGTGAACTAGATTATTGACTCTAGTGCAAGTGGGAGACTGAAGGAAATATGCCCTAGAGGAAATAATAAAGTTATTATTTATTTCCTTATATCATGATAAATGTTTATTATTCGTGCTAGAATTGTATTAACCGGAAACATAATACATGTGTGAATACATAGACAAACAGTATGTCACTAGTATGCCTCTACTTGACTAGCTCATTGATCAGAGATGGTTGAGTTTCCTAACCATAGACAAAGAGTTGTCATTTGATTAATGAGATCACATCATTAGGAGAATAATGTGATTGACTTGACTCATTCCGTTAGCTTAGCACTTGATCGTTTAGTTTGTTGCTATTACTTTCTTCATGACTTATACATGTTCCTATGACTATGAGATTATGCAACTCCCGATTACCAGAGGAATACTTTGTGTGCCACCAAACGTCACAACGTAACTGGGTGATTATAAAGGTGCTCTACAGGTGTCTCCGAAGGTACTTGTTGGGTTGGCGTATTTCGAGATTAGGATTTGTCACTCCGATTGTCGGAGAGGTATCTCTAGGCCCACTCGGTAATGCACATCACTATAAGCCTTGCAAGCATTGCAGCTAATGAGTTAGTTACAGGATGCTGTATTATAGAACGAGTAAAGAGACTTGCCGGTAACGAGATTGAGCTAAGTATTGAGATACCGACGATCGAATCTCGGGCAAGTAACATACCGATGACAAAGGGAACAACGTATGTTGTTATGCGGTTTGACCGATAAAGATCTTTGTAGAATATGTGGGAACCAATATGAGCATCCAGGTTCCGCTATTGGTTATTGACCAGAGACATGTCTCCGTCATGTCTACATAGTTCTCGAACCCGTAAGGTCCACACGCTTAAAGTTTGATGACGATTATATTATGAGTTTATGTGTATTGATGTACCAAAGGTAGTTCGGAGTCCCGGATAAGATCGGGGACATGACGAGGAGTCTAGAAATGTTCGAGATGTAAAGATCGATATATTGGACGACTATATTCGGACATCGGAAAGGTTCTGAGTGATTCGGGTATTTTTCGGAGTACCGGTGAGTTACGGGAATTCACCGGGGAGTATATGGGCCTTATTGGGCTTTAGGGGAAAGAGAGAGGAGAGGTTGGGCGCCCCCAAGGCCTAGTCCGAATTGGACTAGGGGAGGGGCTACGCCCCCTCCTTCCTTCTCTTCTCTATTGTGACGCCCAGATAATTAAGCTACAGTAACCCTCTACTAATGTTGCCACGTCACCACGGTTACTGTTGATAATCTCGCGATGGTTCGAAACCGATTCAAATTCAAATTCAAAATCAAGCAAACCATAAAAGTTTTCAAATATTAAAACTAAAATGTTCTGCATGTGACACATAATCCCTAGGTAATGTTGGTGGAGAAACCACATTTTTATTAAATAATTTAATGCAGTAATGTAATTAAAACATTAGCTAAAACATTTAATTAAATGCCTTTTATAAATTATAAATTATTTAAGCATTTTATTTAGGGCCAAACTTTTAAGGCGGTGAGTTATTTAGAGACATTATTTTAGGAACTATTGTCCTATTTTACAAAACTAAAGAAACTAAAAGTAAAATAAAACAGAATAAAAGAAAATAGGAAAGGAAAAGAAAAAAAACAACAAAACCAAAAGGAGAAGGAACCCCCCCTGCCAGGCCACGGCCTAGCTGGCCGAAACCAGTGAGGCCGGCCCACCCGGTGCCCGTGTATAAACTCACCCCACTAACCCTAGAGCCCACTACCCCCACGATCCCCACTCCCCCTCGATCCACTCCTCCCTCTCCCTCCCCATTCTGGATCGGGGCGCCTGACCCGCCGCCGCCGCCGCCGCGCCTTCGCCGTTTTCGCGCGCCGGCGCCACCCCGAGCTGCACCAGGTTGGGCAGAAGCCTTGTCACCCTCCCCTACATCGCCTACATGGACCAGCTCGAGTTCCTCACCCCTGCGTCAAGCTGTTCACCGTCGTCTTCCACCTCGGACTCGGAGACCGCCGTCGTTGCTTCGTCGTCTCCCGCGCCTCCCTGTGCTCGCCGAGCCTTCCATGTGCTCCGATGTGAGCCCCTCCATCGATCCCCCTCTTCCTCCTTTTGTTTTCCTTGACGTAGCGCCGCCCCACGAGCTCGCTTGCCCACTGCCGAACCCGCTCGCGTTCACCATGCCCAGGCGCTTGGCCGTGCCCCGAACGCGCCGGCCAACACTCAGACTCGTTGGCTCCGCCGCGCCCGCGCCCAACAACCCGAGTTCGTGCTTAGCGCCACCGGCCCGCGCTCCCCCTGGCCTCCCCCCGGACGCCGCTCTCGCCGGCCGCGCCCCTCACCTGCATCGCCCGGCGTCTGCCGCACCCCATCGTTGCTGCTGTGTCGCCCCGCCTCCGCCACTACTGTCGCGCCATGCCGCCAGCCACAGCCCCGCCTCCCCTCGGCACTGCGCCGTCGCCCTGCCGGGCGTACGCGCCCTTGCGCCAGTTAGCCGCGCTGGGTCGCTTCGGGGCTTCGTTGCCCCGGCGCCCGCTAACCCGCCCCGTTTCTTCCCCTGTGCCTATGACTAGTGGGGCCCAGCCCCAGAAATGAAATGATAAAAAGAGAATTTAAAATAATAATAATAAAATTAAATAATTAATTAATTAACTTTATTAATTATGATTAATTAAACTAAACAACAAATTAAACTAATTAATCATGATTAGTTAGTCTAGTCAATGACGAACGGGACCCACATGTCATTTGACCAGTCAACTCCTCTGTTGACTGCTGACGTCATGCTGACGTCAGCATGCACTGTTCTGAATAATGCTGATTAAATTAATTAAATAAATCCTAAAAATGATTTAAATCTTTTAAAATTAATATAAAATAAACCGTAGCTCGGATGGGAAAACTTTGTACATGAAAGTTGCTCAGAACGACGAGACGAATCCGGATATGCAATCCGTTCATCCGTCACACGTCCCTAGCATAGCGAACACGCAACTTTCCCTCTCCGGTTCATCTGTCCGAAAACGCGAAACACCGGGGATACTTTCCCGGATGTTTCCCCCCTTCACCGGTACCACCTCGTACCGCGTTAAGGTACACCTAGCATCACGCTTTGTCATGTCATGCATCGTCATGCATTTGTTTGCATTATATTTATTGTTTCTTCCCCCTCTTCTCTCGCTAGACACCGAGACCGACGCCGCTGCTACCCAGTACGATTACGGAGTTGACGACCCCTCTCTCTTGCCAGAGCAACCAGGCAAGCCCCCCCCCCTTGATCACTAGATATCGCCTACTCTTATCTCTACTTCTTGCATTAGAGTAGTGTAGCATGTTACTACTATCCGTTAATCCTATACTGCTGCATAGCCTATCCTTCCTACTACTGTTGTTACCTTTACCTGCTATCCTACTGCTTAGTATAGGATGCTAGTGTTCCATCAGTGGCCCTACACTCTTGTCCGTCTGCCATGCTATACTACTGGGTCGTGATCACTTCGGGAGGTGATCACGTGCATATACTATATACTTTACACTGTTACATTACTTATGATACTGTTCGGAGATGGGGGCTGAAGGGGCAGGTGGTTCCATCCAGGTAGTGGTGGGCCTGGGTTCCCGACGGCCCCCGACTGTTACTTTGTGGCGGAGCGACAGGGCAGGTTCAGACCACCTAGGAGAGAGGTGCGCCTGGCCCTGGTCGGCGTTCGCGGATACTTAACACGCTTAACGAGATCTGGGTATTTGATCTGAGTCTGGCCATTTGGTCTATACGCACTAACCATCTACGCGGGAGTAGTTATGGGTATCCCGGCGTCGTGGTATCAGCCGAAGCCTTCGTGACGTCAGCGACTGAGTGGCGCTCGCCGGATTGGACCGTAAGCCTGCTCTTGTATTAAGGGGGCTAGTTCTGCTTCCGGCCGCGTTCGCAACGTGCAGGTGTGCAAAGGGCGATGGGCCCAGACCCCTGCGCCATAGGATTTAGACCGGCATGCTGACCTCTCTGTTGGGCCTAGGTAGGGCTGCGACGTGTTGATCTTTCGAGGCCGGGCATGACCCAGGAAAGTGTGTCCGGCCAAATGGGATCGAGCGTGTTGGGGTATGTGGTGCACCCCTGCAGGGAAGTTTATCTATTCGAATAGCCATGTCCCTCGGTAAAAGAACGACCCGGAGTTGTACCTTGACCTTATGACAACTAGAACCGGATACTTAATAAAACACACCCTTCCAAGTGCCAGATATAACCCGGTGATCGCTCTCTAACAGGGCGACGAGGAGAGGATCATCGGGTAGGATTATGCTATACGATGCTACTTGCCGGACTTTAGTCTACTCTCTTCTACATGCTGCAAGACGAAGGCTTCCAGAAGCGTAGTCTTCGACGGGATTAGTTATCCCCCTCTTATTCTGGCATTCTGCAGTTCAGTCCACATATGATACCCTTATTCCATTTGATACCAATGCATGCATATGTAGTGTAGCTCCTTGCTTGCGAGTACTTTGGATGAGTACTCACGGTTGCTTTCTCCCTCCTTTCCCCCTATCCCTTCTACTTGGTTGTCGCAACCAGATGTTGGAGCCCAGGATCCAGACGCCACCGTCGACGACGACTCCTACTACACCGGAGGTGCCTACTACTACGTGCTGCCCGCTGACGACGACCAGGAGTAGTTAGGAGGATCCCAGGCAGGAGTCCGGCGCCTCTTTCGATCTGTATCCCAGTTTGTGCTAGCCTTCTTAAGGCATACTTGTTTAACTTATGTCTGTACTCAGATATTGTTGCTTCCGCTGACTCGTCTATGATCGAGCTCTTGTATTCGAGCCTTCGAGGCCCCTGGCTTGTAATATGATGCTTGTATGACTTATTTTATTTGTAGAGTTGTGTTGTGATATCTTCCCGTGAGTCCCTGATCTTGATCGTACACGTTTGCGTGTATGATTAGTGTATGATTAAATCGGGGGCGTCACAAATTGGTATCAGAGCCGACTGCCTGTAGGAATCCCCCTTTCAAACTCCTTGGCCGGAGTCGAGTCTAGACATTGCAAAAACTTTTACTAACATGGCTGTGTGTCTTACGGGCACACGTCGCCATTGGATGGTATTAAGATCTTTTATTCCTCGACCTTTAATCTGGGACTCTGATCTCTCTTCTGTTCGGGTTAAATGGTTTTGCTAACTCTAACTCTAGGTTCTCGTAAATACTTTCTCCCGGAGAGCCCCTTCATTCCAGATGATGGCCTGCTTCACCAGAAGATTCCGAAGATACTCTTTGCTATTCCTCTCGAGACTTTGTGCCCATCACTTTTGCTATTCCCGACCACCGATAAATCCTTATGGATAACTACTTACACTTGCCATTCATACGGTCATCCCCCATTGATCTTGTTATTACAAGATACCCCAAAGTCTTCTCTATTGTTCCGAGAATACTTTGTGCCTACTGCCTAGCAGTTCCTTGCCACATGAATACCCCTTCAATTAAATCCTCGCGCTTGTCGAGTATCCACTCATCCCCAGTTGTTCATGTGTTTCACAATGGTCTTCGAAATACTATTCGATCCTCCAAAAATCCTTAGTAGCTTATTGCTCTGCAATACTTGCCTGCTTGCATTATGGATGCTTTCCATATGTCTGGCAATATTCGTTAGTATCCTTATGCATTGTCTTTTTGATCCTATTGATTCAACATGAGTGCGAATGCACGCAATCATCAGTTGATCCTTTTAAATTATCTTTCCGGCTCAGACGTTATTTTAAAACATGAGCTGGATCTCGACCAATCAAATTGCTGTCGATTGTACCCTTAAGGCTATTCAACTTATCCATCCCTGATCAGAGCATTGCTTCTGATCCCTTGTCTTGGAATTGATAATTCCTTTGCATTTGAGCCTTGAATTAGTCAGTTGTTTCTAAAGTCCGATCTCCTTGCATTGTTTCTCCCTCTGGTTGAGTACCGATGCTCGCACCAGATCCCTTGAGAACCACCAGATCATTTGCTGGATTTTATCCGACAGCGTCCTTCATATTCAATAAGTCTGTGATCCTTTCCTCGGATACATAATACCTTTGGTAAATTGTATCCTCTGCTTTCTCAAACATGCTCTACTATCGAGCTGGTGTTATTTATTCTTGAAACTTGTGGTATATGTTTCTAAGAAGCCCCTATGGGTTGAACATATGCCTTCTCTAAACTGTGTGAACTCGAAAGCTTTCACGAGTCATACACCTTTGGTATTTTGCCAGATGAAATTTCAAACACTACAACTTCTTCGAAAGTGAGAAGTGAATGAAAGGTTATGCATTGGAGAAGTGGGAGTCGACCTTGAACTTTGTGTTCATGCCCATGGACACGATATAGATCTTATCATTAAAGCTTCTCTCAAATTAATTATTCCTTGGTATAAGTTCATCTTATATCTCGGATCTGGCCTTTTGCAATCAAGGTTCCGACCATGATCTCTTTTAAATACCATTTCGCGTGCAAGTTTAAGCGCTTGACTTCTGTAGAGCAATACCCCAGTCCAACCTCTACTTTGATCCGTCGTCGAGTATTACCCCCTCTGGTATCTTGAGTTTATCACGGAACTGCATAACTTCTTATGAGTTCTTCTTCAAGTATTATTTGACTTTCGCTGCGTCATCATTTGACTTGATGTCATCGCCAACCGATTACATCTTCATGAAATTTCTCGACAAATGTGTCGTGGTCATCATCAACATCCTGAGCTCTTCCAAGATATATATCGAATTCTTGATGAGGAATACCATCATCGCCCCTCAATAGTTTGTGTTATCACCGACCACTTTATTGCCTTCCGTTCAACACAAACTTATTCGTGTTTTGAGTTATACCTTGATATCCTTGCTATCCAGCATTTGTTCTTCTTTACCTTGGAATGTTACCACCTTTTATGTCAAGAATGTCGTGGTAATTTTACCACCTCTTGAGAATTCTTGATATAGTAATATCTCTCGCCTTTTGCGTTCATTTCTTGGTCTCCGTGTTGTTTCTAACCGGAATACCGATAAATGGTCTGTGATGTGTAAATTCTAAACTTCTAGCAACCCTATTGCTTGAAGTTATTGGTCTACAGTTTCATTCTAAGTCTATTGATTATTGAATCATCATTCAAACATTGATCGTGCTACCTAGTCCAGATTCCTGGGTGCACCCTTCTATCATTGTTCAGTTGTGTATGTTTCCCTCAAGCATACATCATTATGACATTTGATCCGACAAATGATATTTCCTTGTTCACATAATTGTGGAAATCAATCCTTTGGAAATCTTGATGATTTGTTGCTGAGCCTATCAGCCACCTCCTCATCCTCTCCTTGGTTTACTGATGACCTCTTGTTTCAGAGCTCACTTACATAAATCACTTCTGAGAATCTCACAATGTCATCTCGTCAAATTGTGTTGCACCTTTTCTTCTCAGGCATCCCGAGTCTGAGGTATCCTGACACCAATCAAATCTGAATCTCGGTCAGATATGATGGTTGGAACATATTTCCAAGAGTTATAATGTTGGTCTTTAGATGACCCGGTAAGGTGGTATCATACCTAGCCCACCTGGCCGGAGGCCCTATTGTTATATTTCCTTTTAGCAATGTTATCCATTCTTCCATGAGGAAACTGTAAGACTTATTCTACAAGTTATTCCTAATGGATCCTTTTTGTTTCCAAAGTCTGATTTTCACCTGTTGACCATGTCAGCGCTATCTCGAAGCATGTCTATGGTACTCCGATTTTCAATAAGAACATTTGAAGCACCATGCTAAATATTTCTTGTTGAAATTACCCAAACACCGTTGTATGGGTAATGTCATGAAATTTGTCTCTCCTACCTAAAAGAGTTTTCTACCTTCTATCCGGTCTTGTATATCATACTCTGCTTGTTCTTGGGAAGGATATACCCCTGAAATATGTGTTTAATCACATTTTCCTTTCCATTCTTCTGTTTAATCTAAGAATCACACTTTTCCTTTCCATTGTTTTGTTTAACCTTTCTTGTGATCTATATGATCCAAGCAGAAATATTCTCCTGTTTATGTAAACACCATGGTGTACAATTCTGTTAGCATGACCCTGTTACTATTGTTGATGACATTCCGGTAGCCACCGATGGACGAGAACTTTGCCTAATGGCTCGCCTCGTTCAACGAGCAGGAAAATGGTTCTCTTCGTCCCTCGCCCTTGGTACCGACATTGTTGCCAACATAAATGATAAGCTACCCTCTGACATGTCTTGCTATCACGACCGTGCAAGATATCAACGCTTTTCCTACTTTTAACCACATGGTGGGCCCATAACCCACAGTTACACAGGATCGAAACCTGACCCTCCTATACACCCCCGGTTTCCAAATGTAATTCCTCGCACTTGGCCTCGTTTGTGATTCACGAGCCACCTTCCGGGAAATCATCAATTCTGGTATTGGACACAATACTTATTCCCATTGCTTTGGACCCCATTTCACGCCCTGTTTCAGGCATCAAGCGATGGCATGCCCGCTCGAAACTTCCCATGTTACCTCCTTACCTTGCTCTCGATATTTTTGTAACTTCCAATTCGAGAGTTACTTTTCGCCACGTTCCCTAATGATTATCTACCGGATAAGCAACCATGCAGAATTCCATTCTTCCGGTATACCCATCCTTTACTCCTCTGTAAGTACGATGGAGTTCCCGAGAAAAGGACGACATCACCATGATGACCTGAAGCAGAGAAATGAAGACGTCAATGTAATGGATCAACCTCTTCGAGAAGAGCAACCAAGACCGAGAAGACATGATAGAATTTCATAGCCACGTCTTTCCCTTACTCCCCTCCTAAATCTCGGGACGAGATTTCTTGTAGTGGAGGAGAATTGTGACGCCCGGATAATTAAGCTACAGTAACCCTCTACTAATGTTGCCACGTCACCACGGTTACTGTTGATAATCTCGCGATGGTTCGAAACCGATTCAAATTCAAATTCAAAATCAAGCAAACCATAAAAGTTTTCAAATATTAAAACTAAAATGTTCTGCATGTGACACATAATCCCTAGGTAATGTTGGTGGAGAAACCACATTTTTATTAAATAATTTAATGCAGTAATGTAATTAAAACAGTAGCAAAAACATTTAATTAAATGCCTTTTATAAATTATAAATTATTTAAGCATTTTATTTAGGGCCAAACTTTTAAGGCGGTGAGTTATTTAGAGACATTATTTTAGGAACTATTGTCCTATTTTACAAAACTAAAGAAACTAAAAGTAAAATAAAACAGAATAAAAGAAAATAGGAAAGGAAAAGAAAAAAAACAACAAAACCAAAAGGAGAAGGAACCCCCCCCCCCTGCCAGGCCACGGCCTAGCTGGCCGAAACCAGTGAGGCCGGCCCACCCGGTGCCCGTGTATAACCCCACCCCACTAACCCTAGAGCCCACTACCCCCACGATCCCCACTCCCCCCTCGATCCACTCCTCCCTCTCCCTCCCCATTCTGGATCGGGGCGCCCGACCCGCCGCCGCCGCCGCGCCTTCGCCATTTTCGCGCGCCGGCGCCACCCCGAGCTGCACCAGGTTGGGCAGAAGCCTTGTCACCCTCCCCTACATCGCCTACATGGACCAGCTCGAGTTCCTCACCCCTGCGTCAAGCTGTTCGCCGTCGTCTTCCACCTCGGACTCGGAGACCGCCGTCGTTGCTTCGTCGTCTCCGGCGCCTCCCTGTGCTCGCCGAGCCTTCCATGTGCTCCGATGTGAGCCCCTCCATCGATCCCCCTCTTCCTCCTTTCGTTTTTCTCGACGTAGCGCCGCCCCACGAGCTCGCTTGCCCACTGCCGAACCCGCTCGCGTTCACCATGCCCAGGCGCTTCGCCGTGCCCCGAACGCACCGGCCAACACTCAGACGCGTTGGCTCCGCCGCGCCCGCGCCCAGCAACCTGAGTTCGTGCTTAGCGCCACCGGCCTGCGCTCCCCCTGGCCTCCCCCTGGACGCCGCTCGCGCCGGCCGCGCCCCTCACCTGCATCGCCCGGCGCCTGCCGCACCCCATCGCTGCTGCTGTGTCCCCCCGCCTCCGCCACTACTGTCGCGCCATGCCGCCAGCCCCGCCTCCCCTCGGCACTGCGCCGTCGCCCTGCCGGGCGTACGCGCCCTTGCGCCAGTTAGCCGCGCTGGGTCGCTTCGGGGCTTCATTGCCCCGGCGCCCGCTAACCCGCCCCGTTTCTTCCCCTGTGCCTATGACTAGTGGGGCCCAGCCCCAGAAATGAAATGACAAAAGGAGAATTTAAAATAATAATAATAAAATTAATTAATTAATTAATTAATTAACTTTATTAATTATGATTAATTAAACTAAACAACAAATTAAACTAATTAATCATGATTAGTTAGTCTAGTCAATGACGAACAGGACCCACATGTCATTTGACCAGTCAACTCCTCTGTTGACTGCTGACGTCATGCTGACGTCAGCATGCACTGTTCTGGATAATGCTGATTAAATTAATTAAATAAATCCTAAAAATGATTTAAATCTTTTAAAATTAATATAAAATAAACCATAGCTCGGATGGGAAAACTTTGTACATGAAAGTTGCTCAGAACGACGAGACGAATCCGGATATGCAATCCGTTCGTCCGTCACACGTCCCTAGCATAGCGAACACGCAACTTTCCCTCTCCGGTTCATCTGTCCGAAAACGTGAAACACCGGGGATACTTTCCCGGATGTTTCCCCCCTTCACCGGTACCACCTCGTACCGCGTTAAGGTACACCTAGCATCACGCTTTGTCATGTCATGCATCGTCATGCATTTGTTTGCATTATATTTATTGTTTCTTCCCCCTCTTCTCTCGCTAGACACCGAGACCGACGCCGCTGCTATGCAATACGATTACGGAGTTGACGACCCCTCTCTCTTGCCAGAGCAACCAGGCAAGCCCCCCCCCTTGATCACTAGATATCGCCTACTCTTCTCTCTACTTCTTGCATTAGAGTAGTGTAGCATGTTACTGCTTTCCGTTAATCCTATACTGCTGCATAGCCTGTCCTTGCTACTACTGTTGTTACCTTTACCTGCTATCCTACTGCTTAGTATAGGATGCTAGTGTTCCATCAGTGGCCCTACACTCTTGTCCGCCTGCCATGCTATACTACTGGGTCGTGATCACTTCGGGAGGTGATCACGGGCATATACTATATACTTTACACTGTTACATTACTTATGATACTGTTCGGAGATGGGGGCTGAAGGGGCAGGTGGTTCCATCCAGGTAGTGGTGGGCCTGGGTTCCCGACGGCCCCCGACTGTTACTTTGTGGCGGAGCGACAGGGCAGGTTCAGACCACCTAGGAGAGAGGTGGGCCTGGCCCTGGTCGGCGTTCGCGGATACTTAACACGCTTAACGAGATCTAGGTATTTGATCTGAGTCTGGCCATTTGGTCTATACGCACTAACCATCTATGCGGGAGTAGTTATGGGTATCCCGGCGTCGTGGTATCAGCCGAAGCCTTCATGACGTCAGCGACTGAGTGGCGCACGCCGGATTGGACCGTAAGCCTGCTCTTGTATTAAGGGGGCTAGTTCTGCTTCCGACCGCGTTCGCAACGTGCAGGTGTGCAAAGGGCGATGGGCCCAGACCCCTGCGCCATAGGATTTAGACCGGCGTGCTGACCTCTCTGTTGGGCCTAGGTAGGGCTGCGACGTGTTGATCTTCCGTGGCCGGGCATGACCCAGGAAAGTGTGTCCGGCCAAATGGGATCGAGCGTGTTGGGGTATGTGGTGCACCCCTGCAGGGAAGTTTATCTATTCGAATAGCCGTGTCCCTCGGTAAAAGGACGACCCGGAGTTGTACCTTGACCTTATGACAACTAGAACCGGATACTTAATAAAACACACCCTTCCAAGTGCTAGATATAACCCGGTGATCGCTCTCTAACAGGGCGACAAGGAGAGGATCATCGGGTAGGATTATGCTATACGATGCTACTTGGAGGACTTCAGTCTACTCTCTTCTACATGCTGCAAGACAAAGGCTTCCAGAAGCGTAGTCTTCGACAGGATTAGTTATCCCCCTCTTATTCTGGCATTCTGCAGTTCAGTCCACATATGATACCCTTATTCCATTTGATACCAATGCATGGATATGTAGTGTAGCTCCTTGCTTGCGAGTACTTTGGATGAGTACTCACGGTTGCTTTCTCCCTCCTTTCCCCCTATCCCTTCTACCTGGTTGTCGCAACCAGATGTTGGAGCCCAGGATCTAGACGCCACCGTCAATGACGACTCCTACTACACCAGAGGTGCCTACTACTACGTGCTGCCCGCTGACGACGACCAGGAGTAGTTAGGAGGATCCCAGGCAGGAGGCCTGCGCCTCTTTCGATCTGTATCCCAGTTTATGCTAGCCTTCTTAAGGCATACTTGTTTAACTTATGTCTGTACTCAGATATTGTTGCTTCCGCTGAGTCGTCTATGATCGAGCTCTTGTATTCGAGCCTTCGAGGCCCCTGGCTTGTAATATGATGCTTGTATGACTTATTTTATTTGTAGAGTTGTGTTGTGATATCTTCCCGTGAGTCCCTGATCTTGATCGTACACGTTTGCGTGTATGATTAGTGTATGATTAAATCGGGGGCGTCACATCTATTCCGTTGCCTTGACTCCTACTCCTACTACTTGGAAGGGGGGGGGGGAATCCTACTCCCGGTGGGAGTAGGACTCCTCCAGGGCGCACCATATGGGCC
Organism: Triticum monococcum; assembly: GCA_034509565.1. Classification (NCBI taxonomy): domain Eukaryota; kingdom Viridiplantae; phylum Streptophyta; class Magnoliopsida; order Poales; family Poaceae; genus Triticum; species Triticum monococcum. The sequence goes on from CM067844.1 coordinate 533,227,810, forward strand.
GGCCCTCTCCCCCCTCATCCACTCCTTTATATACGTGGCCAGGGGGCACCCCATAGAGACAGCAATTGATCCCTTGGATCTCTTAGCCATGTGCGGTGCCCCCCTCCACCATAATCCACCTCGGTCATATCGTAGCGGTGCTTAGGCGAAGCCCTGCGTCGGTAGAACATTATCATCGTCACCACGTCGTCGTGCTGATGAAACTCTCCCTCAACACTCGGCTGGATCGGAGTTCGAGGGACGTCATCGAGTTGAACGTGTGCAGAACTCAGAGGTGCCATGCGTTCGGTACTTGATCGGTTAGATCGTGAAGACGTACGACTACATCAACCGCGTTGTGCTAACGCTTCCGCTTTCAGTCTATGAGGGTACGTGGACAACACTCTCCCCTCTCGTTGCTATCCATCACCATGATCTTGCGTGTGCGTAGGAAATTTTTGAAATTACTACGTTCCCCAACAGATGGCTCCTTCGATCATCGATAGCGATGTGGTCCAGGGTAAGGTTTTCCTCCCCGGACAGATCTTTGTATTAGGTGGCTTCACACTGCGGGCCAGTTCGCTTGGCCATCTGGAGCAGGTGGAGAGCTACGCCCCTGGCCATCAGGTCAGATTCGGAAACTTAAACTACACTGCCGACATCCGCGGAGACTTGATCTTCGACGGATTCGAGCCCGTGTCAGGTGCGCCACACAGTCATGACGAGCACGACGTAACTCTGCCATCGGACAGTGTTCGGGAGATCACATCTGCAACTCCTCCGGCCTTCAATCCGGAGCAAATTGCGCCATCCAAGGACGGAGGGATAGACCCCGCCATGGACACCGCACTCTCAGTGGAGATGGAGCCAGATACTGACTTCACCCTTACGAGAGCCGTGTCGCCGAACCACTGGATTCACCTCCGGCCACGGACTCCGAGCCGCTTACATCCGTGCCCGTCGAATCCGACTGGGCGCCGATCATGGAGTTCACCTCCGTCGGATATCTTTCAGCACTCGCCCTTCGGCGATATGCTAAATTCATTAAGGTCCCTCTCCCTGTCAGGAGAACCTTGGCCGAACTATGTCCAGCTAGAATGGGATGCGGATGACGAAGAAATTCGCTGCCCACCCACCACCCACTTAGTAGCCACTGTCAACGATTTAACCGACATGCTCGACTTAGACTCCGAAGACATCGACGGTATGGACGACGATGCAGGAGACGAGCAGGAACCACTGCCCACAGGGAGCTAGACCGCTACCTCACCATATGATATATACATGGTGGACACCCCCAAAGAAGGCAATGTCGACGAGACAACGGAGGATGACCCCTCCAAGAAGCAACCCAAGCGCCGACGTCAGCGGCGCCGCTCTAAGTCCCACCACAGCAAAAGTAGTGATACCGGCACAGGAGACAATAACACTCCGGATAGTGCCGAAGACAACCACAATCCCCTCCAGCACGATGTAGAGCCAGAGGATGAACAAGCTAGCCCTCTAGAGAAGGCAGCAGATGGAGAACCGGAGGAGAACAATTACATGCCTCTCTCCAAAGACGAGGCGAGCCTCGGCGACGAAGAATTTATCATGCCTGAGGACCCTGTCGAACAAGAGCACTTCAAGCGCCGGCTTATGGCCACAGCAAATAGCCTGAAGAAAAAGCAACAACAACTTCAAGCTGATCAAGACTTGCTAGCAGACAGCTGGACCGAAGTCCTTGCGGCCGAGGAATACAAACTCGAGCACCCCTCCAAGAGTTACCCAAAACGCATGTTGCTACCTCACCTCGAGGGGGAAGCATTGAAACCCCATGCACCAGTGTACGATGCGGCTGACCGGCCACTACGTGGCTGAGCCAAACAGGCGTTTCAGCCTAAAGTTCAGCCTGCACCCCGCCACCACTCAATCCAAAATACCAAGGCTCGGGGCAACACACGGGACCTGTGAGACGTATTGGACAGTAAGGTGAAAGTGCAACTATCCCTAGGTGGTTTTGGTAATTCATAACAACATATAGCTCATTGAGCTAATGCTATTCCAAGATGATTATTTCAGGAAAGCTCAATGATTGGCATGGCATGGATGGTGAAAGTGGAACCCTCAAAATGCTAAGGACAAAGGATTGGCTCAAGCTCAAAAGCTCAAGACTCTTCATGTTATATTTTAGTGATCCAAGATCACATTGAGTCTTTAGGAAAAGCCAATACTATCAAGGAGGGATGAGGTGTTGCTTAATGAGCCTCTTGCTTCATGTGCTTAGTGATATGCTCCAAACCCTCAACTACTTTCCCATATCCACATTTGACCTAAACCCTAAGCCAAACTCGGCCCTACTGATTCTTTCAACCCGGCGTCACCGAGTTTCACTTGTCATAGCCATTGCCAAACCCTAGCAAATCGGTTCTACCGATAGGGATCTCGGTCTCACTGAGATGGGATTGCAAACTCTCTGTCTCCCTTTCGTAACTTTTCAGTCTCACCGAAAGAGCGGATCGGTCCCACCGAGATTGCAATGTAAATTCAGTGTTTCCTTTTTGTAACTTTTTGGTCTCACCGAAAGAGCAAATCGGTCCCACCGAGTTTACCTGACCAACTCTCTGGTTAGATTATTACCAAAATTGGTCTCACCGAGTTTGTGTAATCGGTCTCACCGAGATTACGTTATGCCCTAACCCTAACAAAATCGGTCCTACCGAGTTGCATGTCAGTCCCACCGAAAATCTCTAACGGTCACTAGGTTTACTATTTCGGTCTGACCGAGTTTGTTGATTTGGTCCCACCGAGATTGGTAAATTGTGTGTAACGGTTGGATTTTGTGTGGAGGCTATATATTCCCCTCCACCTCCTCTTCACTCGTGGAGAGAGCCATCAGAACACATCTACACTTCCAACTCATATGTTCTGAGAGAGAACCACCTACTCATGTGTTGAGACTAAGATATTCCATTCCTACCATATGAATTTTGATCTCTAGCCTTCCCCAAGTTGCTTTCCACTCAAATCTTCTTCCCGCCAGATCCAAATCCTATGAGAGAGAGTTGAGAGTTGGGGAGACTATCATTTGAAGCACAAGAGCAAGGAGTTCATCATCAACACACCATTTGTTACTTCTTAGAGAGTGGTGTCTCCTAGATTGGCTAGGTGTCACTTGGGAGCCTCCGACAAGATTGTGGAGTTGAACCAAGGAGTTTGTAAGGGCAAGGAGATCGCCTACTTCGTGAAGATCTACCGCTAGTGAGGCAAGTCCTTCATGGGCGATGGCCATGGTGGGATAGACAAGGTTGCTTCTTCGTGGACCCTTCGTGGGTGGAGCCCTCCGTGGAGTCGCGCAACCGTTACCCTTCGTGGGTTGAAGTCTCCATCAACGTGGATGTAGGATAGCACCACCTATCCGAACCACGGGAAAAACATCCGTGTCTCCAATTGCGTTTGAATTCTCCAAACCCTTCCCTTTACATTCTTGCAAGTTGCATGCTTTACTTTCTGCTGCCAATATACTCTTTGCATGCTTGCTTGAATTGTGTGATGATTGCTTGACTTGTCCTAAAATAGCTAAAATCTGCCAAGAACTAAAATTGGGAAAAGGTTAAGTTTTTATTTGGTCAAGTAGTCTAATCACCCCCCCTCTAGACATACTTTCGATCCTACAAGTGGTATCAGAGCCTTGGTTTCCATTTGCTTTGATTTCCATAGCTTTTGGTGGTCATAGCCTTGGTTTCACAACCTAGGAGAGTATGGCGTCTAGCGAGGGAAATTATCACCGTAGAGGTCCTTACTTTGATGGTACTAATTTTGCTAGTTGGAAGCATAAAATGAAAATGCATATTCTTGGACATAACCCCGCCGTTTGGGCTATTGTGTGTCTTGGTTTGCAAGGTGACTTCTTTGATGGGAGAGAACCAAACTGTGAAGCTACCGCAGATGAGTTGAAGATGTTGCAATACAATGCTCAAGCTTGTGATATTCTCTTCAACGGATTGTGCCCCGAAGAATTCAACAAAATCAGCCGTCTTGAGAATGCAAAGGAAATTTGGGACACTTTGATTGATATGCACGAAGGTACCGACTCCATCAAGGAATCCAAATTGGATGTGCTTCAAAGTCAACTTGACAAGTTCAAAATGAAGGAGGTGAAGGTGTCGCTGAAATGTACTCTAGGCTTGCTCTCATCACAAATGAGATTGCCGGCTTAGGAAGTGAAGAGATGACCGATAGATTCATCATCAAGAAGATTCTAAGAGCCTTGGATGGAAAATATGATACGGTGTGCACATTGATCCAAATGATTCCCAATTACAAAGATCTCAAGCCAACGGAGGTAATTGGAAGAATTGTTGCTCATGAGATGTCACTTAAGGATAAAGAGGAACTTCACAACAAATCAAGTGGTGCCTACAAAGCCTCATGTGAAGCTCCTACATCATCAAGTGAGAAACAAAACTTCAATGAAGAATTGAGCTTAATGGTGAAGAACTTCAACAAGTTCTACAAGAGTAGAAGCAAAGATAGAAGCTCCAAGTCAAGGTCCTACAATGACAAAAGATCTTCTAGTCAAGAGCAAAACTGCTACAATTGTGGAAGACCCGGACACTATTCCAATGAGTGTCCAGCTCCCTACAAGAGAAGAGAAGACTCTCCAAAAAGAAGAAGCAAAAGAGAAGAATCACCACCAAGAGAGAGAAGGAGTAGAGATGATCGTTATGAACGAAGATACTCACGGAGAAGCAAGGATTCGGAAAGGAAGGAAAAATCATCAAGGAGCTACACAAAACAAAGACATCAAGCTCATGTTGGTGAATGGGTATCCGGCTCCGACTTCGACAGCCACTCAGAGAGAAGTTATCACTCCGATTCTGAATATACTCAAGATGAAGGTGTTGCCGGTCTAGCACTTGTGTCAACCAACTCCTACGACATATTTGACTCACCAAATGAAGGAATTGGAGGATGCTTCATGGCCAAAGGTCCTAAGGTAACACACCCCGAGTATGTTGATTTTAATAGTGATGAAGATGACTTGTTAGGTGATGATGATTTACTTGTTGACAACTCTAGTGATGAATACTATGATGAAACGTCAATTAATCATGCTAATCAAGATAAAACGAATGAAAATGATAAGGAGAAGATTGAGGCTCTAACTAAAGAACTAAACACTCTTAAGTTAGCTCATGAAACTATCTTCGAAGATCATCGAGAACTTTTAAGAGATCATGAGAAGTTACGCTTTGAAAAGCTCAATCTTGAGCAAGAGCATGAGTTTTTAAAGGCAATCAATGATGATCTCCGCAAGAAAAGTTCTTCTTACATTGCCAAGCGTTTACTCTTATCCACTTACATGCCTCAAGTCAAGTCTAGTAACAAGAACAAGAAAGATTCTTCCTCTAGTAGTAACAATGATCATGCTAAATCCAATATTGTTGCTTCTAGTAGTTCTCTTGATTCCACTAATGATTCTCTTAGCCAAGTTACACTTGAGCAAGAAAATAGCTTATTGAAGGGAATTATAGAGAAAGGAGTGTACAAAAGCCTTGCCGGGAGTAAGCAATTCGAGGAAATTGTGCGCAAGCAAGGAAGGCACCGGAAGAATCAAGGTGTTGGTTTTGAACGAAAGTTCAATGCCAATGGAGTTTGGTGGGAAGAAGATCAATACCCCAAGACAAAGTTTGTACCTCAACAAGAGAAGTATGATACTTCCTTCAAGGGGACACAAGCTCAAGATGATCTTCCACCACAAGACTACAAGCAAAAAGGCAAGGACAAGCTTCGAGAGGAAATTGATGCATTTGAAGAAGCTCCTAAGACCTTAGTCAAGTGGATTCCCAAGACCACTTCAAGTTCCACTTCATCAAGTACGACTACAACTCCAAGGATTCCCATCAAGATGGTGTGGATCCAAAAGAAGAAGAACTAGAGAGTTCTTGAGGGTGACTCCGCCAACATACTTCACTCTTATCATTTTGGCAAGAACAAGTGCAATCAACTTCCACATCTTGCACTAGTTCAAGGAGTCACAAACCCTCTTGTTGGTAAGACAAGGGACAAGGTAACCTAAAAGTTTTCATGGACATCATCTTGTGTGTGCATCACTCTATGTCTATGGATATCCTCGTTTGTTCCTTGTGGGACTAACCCATGTAGGCATTGAAAGTGCAACTCACTCCAATGGATTGCTCCAAATTATCGACATCAACATTGAGCATTTACATATTCAACACCTACATGAAGTCATCATCGACAAAACCCAAGGTTAGTTCATCCCTCTTAGGGGGGATATCACATCTAGGGGGAGCTTTACTCTAAGACTTGAGCTAAAGCAACTCTAAAGATGTGAACACAACAATGCTTTATGTAAAAGTGGTAACCCCACTTGAGCTTAAACGATGAGTATGACCTATGATCAAGTGTTCTCACTTGACTCCTAAGTCAATATACTCATATATAGATGACCTAGTCATCGCAAATTGCTTGATAGATGCTAGAATTGGTTGTGCATGCTTTGTCACATATTTCAATTGCCATCTAATTATGTGAGCATGTTGGTTGCATATTTTACTCATTCGAGGACATCCACTTGTTGTTTTGATTGTTTGGTTTTATTTCCTTTTGCCAAGTGGATGGACAAGAATGCCTAAGAACCTCCTCTAGCTATCTATGCTTTTCTCGTCTCAAACTCTATTCATGCTACATCACAAAATTTGATCAAGTCAGATTCGAACCACTCTGTGTGAGGAGCACTCGGAGTCCCCGATTCGTCATAGACTTAAACTTCCAAAACCTCTTTGTGATTCTCGGTCTGACTGATATCCTACTTTCAGTCCTACCGAGATCATTAAGTTGATCTGAATTTTCGATCTTGGTGCAACCGATTTGAACCATTCGGTCACACCGAGTTGCAACAACTGTATACAGTTTTGCATCTCGGTGCCACCGAGTTGTTCCGCTCGGTCACGCCGACAGGGTCGGGCTATATATAGTCACGGGCAAAAATTTGGAAATTTCTCCAAACCCCTTCACCCGCGCGATAGCTCGCCCTGCCAACGTGGTCTCCGGATCGTCTCCTCGCCGCCAGCCGCCTCCAGTCGCTAGTCTCCATCGCCTTCAACGGAATTCAACCCCGCCGTTGCCGCCGTAGCAAGTCTCCACCGAACTAGGGTATGGACTCGATCTTTGTGCTATCCCCAATCTGATTTCTAGCACATTGTGTTCTTAATGATTCTTGCCACGATTAAAACACTCTTATCCAGTCAATGCGTTCGTAGAATAGGATTGATACGAAAATTTTAGGGTTAGGTTTCCGCCGAAACCATCTCGGACCCACCGAGTTGAAAAACTCGGTCCCACCAATTTGGCTCATGCCATTGCACAAGTGAGACTCGGTCTGACCGAGAATTACTTATAGGTGTGACCGATTTTGGAACTTTGTGAAACCCTAGCAGTCTCGGTGCCACCGAACTGTGACTCGGTCTGACCGAGTTCACTAGTTTAGGTTCCAAAACTGCTTCGGTATCATCGAGTTTAAAAATCGGTAGATCCGAGATGATTTCAGTGGGAAACTAAAACTAAGTTTTTGAATCGTTCTTTTGCAAAAATCTCTGCATTTTGTGATGCTCATCCACTCTACCTCATCTATAAACTCTTCACAGGGTCAGTAGTCAGCTTTTACATCATGTCTGATCAGAGTGACAGCCAGAACAGATCAGAAGAGCAGGTGCTCATGAGTGAGGGCACTAGTCCCTCCAGCTCTTCAGATGATGGCAGCAGAAGTACCCCAAGCAATTTGCCAAAAGCTGCCACCAGATAGAGGAAGAAGAAAACTTCAGATTCTGAGGATGAAGATTATGTGGCAGAGGAAGAGGAAGCCACATCAAAGAGAGTTGTGCTCAAGAAGGAATATGGCTCAGCTCAAGGCACAAAGCCAGGCTTAAAAATCAAAAGGCCAGCAGGTAGGCAGCCTATGCCAAAGGCCAGAGCTTCAACTCAGATTCCTGAAAAGCCTGCAACCGTAGAGTCAGTTGCTGCTGAAGGAAAGAAAAGGAAGGAAAGGGTCAAGAAGACCGTAGCCAGAGTGCTTGGAAAGGCTTCCATCATGGAAGAAGAGGAAGAAGAAGAGGTTGCTGCACCAGCACCTAAGGCACCTAAGCTTATGGGTGATGCTATCAGGACAGGGGCTGCTGCATCCAAGCCCAAAGAAGCACCCAAAGCTGCCTCCAAGCCCAAGTCTGCCCCAAAGAGAAATACGAGGAGCATACCTGCAACTGAGAAGAACAAGGCCCCAGTGCCTGAAGCTGCTGAAGAAGATGATGAAGAGCATGTTCTGAGAAAGCTCAAGCCCAAGATCCCAGACCACAATGATGCTCATCCTGTGGCTGAGGACATGAAGCTCAGAAGAGACTCAGGGCTGACGAAGTGGAGAGAAGCAGATCCATATGCTTCAAGGAGAAGAACTGCTGTTGATTATAGGTTCCACTGTTCAAGATATCTTCCGATATGCCGATAAATCGGCCGATTTATCGCTTACCGCTGTCAGACCGATAAGATAAATCGGCCGATAAATCAGCCGATATGGCGATAAATCGGCCGATATGCCGATAAACTGGCCGATTTACCCCTTATCAGTGGGAAACTGCCAAGATGCCAACTCAAGAGGAGGCATCTGAGTATTTCTTGAAAACCAAACAAGAGCAGCTTGGTTACTTGATTGCATCCACACTAAGGATTGAGCAAGGACTGGCCACCCTCACTCAGAATCAGCAGAGCTTAGAGAGGATCATGGAACAAAAGTTCTATGACTTGGATGTCAAAGTAACAGAGATTCAGTCTGCAGTGGAACAACTTCAGGATGACATGCAGGAGAGGAGAGGCAAGACTACAACTGATGCATTTGCCAGAGTGCCAAGAGCTCAGAGATCACATGCAGTGCTAGTTGCTGACACCAGAGCCACCACTTCTGCACCAGCTACAGCTTTAGTTCCACCAGCTCCAGCATCTACTTCAGCCTCAACTCCAACCACGTCTACAGAAGGCTTCGTCCTTGGAATGCTCCGGACACCACCACCAGAAGATCAAGCCTGAGAGTCGATCTAGCACTATGCATTTTCTAGGAACTTTTTGGTAACTTGTTGCCAAAGGGGGAGAAAAATGTATAGATCATAGGCTTCGAGAGAGAGAGAGAGTTGCTTTTATTCTCTCCTGCTTTATTTGGTGGTTCTTCGAACTTTGTTTGCTTTTGAGTGCTTGAGATACTATGCCGTTATCTGTGAGACATTGATGATCATGTGTTTGATCATAAGCTACACTTAATGCTTGGTGAATGCTATTATCTTATCTATCTTATGTGATCATTCACTTTTCTTGGTGATGAGTGCATGTATTTCATTCTTATCATTTTAAGCGCTCCACCAAGATGTATGTGACATGGAAGAGTAACCCATGACTCTAACTCTTTGTGCATTTGCAGTCCAAAGCAAATCTTAAATATGCACAAATTTAGGGGGAGCTCTTACTTATCACATACTTCTCAAAGCGACGATATTTTTCATGCTTATTATCATTTGTCGAAGCTTTGATCTATATGTTGTCATCAGTTACCAAAAAGGGGGAGATTGAAAGTCCAACTATCCCTAGGTGGTTTTGGTAATTCATAACAACATATAGCTCATTGAGCTAATGCTATTCCAAGATGATTATTTCAGGAAAGCTCAATGATTGGCATGGCATGGATGGTGAAAGTGGAACCCTCAAAATGCTAAGGACAAAGGATTGGCTCAAGCTCAAAAGCTCAAGACTCTTCATGTTATATTTTAGTGATCCAAGATCACATTGAGTCTTTAGGAAAAGCCAATACTATCAAGGAGGGATGAGGTGTTGCTTAATGAGCCTCTTGCTTCATGTGCTTAGTGATATGCTCCAAACCCTCAACTACTTTCCCATATCCACATTTGACCTAAACCCTAAGCCAAACTCGGCCCTACCGATTCTTTCAACCCGGCGTCACCGAGTTTCACTTGTCATAGCCATTGCCAAACCCTACAAATTGGTTCTACCGATAGGGATCTCGGTCTCACCGAGATGGGATTGCAAACTCTCTATTTCCCTTTCGTAACTTTTCAGTCTCACCGAAAGAGCGGATCGGTCCCACCGAGATTGCAATGTAAATTCAGTGTTTCCTTTTTGTAACTTTTCGGTCTCACCGAAAGAGCAAATTGGTCCCACCGAGTTTGTGTAATCGGTCTCACCGAGATTAGGTTATGCCCTAACCCTAACAAAATCGGTCCTACTAAGTTGCATGCCAGTCCCACCGAAAATCTCTAACGGTCACTAGGTTTACTATTTCGGTCTGACCGAGTTTGTTGATTCGGTCCCACCGAGATTGGTAAATTGTGTGTAACGGTTGGATTTTGTGTGGAGGCTATATATTCCCCTCCACCTCCTCTTCACTCGTGGAGAGAGCCATCAGAACACATCTACACTTCCAACTCATATGTTCTGAGAGAGAACCACCTACTCATGTGTTGAGACCAAGATATTCCATTCCTACCATATGAATCTTGATCTCTAGCCTTCCCCAAGTTGCTTTCCACTCAAATCTTCTTTCCACCAGATCCAAATCCTATGAGAGAGAGAGTTGAGTGTTGGGGAGACTATCATTTGAAGCACAAGAGCAAGGAGTTCATCATCAACACACCATTTGTTACTTCTTGGAGAGTGGTGTCTCCTAGATTGGCTAGGTGTCACTTGGGAGCCTCCGACAAGATTGTGGAGTTGAACCAAGGAGTTTGTAAGGGCAAGGAGATCGCCTACTTCGTGAAGATCTACCGCTAGTGAGGCAAGTCCTTCGTGGGCGATGGCCATGGTGGGATAGACAAGGTTGCTTCTTCGTGGACCCTTCGTGGGTGGAGCCCTCCGTGGACTCGCGCAACCGTTGCCCTTCGTGGGTTGAAGTCTCCATCAACGTGGTTGTAGGATAGCACCACCTATCCGAACCACGGGAAAAACATCCGTGTCTCCAATTGCGTTTGAATTCTCCAAACCCTTCCCTTTACATTCTTGCAAGTTGCATGCTTTACTTTCCGCTGCCAATATACTCTTTGCATGCTTGCTTGAATTGTGTGATGATTGCTTGACTTGTCCGAAAATAGCTAAAATCTGCCAAGAACTAAAATTGGGAAAAGGTTAAGTTTTTATTTGGTCAAGTAGTCTAATCACCCCCCCCCTCTAGACATACTTTCGATCCTACATAAGGCAAAACTTGCAAGGTCAATATACGGGTCATGGGCACGCGCGCCAACATGGGACGATGATCGCCGCGCTGGATACGCCAAAAGCAAATCCGGCCGGGCCGAATACAGCAGACAAGATTCATATGAACTGCGTCGGGATATAGCCCGGCACAGAGGCGCCACACACCCCCTATGCTTCACTGATGAAGTTATGGATCACGAATTCCCAGAGGGTTTCAAACCCGTAAATATCGAATCATATGATGGTACAACAGATCCCGCTATATGGATTGAGGATTTCCTCCTTCACATCCACATGGCTCGCGGTGATGATCTACATGGCATCAAGTACCTCCCACTAACACTCAAAGGACCAGCTCGGCATTGCTTGAATATCTTGCCAGCAGACTCCGTCGGCAGTTGGGAGGACTTGGAAGATGCATTCCTTGACAACTTCCAGGGCACTTATGTGCGACCACCAGATGTTGATGACTTGAGCCACATAACTCAGCACCCAGAGGAATCGGCCAGGCAATTCTGGAGACGGTTCCTAACAAAGAAAAACCAAATTGTTGATTGTCCAATGCAGAGGCCTTAGCGGCATTTAAGCATAACATCCGCGACGAGTGGCTCGCCCGGCACCTCGGCCAGGAGAAGCCGAAGTCTATGGCAGCCCTCACGACACTCATGACTCGCTTTTGCACGGGCGAAGATAGCTGGCTAGCTCGCAGCAAGAACACATCCAGGAATTTGGGCACTTCGGATAACAAAGATGCCAACGGCAAACCACGACGCAACAAACACAAGCGCCGCAAACATGGTGATAAAACCAATAATACAGTAGTTAATGCCGGGTTCAGGGTCTCAAAGTACGGTCAGCGGAAGGAGCCGCCCAAAAATACAAATCCGGGTCCATCCAGTCTGGACCGCATACTCGCTTGTCAATGCCAAATTCATGGCACCCCAGAAATGCCAGCCACCCATACCAACAGAGAATGCTGGGTCTTCAAACAAGCCGGCAAGGCAGGCATCAAACACGAAGAGGGGTCTCAAGGCGACGATAGCGATGAAGAGCCCAGATTTCCGAACACAGGAGGGCAAAAGAACCCCCCGTACTCAATCGGTGAATGTGGTAAATACCACCCAAATGGCCCACTTGGACCATATATACACCCTTAAGGATGGCAGCTCAATGGAACTCACCGTCCCACAATATAAGCTAGGGCCGGTCACCTTCAACCGCATTGATCGTCGGGTTAACGCCAATCGGGGCAATCCAGTCCCAATAGTAGACGGGTTCCACCTCACTCGAGTCCTTATGGACGGAGGTAGCAGTTTAAATCTGCTTTACCAGGATACAATGCGCCAGATGGTCATCGATCAGTCAGCGATCAAGCCCACTAAGGCCACTTTTAGAGGCATCATACCAGGTATGGAGATCAGCTGTACATGCTCTATTTCCCTCAAGGTAATCTTCGGATCACTAGAAAATTACCGTACCGAAGAGTTAATCTTCGAAATCGCCCCTTTCCGCAGTGACTATCAAGCACTGCTCGGGCGAACCGCGTTCACTCGATTCAACGCGGTGCCACATTATGCCTTCCGTAAGCTCAAAATGCCCAGTCCACGCAGCATCATCACGGTTCATGGCAAGGCCGAATTTTCCTTCGGCACCAACAAATACATCACTGCCTTAGCAGCAGGAATACCGAGCAGCACCTTGCAGCCGAACCTCTAGTCGACACCTAGGCTCCCGGACACCGTCAAGGGGCTCCGAACAACTTTGTGGAAGGATACTCCGGCTCGTCCAGGGCTCAATTAAACACTCCGGCTCGTTCAGGGCTCAATTAAACACTCCGGCGAAGGCCACGACAGGCCAGACTCAGCGGCTCAACCGCCCTCCGGCACGCAAACATTTCTTATATTTCCTTCGCAGGTTCACCTTTGCACTGACCAGGATGGACTCCACAGAGGCAGCTCGAACGTGTCTGGGGATCCTTAGACATTCCCTGCAGCGAACGTCCGGCTACAATATGGATCCACACTCAACCTCTTCCCCCTAGGTCAGAGCAGGTTCTGCTATCATAACTCCTTTTTTATCACATTACGTGTACCCATACGCATAGACGTATTATTCAAATACAACATGTGGATTTATATGACATTTTACCGCTGATTATTTCTTATCGAAATCACTTTGTCAAACGGCATCCGTACATAGCGATATTGAAGGAAATATGCCCTAGAGGCAATAATAAAGTTATTATTTATTTCCTTATATCATGATAAATGTTTATTATTCATGCTAGAATTGTATTAACCGGAAACATAATACATGTGTGAATACATAGACCAACAGAGTGTCACTAGTATGCCTCTACTTGACTAGCTCGTTAATCAAAGATGGTTATGTTTCCTAACCATGAACAAAGAGTTGTTATTTGATTAACGAGGTCACATCATTAGTAGAATGATCTGATTGACATGACCCATTCCATTAGCTTAGCACCCGATCGTTTAGTATGTTGCTATTGCTTTCTTCATGACTTATACATGTTCCTATAACTATGAGATTATGCAACTCCCGTTTACCGGAGGAACACTTTGGGTACTACCAAATGTCACAACGTAACTGGGTGATTATAAAGGAGTACTACAGGTGTCTCCAATGGTAGATGTTGGGTTGGCGTATTTCGAGATTAGGGTTTGTCACTCCGATTGTCGGAGAGGTATCTCTGGGCCCTCTCGGTAATGCACATCACATAAGCCTTGCAAGCACTGCAACTAATATGTTAGTTGTGAGATGATGTATTACGGAACGAGTAAAGAGACTTGCCGGTAACGAGATTGAACTAGGTATTGGATACCGACGATCGAATCTCGGGCAAGTAACATACCGATGACAAAGGGAACAGCGTATGTTGTTATGCGGTCTGACCGATAAAGATCTTCGTAGAATATGTAGGAGCCAATATGGGCATCCAGGTCCCGCTATTGGTTATTGACCGGAGACGTGTCTCGGTCATGTCTACATTGTTCTCGAACCGTAGGGTCCGCACGCTTAACGTTACGATGACAGTTATTATGAGTTTATGCATTTTGATGTACCGAAGGTTGTTCGGAGTCCCGGATGAGATGACGGACATGACGAGGAGTCTCGAAATGGTCGAGACGTAAAGATTGATATATTGGAAGCCTATGTTTGGACATAGGAAGTGTTCCGGGTGAAATCGGGATTTTACCGGAATACCGGGAGGGTTACCGGAACCCCCCGGGAGACTAATGGGCCTATTGGGCCTTAGTGGAAAAGAGAAAAGGGGCAGCCCACACCTAGCCGCGCCCCCCCTTCCCCAAGTCCTAGTAGGACTAGGAGAAGGGGCCGGCCCCCCTCTCTCTCCTTTCCCCCTTGAGAGTCCTAGTTGGAATAGGATTGGAGGGGGGAGTCCTACTCCCGGTAGGAGTAGGACTCCCCCTGCGCCTCCCTCTCTCTGGCCGGCCAGCCCCTCTCCCTCCAACCTTTGTATACGGGGGCCGGGGACACCCCAAGACACACAAGTTGATCCTTGAGATCGTTCCTTAGCCGTGTGCGGTGCCCCTGCCACCAAATTCCACCTCGATCATACCGTTGTAGTGCTTAGGCGAAGCCCTGCGTCGGTAGTACATCAAGATCGTCACCACGCCGTCGTGCTGACGGAACTCTTCCTCGACGCTTTGCTGGATCGGAGCCCGAGGATCGTCATCGAGCTGAACGTGTGCTAAGAACTCGGAGGTGCCGGAGTAACGGTGCTTGGATCGGTCGGATCGGGAAGAAGACGTACGACTACTTCCTCTATGTTGTGTGATCGCTTCCGCAGTCGGTCTGCGTTGGTACGTAGACAACACTCTCCCCTCTCGTTGCTGTGCATCACCATGATCTTGCGTGTGCGTAGGAATTTTTTTCGAAATTACTGCGTTCCCCGACAGTGGCATCCGAGCCTAGGTTTTATGGTTTGATGTTATTTGCACGAGTAGAACACAAGTGAGTTGTGGGCGATACAAGTCATACTGCCTACCAGCATGTCATACTTTGGTTCGGCGGTATTGTTGGGTGAGACGATCCGGACCAACCTTACGCGTACTCTTACGCGAGACCGGTTCCCTCGACGTGCTTTGCACATAGATGGCTTGCGGAAGACTGTCTCTCCAACTTTAGTTGAACCAAGTGTGACTACGCCCGGTCCTTGAGAAGGTTAAAACGGAGTCTATTTGACGAACTATCGTTGTGGTTTTGATGCGTAGGTGAGATGAGTTCTTACTTAAGCCCATAGCAGCCACGTAAAACTTGCAACAACAAAGTAGAGGACGTCTAACTTGTTTTTGCAGGGTATGTTGTGATGTGATATGGTCAAGGCATGATGCTGATTTTATTGTATGAGATGATCATGTTTTGTAACCGAGTTATCGGCAACTGGCAGGAGCCATATGGTTGTCGCTTTATTGTATGCAATGCAATCGCGATGTAATGCTTTACTTTATTACTAAGCGGTAGTGATAGTCGTGGAAGCATAAGATTGGCGAGACGACAACGATGCTACGATGGAGATCAAGGTGTCGCGCCGGTGACGATGGTGATCATGACGGTGCTTCGGAGATGGAGATCACAAGCACAAGATGATGATGGCCATATCATATCACTTATATTGATTGCATGTGATGTTTATCCTTTTATGCATCTTATCTTGCTTTGATTGACGGTAGCATTATAAGATGATCTCTCACTAAATTATCAAGAAGTGTTCTCCCTGAGTATGCACCGTTGCCAAAGTTCGTCGTGCCCAGACACCACGTGATGATCGGGTGTGATAAGCTCTACGTCCAAATACAACGGGTGCAAAACAGTTGCACACGCAGAATACTCAGGTTATACTTGATGAGCCAAGCATATACAGATATGGCCTCGGAACACGGAGACCGAAAGGTCGAGCGTGAATCATATAGTAGATATGATCAACATAACGATGTTCACCATTGAAAACTACTCCATCTCACGTGATGATCGGTTATGGTTTAGTTGATTTGGATCACGTGATCACTTAGAGGATTAGAGGGATGTCTATCTAAGTGGGAGTTCTTAAGTAATTTGATTAACTGAACTTAAACTTATCATGAACTTAGTACCTGATAGTATCTTGCTTGTTTATGTTGATTGTAGATAGATGGCTCGTGCTGTTGTTCCGTTAAATTTTAATGCGTTCCTTGAGAAAGCAAAGTTGAAAGATGATGGTAGCAATTACACGGACTGGGTCCATAACCTGAGGATTATCCTCATTGCTGCACAGAAGAATTACGTCCTGGAAGCACCGCTGGGTGACAGGCCTGCTGCTGGAGCAACGCCAGATGTTATGAACGTCTGGCAGAGCAAAGCTGATGACTACTCGGTAGTTCAGTGTGCCATGCTTTACGGCTTAGAATCGGGACTTCAACGACGTTTTGAACGTCATGGAGCATATGAGATGTTCCAGGAGTTGAAGTTGATATTTCAAGCAAATGCCCGAATTGAGAGATATGAAGTCTCCAATAAGTTCTATAGCTGCAAGATGGAGGAGAACAGTTCTGTCAGTGAGCATATACTCAAAATGTCTGGGTATAATAATCACTTGATTCAGATGGGAGTTAATCTTCCAGATGACTGCATCATTGACAGAATTCTCCAATCACTGCCACCAAGCTACAAGAGCTTCGTGATGAACTATAATATGCAAGGGATGAACAAGACTATTCCCGAGCTCTTCGCAATGCTGAAAGCTGCGGAGGTAGAAATCAAGAAGGAGCATCAAGTGTTGATGGTTAGCAAAACCACTAGTTCCAAGAAAAAGGGCAAAGGGAAGAAGAAGGGAAACTTCAAGAAGAACAGCAAGCAAGTTGCTGCTCAGGAGAAGAAACCCAAGTCTGGACCTAAGCCTGAAACTGAGTGCTTCTACTGCAAGCAGACTGGTCACTGGAAGCGGAACTGCCCCAAGTATTTGGCGGATAAGAAGGATGGCAAAGTGAACAAAGGTATATGTGATATACATGTTATTGATGTGTACCTTACTAGAGCTCGCAGTAGCACCTGGGTATTTGATACTGGTTCTGTTGCTAATATTTGCAACTCGAAACAGGGACTACGGAATAAGCGGACGCTAGCAAAGGACGAGGTGACGATGCGCGTGGGAAACGGTTCCAAAGTTGATGTGATCGCGGTCGGCACGCTACCTCTACATCTACCTTCGGGATTAATATTAGACCTAAATAATTGTTATTTGGTGCCAGCGTTAAGCATGAACATTATATCTGGATCTTGTTTGATGCGAGACGGTTATTCATTTAAATCAGAGAATAATGGTTGTTCTATTTATATGAGTAATATCTTTTATGGTCATGCACCTTTGAAGAGTGGTCTATTCTTGTTGAATCTCGATGATAGTGATACACACATTCATAATGTAGAAGCCAAAAGATGCAAAGTTAATAATGATAGTGCAACTTATTTGTGGCACTGCCGTTTAGGTCATATCGGTGTAAAGCGCATGAAGAAACTCCATACTGATGGGCTTTTGGAACCACTTGATTATGAATCACTTGGTACTTGCGAACCGTGCCTCATAGGCAAGATGACTAAAACACCGTTCTCCGGTACTATGGAGAGAGCAACAGATTTATTGGAAATCATACATACTGATGTATGTGGTCCGATGAATATTGAGGCTCGTGGCGGATATCGTTATTTTCTCACCTTCACAGATGATTTAAGCAGATATGGGTATATCTACTTAATGAAACATAAGTCTGAAACATTTGAAAAGTTCAAAGAATTTCAGAGTGAGGTTGAAAATCATCGTAACAGGAAAATAAAGTTTCTACGATCTGATTGTGGAGGAGAATATTTGAGTTACGAGTTTGGTGTACATTTGAAAAATTGTGGAATAGTTTCGCAACTCACGCCACCCGGAACACCATAGCATAATGGTGTGTCCGAACGTCGTAATCGTACTTTACTAGATATGGTGCGATCTATGATGTCTCTTACTGATTTACCGCTATCGTTTTGGGGTTATGCTTTAGAGACGGCCGCATTCACGTTAAATAGGGCACCATCAAAATCCGTTGAGACGACACCTTATGAACTATGGTTTGGCAAGAAACCAAAGTTGTCGTTTCTTAAAGTTTGGGGCTGCGATGCTTATGTGAAAAAACTTCAACCTGATAAGCTCGAACCCAAATCGGAGAAATGTGTCTTCATAGGATATCCAAAGGAAACTATTGGATACACCTTCTATCACAGATCCGAAGGCAAGACTTTTGTTGCTAAATTCGGAAACTTTCTAGAGAAGGAGTTTCTCTCGAAAGAAGTGAGTGGGAGGAAAGTAGAACTTGACGAGGTAACTGTACCTGTTCCCTTATTGGAAAATAGTACATCACAGAAAACTGTTTCTGCGACACCTATACCAATCAGTGAGGAAGCTAATGATGATGATCATGAAGCTTCAGGACAAGATACTACTGAACCACGTAGATCAACCAGAGTGAGATCCGCACCAGAGTGGTACGGTAATCCAGTTCTGGAAGTCATGCTACTAGATCATGATGAACCTACGAACTATGAAGAAGCGATGGTGAGCCCAGATTCCACAAAGTGGCTTGAGGCCATGAAATCTGAGATGGGATCCATGTATGAAAACAAAGTATGGACTTTGGTTGACTTGCCCGATGATCGGCAAGCAATTGAGAATAAATGGATCTTCAAGAAAAAGACTGACGCTGACGGTAATATTACTGTCTATAAAGCTCGACTTGTCGCGAAAGGTTTTCGACAAGTTCAAGGGGTTGACTACGATGAGACCTTCTCACCCGTAGCGATGCTTAAGTCCGTCAGAATTATGTTAGCAATTGATGCATTTTATGATTATGAAATATGGAAAATGGATGTCAAAACTGCATTCCTGAATGGATTTCTGGAAGAAGAGTTGTATATGATGCAACCAGAAGGTTTTGTCGATCCAAAGGGAGCTAACAAAGTATGCAAACTCCAGCGATCCATTTATGGACTGGTGCAAGCATCTCGGAGTTGGAATAAACGCTTTGATAGTGTGATCAAAGCATTTGGCTTTATACAGACTTTTGGAGAAGCCTGTATTTACAAGAAAGTGAGTGGGAGCTCTGTAGCATTTCTAATATTATATGTGGATGACATATTGCTAATTGGAAATGATATAGAATTTCTGGATAGCATAAAGGGATACTTGAATAAAAGTTTTTCGATGAAAGACCTCGGGGAAGCTGCTTACATATTAGGCATAAAGATCTATAGAGATAGATCAAAACGCTTAATTGGACTTTCACAATGCACATACCTTGACAAAATTTTGAAGAAGTTCAAAATGGATCAAGCAAAGAAAGGGTTCTTGCCTGTGTTACAAGGTGTGAAGCTGAGTCAGACTCAATGCCCGACCACTGCAGAAGATAGAGAGAAAATGAAAGATGTTCCCTATGCTTCAGCCATAGGCTCTATCATGTATGCAATGCTGTGTACCAGACCTGATGTGTGCCTTGCTATGAGTTTAGCAGGGAGGTACCAAAGTAATCCAGGAATGGATCACTGGACAGCGGTCA
Source organism: Triticum monococcum (assembly GCA_034509565.1). NCBI lineage: Eukaryota > Viridiplantae > Streptophyta > Magnoliopsida > Poales > Poaceae > Triticum > Triticum monococcum. The sequence continues at coordinate 533,247,648 of CM067844.1, forward strand.
AGAACATCCTGAAATACCTGAAAAGGACTAAGGATATGTTTCTCGTATATGGAGGTGACAAAGAGCTCACCGTAAGAGGTTACGTTGATGCAAGCTTTGACACTGATCCGGACGATTCTAAATCGCAAACCGGATACGTGTTTACTTTAAACGGTGGAGCTGTCAGTTGGTGCAGTTCTAAACAAAGCGTCGTAGCGGGATCTACATGTGAAGCGGAGTACATAGCTGCTTCGGAAGCAGCAAACGAAGGAGTCTGGATGAAGGAGTTCATATCCGATCTAGGTGTCATACCTAGTGCATCGGGTCCAATGAAAATCTTTTGTGACAATACTGGTGCAATTGCTTTGGCAAAGGAATCCAGATTTCACAAAAGGACCAAACACATCAAGAGACGCTTCAACTCCATCCGGGATTTAGTCCAGGTGGGAGACATAGAGATTTGCAAGATACATATGGATCTGAATGTTGCAGACCCGTTGACTAAGCCTCTTCCATGAGCAAAACATGATCAGCACCAAGGCTCCATGGGTGTTAGAATCATTATTGTGTAATCTAGATTATTGACTCTAGTGCAAGTGGGAGACTGAAGGAAATATGCCCTAGAGGTAATAATAAAGTTATTATTTATTTCCTTATATCATGATAAATGTTTATTATTCATGCTAGAATTGTATTAACCGGAAACATAATACATGTGTGAATACATAGACCAACAGAGTGTCACTAGTATGCCTCTACTTGACTAGCTCGTTAATCAAAGATGGTTATGTTTCCTAACCATGAACAAAGAGTTGTTATTTGATTAACGAGGTCACATCATTAGTAGAATGATCTGATTGACATAACCCATTCCATTAGCTTAGCACCCGATCGTTTAGTATGTTGCTATTGCTTTCTTCATGACTTATACATGTTCCTATAACTATGAGATTATGCAACTCCCGTTTACCGGAGGAACACTTTGGGTACTACCAAACGTCACAACGTAACTGGGTGATTATAAAGGAGTACTACAGGTGTCTCCAATGGTAGATGTTGGGTTGGCGTATTTCGAGATTAGGGTTTGTCACTCCGATTGTCGGAGAGGTATCTCTAGGCCCTCTCGGTAATGCACATCACATAAGCCTTGCAAGCACTGCAACTAATATGTTAGTTGTGAGATCATGTATTACGGAACGAGTAAAGAGACTTGCCGGTAACGAGATTGAACTAGGTATTGGATACCGACGATCGAATCTCGGGCAAGTAACATACCGATGACAAAGGGAACAGCGTATGTTGTTATGCGGTCTGACCGATAAAGATCTTTGTAGAATATGTAGGAGCCAATATGGGCATCCAGGTCCCGCTATTGGTTATTGACCGGAGACGTGTCTCGGTCATGTCTACATTGTTCTCGAACCGTAGGGTCCGCACGCTTAACGTTACGATGGCAGTTATTATGAGTTTATGCATTTTGATGTACCGAAGGTTGTTCGGAGTCCCGGATGATATCACGGACATGACGAGGAGTCTCGAAATGGTCGAGACGTAAAGATTGATATATTGGAAGCCTATGTTTGGACATAGGAAGTGTTCCGGGTGAAATCGGGATTTTACCGGAATACCGGGAGGGTTATCGGAACCCCCCGGGAGACTAATGGGCCTATTGGGCCTTAGTGGAAAAGAGAAAAGGGGCAGCCCACACCTAGCCGCGCCCCCCCTTCCCCAAGTCCTAGTAGGACTAGGAGAAGGGGCCGGCCCCCCTCTCTCTCCTTTCCCCCTTGAGAGTCCTAGTTGGAATAGGATTGGAGGGGGGAGTCCTACTCCCGGTAGGAGTAGGACTCCCCCTGCGCCTCCCTCTCTCTGGCCGGCCAGCCCCTCTCCCTCCAACCTTTATATACGGGGGCAGGGGACACCCCAAGACACACAAGTTGATCCTTGAGATCGTTCCTTAGCCGTGTGCGGTGCCCCCTGCCACCAAATTCCACCTCGATCATACTGTTGTAGTGCTTAGGCGAAGCCCTGCGTCGGTAGTACATCAAGATCGTCACCACGACGTCGTGCTGACGGAACTCTTCCTCGACGCTTTGCTGGATCGGAGCCCGAGGATCGTCATCGAGCTGAACGTGTGCTAAGAACTCGGAGGTGCCGGAGTAACGGTGCTTGGATCGGTCGGATCGGGAAGAAGACGTACGACTACTTCCTCTATGTTGTGTGATCGCTTCCGCAGTCGGTCTGCGTTGGTACATAGACAACACTCTCCCCTCTCGTTGCTGTGCATCACCATGATCTTGCGTGTGCGTAGGAAATTTTTTCGAAATTACTGCGTTCCCCGACAGATATGCCTTAAATATGCCAGGGGCTTCGTTTTCCCCATAACACGGCAATAAAAGTCCGAACACCTTCGTGGAAGTTCGGCACCACGAACTTATAGCATTATATGCATCAGCTCCGAATCATGTCTTGGGTCAATAGTTGGGTTTGCCCGGCTCCCATGTTTTGGTACCTTACGTTCCGCTATATCGGCTAAGGTAGCACTGGGAGAACTACTGCGATTGTGTCCCGGTTCTTCCGGATGAGCACCTCAGTAGAGAAAGCCGAAAACTGACTGTCATGATACGGCGAGAGCTGGTCAGCTGTTCGAGCGGTCACAAAATCTTTAAGGATTTCTCCCGCATAATGCCATAACCAATGCAGCGTGCAATGGATCGGCTTTTTCCCCCGATCAAGCGCTTATAGAGCCCCTAGTACGGTCTTCCGAACACAAGGGGATGCGCCGACCATACTAAAGCTCCTATGGCTAAGTGAGAGTGATAAATCCCTATAGTACGATTGCCTGGTTCGTTGTGCTGAGCACCTCCCTTGGAGGACCCAAAACTGGGATAAAGAGTGCTCGGGTTTATCCCAAACACCCCCGTACTACTTACGTGGGGGCAGAAGCCGACGACTGGCCAACTCTCAGCCTTAATATACAAACGACCGCACATGAGGGTAACCTTTTATATAACAGGCGACATATCAATGACCTTGTTTAAACATTCCAACGGAAAACATGATCCGCATTTAGGGAAATATAATGTCCTTGGTACATAGCTCCGCCGCAAGGTAGGATCCTTTCAGGACACTCTTATAATATGATTCGGGCTTGCGATGCTCCTTCCCCTCCGGCGGTCCTTCGGTCAGTAGCTTTTTGGCATTGATCTTCCCCCAGTGCACCTTTGCAAGGGCGAAGGCCATTCGTGCTCCTTCTATACAGACTGACCGCTTGATGGCGTCAAGTCGAGGGCAAGCGCTTATAAACCGCCTTACGAGCCCGAAGTAGCTGCTTGGAATCGGTTCGGCAGGCCATAGCCGGATAACCACATCTTTCATGGCTAGTTCCGCTGCCTTATGCAGTTCGATCAGTTGTTTCAGCTGATCGGCAAAAGGCACCGGATATTTCGGTGCCAAATATTGAGACCAAAAAAGCTTATCGGCGGTGTTCCTTCCTTCGGCTCGGTAGAAGTGCGCGGCATCTGAAATACTGTGCGGTAGCTCGGCAAATACACCTGAGAAGTCCGGATTCACAATCAGAAACATAGTTTTCCCTTCAAATATTTTATTTACATGGGAAAAGCTTACCCGCCGCGATCTTCCTCGCCTCTTGGATCCCTTGCAGCGCGCTTTGGGTTTCCCCCTGGGCGTCGCTCATGGCTTGGCGCGCCTTGGTGAGTTCGGACTCTTTCTTCGTTAAACTCTGCTCCAAGGCCTCGCATTTACTTACGGCCTCTTGCAACTCCTGCTCAACTTTAATAACTCTAGCTTCATGTTTCTCACGAAGAGCCCGCTCTGTGGCCGCCTTTTTCTCGGCCTCGGCAACGGCCCTTTTGAGGGCCTCGACTTCGGTCATAACTCCTAGCACATATTATGCGCCTTATTTCATACTGAACATTTATTTCACAATAAATGCACATAATGCTGGTGCGTACTTTGTTTATCCCTCAACTGCATTTCCAATCGGCCAATTTCTTCTCTGGCCCGCTCCAGACTTTGATTCAGTCCGGCGATCTCCACAGTATGAGAGGCAGCAACCGCTATAGGTATCTGCTTGAAATAGGAGAGAAATCAATGTCATTTAGTGAGTCTTCCTGAGATCATGAATTCGATCACCTGTCCGGTTCTTTCTTTCACCGAACAGTGTATCAGGGGCTACTATCTATACTATGACACTCTTCGATAACTCATAAAACATACCTCAAAGCCTTTTATAAGACTGATACAGGCTTCGTTCAATCCACTCTCAGCCGACTGAATTTTCTCGATCACCGCGCCCATCAGGGCACAGTGTTCATCAACGATGGAGGCATCCCATAGCGCCACCAACAAAGCATCCGGCACTTCTGGATGGACAGAGGTCGCTGGTGGAATAGGCATGCCCTCTCCGGCGGAATAGGCTGCGGTTCGGCCTCCAGGCGCCGCCTTCACAATTGTTTTCCTTTCCTCCTTGGCCGGGGTCCTTTTGGGACGAGGCCTCGGTGTTTGGCACCTACTTGGAGGAAGGGTCCTTCGGGGGTGTCCCTCTCTCCATAGCGTTTGTGCTCAGCAGGTCCTCCGATGAGGATTGTTCGGTACGGGACCTCGCCGGACTACAAGAAATACACAACTTACGTTAAAATACTAAGCCACGATGAGTCTGGATGCTTAAACATACTCGGATTTCATATACTCATGAGTGCACCAGGGGCTGGGCCCTGGGATTCCATGCCAGGCCGCTGTCAGCGGCGGCAGGAGACTCCTCTTGATGAGGAATCTTTCCTCTTTTGGGTAGTTCGGCCTCCAAGGATGCGGAGGCCGTCCTCTTCCTTCTTCCCTCCGCAGGGGATTCATCTTCCTCCTCCTTTTCGTCCTCTTCAAAGGCGGAATGGGCATCAGAGCCTTCAGGTATTGTGCCCGAAGTGCCGCGACGACGATGGCCGCTCCGGGTCTTTTTAGCCTCCTTCTCGACCGTCTTCTTTGGCACCTTGTAAGGCGCCGAGACCAGCATCTTCGTCAGAAGTGGGATGGCCGAGTCTTCGGGTAGCGGGGCCGGACAATAGATCCGTTCCGCCTTCTTCGTCCAGCTCTGGGAAAGTTGAATGAACACACGTTAGGCGCTTACTTTGGGTCATGGAGATGAAAAAGTTTGATAAACCCACCGAACTTGCAGGGCGGGACAGTTGGTACCCGCAGTCTTCGGCGGAGTCCGGCCATGATTTGCTGGACTTAAAAAGCACCTTCCAAATGTCCTCGTGCGAAGAGCGGAAGAGCCTTCACAAGGTTTGGTGCCTGGCCGGATCAAACTCCCATAGATTGCAGGTCCGGTGTTGACAAGGCAGTATCTGGCGGACTAACATCACCTGGACTACGTCAACGAGTTCAATGTTCTTATCTCTCATATCTTTAACACGCATCGGGAGCACCGACAGTTCGTCGGACGAGGACCAATCTAGTCCTTTCTTGACCCAAGACGTAAGCCGCAGAGGGGCGCCGGATCGAAACTTTGGGAGAAGCAGCCCGTCCCTTACCGCTCAGCTCAGTGATGTAAAACCACTGTTGTTGCCACTCCTTGACAGAATCATTAAAGGTTCCCATTGGCCATATGACGTTGGGCATCTTGCTAACCATAGCACCCCCACACTCGGCGTTCTCGCCGCCCACCACCTTGGGCTTCACATTAAAGACCTTCAGTCATAAACCGAAGTGTGGCGAAACGCGGAGAAAAGCCTCTTACATGACAATGAATGTCGAGATGTTGAAGAAGGATTAGGGGACAGGTCGTGAAGATCGATCCCATAATAGTACATGATACCGCGAACGAATGGGCGGAGGGGAAATCCTAGCCCGCGGACAAAGTGAGGGAGGAATACAACCCTCTCGTGGGGTTCCGGAGTGGGGACGATATGTCCCGCCGTCGGGAGACGGTGGCCGATTTTCTTGGCCAGATACCCGGCCTCACGAAGCTTTTTGATATCCTTCTCTTGGACGGTAGAGGCCATCCATTTGCCTCCTGCTCCGGATCCAGACATCTTTGGAAGACCTTTTGTGGGTAGAGGAGGTGAACGCTCGTGCATTGGAGCCGAGCAGAATGGAATGAGTTGAGAAGAAGGTATGGGTGAAGAGGGTGAATTCTTGTCCCTTTATAAGGGCGGAAGAGGCGATGCGCCTCCCCCCTCGCCTAGTAAAACCTCTTATTTCCCAAGTGCCGTAAGTAATGGTGCGGTTGGGTTACCCGCGTCCATATTGATGAGAATCCCATAATAAGGGGGACATGATCTCTGCTTTGACAAGATGTGTCGAGAAAACCGCCCCGCAATATGTGCGGTGCTGGTTGAGAAAAACGGTTCGAACAAAGACCGAGCCACGACATGACATCCTGTCAGAACACGTCAGCAGATTAGATTTGTGGAAATATTATTCTCTCTACGGTGGTATGTGGAAATTATTTTGCAGAGCCGGACACTATCCTTGTGTTTAGAATCTTCTATGGAGTATTCGGAGGAGGAACCCTCCTTACAATGCTGAAGACAATACTGCACGCCGGACTCATCGTCATTGAAGCCTGGTTCAGGAGCTACTGAGGGAGTCCTGGATTAGGGGGTCTCCGGACAGCCGGACTATATCCTTTGGCCGGACTATTGGACTATGAGGATACAAGATTGAAGACTTCGTCCCGTGTCCGGATGGGACTCTCCTTGACGTGGAAGGCAAGCTAGCCAATATGGATATGTAGATCTCCTCCCTTGTAACCGACTCTGTGTAACCCTAGCCCCCTCCGGTGTCTATATAAACAAGAGGGTTCAGTCCGTAGGACAACATAGACAATCATACCATAGGCTAGCTTCTAGGGTTTAGCCTCTACGATCTCATGGTAGATCAACTCTTGTAATACTCATATCATCAAGAACAATCAGGTAGGACGTAGGGTATTACCTCCATCAAGAGGGCCCGAACCTGGGTAAACATCGTGTCACCTACTTCTTGTTACCATCCGCCTTAGATGCACAGTTCAGGACCCCCTACCCGAGATCCGCCGGTTTTGACACCGACACCAAGGAAGTCCACGAGACCCCCGGCAAGATCCTTGCCGAGGACGACCACGGTGCCGCGGCAAGACCCTTGTCCGGCCCCCGGCAAGACCCTTGCCGAGGACATCTGTGGAGCCGCAGCCAGGCCCACGTCTGCCAAGACTCCATCACTGCTCCCATGCAGCTGCTAGCTCAACAATCTGGGCAGGCATCTGCGTGGCAGGCACGCGACCTCCACACCAACTCAGCAAGCACCTGCATGGTGGCATGTAGATCTTCATGAAGGCTCCACCACCGCGCCAGCCCAGCAGCCAGCCAACGTGGCGCTACAACACCTCGTCAGCTTAGATGCGCGTCGGAGCCAGGCGAGGCGACGACAGCTGGGACGAGCTTCTTCACCGTCCCCAATAAAGCAAGAGGGGCACGTCAGCAGCGCATTAAATGTGTTTGTCCGACGATGCCAGAGGATAGACTCAGTCACTGTGCACCTTTCCACCTCCTGTGTGCCACTGTGGCGACCCCTTTTATCTATAAAAGGAGGCCTGGGGCGTACTGGAGAGGGATTTCGGATCTTTTGGACTAGAGAGACACTGCAGCTAGTTCAAGAACACAAGAACACTCAAATATACATCAAAGCAGGACTAGGGCATTACGCGTCTCCGCGTCCTGGACCTGGGTAAACGATTTGCGTGCTGACCGCCAGACGCGCTCTTTGTACAACCCGGCGCCCGCCAACCGTAGAAGGGATCCCAGTGACCCCATAGGTGTCGTTTCCCACCGACATCTCTGGCGCGCCAGGTAGGGGGGGGTGCGTAGTTGTGGAAATCTAGTCTGGTTGAAGCAACAACTTCATCGTGGTCGTCACTCCAAGGAAGAAGACGACCGAATAGGTGGCATCCTTGGTGGACGTAGTGAACGCTCACGCAACGGCATAAAAGCTAAGTCATGCAAAACTTTGAGTAATTCCTTTTTATATATAAGGTTATCGTCCTTGACGATCTTGCCCTGTGTATGGAAAACCTGCACGCAATGGGGCCCTGCCACTATTGGCCACACCCTCATTCTGTTTCGAGTCCTCTCAACAGTTCGAGCGGTTGCGTCGAGAACGGCAGGGTGACCTTCTGTGATTGGCAACGCTCTCGTTCTGTCTCGAGTCCACTCGACAGCTCGAGTGGCCGCGTTAAGAGCAGCGAGGTGGTTTTCCCAGCAGCAAGCATACCCAACAGGCCATTGGGGATCCGTCCTCAAGGCGCTGCGGCATGGGTTTTGATGTCTACTACACAACCTTCTTCTTGTAGATGTTGTTGGGCCTCCAAGTGCAGAGGTTTGTTGTAACACCCACGATACGGCTATATCTCCCACGTGTCGAAGCATGACTTAGAGGCATTACCGCATAGTAGGCATGTCGCAAGAGGGGTAATCTTTACACATCCCATGTACTGAATAAGAAAGGGATAAAGAGTTGGCTTACAATTGCCACTTCACACAATACATAAATATAGCATTACATCATCCAGAATACAATCAAGGTCCGACTATGGAACCAACATAAATAAAGACAACCCCAAATGCATAGATCCCTGATTGCCCCGACTGGGCTCCACTACTGATCAACTGGAAACGAAACCACACAACAAACACGATCTTCATCGAGCTCCTCCTTGAGCTCGGTTGCGTCACCTGCACGGGTATCATCAGCACCTGCAACTGTTTGGAAGTAATCTGTGAATCACGGGGACTCAGCAATCTCACACCCGCGAGATCAAGACTATTTAAGCTTATGGGTAGGAAAAGGGTAGTGAGGTGGAGCTGCCGCAAGCACTAGCATATATGGTGGCTAACTTACGCAAATGAGAGCGAGAAAAGGAGCAAAGCACGGTTGTGAACTAGAAGTGATCAAGAAGTGATCCTGAATCTACTTATGTTCAAGCATAACACAAGAACCGTGTTCACTTCCCGGACTCCGCCGAGAAGAGACCATCGTGGCTACACACGCGGTTGATGCATTTTAATTAACTTAAGTGTCAAGTTCTCTACAACCGGACATTAACAAATTCCCATCTGCCCATAACCGCGGGCACGGCTTTCGAAAGTTCAAAACCCTGCAGGGGTGTCCCAACTTAGCCTATCACAAGCTCTCACGGTCAACGAAGGATATTCCTTCTCCCAGGAAGACCCGATCAGACTCGGAATCCCGGTTACAAGACATTTAGACAATGGTAAAACAAGACCAGCAAAGCCACCCGATGTGCCGACAAATCCCGATAGGAGTCGCACGTATCTCATTCTCAGGGCACACCGGATGGGCAAGACGCCGGGTTGGCATAGACCCTGGTTGCCCAGGGGGCGCCAGACATCGCCCAGTTTGGACCAACACTCAGAGGAGCACTGGCCCTGGGGTTTAAAATAAAGATGGCCCTTGAGTCTGCAGAACCCAAGGGAAAAAGGCTTAGGTGGCAAATGGTAAAACCAAGGTTGGGCCTTGCTGGAGGAGTTTTATTCAAAGCGAACTATCAAGGGGTTCCCATAAGACCCAACCGCGCAAGGAACGAAAAATCAAGGAACATAACACCGGTATGACGGAAATTAGGGCGGCAAGAGTGGAACAAAACACCAGGCATAAGGCCGAGCCTTCCACCCTTTACCAAGTATATAGGTGCATTAAAGTGAACACGATATAATAATGATATCCCAACAAAATCCATGTTCCAACAAGGAACAAAATTTCATCTTCACCTGCAACTAACAACGCTATTAGAGGGGCTGAGCAAATCGGTAACATAGCCAAACAATGGTTTGCTAGGAAAGGTTGGTTAGAGGCTGGACATGTCAATATGGGAGGCATGATATAGCAAGTGGTAGGTATCGCAGAATAGAAATAAAGCGAGCAACTAGCAAGCAAAGATAGAAGTGATTTCGAGGGTATGGTCATCTTGCCTGAAATCTCGCAAGGAAGAAGAACGAGTCCATGAAGAAGTCAAACGGACGAAGTCGAACGAATCCTCACAAACGCGACGTTATCGGAACTAACCCGAAGAAGCAACACAGGAAAGAAGCAAACAACATAGTAAACAACCATCACATAATCATGGCATGATGCACAACCAAGTATGATGCATGTCCAGTTTAAAGAGGCATGGCATGGCAAAATGCACAAACAACACTACAAGTTAAGTGGAGCTCAATATGCATCGGGATGCATATTGTCAAAACACCACATGGCTTATTTAGTTCTCTCTCGGTTATGTACTCAACAATATTAAATGTTGTTAAACATGGCAAGAGGAGAAGCATAAAGAAATTATCTATTTAGGCAAGTTTAAATGAGGCCGGAACGCCAAACAACAATTCCGGTAAAACCCCATATGCATTTAGCAATTTAAGGCAAACAACAATTTAACCATTTTAAATGTTATTATCATGATGCAGATGACATTTGCAAGTGTTATGCAATATTTATGAAAATGTTGATAAGAGCATATTATGAAGCATTTGTCATCGCAGCGGAAACGAAAGGGGTGCCACGGCGATGATAACGAAACGGTGCCACGGTGACATTCCGGTTCCGACAACTCATTGCGACGTCGGTGCAAAAGAAAGTGTGACGGGAATGTGTCAGGCGATGAACGGTGGGGTGCTCCCGGTTACTGGGTTCCCACATGTCAATGGCTCAAAAACGGGTAACACGCAAGAGATACATCATACGCGGCGAACAACAGTTACATGAAACCATCTCATACAACACATGCATTCGTCCACGGGTCATCGTCTCGGGGTTATACCTTTGAAGCATGCATCTTCGGACGGTTCGGGTTCGATGGGATGTCGACGGAAGTAGACATTCATGGGTCGTAGAGGGAAGTAGTCATACTCGCGAACTTGTCAGATCCACGGCGAGGGTAGTCGTTCACGGTGCGTGTGCCCCGTGGTTCTTCGGACACGGTAGTTGTTCACGGTTCGTAGGCGGACTTGACGGGTCCGAGGGATCCGGCCATCGTGGTACTTGGCACAACACCGTGTAGTCGTAGATTTGAAGAGGAACTTGGTCATCCGAAGGTGTACTTGGCGAACAACGGTTATCGTGGTACTCCTCGGTCCACGAAGTCGTTCTTGTAGGTCTTTGCGTTTTGTTCGGTACTCGTTCAGGCATCCGTGTGGTTTTGTGGCTAGTGTACTTGGCAAAATTCCATGGAGGCGGTCTTGGCAGGCAACGAGCAGCGACACAGTGTATCGACGCAGCAACATAGGCGGGTGCTCGAGCAGGACTTGGCGCCGGTCGTCGTCCTCGCGTTCTCGCACGACAAAAACAGGGGACTGAAGGAAAAGCACTGGCAGGAGGAAGGCCATGGCAGAGACAGGCATTGGGCGCTTGGGGCGCCGGCGGCGGCCTCAGCAAGGAGAAGGAGGGACGACGAGGTGGAGGCAAGGTCGCTGGACGAGGTCGGGGTACGGAGCAGGGCGCCGGGTGGCTCGGCACGGTGCAGCTCGCGCACAAGGAAAATCAGAGGAGGCCCAACGAGGAAGGGGGCTCGCCGGCTTGGAGGCCCTGGTGGCTGGCGCCATGATGGTTGGGGCCAGCGGCCTACGCCGAGAGCAGCAAGGAGAAGGCCTGGAGGGGCTGTGCTTGACGGCGGCGGGCAGCGGCCTCTCTGGAGTGGGGAAGGCGGCGGCACTAGCATGGCGTGTGGTGGGAGGCAATGGCAGCGCGCCTGGAAGTTGAGGAAGAGGGGAATGGCACAGAAAGGAGCGGTGGGGCGGCAGCCGGCAACAACTCCGGTGGCTGGCCGGTGTGACGTAGCTGGAGGCGCCATGGCGTGCGCTGGGGCGCTGGGAGAACGAGAGGGAGATGGGGAGCGAGGCTCCTGGCGGCGCTGGATGGAAAGGTATGAGGGAAGAGGGTGAGGGGATCGGGCCTGGGGTGCTAGGTGCGGTCTAGGGTTAGAGGGTTAGGTGGGCTTTAGGTGGGTTGGGCCTAGGTGGGATAGTGGGGAAGCAGGCCGGCCTGGCACTGAGGCCCAAGTGTCCAGCCGGGCTTCACTCTCTCCCTCATATCTCTTTAGCAGAAAAATAAAATAAGGCATGGGCGCCCGCCTAGATGAAGGGATTTTCTCATCTTGAGGTGTCGGGAGGAGTAAAGGAGATTGACTCTTCTCTGTCATTAGCCTTTTTATTGACACTAGCTCTTTATATAGTCAATTTTTTGGAGGAGTATCGTATCGGAGAGGGTTATGAAAAGATTCTGGGCATAGGGATAATTTTCCCGAACTCACAAAAATATGCTTGTTCCGAGAAAATGGAAAAGGCGAAGATTGAAAGATGTAAAATTCAAACTCATTTGATTTAAATTCAAATGATTTGAATAGGAAGTGAGGTTTGTAAAGGTCCAAAAATGTTCGGATTTCTGGTGGAGCTCCGGAATATGATGAAAGAATACATGGCGAGGTTAGAGGCCAAGAGTTAAGATAACAAAGGCATTGGAATATTTGCAAGTGTGTTATAGTGAATTCCAAATTAATGAAATATTTAAAACAGCTCCCTACTATTGGTAGGATATGTTTTAAAGAGAATCACCATGTGAATTCCCTCGGTTTAAGTGGACCGAAGATCCATGTAGTTCATTTAGTTGAGTTTTAAAATGGTTTGCATGATGACATGATGCAATGCACATGATGCAATGATGAGTGCAAGAAGCAAAAAAAATCACACAACGAATCTCGGAAACCCTGGAAGGCATATGAAGCTCCGGTCTTGGGGCGTTACATTTGTAGGACAGTAGCAAATTTCCCTCAAGTGGATGACCTAAGGTTTATCAATTCGTGGGAGGCGTAGGATGAAAATGGTCTCTCTCAAACAACCCTGCAACCAAATAACAAAGAGTCTCTTGTGTCCCCAACATACCCAATACAATGGTAAATTGTATAGGTGCACTAGTTTGGTGAAGAGATGGTGATACAAGTGCAATATGGATGGTAGATATAGGTTTTTGTAATCTGAAAATATAAAAACAGCAAGGTAACTAATGATAAAAGTGAGCACAAACGGTATTGCAAAGCGTTGAAACAAGGCCTAGGGTTCATACTTTCACTAGTGCAAGTTCTCTCAACAATAATAACATAATTGGATCATATAACAATCCCTCAACATGCAACAGAGAGTCACTCCAAAGTCACTAATAGCGGAGAACAAACAAAGAGATCATCGTAGGGTACGAAACCACCTCAAAGTTATTCTTTTCGATCGATCTATTCAAGAGTCCGTAGTAAAATAACACAAAGCTATTCTTTCCGTTCAATCTATCATAGAGTTCATACTAGAATAACATCTTAAGACACAAATCAACCAAAACCCTAATGTCACCTAGATACTCCAATGTCACCTCAAGTATCTGTGGGTATGATTATACGATATGCATCACACAATCTCAGATTCATCTATTCAACCAACACAAAGAACTTCAAAAAGCGCCCCAAAGTTTCTATCGAAGATTCAAGACAAAAACGTGTGCCAACGCCTATGCATAAGTTCACGAGGTCACAGAACTCGCAAGTTGATCACCAAAACATACATCAACTGGATCACGTGATATCCCATTGTCACCACAGATAAGCACATGCAAGACATACATCAAGTGTTCTCAAATCCTTAAAGACTCAATCCGATAAGATAACTTCAAAGGGAAAACTCAATTCATCACAAGAGAGTAGAAGGGGAGAAATATCATAAGATCCAACTATAATAGCAAAGCTCGCGATACATCAAGATCGTGCCGAATCAAGAACACGAGAGAGAGAGAGAGAGAGAGAGAGAGATCAAACACATAGCTACTGGTACATACCCTCAGCCCCGAGGGTGAACTACTCCCTCCTCATCATGGAGAGCGCCAGGATGATGAAGATGGCCACCGGAGAGGGATTCCGCCCTCCGGCAGGGTGCCGGAACGGCTCTAGATTGGTTTTTGGTGGCTACGGAGGCTTCTGGCGGAGGAACTCCCGATCTTGGTTTCTTTCTGGAAGTTTGGGGTTATATAAGAGGTGTTGGAGTCGGGAACAAGTCAGGAGGGTCCCCGAGGCGGCCATGAGGTAGGGGGCACGCCCAGGGGGGGTAGGGCGCGCCCCACCCTCGTGGTGGCCTCGGGACTCTCCTAGCCCATCTCCGGTACTCCATGGGCTTCTTCTGGTTCAAAAATGATCTCCGTAAAATTTCAGGTCAATTGGACTCTGTTTGGTTTTCCTTTTTTGCGATACTCAAAAACAAGGAAAAAACAGAAACTGGCACCGGGCTCTAGGTTAATAGGTTAGTCCCAAAAAACATATAAAATACCATATAAATGCATATAAAACATCCAAGGTTGATAATATAATAGCATGGAACAATCAAAAATTATAGATACGTTGGAGACGTATCAAGTGTCCGCGCCGGCAAGCCTACCCGATTAACGTAGGGTGGACATACAAAGGGAGATCAAACGGGGAAATAACATGCATCGTTTCAAAAGCACTGCAGACTTATATTACATCAATTGTTGCTGCGGTTCTAACTAAAGATAAAAAATTTCTTGGTTGTGAACCTACAACGGCGATAAGAAACGGGGTGCCTAGTCCCGGCGCTGACCTTTCTATCCTCCAGACTCCGTCGATGCGGCCGATGACGGGCTCGATACGCTCCTCGAGTGGAGCGAGGTCCACACCCTCCGGCAAGCTATCCAGTGAAGCTTCGAAGTCGAGGTCAGGATTCCAGTACGCCACCTTGGTGAGGATCTTGGTTGTGGTACCCCGGCAAAGCCTCCGGGCCTCCTCGGCCAGAGAGGCTGCCCTGTTGGAGCGGAACCGCTCCATGGCCCCGAGCACACCCTTAAAGAATAGAGTCAGCATGGCATTAGGACTCACGTTTGGCTCCGGGACGTACCTCACATCTAGCATCCCCATGGTAGCCAGCTGCGTGGTGATCCTGTCGGCGACATCAGCGAGGCGACTGATCCAAAGTTTCTCGCCCGCAATGAAATTCGCGTGGCTGACAGCGTCGCTCTTCCGCAGCTGCCTCTCCTCCTCCAGATTCTTGGTCAGGGTCTCCTCCCGGGCCCTAACCTCCGAGAGCGTCCCCTCAAGACCCTCCAGCTTCAGCTTTAGGTCCTTGATGGACTCATTGGCCGTGGAGAGTAGCTCGACCTTGTCGAGGACTGCGACCTGCGCGTCAGCCAAGGCGCCCTTGGCCGCGTCCCTCTCCTCCGTCAGCTCCTGGATCTGCTTCTTCAGCTCGTCTAGCTCCACCTCCAGCTCGTTCACCTTGCCGGCATGGACCTGGGCCTGAGCATTGAGGGCCTCCTCGTGCCTTTGCTCCAGTTCCTGGGTCCGCTGCACGACAAGCTCCTTGATCTCATCGTTCTTGCTGCGGAGTGTCACGGCGAGTTTCTCCTCGCGAGCGGCAAGGTCCTCCTCTTGGGAGTTCAGCTTGGCCTGGTGCTGACGCCGAGCGGCCTCCTCCTTGGCGGCCTGTTGACTTGCCGCCTCCTGGGCCTTCTCGACATCGGCCTGCTTCATGGCAAGCTCCAACTTGCGCTCGGCCAGCTGATCCTGGGCGGTCTTCAGTTTTTCATGGGCCTGGTGGAACCAAGCTTGCGTCTCGGCGATGTGGCCTTGGAGGTCCACCTCCGCCTTGTCCACAGCTGCCATCCTGGACTTGGCCTTGTCCAGGCGGGCATGGTGAAGCACCTGAAGCTTGTGGAAGTTGGCGCTCATGCTCTGGAGGAGCCGCTCTTCTTGGGAACTACCACCACCGACGCTCGATTCGTCAACGACCTCGAGCCCGGCGGCGGCAAGCACCTCGTCGTCAAACACCCCCCCCCCCCTCGGCGGGCGCCCTGGTGCTCGCCGTCCATGGGAGGTGGACGAACAGGTCGTCACTCACCCTCAGATACTTGCCCGAGCCAAAGGCGGCGGCGAAGGAAGGATGGTCGTCAACCACCTCCTCCTCGGCAGCGGCCTTGCTGGCCTCCCTGGCAACGGCCTCGCCGGTCTCCCCAGCAGGCTCCTTGGCGGCATCCTCAACAACGTCCTTGGCAGCCTCGGCCGCGACCTTCCTGGCAACCTCCTCGATGACAGTATCCATGTCCTCCCGGTCCGCCGAGGAAGGATCTAGACACCGAGAAGGGAAATGAGGCGAAGTCAAGATCAAAATACGAAAGAAGAAAAACGAGCGGGAACAGGAGGCAAACAACTCACCCGTACCAAGCTGGGATGAAGTGGCCCCCTCCTCACCTACATTCGGTGCCGGGACGAAGCCGCCGTCCCCCGAGGCCTCCTCCTCCTCCTCCGTGCGCATGGGCTCGGTGCTTGGCGCCCTTGCCGGGGACACCCCTCGGGGCGGCGTGGTTGACGGGGGCGACATGTTGGGGGTGGCCCTCAGTGGCTCCTCCTGCTGTCGTCCTCCTCCTACAACCACAGCAAGGTCAGCACCAAGGGATCGTGTCCCAGCACACGTCGATGGGGAGCGAGTGATGAACGTACGCTGGGGGCTGCACCGGGGGCTGCTATCCGGGCTTCTCTCCACCACCAGTGGCGTACTTGAGGTGCCCACCGGGGGCTGGCCGCCCGTCGAGGCCCTGGCCCTCTTCGCCACCCTCTGGGCCAGCGTCTCCGTATCCCTGCGAAGAAGAAGACGAGTCAAGACAAGTGGCACGGTCCGAGGGGACAGAGGTGACAAAAGACAAGAGACTTACTCATCCTCCGCCTCCTCTTCCGTTACCTTCCTCTTCCTGCTCAGGCTAAGGGACCCGAGGTCGAAGAAGACCTCTTTGTCATCCTCTGCGGGAGGAGGAGAAGCGGGTGGAGTCCGAGGACACTTGGACGAAGAAGAGGCAGCCGCTTTCTTCTTTGCCACCATAGCCTTCGCCGCCTTCCCTCCTGTCGCGGCCCTCATCTGACGCATGGGCACCTCCTGAGTTTGATGCGGTTGTGCGGCCCTGCCGGGCCGGACCGACTCACTAGAGACGGTCCGCCGCAAGACACGCCCTCTCCCCATGGCTGGGGGGTCGACAGCCTCGACCTCCTCCCCGGATGACTCATCGACCTCATCTTCAATAAAAGGGCCCCCGGTGCCGGTGTTGTTGGCTTCCCTAGCAGATTCCGCCCACTGGGCGAGCTCCTTCTCCTCTGTGGCCGCCGCGGCCTATTCCTCCATGCCGCCAGCGCTGCGGGCCTCCTTGGCGAGCGCCGCCTCTGCCACCCTGGCGGCGATGTAGTCCAGCTCCGCTTGGGTGGTGTCCTGGAGGAGCAGTGGCTCTTCGCGGACGTACTTCTCTGACGGGGTGTCGAAGAACTCCTGCACCTGGTATGCCTATGGCTCGACCCAATTCGGGTCAAGGCATCATGGCGATGATGTCGGTCTGGTGGGAGTTGTTGCTCAGCGGGACCACCCCCGCCGGCAACCCGCACATGGGCCCCTTGGCGACCTTGCCGGCCTTCGCAAACTTGCCGGTCCTCTCGGCCCTGCCGTCATGATTCACGTCGAGCTAAAAGAGCTGCTGGCAGAAGTGGGCGTGCCCCATCATCGTGAAGTTGTGGTTCAGGCCGGGGCGGAGCCGCATGATGTCAGCCGCATTCCTGAAGAGCCTGTCCGGCCTCCCCTTGTTGTGCAGAGGAGCGATGCGACGGCGGATGAAATCCGCCCCAATCATCTCCAGGGTGAGCCCGGCAATGGCGAGGCGATGGATTCTGGTGATGGCGACCGTGAGCTTCCCATCCTGGGCGTCGACATCGCCCTAGTCGTCTCTGCGAACCGGCGGCACCTGGCGAACCTGGCAAAATTCCTGTGGGTCCTCCTCAATCCAGCACCACCGATGCTACCTCTTGAGCATTGCGCTGGTTTTCCCTTGAAGAGGAAAGGGTGATGCAGCAAAGTAGCGTAAGTATTTCCCTTAGTTTTTGAGAACCAAGGTATCAATACAGTAGGAGATCACGCTCGAGTCCCACACACCTACACAAACAAATAAGAACCTCGCAACCAACACGATAAAGGGGTTGTTAATCCCTTCACGGTCACTTACGAGAGTGAGATCTGATAGATATGATAAGATAATATTTTTGGTATTTTTATGATAAAGATGCAAAGTAAAATAAACGGCAAAAGAAATAACTAAGTGTTGGAAGATTAATATGATGGAAGATAGACCCGGGGGCCATAGGTTTCACTAGTGGCTTCTCTCAAGAGCATAAGTATTATAGTGGGTAAACGAATTACTGTCGAGCAATTGATAGAACTAAGCATAGTTATGAGAATATCTAGGTATGATCATGTATATAGGCACCACGTCCGCGACAAGTAGACTGAAACGATTCTGCACCTACTACTATTACTCCACATATCGACCGCTATCCAGCATGCATCTAGAGTAGTAAGTTCATAAGAACAGATTAATGGTTTAAGTAAGATGACATGATGTAGAGGGATAAACTCATGCAATATGATATAAACCCCATCTTTTTATCCTCGGTGGCAACAATACAATACGTGTCGGTTCCCTTTCTGTCACTGGGATCGAGCACCGCAAGATTGAACCCAAAGCTAAGCACTTCTACCATTGCAAGAAAGATCAATCTAGTAGGACAAACCAAACTGATAATTTGAAGAGACTTGCAAAGATAAACCAATCGTACATAAAAGAATTTAGAGAAGATTCAAATATTGTTCATAGATAATCTCGATCATAAACCCACAATTCATCGGATCTCGACAAACACACCACAAAAGAAGATTACATCGAATAGATCTCCAAGAAGATCGAGGAGAACTTTGTATTGAGATCCAAAGAGAGAGAAGAAGCCATCTAGCTAATAACTATGGACCCATAGGTCTGAAGTAAACTACTCACACATCACCGGAGAGGCCATGGAGTTGATGTAGAGGCCCTCCGTGATTGATGCCCCCTCCGCCGGAGCTCCGAAAAAGGCCCCAAGATGGGATCTCTCGGGTTTAGAAGGTTGCTGTAGTGGAATTAGGTTTTCTTGGTGCTCCTGGATGTTTGGGGGGGGGGTACATGGATATATATAGGAGGAAGAAGTACGTCGGTGGAGCAATGAGGGGCCCACGAGGGTGGAGGGAGTGTCTAGGGGGTAGGCGCGCCCCCTGCCTCATGGCTTCCTCGGTTGTTTCTTGACGCCCACTCCAAGTCTCCTGGATCACTTTTGTTGAGAAAATCACGTTCCCTAAGGTTTCATTCCATTTGGACTCTGTTTGATATTCCTTTTCTTCGAAACCTTAAAATAGGCAAAAAAACAACAATTTGGGCTGGGCCTCCGGTTAGTAGGTTAGTCCCAAAAATGATATAAAAGTGTAAAATAAAGCCCGTTAACATCCAAAATAGATAATATAATAGCATGGAGCAATCAAAAATTATAGATAGGTTGGAGCCGTATCAAGCATCCCGAAGCTTAATTCCTGCTCGTCCTCGAGTAGGTAAATGATAAAAGAAGAATTTTTGATGTGGAATGCTTTCTAACATATTTCTCAATGTATTTTTTTCTTTATTGGGCATGAATGTTCAGATCCGAAAGATTCAAGATAAAAGTTTAATATTGACATAGAAATAATAATACTTGAAGCATACTAACTAAGAAATTATGTCTTCTCAAAATAACATGGACAAAGAAAGTTATCCCTACAAAATCATATAGTCTGTCTATGCTCTATCTTCACCACACAAAATATTTAAATCATGCACAACCTCGATGACAAGCCAAGCAATTGTTTCGTAATTTTGATGTTCTCAAACTTTTTCAATCTTCACACAATATATGAGCATGAGCCATGGATATAGCATTTTATGTGGAATAGAATGGTGGTTGTAGAGAAGACAAAAAGGAGAAGATAGTCTCACATCAACTAGGCGTATCAACGGGCAATGGAGGTGCCCATCAATAGAATCAATGTGAGTGAGTAGGGATTGCCATGCAACGGATGCACTAGAGCTATAAGTATATGAAAGCTCAACAAAAGAAACTAAGTGGGTGTGCATCCAACTCGCTTGCTCATGAGGACCTAGAGCATTTTGAAGAAGCCCATCATTGGAATATACAAGGCAAGTTCTATAATGAAAAATTCCCACTAGTATATGAAAGTGATATCATAGGAGACTCTCTATCATGAAGATCATGGTGCTACTTTGAAGCACAAGTGTGGAAAAAGGATAGTAACATTGTCCCTTCTCTCATTTTCTCTCATTTTTTTATTTGGGCCTTCTTCTTTTTTTGGCCCCTTTTTCCCCTTTTTTCTGTCCGGAGTCTCATCCCGACTTGTGGGTGAATCATAGTCTCCATCATCCTTTCCTCACTTGGGACAATGCTCTAATAATGATGATCATCACACTTTAATTTCTTACAACTCAATACTTAGAACAAAATATGACTCTATGTGAATGCCTCCGGCGGTGTACCGGGATGTGCAATGATACATGAGTGGCATGTATGAAGAATTATGAACGGTGGCTTTGCCACAAATACGACGTCAACTACATGATCATGCAAGCAATATGACAATGATGAAGTGTTTCATAATAACGGAACTGTGGAAAGTTGCATGGCAATATATCTCGGAATGGCTATGGAAATGACATAATAGGTAGGTATGGTGGCTGTTTTGAGGAAGGTAT
Organism: Triticum monococcum; assembly: GCA_034509565.1. Classification (NCBI taxonomy): domain Eukaryota; kingdom Viridiplantae; phylum Streptophyta; class Magnoliopsida; order Poales; family Poaceae; genus Triticum; species Triticum monococcum. Next base: position 533,268,315 of record CM067844.1, read on the forward strand.
ATGGTGGGTTTAAGGTACCGGCGAAAGTTGTGCGATACTAGAGAGGCTAGCAATGGTGGAAGGGTGAGAGTGCATATAATCCATGGACTCAACATTAGTCATAAATAATTCACATACTAATTGCAAAAATCTATTAGTTATCGAAACAAAGTATTACGCACATGCTCCTAGGGGAATAGATTGGTAGGAAAAGACCATCGCTCGTCCCCGACCGCCACTCATAAGGAAGACAAACAATAAATAAATCATGCTCCAACTTCATAACATAATGGTTCACCATACGTGCATGCTACGGGAATCATAAACTTCAACACAAGTATTTCTCAAATTCACAACTACTCAACTAGCATGACTCTAATATCACCATCTCCATATCTCAAAACAATTATCAAGTATCAAACTTCTCATAGTATTCAATGCACTTCTAAGAAAGTTTTTATATTAAAGCAAATTTCCATGTTGTTCTAAAGGACTCTCAAAATAATATAAGTGAAGCATGAGATATCAATTATTTCTATAAAATAAAACCACTGCCGTGCTCTAAAAGATATAAGTGAAGCACTATAGCTAAAACTATATAGCTCAAAAGATATAAGTAAAGCACATAGAGTATTTTAATAAATTTCAAATCGTGTGAGTCTCTATCAAAAGATGTGTACAGAAAGGATGATTGTGGTAAACTAAAAGGCAAAGACTCAAATCATACAAGACGCTCCAAGCAAAACACATATCATGTGGTGAATAAAAATATAGCTCCAAGTAAACTTACCGATAGACGAAGACGAAAGAGGGGATACCTTCCGGGGCATCCCCAAGCTTAGGCTTTTTGGTATCCTTGATTTTTACCTTGGGGTTCCATGGGCATCCCCAATCTTAGGCTCTTTCCACTACTTGTTCCATAATCAATCAAATCTTTACCCAAAACTTGAAAACTTCACAACACAAAACTCAAAATAGAAAATCTCGTGAGCTCCGTTAGCGAAAGAAAACAAAACACCACTTCAAGGTACTGTAATGAACTCATTCTTTATTTATATTGGTGTTAAACCTATTTTATTCCAACTTCTCTATGGTTTATAAACTCTTTTACTAGCCATAGATTCATCAAAATAAGCAAACAACACACGGAAAACAGAATCTGTCAAAAACAGAACAGTCTGTAGTAATCTGTAGCTAACGCAACTTATGGAACCCCAAAAATTCTAAAATAAATTGCTGGACGTGAGGAATTTTTCTCTTAATCATCTTCAAAAATAATTAACTAAATATCACTTTCCAAATAAAAATGGCAGCAATTCTCGTGAGCACTAAAGTTTCTATTTTTTACAGCAAGATCAAAAAGACTTTCCCCAAGTCTTTCCAACGGTTCTACTTGGCACAAACACTAATTAGACACAAAAAACACAACCAAAACATAGGGTAGATAAATTATTTATTTATTAATAAACAGGAGCAAAAAGCAAGAAATAAAAGTAAAATTGGGTTGCCTCCCAACAAGCACTATCGTTTAACGCCCCTAGCTAGGCATAAAAGCGAAGATAGATCTAGGTATTGCCATCTTTGGTATTAGGAAAGAAAAGAGAAAATTTCTTTTCTATAGCATTTATCTTTCTATTTTGAGATAACACGTGGCCATTAATGGTGGAAGAAAGATTAATCACGTTACGGAAATTGGCATCTAAGCTAGCCTTCATTTCTTTGATAATTTCATTTTGATAAAAGCACAAAAGAGAGGTAGATTCAACCTTATCATACATGGGGTGCCCAAATATAGTTTTCATATTTTCATAAGTATCAACGGGATCCCCCTCAAGAAAACCCTCTTCAAAAATAGAGTCTTGAACTTGCTTGAACGAGGAGGGTAGACCTATATAAAAGCTTTTGAGGTAAACCTCAATTTGATATTGTGGCACATAGCTAGCTCGGATCCTTAATAGCCTATCCCAAGCATCTTTCAAAGATTCATCAAGTAAATAACAAAAAATAAAGGGATCATCTTCATCAAAATTATTCAAATTCTCATTGATAACCCCGGTAGGTCTTTTCAGAGCATCATTATTTATGAGCTTAGAGAGGACAGAAGGACTATCCAAGGTAAAACCCGAGAGAGAACCCTTAGCCCTTTTTGAATCGTCCATGGTACAAGAAAAGAAATGGGAGAGGAGACGAATAAAATGGCAAGGGTGAAGTGTGGGAGAGGAAAACGAGAGGCAAATGGCAAATAATGTAATGCGAGGGATAAGAACTTGTGATGGGTACTTGGTATGTCTTGACTTGTGCGTAGACTCCGGCAACGGTGCCAGGAATGGATCGTTGTCAGGAGTCAAATCTTGACTTGACTTGGTGCGAATATCCCCGGCAACGGCGCCCGAAATCCTTCTTGCTACCCCTTGAGCACTGCGTTGGTTTTCCCTTGAAGAGGCAAGTGTGATGCAACAAAGTAGCATAAGTATTTCCCTCAGTTTTTGAGAACCAAGGTATCAATCCAGTAGGAGATCACGCTCGAGTCCCACACACCTACACAAAAAATAAGAACCTCGCAACCAACGCGATAAAGGGGTTGTCAATCCCTTCACGGTCACTTACAAGAGTGAGATCTGATAGATATGATAATATAATATTTTTGGTATTTTTATGATAAAGATGCAAAGTAAAATAAACGGCAAAAGAAATAACTAAGTGTTGGAAGATTAATATGATGGAAGATAGACCCGGGGGCCATAGGTTTCACTAGTGGCTTCTCTCAAGAGCATAAGTATTATGGTGGGTAAACGATTACTGTCGAGCAATTGATAGAATTGAGCATAGTTATGAGAATATCTAGGTATGATCATGTATATAGGCATCATGTCCGCGACAAGTAGACCGAACCGATTCTGCACCTACTACTATTACTCCACACATCGACCGCTATCCAGCATGCATCTAGAGTATTAAGTTCATAAGAACAGAGTAATGCTTTAAGTAAGATGACATGATGTAGAGGGATAAACTCATGCAATATGATATAAACCCCATCTTTTTATCCTCGATGGCAACAATACAATACGTGTCAGTTCCCTTTCTGTCACTGGGATCGAGCACCGCAAGATTGAACCCAAAGCTAAGCACTTCTCCCATTGCAAGAAAGATCAATCTAGTAGGCCAAACCAAACCGATAATTCGAAGAGACTTGCAAAGATAAACAAATCATACATAAAAGAATTCAAAGAAGATTCAAATATTGTTCATAGATAATCTGGATCATAAACCCACAATTCATCGGATCTCGACAAACACACCGCAAAAGAAGATTACATCGAATAGATCTCCAAGAAGATCGAGGAGAACTTTGTATTGAGATCCAAAGAGAGAGAAGAAGCCATCTAGCTAATAACTATGGACCCGTATGTCTGAAGTAAACTACTACACATCACTGGAGAGGCCATGTAGTTGATGTAGAGGCCCTCTGTGATCGATGCCCCCTCCGGCGGAGATCCGGAAAAGGCCCCAAGATGGGATCTCTCGGGTATAGAAGGTTGCGGCACTGTAATTAGGTTTTCGGGGTGCTCCTGGATGTTTGGGGGGGGGTACGTGGATATATATAGGAGGAAGAAGTACGTCGGTGGAGCAACAAGGGGCCCACAAGGGTGGAGGGTGCGCCTATGGGGGTAGGCGTGCTCCCCTACCTCGTGGCTTCCTCGGTCATTTCTTGACGCCCACTCCAAGTCTCCAGGATCACGTTTGTTGAGAAAATCACGTTCCCGAAGGTTTCATTCCGTTTGGACTCCGTTTGATATTCCTTTTCTTCGAAACCCTAAAATAGGCAAAAAACAACAATTTGGGTTGGGCCTCTAGTTAGTAGGTTAGTCCCAAAAATGATATAAAAGTGCAAAATAAAGCCCATTAACATCCAAAATAGATAATATAATAGCATGGAGCTATCAAAAATTATAGATACATTGGAGACGTATCATCCGGCTCCACCACTCCTCCCACCTCTCCTTCTGGGCGCCCTCTGGATATGTCCCCTTCTCCAGGGTCCTTGTGATCCAGGCGACACAACGGGAAATGGCGCCTCCCCTCTGGATCCGAGAATAGAAGTAATGGTAGAAAAGCGTCGTGTTGGGATGCACTCCGGCGAAGCCCTCACAAAGATGGGCGAAAAGGGCCATGCACGCCACGACATTTGGAGTGAAATCCAGGAGGTGGAAGCCATAGGTGTGCATGACGTCATCGAAGAAATAGGAGAAAGGGGGCAGAGGCCACATGAAAAGTAGTCGACGAAGAATTGGTACCGATTTGGGGCGGTCTTGGCGCAATCGGTGGGAATGACGCGCGTGGCCAGATGCCCCGTCGTCTCTCCCCCCGTCTTGCACCCCCACAGGGGCTTGAAGTTGTCCCGGAGGTGGACCGCGTCGACCGTCGAGTGAAAGTAGGCGAGCTGCGTCCGCCGCGCCGTCGACTCACTCTCCGGCGGGTCCGTCCCCCCGGCGCCCTTGGCCACTCCTTTGCCTTTGCTGGTTTTGGGTGCCATGGCGGCTGCGATAGGTGAAGGAGGAAGGGCAGCGAAAACGCGGCGGCAGCGGGCGAGAGCAAGGGCTTGAGGAGGAAGATGGAGGGGACGGCGGTTCCGAGATTGGAGAAGGCACAGAGGGTAAATGAGCAGCGCGCCCGTGGTTGTTCCTTTTTACGGGGAAGGCGCGGGCCGTCTCTTTACCATCTACCACGATGTGATGCATGCATGCGGAAACCGCCCAACGCATGATCCCCACATCACGCATGACCCCCCATGTCGCACGTTCAACGCGGGTCGTGGGGAAGCGCAGCGGACGGAAAAGTTACTGTAGTAAAAATCCGCCCCGCCTGCCCACGCACCATTCTGGGCCTAGCCCAACAACGCGTTGTGCTTATGTGTGGCCCAGACCCGGGGGCTCCTGTTGGTATACAAAAGTAGGGGCTCTCCTTTTGCACCCATTTACTTGTGCACGGGCAGTCAGAGCCACGCCCACGGCCGCACTAAGCATGGCAGAGGAGGGATGCTGGAGCACAAGACGACCAAAACAACGCCAAGACCAGAGGCGCAAAGAGAGCAAGAGGGCGAGGGGGACTCCCCCGGCAAGACTCTTGCCGGGGTGGCTTCTGCAGCCCCGGCAAGATCCTTGCCGAGGCAACTTGCCTGACGCCAGCAGAGCGCGCCACCCTTGAGCCCAAGGGTTTCCAACACCATCAACCACATTGGAACCAAGGCTCGGGAGGCACCTCCGTGGTGGCATGCATATCTTTGTAGAGATCATAAATACACAAGATCAGATGAGAACCAGAAGACGACGATCCTTAGCAAGATCCTTGCCAAGGAAGTCCATGAGACCCCCGGCAAGATCCTTGCCGAGGAGGACCGCGGTGCTGCGGCAAGACCCTTGCCGGGCCCCCAGCAAGACCCTTGCTGAGGACATCTGCAGGGCCGCAGCCAGGCCCACGTCTGCCAAGACTCCATCGCCGCTCCCATACAGCTGCTAGCTCAACCAGCTGGGCAGGCATCTGCGTGGCAGCACGCGACCTCCACACCAACTCAGCAAGCACCTGCGTGGTGGCATGCAGATCTTCGTGAAGGCTCCAGCACCGCGCCAGCCCAGCAACCAGCCAACGTGGCTCTACAACGCCTCGTCAGCTTGGACGCGCGTTGGAGCCAGGCGAGGCGACGACAGCTGGGATGAGCTTCTTCGCCGTCCCCAATAAAGCAAGAGTGGCATGTCGGCAGCGCATTAAATGCGTTTGTCCGACGATGCCAGAGGATAGACTCAGCCATTGTACACCTTTCCACCTCCTGTGTGCCACCGTGGCGACCTCTTCTATCTATAAAAGGAGGCCCGAGGCGTACTGGAGAGGGATTTCAGATCTTTTGGACTAGAGAGACACCGCAGCTAGTTCAAGAACACAAGAACACTCAAATATACATCAAAGCAGGACTAGGGTTTTACGCGTCTCCGCAACCTGAACCTGGGTAAACGATCTGCGTGCTGACCGCCAGGCCTGCTCTTTGCACAACCCCGCGCCCACCAACCATAGAGGGGATCCCAGTGACCCCATAGGTGTCGTTTCCCACCAACAACAAGGCTGACAAATGGCAATGTTACTAGATAAACAAATGTCAATCTTTCTAGTTTGACAAATGGCAACATACCCAATATGATAGATGGAAATCTTACCCAATTATTTCTACGTGGTTGCACACAGGTCATCCAAAACAACCGTTTGCATCGAAGGGATGCACAAATCCTGCGCTGCGAAATTTCCCTTGACTTAAGGGGGAAGACCATAGCACTTTGCATACGGGTGTTCTATCTAAAATGTTTACGATCGAAAGAATTTTTTTGATAAGTCTGTACATTAAGAGAGAAAAATGCAAGTTCGTTCAAACCATATGTCTCATTCATTCACACTACGGATTTATATTCATATGATCGAGAATTCCAGATACAGTATTAAACCCCAAAAAAACTATTTCCGGTGGCGGCGGAGGCGGCGTGGCGTGCCGTCGTTGTCGTTGTCGTCCTCCGGGACGCCGTTGTTGAAGTCTTCAAGGCAGCACATAATGTTCTTCACTTGTAAATCAAATAGCATGTCATCGCGCAGTTGACGGGCGGGGCGCGGGAGGACGACAACTGGCGGCGTTGAGAGGTAGCGGTCGACGGCGGCGTCACATGCCACTGAGGGGGGCGCGTGCACGGGCACGGGCGCGGCGGGTGCAGCTAAATGCACGGGGTCCGGCGCCACGGTAGGTGGAGGGACGTGATATGTCTCCGTCATATCTATAATTTTTCATTGTTTCATGCCAATATTATTCAACTTTTACATACTTCGGCAACTTTTTATATGATTTATTTGGACTGACTTACTTATATAGTGCCCAGTGCCAGTTCCTGTTTGTTGCATGTTTTTGTTTTGTAGAAAATCCATATCAAACGAAGTCCAAATGCAATAAAAATTTACGGAGAATTATTTTGGAATATATGTGATTTTTAGGAGGTGGAATCAATGCAAACGGGGGCCCATAGTGCCCACAACCCACCAGGGAGCGCCAGGCACTCCCTGGCGCACCCATGTGTCTTGTGCCCTCCTTGAAGGTCGGTTGGGGGCCTTCTTCTCGCGCAAGAAAGATAATTTATGAAAAAGAAGTGTAAAAATTTCAGCGCAATCGGAGTTACGGATCTCCAGGAATTTAAGAAACCGTGAAGGGCCAGATCTCGGGAGCGCGAAACAGAAGAGAATAGAGAGGGAGATCCAATCTCGGAGGGGCTCCCGCCCCTCCGCGGCCATGGAGGCCATGTACCAGAGGGGGAAATCTCCTCCCATCTAAGGGGAGGCCAAGTTATAAGAAGAAGAAGAAGAAGAAGAAGAAGAAGAAGGGGGCTCTCCCCCTTGCTTTCGGTGGCGTCGGAGTGCCACCGGGGCAACGATCGGGACGACAATATACATCAACAATCTTGCTACCATCAACATCAACTCCCCCCCTCTATGCAGCGGTGTAACACCTCTTCTCCCCGTTGTAATCTCTACTTAAACATGGTGCTCAACTCCATATATCATTTCCCAATGATCTATGGTTATCCTATGATGTTTGAGTAGATCCGTTTTGTTCTGTGGGTTAATCGTGATCTTGGTTGATATGATTGCATATTTTATTTATGGTGCCATCCTACGGTGCCCTCTGTTCTCACGCAAACGTGAGGCCCCCCTGCTGTAGGGTGTTGCAATATGTTCATGGTTCGCTTATGGTGGGTCGCGAGAGTGACAGAATCTTAAACCCGAGTAGGTGGGCTATGGCGTATGGGATAAAGAGGACTTGTGCTATGGTTGGGTTTCACAACCTTAATGGTCTTTAGTAGTTGCGGATGCTTGCTAGAGTTCCAATCATAAGTGCATATGATCCAAGTAGAGAAAGTATGTTAGCTTATGCCTCTCCCTCATATAGAATTGCAAGAATGATTACCGGTACTTATTATCGATTGCCTAGGGACAAATAACTTTCTTGTTGACAAAAACCCTTTTACTAAACACCTAACTTTTATTATCTTGCAAAATACTTCTAGTTTTATTCTTGCAAAGCAGTTCTAGCATCACACCTACAAAATAGTTTTATACTTGTTTCCGATAAAGCAAACATCAAGTGTGTGTAGAGTTGTACCGGTGTCGGCGTTCTGGGAATGGGGGTCCCCAGACTTGCCTTCCTGCGGCCCATGGTGTGGATGAGCCAGCAGGCCGTACAACCCATCTTCACCAACAAAGCACTCAAGACCCTTGCAAGGGGCCAAGCCTCGCGAGGGGGACGATGCAAGACCTCCTCCGGAGTGGCCTAGCTGGGCAGGCTCACGAGGAGCGGAGATATCAAGGCGGGGCGAACCTCACGAGGCTTTCATGACGTGAGCCGTGACGATTGACACTAGGAGGTTGCCAGCACGCACATCATCCTTGTTCCCTCTTTGGTGCAAAGGGGCAAAGCACAGCCGCGGAGTACCGAGGCATCAGGCAAGGTTGCCATTTCGGTGCAACAAGACCAAGACCAAGGACTACAAGATGGAGGTCATCATGGAGCCCGGAGCAGCGTCACCACCAAAACTTTGTGCAGGCGAAGACTACTTTTGTCAGGATAGCTTGTACTAGCTGCCCCCCTTCAAATTAGCCCGCCATTGTTGGCTCCCTTCCTGCTCGCTATTTGGGAAGAGGAGCAGGGCCTTTATAAATAGGACTCGCCACCACAGTGGAGAGAGGAAGACACACAAGCTCACCGAGCCCAAGAATGCCTCAACCTTAGGAGGTTGTTCTTCCCTTGTATTGTTCATCATCAGCCCAAGAGGCAATCTACCACCACCACACTTGAGTAGGGTGTTACACCACAACGGTGGCCCGAACCAGTATAAACCCTGTGTCCATCTGTGTTGTGAGTTCGTCGAGTTCGTCCGCGAGATCCTAGCAAGCTAGAGCGTAGATCGGTTGGAGGGATAGACTTCGCGTGCACCCCAGTGTTCGAACCTTAAGGGTTTGTCGGGACCCCAACCCCAACATTTGGTGCGCCAGTTAGGGGTGCGCCGGAGCTTCTCTCCATCAACCAGCGCCCCGTACCGCTGCACCGCGCTCCCATGACAGGTAACTCGCCACCGACCTCCTCGGTCGGCGCCTGCAGCGGGGAGTCTGGGTACCGAGCCCTGGCCCCGCTCTCCTGTGGGTGCAGTGGTCGGTCAAGTTCAGGCCAAAGATGCCGCCGCGTTACGATGGCGCGGCAGACTCAGCGCTCTTTCTGCTAGCATATGAGGGGGCCGTCCTTGAAGCCGGAGGTGATGACAAGATCATGGCCAACTTGTTCCCCCTGGCCCTCGCCGGCAAGCCGTGCGCCTGGCTGCTCGGCCTCCCGGGATCCACGATGACGTCCTGGGGGGAACTCCGTGACCTCTTCACTGCGCGCTACGCGGCACCAGTACACCACGCAGTCGTGGCGCTGCTGGGGGCTCCCAAGCACCTCCTTCAGATCGCCATGTCAAGCCTTTCTTCCGCCAGATTGGGGCCGCCTGCAAGCACCCAGGGGCTCCGTCGGGTTGGGCCGCGCTGGAAGCTGACCTCACCTTTGACTCGGAAGACCACCCCGGCTCCACCGCCGGCTCAGGGATGCTTCCGATGCTCTGCACGCCCACCATTTGCAACGTGGCCATCACCAAGACCCTCATCGACGGCAGCGCTGGTCTCAACCTGCTCTCCGTAGAAGCTTTCAGCCTTCTTCATGTGCCGCTCGAACGGCTCGGCCTCAGCAAGCCCTTTACAAGGGTGGGCGGTGGAGCTGCTCACCCCTTGGGGCAGATCCGCCTCCCTATCACCTTTGGCACGCGGGATAACTATCACACCGAGCTGGTGGACTTCGACATCGCCCGCATCGGTCTCCCGTACAATGCCATCCTTGGGTACCCAGCCCTCCCTCAGTTCATGGCTGCAACTCACGCGTCTTACAACCTCATGAAGATGCCAGGGAGCAAGGGCGTCCTCACCGTCCGAGGGGACGCTAAGGAGGCCGTGATGGCACTCAGGCTTGCCTTCAAGACCGCGGCAGCGGCGCAGCCAGCCGGCGCCGGTGCGTCGGAGGCCAAGGAGGCCGCGCCCACTAAGAAAAAGCAGCTGTTCACCCAAGACAAGGCAGAGACCAAGCATGTGCCGGTCAACGAGGATGGGTCTTCGAGAGCCACCTTCACCATAGGAACCGGCCTTAAGCCGGGGCAAGAAGAAGCTTTGGTGAGGTTCTTGCGCGCGAACAAGGAGATATTCACGTGGGAGCCCGATCAACTGGTAGGGGTCCCGAGAGAGGTAATCCAGCATCATCTAAAGGTGTGCCCCAACGTACGTCCTGTGAAGCAGCGAGCAAGACGACAGTCCACCGAGAAGCAGGCCTTCATCGTCCAAGAGACACACAAGCTGGAGGCGGCAGGTACAATCCGAGAAGTTCGATACCCCGAATGGCTGGCGAACCCCGTCGTAGTGCCGAAGAAAGGCAGGAAGGAACGGATGTGTGTCGACTTCACCAACCTAAACAAGGCCTGCCCCCAAGACCCGTTCCCCCTTCCGCACATCGATCAAATCGTCGACTCCACCACCGAGTGTGACCTGCTGTGTTTCTTGGATGCGTTCTCTGGATACCATCAGATCAAGATGGCGGTGGAGGATGTGGAGAAGATGGCCTTCTTGACACCGTGTGGGGTGTACTGCTACACCTGCATGCCTTTCGGCCTTCCCAACGCGGGCGCACCCTTTCAACGGCTGATGCACATCGCCTTGGGGCGGCAGCTCGGCAGGAACACAGAGGCCTACGTTGATGACATAGTGGTTAAATCTCGCGAGGCGAGGACGTTGATTCAAGACTTGGAGGAGACCTTCGAGCGCTTGCGCCAAGTGAACTTGAGGCTTAACCCGGAAAAGTGTGTGTTTGGCGTCCCATCCGGCAAGTTGCTAGGGTTTCTCGTATCCCACAGAGGGATCGAGGCGAACCCAGAAAAGATCAAGGCCATCGAAGACATGAGCCCACCGCAGACCCTCAAGGAGATGCAAAAACTGGCAGGACGGGTAACCGCATTAGGGCGTTTCATCTCTAAGCTGGGCGAGCGCGCCTTGCCCTTCTTTAAGCTCATGAAGAAGAAAGGCCCCTTCGAGTGGACCCCGGAGGCCGACCAGGCCTTCCGAGACCTCAAGAAATACCTCACCAGCCCCCCGGTGATGGTGGCACCACGGCCTCTCGAGCCTCTCTTGCTCTACCTTGCCGCCACCCCATACTCTGCCAGCGCGGCGTTGGTGGCGGTTCGGGAAGAGCGTCAAGATAAGGGTAGAACTGATACAGCACCGGGCCGGAGAGGTGCAACGAAGCCATCAGCGGCGGAAGACCTAGCTTAGCAGAGCAACATCGCGAAGGCTCCCGAGGGCAGTCAGGTCTCAGGAGACCCATCACTTCAGGATATGCCGCAACCTACGCGGGACCCGAGACTCAACGGTGTACCGGCCCTCGTTGAGCACCCAGTATACTTCGTCAGCACTGTACTACGGGACGCGAGGGCGCGCTACCCCATGCCGCAGAAGCTCCTGCTCACACTTTTGGTGGCCTCGCGCAAGCTGTGGCACTACTTCCAGGGGCACCCCATCAAGGTCGTCTCATCTTACCCGTTGCAGCGGATACTCAGGAGCTCAAACTCAGCAGGAAGGGTCGCTGAATGGAATATCGAGCTCAAGCATTTCAGCTGGAGTTTAGCACCACCAGGGTCATCAAGGGAGCCGCGCTTGCCGATTTTGTGGCAGAATGGATAGATGCCCCGGCTCTTGAGGACGGAGAAGACCGGTCCACTTCCCCAGGAAGTGAGGCGCCAGACGGCTGGGTCATGTATTTTGACGGTGCTTTTGCGCACCAGGGCGTGGGGGGCTGGAGCAGTGCTCATCTCGCCCACCCAGGACAAGCTTTGCTACATCGTGCAACTCTGCTTTCAGCACAGCGAGAAGGTCTCTAACAATATCACAGAATACAAGGGCCTCATAGCCGGCCTAAAGGCTGCAGCGGCTATGGGGGTGAGACGCCTCACTGTCAAGGGCGACTCACAGCTCCTCGTCAACTTCTCCAACAAAGTGTATGAGCCAAAGGACGAGCACATGGAGGCCTACCTTGCTGAGGTGCGCAAAATGGAGAAGCAGTTCGCAGGCTTGGAGCTGCAGCACGTGCCCCGAGCCACCAACAAGGAAGCCGACGACATCGCCAAGAGAGCATCCAAGCGGCAACCGCAGGAGCCCGGCGTCTTTGAAGAGCGGCTCTTCAAGCCGTCAGCTATGCCGCCTCTTCCAAGCACGACTCAGCCTCGGGAAGAGCTCCCTCAGCCCCCGGTCTCGAGAGCCCCAGATTGCGGCCCGACCTCAGGAGCTCGGCTGCTCTTGGCACTCGAGCCCCAGGGGGAGTGCTGGACCAAGGAGTTCAGGGAGTACCTAATGCATGGGACACTGCCGGAGAAAGAAGAGGACACGGAGCGTGTGTCCCGACAGGCCACGGCATACTGCATTCAAGATTGCGAATTGTACAGGAAACGACTGAACGACGTCACGCTGCGCTGCATCTCCAGTGATCAAGGGAGGGATCTACTGACTGACATACACGGTGGGGACTGTGGACATCACTCGTCATCACGGACCCTCGTCGGCAAGGCCTTCCGCAGCGGATTCTATTGGCCTACAGCACTTAACGATGCAGCCGAGCTGGTGAAGTCCTGCGAAGCTTGCCAATTCCACGCCAAGCAAATCCATCAGCCTGCTCAGGGCCTCCAAACCATCCCGCTCGCGTGGCCGTTCGCGGTCTGGGGGATAGACATCCTAGGCCCGTTCCCGCGAGCGCCAGGGGGCTACTGCTATCTCTACGTCGCCATCGATAAGTTCACTAAGTGGGCAGAGGTGGAAGCCGTCCGAACCATTCTAGCCAGCGCTGCCGTCAAGTTCATCAAGGGCCTCGTGAGCCGCTTCGGGGTCCCCAACCGCATCATCACAGATAACGGCTCATAGTTCACTAGTAACCTCTTTAAAACCTACTGTGCTAACCTTGGAACGCAGATCTGCTACGCTTTGGTAGCCCACCCTAGGAGCAATGGTCAGGCCGAGCGCGCCAACGCAGAGGTCCTGAGGGGCCTCAAGACCAGGACCTTCAAGAAGAAGCTGGAGGCCTGCGGCAGGGGCTGTCACGACGAGCTCTAGTCCGTGTTGTGGTCCATCCGCACCACCGCCACCAAGCCAATGGGTGAGACTCCGTTCTTCCTCGTCTACGGAGCTGAAGCAGTCCTCCCTCACGAGGTCAGGCATCGCTCCGCACGGGTCTTGGGGTTTGACGAAATGCAGCAGAACGCCATGCGGGGGATGGATCTCGTGCTGGGGGAGGAACGACGTCGCAAGGCTGCATTAAGGGCGGCAAGGTACCGGCAAGCGCTGCGGTGCTACCACTGCCGCAACATTTGCTCCAGGATGCTCTAGACGGGTGACCTGGTCCTGAGGCGGGTCCTTTCCAGGGAAGGCTTGCACAAGCTCTCACCCATGTGGGAGGGCCCGTTCAGGGTCGTTCACATCACCAGGCCTGGCGTTGTGCGCTTGGAGACGCAAGAGGGGACACCCATCCAAAACGCCTGGAACATCCAGCACCTCTGGAATTTCTACCCATGAAGCAAGGCCCAAAGCTTGAGAAGCAAGGCCCAGAGCCTGAGAAGCAAGGCCCAGAGCCTGTGAAGCAAGGCCCAGTGCCTATGAAGAATCGCCGCCCGTGACACTCTCGTGTAATAATGAGTTGGGGCTGTACACACCCCGGAGTCTCAGGAGCGCCGGCCTCAGGCCCTGGGGCTCCCTCCCACGCCTAGTGGACAGCACTTAGCTCTGCGCTGGTGAGAAGACTCGAAGACTAGATTAGGTGCCGAACGCGGCTTTTCATTTGCTTTCCGTAGTTGGCTTGCTTTTCCTTAATCGAGTTTGCCTTTGGCGTCCCTTGCTTATTTGGTTCCTTCGCCTTTTACCGTGTTTTTTCGGCTCTAGTTTACTCGTGATCTCTCTCTCTCTCGCATACCTCATGAGGGGCTAGGCAGGCAGGTGCCCTCACGAGATTTCCATTCTCTCTGCCTTCTCACGAGTCACCCTTGTTCGAGCCTAGAAGCTGGCGCAACTCTCCTAAATCCGTGCCCCTCGGGTACCGTGATGCAAAGCGCTAAGTCAAGGTTCGGGTAAATGGCAAAATCCCCTAGCGCACCCCCTAACAAATTTTTGCAGTTCCTGAGCAAACGTAGATATCTCGTGAAGGAAGGGGTGTCCCAAACACGCCAGGATAGGTTATCTCTTCACAAAATAATCGCATGGCACGGGAATAACTCGCATGTTGCATTAACCAAGAACCATAGTTCGATACACGCCCCTCTAGGCCCATACTGGTTTCATTTTCTGGTGCAGGGAAAGAAAGGGAAAAACCAAACAAAGCAGCGTTTCAACAATCTGTGGGGACAGGCCCTTAGCGACGCCCAAGCCTAGCCAGACCCCTCCTCGCGCTTCACGGAGGCACGGCGATGAGATGACCCGCTGCCTCCTCAAAGCGAGCGCGGTGGCACGGCGGCTGATCGTAGCCACTGCTGCTGGAGCTATCGCAGGAGGGAGAGCCGCCGTAACTGGAGGAGATGCGATCGCCGCTGAGGGCAGGCTCGCCCTCACCCTCGTCACGATCGTCGCCAAGGCCAAGCACCTCCTCGCCGTTGTTCGTCTCGGGGCAGTATCCGGCGTGGCGGCCATCTTCCCCGAACACCCTCATGAAGAGGGTCGACTTGCCGTCATACTTGAAGTGGAGCATGCACCGCCTGCCCAGGCCGCGCACGCGGGCGAACGTCTACAAGCCGCGGGCCAGGGCTATGTTGCCCGCGGCAGAAGTCTCGACCGCGACCCAGGAGGCCTTGCTGCAGCAACCATCCGCCTGCAACCAGAGCCCCTGGCCCAGGGGCCGGCAGTTCATCGATAAAGAAGCGCGGAAGCTGGAGCCAGTTGCCGTTCGAGTTTTTTGACCAAACAACGAACTCCGGCGATGCCTCCGCTGCATGGAAGCGCGGGCGGGGAGGCCTCGCCGCCATCGTGCACCTCCCCCCGTCAGCTGGACCGCCACGGTTGGGGCAGCCCCCTCCGCGTGTCGTGGCGCCGCCTCGACGGTGGGCCGCAGCGGGGGTCGCAGCGTGCTTGCGCGGGCGGCCGCGGCCACGCTTGGGCACCGGGGAACCAGGGCCCTCGCGAGGGGTCTTTCCCTTCTCAGCGCCAAAGAACTTCCTTTGAGGCGCCATCGGAGGCACTGCAAGCAATGGAGCAAGAAGGAGGGAGCAAGAAAGGAAGAGATGGGAAACAGGGGCTTCGCCCCCTCCCCATTTATGGCAAGAGAAGGCCAACCGGCGTCTCCCATGATCACAGGTAATGATGGTTCCCCTTGCATGTCGTAGGGACTTGTCAAGTCATGTAGTCGCCAAAGCAGCGTGGGGAAGCGGAGACACCCAAGTCCAATCAACCGCCACGCGTCAACCGAGGCCGCAGGCTTTTGGGGCCTACGGCACTTCGAGCTTGACCCTTGGCTTTGCCGTGAAGCCAAGCCCGCACGCACCTTGGGCCCGGGGGCTACTGTCGGCGTTCTGGGAACGGGGGTCCCCAGACTTGCCTGCCTGACGCCCACGGCATGGATGAGCCAATAGGCTGTACGTCCCATCTTCACCAACAAAGCACTCAAGACCCTCGCGGGGGGCCAAGCCTCGCGAGGGGGACGACGCAAGACCTCCTCCGGAGTGGCCTAGCTGGGCAGGCTCACGAGGAGTGGAGATATCAAGGCAGGGCGAACCTCACGAGGCTTTCGTGACGTGAGCCGTGACGATTGACACCAGGCGGGCACTAGCACGCACATCATCCTTGTTTCCTCTTTGGTGCAAAGGGGGCAAGCGCAGCCGCGGAGTAACGAGGCATCAGACAAAGGTTGCCATTTCGGTGCAACAAGACCAAGACCAAGGACTGCAAGATGGAGGTCATCGTGAAGCCCAGAGCAGCGTCACCACCAGAACTTTGTGCAGGCGAAGACTAATTTTGTCAGGATACCTTATACTAGCTGCCCCCCTTCAAATTAGCCCGCCATTGTTGGCTCCCTTCCCGCTCGATATTTGGGAAGAGGACCAGGGCCTCTATAAATAGGACTCGCCACCACAGTGGAGAGAAGGAGACACACAATCTCACCGAGCCCAAGAACGCCTCAACCTCAGGAGGCCGTTCTTCCCTTGTATTGTTCATCATCAGCCCAAGAGGCAATCGACCACCACCACACTGCAGTAGGGTGTTACACCGCAACGGTGGCCCGGACCAGTATAAACCATGTGTCCATCTGTGTTGTGAGTTTGTCGAGTTCGTCCGCGAGATCCTAGCAAGCTAGAGCGTAGATCGGTTGGAGGGATAGACTTCGCACGCACCCTAGTGTTCAAACCTTAAGGGTTTGCCGGGACCCCAACCCCGACAACCGGTGGTCGATAGAACTTGAGGGAATATTTGTTCTGCCTTTAGCTCCTCATTGGGTTCGGCACTCTTATTTATCGAAGAAGGCTACAAACAATCCCCTATACTTGTGGGTTATCAAGACTTTTTCTAGCGCCGTTGCCGGGGAGCAATAGCGTGGGGTGAATATTCTCGTGTGTGCTTGTTTGCTTTATCACCAAGTAGTTTTTATTTCTTGTTCTAAGTTGTTCTCTATCTTTAGTTATGGATATGGAACACGAAATACCAAAAAAAATTAGTTATACATGCTACTCATGGAGATGGGGAACCTCCTAAAATCCTCGATGATTGTTATGTGAAAGATATTATGCACTACTTTGATAATCCTGAGAAAACCCCATTCAACTATATAATGGGAGTAACTTTGGATCAACGTGAATACTTTAGGGATTATTGTTTGACTCATAAAGGGAAATTGTTATGGGATCAAATTCATATCACTACTGCAGGATGCTGCTAACGCGACACTACGATCAGAGACCCTTCGACGAAACTGTGTGCGATGCAATAATCGCAAACGGTGCTATAAAAAACCCATCAAAAAGGTGCAAAATGTTTGCGATGGAGGATGCATCAAACACGGTCCAGATTTTAGTTGCGTGTGCAATGAAGGGCATATGGTTTAGTTGAATTAACTATTTATGATGATGAGGAACAAAAGAAACGGACAGCCAGATGATGGTGTGTGCGATATACAACATACGGTTCACTCAAATGAACTGTTTGTGATTAGGCAACACAAAAGAAATGGTCAGCTAGATCAAGGTGTGTGTGATATACGGCATGTGGTTCACTCGGATGAACTGTTTGGTTTGAGCCAAGAGAATAGAAACGATTCAATATAACAAGATGTGTGTGATACGCGACAAACAGGTCTGTAATCAGAAATGTGTGCGAAGACCAATATAACACAGATGATTGCCGCTAATAAGTCGTGTGTGTTGTGGGCAAACGCTTGGTGGAATACAATTGTCAGCCATTGATGAAATCATCACCGACGAGTTCCCCAGTATAGTCCGTGTGCGATGTCATTGCACACAGAACAACATCATATGTACTTACAACTTATAAGGACTTGATTCCATAAACAGATTGAACATCGAATTACATATGTGGCTAGTACACACATGACCTTTGCGCACACGAAAGTACGTTCCAAATGCCTAGGAAACTCAAATAATGTATAAAAAGGCAAAATGAACCGTGAATAGTTTCATATTTTTAGGACGACGCTACTATATATAGTTGCATGTTGCCTCTATAAAATAAATCAAGGCGGGAAGAGAAAGTGTATGTCGTTTCACACACATAGGTGACAAGGTCCCTCTCGGAACCATGAGCCTTTTTGAGAGAAGCTCCGGTTTGTAAGAAGTTTGTACCAAAACTTGTCCCAAATTGGACTAATTTTTTACCACAACATGTTGGTGATATGTGATACGTCTCCGTCTTATCTACTTCTCCAAACACTTTTTCCCTTGTTTTGGACTCTAACTTGCATGATTTGAATGGAACTAACCCGGACTGACGCTGTTTTCAGCAGAATTACCATGGTGTTATTTATGTGCAGAAACGAAAGTTCTTGGAATGACCTGAAACTTCACGGAACATCGTTTCGGAAATAATAAAAAACCCTTGCAAAAGATGAAGACCAGGGGGCCCACCACCTGTCCACGAGGGTGGGGGGCGCGCCCCCTACCTCATGGGCCCCGTGGAGCTCCTCCGACCTCAACTCCAACTCTATATATTTGCTTTCAGGGAGAAAAAATGAGAGAGAAGGATTCATCGCGCTATACGATACGGAGCCGCCGCCAAGCCCTAAAACTTTTCGGGAGGGCTGATCTGGAGTCCGTTCGGGGCTCCGGAGAGGGGAATCCGTCGCCATCGTCATCATCAACCATCCTCCATCACCAATTTCATGATGCTCACCGCCGTGCGTGAGTAATTCCATCGTAGGCTTGTTGGACGGTGATGAGTTGGATGAGATTTATCATGTAATCGAGTTAGTTTTGTTAAGGTTTGATCCCTAGTATCCACTATGTTCTGAGATTGATGTTGCTATGACTTTGCAATGCTTAATGCTTGTCACTAGGGCTCGAGTGCCATGATTTCAGATCTGAACCTATTATGTTTTCATCAATATATGAGAGTTCTTGATCCTATCTTGCAAGTCTATAGTCACCTATTATGTGTTATGATCCGTTAACCCCGAAGTGACAATAATCGGGATACTTACCGGTGATGACCATAGTTTGAGGAGTTCATGTATTCACTATGTGTTAATGCTTTGGTTCGGTACTCTATTAAAAGGAGGCCTTAATATCCCTTAGTTTCCATTAGGACCCCGCTGCCACGGGAGGGTAGGACAAAAGATGTCATGCAAGTTCTTTTCCATAAGCACGTATGACTATATTTGGAATACATGCCTACATTACATTGATGAATTGGAGCTAGTTCTGTGTCACCCTAGGTTATGACTGTTACATGATGAACCGCATCCGGCATAATTCTCCATCACCGATCCATTGCCTACGAGCTTTCCATATATTGTTCTTTGCTCATTTACTTTTCCGTTGCTATTGCTATCATCATTACAAAATACCAAAAACACTAATTTTGCTACTGTTACCTTTTGCTATCGTTACCACTACTATCATATTACTTTGATACTAAATACTTTGCTGCAAATATTAAGTTTCCAGGTGTGGTTGAATTGACAACTCAGTTGCTAATACTTGAGAATATTCTTTGGCTCCCCTTGTGTCGAATCAATAAATTTGGGTTGAATACTCTACCCTCGAAAACTGTTGCGATCCCCTATACTTGTGGGTTATCAAGACTATTTTCTGGCGCCGTTGCTGGGGAGCATAGCTCTATTCTTTGAGTCACTTGGGATTTATACCTGCTTGTCATTATGAAGAACTTGAGAGATCCAAAAACCAAGATTTATCCCTCAACTACGAGGGGAGGTAAGGAACTGCCATCTAGCTCTACACTTGATTCACCTTCTGTTTTGAGTAAGCTTGCGACGCCTAAAATTGCTTCTGCGATTTGTTCTGATATGTCGCATGTTATTGATGATGCCACTTCTGCTATGCATGATACTTATGATGAAACTACTTCTATGCTTGATACTACTGTGCCACTTGGTGATTTTCTTGATGAACAACTTGCTAGGGCTAGAGAGAATGAAAATACTGAATCTGATAATACTGATGAAAGTGATGATGAAGACTTGCCCGTTATTCCTAAGGGTTATGTTTTTGATAAAGAATCTTCTTTAGCTATTTTAGCTTGCAAAGATAGTTATGAACTTAAGAGGTTACTAGCTAAATGGAATAAGCAATCTCTAAATGCTAGGATGAAACCTGACCCTGCTTTTGCTACTTCACCTATCTTTGTTACTGATAAGGATTATGAATTCTCTGTTGATCCTGATATAATTACTTTGGTTGAATCTGATCCTTTTCATGGCTATGAATCTGAAACTGTTTTGGCACATCTTACTAAATTAAATGATATACCACCCTGTTCACTAATGATGAGAGAACTCGTTACTTTTATATCCTTAAAATATTTTCATTCTCATTAAAGGGTGATGCTAAGATATGGTTTAACTCTCTTGATCCTGGTTGTGAGCGTAGTCCCAGGATATGATTTATTACTTCTCTGCTAAATATTTCCCTGCTCATAAGAAACAAGCTGCTTTAAGGGATATATATATATATATAATTTTGTGCAAATTGAAGAAGAGAGTCTCCCACAAGCTTGGGGGAGGCTTCTTCAATTACTTAATGCCTTGCCTGATCATCCTCTTAAGAAAAATGAAATACTTGATATCTTTTATAATGGACTAACTGATGCTTCCATAGATTACCTGGATAGTTGTGCTGGTTCTGTTTTCAAGGAAAGAACACCGGATGAAGCTAAAATTCTATTGAATAATATGTTGGCAAATGAAAATAATTGGACACTTCTTGAGCCAGCTCCTAAGCCTATTCCTAAACCAACTCCAAAGAAGAGGGGTATTCTATTTCTCAGTCCTGAAGATATGCAAGAGGCAAAGAAATCTATGAAAGAGAAATGTATTAAAGCTGAA
The DNA here is from genome assembly GCA_034509565.1 of Triticum monococcum. Lineage (NCBI taxonomy): Eukaryota > Viridiplantae > Streptophyta > Magnoliopsida > Poales > Poaceae > Triticum > Triticum monococcum. Next base: position 533,288,983 of record CM067844.1, read on the forward strand.
TATGTTAAGAATTTACCTCCTATTGAAGAAATACACGGTCTTAATTTACCGCCTGTTGAAGAAACATATGACCTTAATCCATTACCTATTGAAGAAGTACATCGTCTTGATAACCCGACACAGGTAGTAAAGGTAAATTATCTCTATAGATATGATAAAGCTGAAATCCCATTTACTAAGTTTGCTAGCCCATGCTTAGATGAGTTTGATAAATTTATGGCTAAGCAAGAAGATTTTAATGCTTATTTTGGTAGACAATTGAAATACAATTCAAATATTCTTGAACACTTGGGTGATTATATGGCTAATGTCAAAGGTGAACTTAAACTTATTAGTAAACATGCTTCTATGGTTACCACTCAAGTAGAACAAGTACTTAGAGCTCAAAATGATTTGCTCAATGAATTGAATAGTAAGAATAATGATAACGCTATTAGAGTTATGACTAGAGGTGGTAGAATGACTCAGGAACCTTTGTATCCTGAAGGCCACCCTAAGAGAATTGAGCAAGATTCTCAGAGAAATAATGTGGATGCACCTAGTCCTTCTAATAGGAAGAAAAAGAAAAATGATAGGACTTTGCATGCTTCTAGTGAACCTATTACTGAAACACCTGAGAATCCAAATGATATTTCTATTTCTGATGCTGAAACACAATCTGGTAATGAACCTGAAATTAGTGATAATGCTAATAATAATGTTCATGATGATGCTCAACCTAATAATGATAATAATATAGAAATTGAACCTGTTGTTGATCTTGATAACCCACAATCAAAGAATCAACGTTATGATAAGAAAGACTTTGTTGCTAGGAAACACGGTAAGGAAAGAGAGCCTTGGTTCAGAGACCCATGCCTTTTCCTCCCAAACCATCCAAGAAAAAGGATGATGAGGATTTTGAGCGCTTTGCTGAAATGATTAGACCTATCTTTTTGCGTATGCGATTAACTGATATGCTCAAAATGAATCCTTATGCTAAGTATATGAAAGATATTGTTACAAATAAAAGAAAGATACCGGAAGATGAAATTTCCACCATGCTTGCTAATTACACTTTTAAGGGTGGAATACCAAAGAAACTTGGAGATCCCGGTGTACCAACTATAGCATGCTCCATTAAAAGAAACTATGTTAAAACTGCTTTATGTCATCTTGGAGCCGGTGTTAGTGTTATGCTTCTCTCTTTATATCGTAGACTTGATTTGAATAAGTTGACACCTACTGAAATATCTTTGCAAATGGCTGATAAATCAATTGCTATACCTGTTGGTATTTGTGAGGATGTGCCTGTTGTAGTTGCAAACGTTACTATTTTAACGGACTTTGTTATTCTTGATATTCCTGAGGACGATAGTATGTCTATTATTCTTGGAAGACCCTTTTTGAATACTGCAGGGGCTGTTATTGACTGCACTAAAGGCAATCTCACTTTCATGTTAATGGTAATGAGCATACAGTACACTTTCCGAGGAAACAACCTCAAGTTCATAGTATCAACTCCATTGGAAAAATTCCATCGATTATATTTGGAGGTTTTGAATTTCCTCTTCCTACTGTCAAGAAGAAATATGATATTCTTATTATTGGGGATGTGCATATCCCCATTGAGGTAACATAGTGTTATTCGAAATTTCTCCGGTTCCATGTTATTCGGAATGAGTTCGTTAACAAGACTTGATCAACCTTGTTAGTGGATTCCTTTTGATGAGCATGAGATGGATGAATCTAGAAGGCACAACCTTTTGTACCCTACTTTTACTTTCTATTATTTATATTCAATAAAGTAAAAATAGTATTTTTTCTGTCTGTTATCTGATTAGCAATATAAAAATACCCTGAAAATAAAAGTTCTCCAAATGCCCTGAAATTTAAATATGATTTTTCTGTAATATTTGAGGATATTTGGCACCAAGAACACAGCCGGGGGCATCCACCTGGCCACGAGGGTGGAGGGTGCGCCCTACCCCCCTAGGCGCGCCCCCTGCCTCGTGGGCCCATGGTGGCCCTCCTCCACTTACCCATTCACCCACACGCTCCTTCTTCCTCCCACAAACACGAATATCCAGCTCAAGCACGAGTTCTAGCTCATTTTCCTGCGATTTTCGATCTCCTTGCTCAAAGCACCTCTCACAAAACTGCTTGGGGAGATTGTTCCTTAGTATGTGACTCCTCCTTTGGTCCAATTAGTTTTTGTTCTAGTGCTTTATTCATTGCAAATTTTTGCTTCTTAGGTGACCCTGTTCATGAGCTTGCATGTCAAATTTATATGGTCAAAAGTAGTTTTGATGCATGATATAGGCTCTAGACACTTGTAGGAGTAGTTGCTATCAATATTACTGAGTTTTGTTTACTTTTATTTTGAAGTTACTAAAAATTTCAGAATTTTTCAGAAAATAATGAAGAGACTTTTGAGGGGCTCATCGAGCCAAAGCTCGAAGGTAAGGCACAGAAGCCCAAATATAATCTGCCTCGCACCGCGGAGGTTCGGTCGTGTGAATGGCCTTCCGATGATTTCTTGAGAGCAGCCAGGATTTATGAAGATTTTTATGAATTGGTTGAGAATGCAGGCCTCACTGCCTTCCTCCACGACCGACGCGAACAATATATCTTACTCACAAATATCTTTGTGCAAAATTTGCATTTTCCATTCTAGGAGCTCACCACCTAGCTACGGTGGAGTTTTATTTATATGATGAGCATAAGGAGATGTTACTTTATGATTTTTGTTGCGTTTGTCTGGTCCCTTTCGAGGGCAGCATAGAGGAACCACATCGAGACGATGCGGATGGGTTTATTGATACCATCACTGTAGGGGAAACGAGGAAGGTTTCCGATGCACGAATCACTAGCATACATTTTCCTGTTTTACGCTACTTCACAATATTTGCTAGTCGTTGCTTAATTGGTCGCGAAAACTGTGCAAACCTTAGTATTCCTCATATTATTATTTTGTTCCATGGTTTATTCGATGATAACTCTATTAGTATGGGCGGTATTATTGCTAAACGGTTAAGTCTGAACCATACTAAGGGGCCCATCTATGGAGGCATTTATGCTTCACGCCTAGCTGCACATTTCAACATACCTATGAGGCATTATGAGAAGGAAGAAAAATTGTTGCCCACTGTTTATTTAGATTATAAGAGTGTGGTGGCACATGATTTTATTGTTAAGAATATTGAAGGAGAGCTTAAATACAAATTGTTCTTTGATAAACATTATCCTGAGACTATTACCCTGCCTGCTCCTTCCTTGTTTGATTTATCTGCAGGTAAGTACCTTGTTCCGTTAGAGGCTATTAAAGCCTACCGGAACCCTAAGTCAGCCCCAGAGCCAGAGTCGGAACCACAAGTTGATCCTCCACGATAGTCTAATTATCTGTGGGATCCGGAGATGATTGCCAACCAGTGGCAATCAGAGTCTTGTTCTCCGCAGTACGACCCCAACTATTATTATGGATATCCGCCAGGGCAACCGTGGCCATAGACCAACTTAGGCCAAAAGCCTAAGCTTGGGGGAGTACGTATTTCTCACCGACATTACATTCATGTTCACACACTCATTGCTAGATGTCGGTGCTCATACTTTTTCATTGTATCATCCATGCTAGTTTATTTTCCTCTTTTTATGCGTTCTTCTTGTGTGTTTAATAAACCTTAAGAAAAACCAAAAAATTAGTTGTAGCTTTTAATTAGTTTACTTTCCATGCTTGTGGTAGTAATTAAAAAGAAAACCCCAAAAGATTTCCTGTTCTTCTTTTGCTTGTTGGGAGCTTTCCCATGTAAATAGTTTTGTTTCTTTTCTTTTCTTTGGGGGTCGATAGGAGGAGACCATAATTAAATTGTTGAAGTAGCTCTTGTATGCATTATTGTTGATCTGACAAAAGAACCCATATTGCCTTGTCTTCTCCTGTTTATTGAATGCCTGCAGATTCCAGCTCAGTCCAATGCACGTGCACTATTATTATTATCCACATCTTTCGGTCATGCAAGTGAAGGGCAATTATGACGATATATGATGGACTAACTGAGATGAGAAAATATGGTATGAGCTCGACCTCTCTTGTTTTTGTAAATATGATTAGTTCATCGTTCCTGATTCAGCCTATTATGAATAAACATGTTTGCAATGACACCTAGAGATCATAGTTTCTTGTGCCATGCTTGATTAGCTAGGAGCTTATAATGGTTTACCTTGCGTGCCAACATGCTATTAAAATGATTGTGATGTGGTATGATAGGGTGGTATCCTCCTCTGAATGATTTAAGTGACTTGACTTGGCGCATGTTCACGCATGTAGTTGAAACAAAATCAACATAGCCTTCACGATATTTATGTTCATGGTGGATTATATCCTACTCATGCTTGCATCCGGTGTTGATTAATTCTAATGCATGTTCATGACTGTTGTCGCTCTCTAGCTGGTCGCTTCCTAGTCTTTTGCTAGCCTTCACCTGTACTAAGCGGGAATACTGCTTGTGCATCCAACGCCATAAACCCCAAAGTTATTCCATATGAGTCCACCATACCTACCTATATACGGTATCTACCTGCCGTTCGAAGTAAATTTGTATGTGCCAAACTCTAAACCTTCAAATAAATATCCTGTTTTGTATGCTCGAATAGCTCATGTATCAACTAGGGTTGTCCGTATCTTCCATGTTAGGCAAGTTATTCTCAAGAGGAGTGGACTCCGCTCCTCACTCACGAGAAAGTGGCTGGTCACCGGGATGCCCAGTCCCATGCTTTATGCAAACAAAACTCCCCCTGGGACTCTTGTTAGTTGGAGGCACTTGTTGTTTCGAGCAAGCCATGGATTGATGTTTGTTGGTGGAGGGGGAGTACAAACTTTACCATTCTGTTTGGGAACCACCTATAATGTGTGTAGCATGGAAGATATTGTCATCTCTTGGTTGTTATGTTGATAATGAAAGTATACTGCTCAAAATATTATTCACCTCTATTTCAAAACCGAGCTCTGGCACCTCTACAAATCCCCGCTTCCCTCTGCGAAGGGCCTATCTATTTAGTTTCATGTTGAGTCATCATCCTCTTACTAAAAAGCACCAGTTGGAGAGCACCGCTGTCATTTGCATTCATTACTGTTAGTTTACATTGAGTATGGATTGACTGGATCTCTTTTACCATGAATTACAATGTCTAGTCAGTCCTTGATCTTTAAAGGTGCTCTGCATTTATGTTTTGCGGTCTCAGAAAGGGCTAGCGAGATACCATCTTGTTATATCATATTATGATTGTTTTGAGAAAGTGTTGTCATCTGAGATTTATTATTATTGCTCGCTAGTTGATTATGCCATTGATATGAGTAAACTTGAGACCTAAGCGTTATTGTGAATGTGGTTAGTCATAATCTTTGCTGAAAACTTGAATGCTGGCTTTACATATTTACAACAACAAGGGCAAACAGAGTTTGTAAAAGTTTTTCTTTATCACTTTCAGTTTATCAACTGAATTGCTTGAGGACAAGCAAAGGTTTAAGCTTGGGGGAGTTGATACGTCTCCGTCGTATCTACTTTTCCAAATACCTTTGCCCTTGTTTTGGACTCTAACTTGCATGATTTGAATGGAACTAACCAGTACTAATGCTGTTTTCAGCAGAATTACCACGCTGTTATTTATGTGTAGAAACAAAAGTTCTCAGAATGACCTGAAACTTCACGGAACATCGTTTCGGAAATAATAAAAAATCCTTGCAAAAGATGAAGACCAGGGGCCCACCACCTGTCCACGAGGGTGGGGGCGCACCTGCCCCCTACCTCGTGGGCCCCCTGGAGCTCCTTCGACCTCAACTCCAACTCTATATATTTGCTTTTGGGGAGAAAAAAATCAGAGAGAAGGATTCGTCGCATTTTATGATATGGAGCCACCGCCAAGCCCTAAAACCTCTCAGGAGGGCTGATCTGGAGTCCGTTCGGGGCTCCGGAGAGGGAAATCCGTTGCCATCGTCATTATCAACCATCCTCCATCACCAATTTCATGATGCTCACTGTCGTGCGTGAGTAATTCCATCGTAGGCTTGCTGGACGGTGATGGGTTGGATGAGATTGATTATGTAATCGAGTTAGTTTTGTTAGGGTTTGATCCCTAGTATCCACTATGTTCTGAGATTGATGTTGCTATGACTTTGCTATGATTAATTCTTGTCACTAGGGCCCGAGTGCCATGATTTCAGATCTGAACCTATTATGTTTTCATCAATATATGAGAGTTCTTGATCCTATCTTGCAAGTCTATAGTCACCTATTATGTGTTATGATCCGTTAACCCCGAAGTGACAATAATCGAGATACTTACCGGTGATGACCATAGTTTGAGGATTTCATGTATTCACTATGTGTTAATGCTTTGGTCCGGTACTCTATTAAAAGGAGGCCTTAATATCCCTTAGTTTCCATTAGGACCCCGCTGCCATGGGAGGGTAGGACAAAAGATGGCATGCAAGTTTTTTTCCATAAGCACGTATGACTATATTCGGAATACATGCCTACATTACATTGATGAATTGGAGCTAGTTCTGTGTCACCCTAGGTTATGACTGTTACATGATGAACCGCATCCGGCATAATTCTCCATCACCGATCCATTGCCTACGAGCTTTCCATATATTGTTCTTCACTCATTTACTTTTCCGTTGCTATTGCTATCATCACTACAAAATACCAAAAACACTAATTTTGCTACTGTTACCTTTTGCTATCGTTACCACTACTATCATATTACTTTTCTACTAAATACTTTGATGCAGATATTAAGTTTCCAGGTTTGGTTGAATTGACAACACAGCTGCTAATACTTGAGAATATTCTTTGGCTCCCCTTGTGTCAAATCAATAAATTTGGGTTGAATACTCTACCCTCGAAAACTGTTGCGATCCCCTATACTTGTGGGTTATCAATATGACATAACACCATGCTAAGTTTCATGATTTTGAGGAGAGTTTTGGATTCACAGTAATTTTAAAACCAGGTTTCTCAATGTTTATTGTCGAGTCGGCACCACCCTAGATAGGCTTTTTCCTCGTGGGTCCCAAATGATAAATCCAAATCTGTGACTACCATGCAGCTTTTCTTATTAAGAATTACAACCCATTTGGTGTGCAAGCTGAAAATAAGTTGTGGGTGCTGGTGGGCACTAAGAACTTGCGGTTCTGTAATGGTCTTTCCCTATGTTGCCAATGTTTATAATATTTATGTCTTAATTAAAGAAATGGAAAGCCATTGGCCCAGTATGAAAGAAAATATGGGTCAAAGCCAAGTTGAAAAGGGCAACAATATCTAACTCCAGCTAACAAACGGTACAAAAGCACGATGATTAATTGCTCATCAGGTTTAGACAAAATCCAAATTGAACAGGACAATGACATCTAACTCAACCAAAGTTTCCGGCAGTCACAATCAAATGGATCGCTCTGATCCATAAAATCAAGATCCCCGGCCAGAAATTCTACTAGTCCATGATGACAAGCTGTTGTAAATAGAAGCCGGGCACGATTAGAAGCCCTTAGGTCCACCTAAAACTTCTTTTTATGTTGTTCAACACTTGCAGTCATAAGAAATTTCTTGTTGAAAAACTTAATCCTCACGGACAATAGTGCCCTCGCATTCAACATGAAGAATGTGACAAAGCTAGTGTTTGCATTTTTGGATGCATATCCTTCCATTGTTACTGTCTTCAAACGAATGTCATGAGATATGAGAAAATCCCGGTGCTTCTTGAACCATTGATTGGTTATACCTTTTTCTCCATGTGTTAGTGCCTAAATAGAGATGAAGATTCAAAACAGTTAATGTCTAAAAAAGATTATGTTGAAAGAGTGATAGTTGAACGATTAATTATAGTACATTATATATGGGATTTCAATGTGCGTGAAATCACCACCTTTATATACAAATTCTCCAGACATGGAAAGCATTGCAGCAAAGCAATAATGATGTTGAGATCAAAACACCACATACTGATATATATAAGGTCTTGACAGAATCCACCACCACTGATAGGATGGACAAGCGCTTCATTGAGCATAGAACATAATATTAGCACTAAAATTGTACTCCAAGATGATACTTAACTTATGCGCACAAATGAAAAATGCAAATTACAAAAGTGTACGTGAATAATATACAGTACCTCAATAGGTGTGGAGGCAAACACTATCTCGAACCATTCAAACGGATCACTAATTGCACCCAAGGTCTCTAGTTTAGGCGCAGAGACCACAATTATTTGTGAAGGTTTATAACAACAATCAAGGAGCAACCTTCGAAGTGAAGGGGCGTCTTCGATGATGAGCTCCTATCCTTCAAAATGAATTCCAATGCTTACAAGGTGAGACGGCTTTATTTTGAGACAAGGGATATGGATTCCAAGTCCAAAAACAAGCACCAAACGCCGCAGTGCAGGGCAGCTAGAGTGGATGATGCTGTGAAGTGAGGCCACCGACAGATCAACCAACACAAGCGTAGGTTTTTTCAGCAGTGGCATTTGAAGAATGTGCACCGGATAGTCTGCTAGATGGCACCGAGTCAAGGTGGCGGTGTGGAGAGGGGAGGAAAACCATGAGATGGGCCTCAGTGGTGAGGGCACAGATGCAGCTCTTGGTGGTAACCTATCGTTGTAGTAATGGTAGAACTCAAGCTGCTGGAGTTTATCGAATTGACGGGATGTCATCTAGGTGTCCATTGTGCAGGGTATGTCCAACAGGTAGCATGCCGGGATGCAGATGCATTGAATGGAGCCCTCGTGGGAGGAGATGATGCCTCCGGGGAGTTTAGAATCATCATCGACAGATAGCTGACGACAATCGAGATTAAGAGGCGCAGTGCACCACAGAGTACGCCATCTAGATGCGAGGACTTTTATGCGGAAGCCATCCTTGGTGGGGAGAAGGGATATGATCTCCCCAAGGATGCGGTCCGGGAGATCGCTGATGCGGTCTATCGAAGATTCTACTGGTTCCTCAGGTCCAGGGGGCGCTTTTGGCCGCACAGTCGGGTCAAAGATCTACATCCAGCGGCGGCGCTGGTCGGAGCCTCATATGTGTACATACCAATCTGAAAGAAAAAATGGCATAACATGTAGGACTTTTGAAATTAATTCTCAAGATCAGGAAGAGAAAGGCACAAACATATATGTAGGACATTCAAAATCAATCCTCAAGATTTGGCCACGAATTATTAGCACGCAAGCTAACCCTAGTCAGATTACTAGCAAAAATCATTTGTACAGAACAAATAATTAATCACTAACTCTGTATGGATAACATTCAAACAATCAATACACTACGTGCATCTAACGGATCTTAATTACTCTGATTTCATGGACCGAGAGAACATAGCCATAGGATTTGTATTCCAAAAAATTATAAAGGGGCGGGGTGGGGGATTAACCAGAGAAAACACATGATATGTTTGCCGCACAAATGGGTATATAGATGACTAACCGGTTTTTCGTCAGAGTCGTAGTCATTGCAGAAGTTGTTGTTGACCTCCGGCTCCGGCTGGGGGGGGGCACGATGGCGCCGAAAAGTCAAGGTCGTGTTGCTGCCCGCGCGAGACCTTGTCGGCGGTGACGGAAACCTCTGTGGCCAACTTCACGCGTTGCGCGGGTGCTTCACCAGCCCCGGCATCGCCACTCCCTCCGATGGTGCGCTTTGGCGGCATTGTTATACACTCCAGAGTCCGGACGTTGGTGACCACTGTGGACCCAGGGTGTGGCCGCCTAATATGGACGACAGCTCGGGCGTGCAATTAATACAGACCAGTGGGAGTGACGCAGGCTGCGGTCAAAAGGTCTCTCGCCTCCCGGTGAGCCTGCGCAACGAACTTCAGCCATTCCTACCATCATTTCACACAGCTACTCGCACGCCTCCTCGTCAATACGCACACGTGCACGCACGCCTCCCGGTATGCCTGCGCGGGGGACTGCTCACATGCGTCCCGTCAACTCACGCCTACTCACACGGCACATGAGGCGTGTGGTAGAGTGTATATTTTTTGGTTTACTTTCTGCCGCTTTACTGCTTAACTGAGCCGTTTGCATTGAAGAGATGCACAAATCCTATGTTGACACTAGAAAATTTTTGAAAGCAATAAGAGCCAACAGATATTGTTTCGTCCCCAAAGGTGGCACGTTCCCTACCGAAACCACCAAGCTAGTTGTGAGAAGCTCTGGTTTGTGAGAAGCTTATACCCAAACCTGCCCCAAATGGGACAAAATCTTTACCACGGGATGTTGATGCCGCTCCATGATACCATGCCAAGTTTCATGAATTTCAGATGAGTTTTTGATTTACTAGAATTTAAAAACCAGGTATCTCAATGTTTGTCGGCAATGAACAGTGCCCTGGTGTTTGAAATTCATTTCCATTTCTTGCGTGGGACCTAATTAAGCATGCACCCAAGGACACATATTTGATTTTTCAACCATTTTATATGCATTGGAGCATGTGCATGTATTTTAAATTTGAATTATGCACATAAAATTCTTAGAACACCCAGTTAATGTATAAAAATATCCAAATGAGCCCCTAAAAATTCGAAAACTTAACACAGGACTCCTGTTGTGCTATGTTGACACTAGAAAATTTTTGAAAGCAATAAGAGGAAACGGATATCATTTCGTCCCCAAAGGTGGCACGTTTCCTACCGAAACCACCAGGCTTGTTGTGAGAAGCTCTGGTTTGTGAGAAGCTTATACCCAAACCTGCCCAAATGGGACAAATTTTTTACCACAACATGTTGATGCCGCTCCTTGATACCATGCCAAGTTTCATGAATTTCAGACGATTTTGGGATTTACTAGAATTTAAAAACCAGGTATCTCAACGTTTTGCCGGCAATCAACAGTGCCCTGGTGTTTGAAATTTATTCCCATTTCTTGCGTGGAACCAAATTAAGCATGCACCCAAGGACACATATTTGATTTTTCAACCATTTTATATGCACTGGAGCATGTGCATGTATTTCAAATTTGAATTATGCACATAAAATGCTTAGAACACCCAGTTAATGCATGAAAATATCCAAACGAGCCCCTAAAAATTCCAAAACTTAACACATGACTCCTGTTGTTCTATGTTGACACTAGAAATTTTTTGAAAGCAATAAGAGGCAACGAATATCGTTTCGTCCCCAAAGGTGGCACATTCCCTACTGAAACCACCTGGCTTGTTGTGAGAAGCTGTGGTTTGTGAGAAGCTTATACCCAAACCTGCCCCAAATGGGACACAAATTTTACCATGGCATGTTGATGCCGCTCCATGATACCATGCCAAGTTTCATGAATTTCAAATGAGTTTTGGATTTACTAGAATTTAAAAACCATGTATCTCAATGTTTTACCTGCAATCAACAGTGCCCCTGTGTTTAAAATTCATTCCCATTTCTTGTATGGGACCTAAGCATGCACCCAAGGACACATATTTGATTTTTCAACCAATTTATATGCACTAGAGCATGTGCATGTATTTAAAATTTGAATTATGCACATAAAATGCCTAGAAAACCCGGTTAATGTATAAAAATGTCCAAACAAGTCTCGAAAAATTCCAAAACTTAACACATGACTCCTGTTGTTCTATGTTGACACTAGAAATTTTTTGAAAGCAATAAGAGGGAACGGATATCGTTTTGTCCCCAAAGGTGGCACGTTCCCTACCGAGACCACCAGGCTTGTTGTGAGAAGCTCTGGTTTGTAAGAAGCTTATACCCAAACCTGCCCCAAATGGGATGAAAATTTTACCATGACATGTTGATGCCGCTCCATGATACCATGCCATCATGAATTCCATACGAGTTTTGGGATTTACTAGAATTTAAAAACTAGGCATCTCAATGTTTTGTCGGCAATCAACAATGCCCTGGTGTTTGAAAATCATTCCCATTTCTTGGATGGGACCTAAGCATGCACCCAAGGACACATATTTGTTTTTTCAATCAATGTATATGCACTGGAGCATGTGCATGTATTTAAAATTTGAATTATGCACATAAAATGTCTAGAAAACCTTGTTAATGTATAAAATTGTCCAAACGAACCCCGAAAAATTCCAAAACTTAACACAACACTCCTATTGTTCTATGTTGACACTATAAAATTTTGAAAGCAATAAGAGGCACACAGATATCGTTTCGTCCCCAAAGGTGGGACGTTCCCTACCGAAACCACTAGGCTTGTTGTGAGAAGCTCTGGTTTGTGAGAAGCTTATACCCAAACTTGCCCCAAATGGGACAAATTTTTTACCACATCATGTCGGGTGCCATTCCATGATAGCATGCCAAGTTTCATGAATTTCAGACGAGTTTTGGATTTACTAGAATTTAGAAACAAAGTATCTCAACATTTTGCCGGCAATCAACCGTGCTCTGGTGTTTGAAATTCATTCCCATTTCTTGCATGGGACCTAAGGATGCACCCAAGGACACATATTTGATTTTTCAACCAATTTGTATGCACTAGAGCATGTGCATGTAGTTCAAATTTGAATTATGCACATAAAATGCCTAGAAAACCCAGTTAATGTATAAAAATGCCCAAACGAACCCCGAAAAATTCCAAAATTTAACACAACACTCCTGTTGTTCTATGTTGACACTAGAATTTTTGAAATCAATAAGAGGCTATGAATATCGTTTTGTCCCCAAAGGTGGCACGCTTCCTACCGAAACCATCAGGCTTGTTGTGAGAAGCTTTGGTTTGTGAGAAGCTTATACCCAAACGTGCCCCAAATGGGACAAAAATTTTACCACGTCATATTGATGCCGCTCCATGATAGCATGCCTAGTTTCATGAATTTCAAACGAGTTTTGGATTTATTAGAATTTAAAAACAAAGTATCTCAACGTTTTGCCGGCAATCAACAGGGACCTAAGCATGCACCCAAGGACACATATTTGATTTTTCAACCAATTTATATGCAGTGGAGCATGTGCATGCAGTTCAAATTTGAGTTATACACATAAAATGCCTAGAAAACCCAGTTAATGTATAAAAATGTCCAAATGAACCCCAAAAATTAACAAAACACTCCTTTTGTTCTATGTTGACACTAGAGAAAAACTGAAAGCAATAAGAGGCAACGGATATCGTTTCGTCCCCAAAGGTGAAACGTTCCCTACCGAAACCAGCAGGCTTGTTGTGAGAAGCTCTGGTTTGTGAGAAGCTTATACCCATACCTACCCCAAATGGGACAAATGTTTTACCATGGCATGTTGATGCGGCTCCATGATAGCATGCCAAGTTTCATGAATTTCAGACGAGTTTTGGATTTACTAGAATTTAAAAAATAGGTATCTCAATGTTTGCGGCCGAGTGACGGTGCCAGGGTGTTTGACATTCATTCCCATTTCTTGCATGGGACCTAAGGATGCAACCAAGGAAACATATTTGAATTTTCAACCAATTTATATGCATTAGAGCATGTGCCTGTAGTTCAAATTTGAATTATGCATATAAATTCATAGAAAACTTAGTTAATGTATAAAAATATCCAAATGAGCCCCAAAAAATTCCTAAAATTAACACAACACTCATGTTGTTCTATGTTGACACTAGAAAAAAATTGGAATCAAGAAGAGGCAACGGATATCGTTTCGTCCAGAAAGGTGAAACGTTCCCTACCGTAACCATGAGGCTTATTGTGAGAAGCTCTGGTTTGTGAGAAGCTTATATACCGCAACCTGACCCAAATGGGACAATATTTTTACCACTGTATTTTGATGTCGTTCCATGCTAGCATGTCAAGTTTCATAAATTTCAGACGCGTTTTCGATTTACTAGAATTTAAAAACCATGTATCTCAATGTTCGCGGCCGAGCGACGGTGGCAAGGTGTTTGACATTCATTCTCATTTCTTGCACGGGGCTTAAGCATGTAACCAAGGACACACATTCCAATTTTGAACCAATTTATATGCACTGGAGCATGTGCATGTAGTTCAAATTTGAATTATGCACATGAATGCATAGAAAACTCAATTAATGTATAAAAATGTCCAAGTGAACCCTGAAAAATCCCAAAAAAATTGATACAACACTCGTGTTGTTCTATGTTGACACGAGAAAAAAAATTGAAAGTAAGAAGAGCCAGCAGATATTGTTTCGTCCCCCAAGGTGGCACGTGCTACCTCTTGAGCACTGCGTTGGTTTTCCATTGAAGAGGAAAGGGTGATGCAGCAAAGTAGCGTAAGTATTTCCTTTAGTTTTTGAGAACCAAGGTATAAATCCAGTAGGAGGCTACACGCGAGTCCCTCGCACCTACACAAAACAAATAAATCCTCGCAACCAATGCGATAAGGGGTTGTCAATCCCTACACGATCACTTACGAGAGTGAGATCTGATAAGATAATATTTTTGGTATTTTTATGATAAAGATGCAAAGCAAAATAAAAGGCAATGGAAATAACTAAGTGTTGGAAGATTAATATGATGGAAGATAGACCCGGGGGCCATAGGTTTCACTAGTGGCTTCTCTCAAGAGCATAAGTATTTTACGGTGGGTGAACAAATTACTGTTGAGAAATTGACAGAATTGAGCATAGTTATGAGAATATCTATGTATGATCATGTATATAGGCATCACGTTCAAGACAAGTAGACCGACTCCTACCTGCATCTACTACTATTACTCCACACATCGACCGCTATCCATCATGCATCTTGTGATAGCCTGGCTTAATAGGGATGATAGACTACTCATATCAATAAGGAATTCCTTCTTTCTCGGAAGCCCATTCGGACAGAACTCCAAAGTTAAGCGTGCTCAGCTTGGAGTAATTTCAGGATGGGTGACCGACCAGGAAGTTGCTCCCGGGTGCGCACGAGTGAGGACAAAGTCCGCAGAAAAGACTAGTATTGATCTGTGGGGCCAGTGTAGATCCTGCCAGGAGTAATGACCACCGGCGGGTGTGTCCGGGGCGTTACAAGTTGGTATCAGAGCCGACCCTCGCGGTTACATGGATGTTTGCAGACATGTGCGCGGTCATGTTGTTCATGACGTTTGTGACCCGTCGTGACACCCAGCATGGCACATGTACCGGACTGGATGCACAAGCGTATGTGAAACGTCTCCAATGTATCTATAATTTTTTATTATTCCATTCTATTATATTATCAACCTTGGATGTTTTGTATGCATTTATATGCTATTTTATATGATTTTTGGGACTAACCTATTAACCTAGAGCCCAGTGCCAGTTTCTGTTTTTCCTTGTTTTAGGGTTTCGAAGAAAAGGAATATCAAACGGAGTCCAAATGGAATGAAACCTTCGGAAAAGTTATTTTTGGAAAGAAAGCAATATAGGAGACTTGGAGTGCACGTCAGGGGATCAATGAGGAAGCCACGAGGCAGGGGGGCGCGCCCACCCCCTCTAGGCGCGCCCTCCACCCTTGTGGGCCCCTCGTGGCCCCCCTGACATATTTCTTCCGCCTATATATATCCATATACCCTAAAACGATCGGGGAGCACAATAGATCGGGACTTCCGCCGCCAGAAGCCTCCGTAGCCACCGAAAGCCAATCTAGACCCGTTCCGGCACCCTGCCGGAGGGGGAATCCCTCTCCGGTGGCCATCTTCATCATCTCGACGCTCTCCCTGACGAGGAGGGAGTAGTTCTCCCTCGGGGCTGAGGGTATGTACCAGTAGCTATGTGTTTGATCTCTCTCTCTCATGTTCTTGATTTGGCACGATCTTGATGTATCGCGAGCTTTGCCATTATAGTTGGATCTTATGTTTCTCCTCCCCCTCTACTCTCTTGTAATGGATTGAGTTTCCCCTTTGAAGTTATCTTATCGGATTGAGTCTTTAAAGATTTGAGAACACTTGATGTATGTCTTGCCTTGCGTATCTGTGGTGAAAATGGGATATCACGTGATTCACTTGATGTATGTTTTGGTGATCAACTTGCGGGTTCCGCCCATGAACATATGCATAGGGGTTGGCACATGTTTTCGTCGTGATTCTCCGGTAGAAACTTTGGGGCACTCTTTGAGGTTCTATGTGTTGGTTGAATAGATGAATCTGAGATTGTGTGATGCATATCGTATAATCATACCCATAGATACTTGAGGTGATATTGGAGTATCTAGGTGACATTAGGGTTTTGGTTGATTTGTGTCTTAAGGTGTTATTCTAGTACGAACTCTAGGGTTGTTTATGACACTTATAGGAATAGCCCAACGGATTGATTGGAAAGAATAACTTTGAGGTGGTTTCGTACCCTACCATAATCTCTTCGTTTGTTCTCCGCTATTAGTGACTTTGGAGTGACTCTTTGTTGCATGTTGAGGGATAGTTATATGATCCAGTTATGTTATTATTGTTGAGAGAACTTGCACTAGTGAAAGTACGAACCCTAGGCCTTGTTTCAACGCATTGCAATACTGTTTACGCTCACTTTTATCATTAGTTACCTTGCTGTTTTTATATTTTCAGATTACAAAAACCTATATCTACCATCCATATACCACTTGTATCACCATCTGTTCGCCGAACTAGTGCACCTATACAATTTACCATTGTATTGGGTGTGTTGGGGACACAAGAGACTCTTTGTTATTTGGTTGCAAGGTTGCTTGAGAGAGACCATCTTCATCCTACGCCTCCTATGGATTGATAAACCTTAGGTCATCCACTTGAGGGAAATTTGCTACTGTCCTACAAACCTCTGCACTTGGAGGCCTAACAACGTCTACAAGAATAAGGTTGTGTAGTAGACATCAAGCTATTTTCTGGCGCCGTTGCCGGGGAGGCGAGGAAAGCGGCACTAACACCCCATCAACTAAGCTCTTTTCTGGCACCGTTGCCAGGGAGGTAAGCGCTTGAAGGTATATCTTTAGATCTTGCAATCGAGTCTTTTTGTTTCTTGTTTTAGCACTAGTTTAGTTTATGAAAGAAAACTACAAAAAAAATATGGAATTGAGTTTGCCTCATACGCTTCATCTTTTTAATATCCTTCGTGAGTATGATGGAAAGTAAAATTGTGCCAAAGTGTTAGAAGAAGAATGCATTAAAATGTTTGGCACTAAATATTTGAATGATGAGCATGATTGCAATGTTGTTAGTATGAATTCCTTGAATATCCATGATGCTAATGATATGCAAAGCCACAAGCTTGGGGAAGCTATGTTTGATCAAGATGATATTTTTTGTCCCCCAAGTTTTGATGAGCAAATTTATTATGATGAAAGCATGCCTCCTATTTATGATGATTATATTGATGAAAGTGGATTTGGAGAGGTCATGACTTTATTTAGTGATGAATCCACTATTCTGGAAGAGGTTCCAATTGATTATGAGAACAAAGTTGCTATCTATGATGATTATTGTGATGACTTGTATGCTATAAAGAATAATGATATCCATGAAACTTGTCATCATGATTTTATTTTTCAATTGGATTATGCCTCACATGATAATTATTTTGTTGAGTTTGCTCCCACTATTATCCATGAGAAGAATTTTGCTTGTGTGGAGAGTAATAAATTTTCTGTGCTTGTAGATCATGAAAAGAATGCTTTAGGTGCTGGTTATATTGTTGAATTCATTCATGATGCTACTTAAAATTATTATGAGGGAGGAATATATACTTGTAGGAATTGCAATAATATCAAGTTTCCTCCCTATGTGCTTAAAGTTTCAAAGTTGTGCTTGTTTTGCCTTCCTATGCTAGTTGATTATCGTCCCCATAAATTGTTTGCTCACAAAATCCCTATCCATAGGAAGAGGGTTATAATTAAATGTGCTAGTCATATTCTTCATGATTCTCTCTTTATGTTTCAATTCTTATCCTTTATGTGAGCATCATTGAAATCATCATGCCTAGCTAGGGGCGTTAAACGATAGCGCTTGTTGGGAGGCAACCCAATTTTATTTTTGTCCCTTGCTTTTTGTTCCTATTTAGCAATAAATAATTCATCTAGCCTCTGTTTAGATGTGATTTTATGTTTTAATTAGTGTTTGTGCCAAGTATAACCTTTGGGAAGACTTGGGTGAAGTCTTTATGATCATGCTGTAAAAAACAGAAACTTTAGCGCTCACGAGAATTGCTGCCAGTTTTTATTGGAGAGCGCTATCGAGTTAATTATTTTTGCAGATTATTAATAGACAAATTACTCACGTCGAGCAATTTATTTTAGAATTTTATGAGTTCCAGAAGTATACGTTTGATCCAGATTACTACAGACTGTTCTGTCTTTGATAGATTCTGTTTTCGATGTGTTGTTTGCTTATTTTGATGAATCTATGAGTTGTATCGGAGGGTATGAACCATAGATAAGTTGGAATACAGTAGATATTACACCAATATGAATAAAGAATGAGTTCATTACAGTACCTTGAAGTGGTCTTTTGTTTTTTCTTTCGCTAACGGAGCTCACGAGATTTTCTACTTTAAGTTTTGTGTTGTGAAGTTTTCAAGTTTTGGGTAAATATTTGATGGATTATGGAACAAGGAGTGGCAAGAGCCTAAGCTTGGGGATGCCCATGGCACCCCCAAGATAATCTAAGGACACCTAAAAGCCAAAGCTTGGGGATTCCCCGGAAGGCATCCCCTCTTTCGTCTACTTCTATCGGTAACTTTACTTGGAGCTATATTTTTATTCACCACATGATATGTGTCTTGCTTCGAGCATCTTTTATTATTTGAGTCTTTGCTTTTTAGTTTACCACAATCATCCTTTCTGTACACACCTTTTGAGAGAGACACACATGATTCGGAAATTATTAGAATACTCTATGTGCTTCACTTATATCATTTGAGTTATATAGTTTTGCTCTAGTACTTCACTTATATTTTTTTAGAGCACGGTGGTTGAATTGTTTTATAGAAACTATTGATCTCTCATGCTTCACTTATATTATTTTGTGAGTCTTAAATATCATGGTAATTTTCTTAAATAATCCTAATATGCTTGGTATTCAAGAATAGTAAAAACTTCCTTATGAGTGTGTTGAATGCTATGAGAAGTTTGAAACTTGATAATTGTTTTGAGATATGAAGATGGTGATATTAAAGTTGTGCTAGTTGAGTAGTTGTGAATTTCAGAAATACTTGTGTTAAAGTTTGTGATTCCCGTAGCACTCACGTATGGTAAACCGTTATGTGATGAAGTCGGAGCATGATTTATTTTTTGATTGTCTTCCTTATGAGTGGCGGTCGGGGACGAGCGATGGTCTTTTCCTACCAATCTATCCCCCTAGGAGCATGCGTGTAATACTTTGTTTCGATAACTAATAGATTTTTGCAATAATTATGTGAGTTCTTTATGACTAATGTTGAGTCCGTGGATTATACACACTTTTCTTCCTTCCACCATTTCTAGCCTCTCTAATACCGCGCACCTTTCGCCGGTATCATACACCCACCATATACCTTCCTCAAAACAGCCACCATACCTACCTATTATGGCGTTTCCATAGCCATTCTGAGATATATTGCAATGCAACTTTCCACCGTTCCGTTATTATGACACGCTTCATCATTGTCATATTGCTATGCATGATCATGTAGTTCACATTGTATTTGTGGAAAAGCCACCGTTCATAATTCTTTCATACATGTCACTCATGAGTCATTGCACATCCCGGTACACTGCCGGAGGCATTCATATATAGTCATATTTTGTTCTAAGAATCGAGTTGTAATTCTTCAGTTGTAAGTAAAGAAAAGTGTGATGATCATCATTATTAGAGCATTGTACCAGTGAGGAAGGATGATGGAGAATATGATTCCCCCACAAGTCGGGATGAGACTCCGGACGAAAATAAATAAATAAAAGAGGCCAAAGAAGCCCAAATAAAAAAAGCGAAAACAGGCCATAAAAAAGAGAAGGCCCAAATAAAAAATTAAAAAATGAGAGAAAAAGAGAGAAGGGGCAATGCTACTATCCTTTTACCACACTTGTGCTTCAAAGTAGCACTATGATCTTCATGATAGAGAGTTTCCTATGTTGTCACTTTCATATACTAGTGGGAATCTTTCATTATAGAACTTGGCTTGTATATTCCAATGATGGGCTTCCTCAAATGCCCTAGGTCTTCGTGAGCAAGCAAGTTGGATGCACACCCACTTAGTTTCTTTTTGAGCTTTCATACACTTATAGCTCTAGTGCATCTGTTGCATGGCAATCCCTACTCACTCACATTGATATCTATTGATGGGCATCTCCATAGCCCGTTGATACGCCTAGTTGATGTGAGACTATCTTCTCCCTTTTTGTCTTCTCCACAATCACCATTCTATTCCACATATAGTGCTATATCCATGGCTCACGCTCATGTATTGCGTGAAGATTGAAAAAGTTTGAGAACATCAAAAGTATGAAACAATTGCTTGGCTTGTCATCGGGGTTGTGCATGATTTAAATACGTTGTGTGGTGAAGATGGAGCATAGCCAGACTATATGATTTTGTAGGGATAGCTTTCTTTGGCCATGTTATTTTGAGAAGACATGATTACTTTGTTAGTATGCTTGAAGTATTATTATTTTTATGTCAATATTAAACTTTTATCTTGAATCTTATGGATCTGAATATTCTTGCTACAATAAAGAGAATTACTTAGAGAAATATGTTAGGTACCATTCCACATCAAAAATTCTGTTTTTATCATTTACCTACTCGAGGACGAGCAGGAATTAAGCTTGGGGATGTTGATACGCCTCCAACGTATCTATAATTTTTGATTGTTCCATGCTATTATATTATCAACCTTGGATGGTTTATATGCATTTATATGTTATTTTATATGATTTTCGGGACTAACCTATTAACCTAGAGCCCAGTGCTAGTTTCTGTTTTTTCCCTTGTTTTAGGGTTTCGAAGAAAAGGAATATCAAACGGAGTCCAAACGGAATGAAACCTTCGAAAAAGTTATTTTTGGAAAGAAAGCAATACAGGAGACTTGGAGTGCACGTTAGGGGATCAACGAGGAAGCCACGAGGCAGGGGGCGCACCCTCCACCCTCGTGGCCCCCCTGACATATTTCTTCCACCTATATATCCATATACCCTAAAACGATCGGGGAGCACAGTAGATCGGGAGTTCCGCCGTCAGAAGCCTCCGTAGCCATCGAAAGCCAATCTAGACCCGTCCCGGCACCCTGCCGGAGGGAGAATCCTTCTCCGGTGGCCATCTTCATCATCCCGGTGCTCTCCATGACGAGGAGGGAGTAGTTCTCCCTCGGGGCTGAGGGTATGTACCAGTAGCTATGTGTTTGATTTCACTCTCTTCGTGTTCTTGATTTGGCATGATCTTGATGTATCCCAAGCTTTGCTATTATAGTTGGATCTTATGTTTCTCCTCCCCCTCTACTCTCTTGTAATGGATTGAGTTTCCCCTTTGAAGTTATATTATCAGATTGAGTCTTTAAAGATTTGAGAACACTTGATGTATGTCTTGTCGTGCGTATCTATGGTGACAATGGGATATCACGTGATTCACTTGGTGTATGTTTTCGTGATCAACTTGCGGGTTCCGCCCATGAACCTATGAATAGGGGTTGGCACACGTTTTCGTCGTGATTCTCCGGTAGAAACTTTGGGGCACTCTTTGAGGTTCTATGTGTTGGTTGAATAGATGAATCTGAGATTGTGTGATGCATATCGCATAATCATACCCATGGATACTTGAGGTGACATTGGAGTATCTAGGTGACATTAGGGTTTTGGTTGATTTGTGTCTTAAGGTGTTATTCTAGTACGAACTCTAGGGCTGTTTGTGACGCTTATAGGAATATCCCAACGGATTGATTGGAAAGAATAACTTTGAGGTGGTTTTGTACCCTACCATAATCTCTTCATTTGTTCTCCGCTATTAGTGACTTTGGAGTGACTCTTTTTTGCATGTTGAGGGATAGTTATATGATCCAATTATGTTATTATTGTTGAGAGAACTTGCACTAGTGAAAGTATGAACCCTAGGCCTTGTTTCAACGCATTGCAATACCGTTTACGCTCACTTTTATCATTAGTTACCTTGCTGTTTTTATATTTTCAGATTACAAAAACCTATATCTACCATCCATATACCACTTGTATCACCATCTCTTCACCGAACTAGTGCACCTATACAATTTACCATTGTATTGGGTGTGTTGGGGACACAAGAGACTCTTTGTTATTTGGTTGCAGGGTTGCTTGAGAGAGACCATCTTCACCTACGCCTCCTACGGATTGATAAACCTTAGGTCATCCACTTGAGGGAAATTTGCTACTGTCCTACAAACCTCTGCACTTGGAGGCCCAAAACCATCTACAAGAAGAAGGTTGTGTAGTAGACATTAGTATGTGCCAAGAGGGAACGTTCCTGTGGCCCGACGAGCATGCCGGTTCCTCTGAGTGGGGGTGTATGTGATAGCCTGGTTTAATAGGGATGATAGACTACTCATATCAATAAGGAATTCCTTCTTTTCCGGAAGCCCATTCGGACAGAACTCCAAAGTTAAGCATGGTCAGCTTGGAGTAATTTCAGGATGGGTGACCGACCGGGAAGTTGCTCCCGGATGCGCACGAGTGAGGAAAAAGTGCGCAAAAAAGACTAGTATTGATCTGTGGGGCCTGTCTAGATCCCGCAAGGAGTAACGACCACCGGCAGGTGTGTCCGAGGTGTTACACATCTAGAGTATTAAGTTCATAAGAACAGAGTAACGCTTTAAGCAAGATGAGATGATGTAGAGGGATAAATTCATGCAATATGACAAAAAACATCTTGTTATCCTCGATGGCCACATACAATACGTGCCTTGCTGCCCCTACTGTCACTGGGAAAGGACACCGCAAGATTGAACCCAAAGCTAAGAACTTCTCCCATTGCAAGAAAGATCAATCTAGTAGGCCAAACCAAACTGATAATTCGAAGAGACTTGCAAAGATAACCAATCATACATAAAAGAATTCAGAGAAGATTCAAATATTGTTCATAGATAAACTTGATCATAAACCCACAATTCATCGGTCTCAACAAACACACCGCAAAAGAAGATTACATCGAATAGATCTCCACGAGAGAGGGGGAGAACTTTGTATTGAGATCCAAAAAGAGAGAAGAAGCCATCTAGCTAATAACTATGGACCCGAAGGTCTGAGGTAAACTACTCACACATCATCGGAGAGGCTATGGTGTTGATGTAGAAGCCCTCCGTGATCGATGCCCCCTCCGGCGGAGCTCCGGAACAGGCCCCAAGATGGGATCTCGTGGATACAGAAAGTTACGGTGGTGGAATTAGGGTTTTGGCTCCATTTTTGATTGTTTGGGGGTACGTAGGAATATATAGGAGGAAGGAGTACGTCGGTGGAGCAATAGGGGGCCCACGAGGGTGGAGGGCGCCTGGGGGGGGGGTAGGCGTGCCCCCTACCTCGTGGCTTCCTTGTTGGTTGCTTGACGTAGGGTCCAAGTCTCCTGGATCATGTTCATTCCGAAAATCACGTTCCTGAAGGTTCCATTCCATTTGGACTCCGTTTGATATTCTTTTTCTGCGAAACTCTGAAATAGGCAAAAAACAGCAGTTCTGGGCTGGGCCTCCGGCTAATAGGCTAGTCCCAAAAATAATATAAAAGTGAATAATAAAGCCCAATAATGTCCAAAACAGAAGATAATATAGCATGGAGCAATCAAAAATTATAGATACGTTGGAGACGTATCAAGCATCCCCAAGCTTAATTCATGCTCGGCAAAATGATAAAAACAGATTTTTTGATGTGGAATGCTACTAGGCATAATTTCAATGTAATTCTTCTTAATTGTGGCATGAATATTCAGATCTGAAAGATTCAAGATAAAAGTTGAATGTTGACATAGAAATAATAGTACTTCAAGCATACTAACTAAGCAATTATGTCTTCTCAAAATAACATGGCCAAAGAAAGTTCATCCCTACAAAATCATATAGTATAGTCATGCTCCATTTTCGTCACACAAGAATGCTCTCATCATGCACAACCCCGATGACAAGCCAAGCAATTGTTTCATACTTTAGTAATCTCAAACTTTATAAACCTTCACACAATACATGAGCATGAGCCATGGATATAGCACTATGGGTGGAATAGAGTATAATGGTGGGGGTTATGTGGAGAAGACAAAAAAGGAGAAAGTCTCACATCAACAAGGCTAATCAATGAGCTATGAAGATGCCCATCGATTGATGTTAATGCAAGGAGTAGGGATTGCCATGCAACGGATGCACTAGAGCTATAAATGTATGAAAGCTCAACAAAAGAAACTAGTGGGTGTGCATCCAACTTGCTTGCTCATGAAGACCTAGGGCACTTGAGGAGGCCCATTGTTGGAATATACAAGCCAAGTTCTATAATGAAAAATTCCCACTAGTATATGAAAGTGACAGAACAAGAGACTCTCTATCATAAAGATTATGGTGCTACTTTGAAGCACAAGTGTGGAAAAAAGGATAGTAGCATTGTCCCTTTTCATTTTTGGGCCTTTTTTGGGCCTTTCTCTTTTTTTATTGCTACAATGCTCTATTAAATGATGATCATCACACTTCTATTTATTTACAACTCAATGATTACAACTCGATACTAGAACAAGGTATGACTCTATATGAATGCCTCTGGCGGTGTACCGGGATATGCAATGAACCAAGAGTGACATGTATGAAAGAATTATGAACGGTGGCTTTGCCACAAATACTATGTCAACTACATGATCATGCTAAACAATATGACAATGATGAACATGTCATGATAAACAGGATGGTGGAAAGTTGCATGGCAATATATCTCGGAATGGCTATGGAAATGCCATAATAGGTAGGTATGGTGGCTGTTTTGAGGAAGATATAAGGAAGTTTATGTGTGAAATAGCATATCATATCACGGGGTTTGGATGCACCGACGAAGTTTGCACCAACTCTCGATGTGAGAAAGGGCAATGCACGGTACCGAAGAGGCTAGAAATGATGGAAAGGTGAGAGTGCGTATAATCCATGGACTCAACATTAGTCATAAAGAACTCACATACTTATTGCAAAAATCTACAAGTCATCAAAAACCAAGCACTACGCGCATGCTCCTAGGGGGATAGATTGGTAGGAAAATACCATCGCTCGTCCCCGACCGCCACTCATAAGGCGGACAATCAAAGAACACCTCATGTTTCAAATTTGTTACATAACGTTTACCATACGTGCATGCTACGGGACTTGCAAACTTCAACACAAGTATTTCTCAAATTCATAACTACTCAACTACCACAACTTTAATATCACTACCTTCATATATCAAAACAATCATCAAGCATCAAACTTCTCTTAGTATTCAAAACACTCATAAGAAAGTTTTTACTAATCTTGAATACCTATCATATTAGGATTATTTAAGCAAATTACCATGCTATTTAAGACTCTCAAAATAATCTAAGTGAAGCATGAGAGATCAATAGTTTCTATAAAACAAATCCACCACCATGCTCTAAAAGATATAAGTGAAGTACTAGAGCAAAACTATATAACTCAAAAGATATAAGTGAAGCACATAGAGTATTCTAATAATTTCCAAATCATGTGTGTCTCTCTCAGAAGGTGTGTACAGCAAATATGATTGTGGTAAACTAAAAAGCAAAGACTCAAATCATACAAGACGCTCCAAGCAAAACACATATCATGTGGTGAATAAAAATATAGCTCCAAGTAAAGTTATTGATGGAAGTAGACGAAAGAGGGGATGCCTTCCGGGGCATCCCCAAGCTTTGGTTTTTGGTGTCCTTAGATTATCTTGGGGGTGCCATGGGCATCCCCAAGCTTAGGATCTTGCCACTCCTTATTCCATAATCCATCAAATCCTTACCCAAAACTTGAAAACTTCACAACATAAAACTTAAAGTAGAAAATCTTGTGAGCTCCGTTAGCGAAAGAAAACAAAACACCACTTCAAGGTACTGTAATGAACTCATTCTTTATTTATACTAGTGTCAAAAACGCTCTTATATTATTGGATGGAGGGAGTATATCTCTAGCTTTTAAAACATGATTTTTTTTCCCGAAAATACACCTTAGGACATGGGTGGAAATGTGCTTGAATTGCAAAAATAACAATTGAAAATGTTTTAAAAAATGCGGAACTTTGTTGGAACATGCATCGTCTAGTGCATTACTCATGTGCGAGGTTTCATGAGAAAATGACTTTCGTGGCCTTCTGACCGAATAAAACAAAACCAACACCGTATTAAGCTTACTATTCATACAGTTTGTAGTTGCAATTTTATCTTTGTTGCCAACAATACCGCAGAAGTCATTTTATCACGAAACTTTACACATGGTTGATACTACGCTAGACAATGCTTGTTCCTAAAAAGTTTTAGAATTTTTTCTACCTTTTCTTTACTTGTTTTTGGTTAATCGGTGCGCCTACACCAGGTTCCAAAAATACACTCCGGGAAGCTTTCCTGCTAAATGCTAATCATGCATGGTTGGAACAATCTGAATTTCTCATATATCATTGGTACCGATGGAAGGTGCTAGGCCTCGTGTGTCGCCACTCTTGTATGGCACCGCGGAGTGCGTGGTTGGGCATGAGCTCGTCGATGGGGAGCTTGAGGTTGGTCATCGGGGACGTGCCGTGTCCGCTCTCAAGCCACTCCTTCATCGCCTCCGCCTCGTAGGTGAACCCGTCGCCGTCTATCTGCGGATCCCTCATCACCTCCTGCCAACGCACATCAGTTATTCATCACAATAACAGAAACACAAAGCGGAGAAAGCACATATGTCGGTGTCACGGTAAGGAGCCAATTAGTACAAGCTTCCCC
Organism: Triticum monococcum; assembly: GCA_034509565.1. Lineage (NCBI taxonomy): Eukaryota > Viridiplantae > Streptophyta > Magnoliopsida > Poales > Poaceae > Triticum > Triticum monococcum. Next base: position 533,315,762 of record CM067844.1, read on the forward strand.
ATTATGCAAACTGCACTACAAAGATATTATTACCGATATGCGATATTCTATTTACATGTAGAAGGTAGATTGCATCGTCATAGAAAGTATAGAAAATTTCAATGCTTACAGACTTACCTTCCCATTATTCTTTCTCAGATCAACAGAGATGAATCGGCTTCCACCGGATCCTTAGCTGGTGTAGCCTCAACTGCTTGTTCAGGACGATTGCTTAGCATGACGTGCAGCCTCCCGCGGCAGTAGTTCAACTCCTGCACAATGACACAAAAGGCATAGACCGTCAGAACACAGTCCAATGGTTTCTAGACCTGGCGTACATCGGCGCCTCCATGGCTGCTGAACAGGATGAAGAGGAGCACTGGAGGAGGACCATGGCAGCGGTGAGACCCAACCCGTTGCGGCGCCTAGGGAGCAGGCGCACGGGCACACTAGTAAAGCACAGCACAACGACGGCCGTGTCCTCCATCTCGATGCTTCAGCCGGGCATCACCATGCAGTCACACAACGACCTGCACTCCATGATAACCTCTCGATTCCGCCGCCCCGAATCTCACGGCATCGAGGTGGCCATGGGAGGGCTCGCCGGAGTGGTTTAGGAGAGGATCAGGGGGTTGTGGAGATCTGGGTGGAGGTGGTTTGGACAGGTTCGGGGGTGAGGGCGGGTCTGGATAGGATGGAGACCGTGAAAGGAAACCAAAAACATGGGTGATTTCCTCCCTTTTTTCCATGCGGAAGAGGAGGTGGAGTCAAATGTTTTATTTGGAAAAAATCGGTGGGGGAGGTCGATCGATGGAAAAAATCGGTGGGGGAGGTCGATCGATGCGAGCGAGCGAACGGACGACGTACGGACTCCTCCATTAGGAGTAGAGATTGGTGTTAAACCTACTTTATTCCAACTTCTCTATAGTTTATAAACTATTTTTATAGCCATAGATTCATCAAAATAAGTAAACAACACACGAAAAACTGAATCTATCAGAAACAGAACAGTCTGTAGTAATCTGTATCTAGAGCAAGATATGGAACCCCAAAAATTCTAAAATAAATTTCTGGACGTGAGGAATTTATCTATTAATCATCTTCAAAAATAATTAACTAAATATCACTTTCCAAATAAAAATGGCAGCAGTTCTCTTGAGCGCTAAAGTTTCTGTTTTTTTACAGCAAGATTAACAAGACTTTCCCCAAGTCTTCCCAACGGTTCTACTTGGCACAAAAACTAATTAAACACAAAAAACACAACCAAAACAGAGGCTAGATAAATTATTCATTACTAAACAGGAGCAAAAAGCAAGGAATAAAAATAAAATTTGGTTGCCTCCCAACGAGCGCTATCGTTTAACGCCCCTATCTAGGCATAAAAAGCAAGGATAGATCTAGGTATTGACATCTTTGGTAGGCAATCCATAAGTGGATCTCATAATAGATTCATAAGGCAATTTAATTTTCTTTCTAGGAAAGTGTTCCATGTATTTCCTTAACAGAAATTGGAATCTAATATTTCCTTCCTTCATATCAATAATTGCACCAATCATTCTAAGGAAAGGTCTACCAAGAATAATAGGACATGAAGGATTGCAATCTATGTCAAGAACAATAAAATCTACGGGCACATAGTTCCTATTTGCAACAATAAGAGCATCATTAATTCTTCCCATAGGTTTCTTAATAGTGGAATCCTCAAGGTGCAAGTTTAAAGAGCAATTATCAAAATCACGAAAACCTAACAAATCACATAAAGTCTTTGGAATCGTGGAAACACTAGCACCCAAATCACACAAAGCATAGCATTAATGATCTTTAATTTTAATTTTAATAGTTGGTTCCCACTCATCATAAAGTTTTCTAGGGATAGAAACTTCCAACTCAAGTTTTTCTTCATAAGATTGCATCAAAGCATCAACGATATGTTTGGTAAAAGCTTTATTTTGACTGTAAGCATGGGGAGAATTTAGCACGGATTGCAACAAGGAAATACAATCTATCAAAGAGCAGCTATCATAATTAAATTCCTCGAAATCCAAAATAGTAGGTTCATTAACATCTAGAGTTTTGATCTCTTCAATCCCACTTTTATCAATTTTAGCATCAAGATCTAAAAACTTCGAATTTTTGGAACGCCTTCTAGGTAAAGGTGGATCATATTCAGTCCCATCATTATCAAGATTCATACTGCAAAAAAAAAGATTTAATAGGGGACACATCAATAACTTTTAGATCTTAATCTTTATTATCATGGAAACTAGAAGAACACGCTCTTATAAAGGAATCTTTCTTAGCACGCATCTTAGAGGTTCTTTCTTTGCACTCATCAATGGAAATTCTCATGGCTTTGAGAGACTCATTGATATCATGATTAGGAGGAATAGATCTAAGTTTTAAAGAATCAACATCAAGAGAAATTCTATCAACGTTCCTAGTCAAATCATCAACTTTAAGCAATTTCTCTTCAAGAAAAGCATTGAAATTCTTTTGTGAATTCATAAATTCCTTAACACTAGCCTCAAATTCAGAGGGCATCTTATTAAAATTTCATAAGAATTGTTGTAGGAATTACCATAATTATTAGAGAAATTACTAGGATAAGGCCTAGGATTAAAGTTTCCTCTATACGCGTTGTTACCAAAATTATTCCTACCAACAAAATTCACATCCATAGATTCATTATTATACTCAATCAAATTAGACAAAGGCATATCATTAGGATAAGAAGAAACACTCTTAATAGAAAATAATTTCATAAGTTCATCCAACTTTCCACTCAAAACATTAATTTCTTCTATCGCATGCACTTTTTTATTAGTAGATCTTTCAGTGTGCCATTGAGAATAATTAACCATAATATTATCTAGGAGTTTACTAGCTTCTCCTAAAGTGATTTCCGTAAAAGTGCCTCCCGCGGCCGAATCTAAAAGATTTCTAGAACCAAAATTCAATCCGGCATAAAAAATTTGTATAATCATCCACAAATTCAAACCATGTGTTGGGCAATTATGTATCATTAATTTCATCCTCTCCCAAGCTTGTGCAACATGTTCATGATCAAGTTTCTTAAAATTCATAATATCGTTTCTAAGAGAGATGATCTTAGCGGGAGGAAAATACTTAGAGATAAAAGCATCTTTGCACTTATTCCAAGAATCAATACTATGTTTAGGCAAAGACGAAAACCAAGCTTTAGCATGATCTCTAAGCGAAAAAGGAAATAGGTTCAACTTAATAATATCATTGTCCACATCTTTCTTCTTTTGCATATCACACAAATCAACAAAGCTATTCAGATGGGTAGCAGCATCTTCACTAGGAAGGCCGGAAAACGGATCTTTCATGACAAGATTCAGCAAGGCAACATTCATTTCACAAGATTCAGCATCGGTAAGAGGAGCAATCGGAGTACTAATAAAATCATTGTTGTTGGTATTGGTAAAGTCACACAATTTAGTGTTATCTTGAGCCATCGTGACTAGCAAGCAATCCAACACACAAGCAAACGAGGAACGGGCAAAAAAGAGGCAAATAGAGAAAGAGAGGGAGGATAGAGAGAGAGAGGGCGAATAAAACGGCAAGGGTGAAGTGGGGGAGAGGAAAACGAGAGGCAAATGGCAAATAATGTAATGCGGGAGATAAGGGTTTGTGATGAGTACTTGGTATGTTGACTTTTGCGTAGACCTCCTCGGCAACGACGCCAGAAATCCTTCTTGCTACCTCTTGAGCACTGTGTTGGTTTTCCCTTGAAGAGGAAAGGGTGATGCAGCCAAGTAGCGTAAGTATTTCCCTCAGTTTTTGAGAACCAAGGTATCAATCTAGTAGGAGGCTACGCGCAAGTCCCTCGCACCTACACAAAACAAATAAATCCTCGCAACCAACGCGATAAGGGGTTGTCAATCCCTACACGGTCACTTAGGAGAGTGAGATCTGATAGATATGATAAGATAATATTTTTTGTATTTTTATGATAAAGGTGCAAAGTAAAATAAAAGGCAATGAAAATAACTAAGTGTTGCACGATTAATATGATGGAAGATAGACCCGGGGCCATAGGTTTCACTAGTGGCTTCTCTCAAGAGCATAAGTATTTTACGGTGGGTGAACAAATTACTGTTGAGCAATTGACAGAATTGAGCATAGTTATGAGAATATCTAGGTATGATCATGTATATAGGCATCACGTCCAAGACAAGTAGACCGACTCCTGCCTGCATCTACTACTATTACTCCACACATCGACCGCTATCCAGCATGCATCTAGAGTATTAAGTTCATAAGAACAGAGTAACACTTTAAGCAAGATGACATGATGTAGAGGGATAAATTCATGCAATATGATAAAAAAACCATTTTGTTATCCTCGATGGCCACAATACAATACGTGCCTTACTGCCCCTACTGTCACTGGGAAAGGACACCGTAAGATTGAACCCAAAGCTAAGCACTTCTCCCATTGCAAGAAAGATCAATCTAGTAGGCCAAACCAAATTGATAATTCGAAGAGACTTGCAAAGATAACCAATCATACATAAAAGAATTCAGAGAAGATTCAAATATTGTTCATAGATAAACTTGATTATAAACCCACAATTCATCGGTCTCAACAATCACACCGCAAAAGAAGATTACATCCAATAGATCTCCACTAGAGAGGGGGAGAACTTTGTATTGAGATCCAAAAAGAGAGAAGAAGCCATCTAGCTAATAACTATGGACCCGAAGGTCTGAGGTAAACTACTCACACATCATCGGAGAGGCTATGGTGTTGATGTAGAAGCCCTCCGTGATCGATGCCCCCTCCGGCGGAGCTCCGGAACAGGCCCCAAGATGGGATCTCGTGGATACAGAAAGTTACGGCGGTGGAATTAGGGTTTTGGCTCCGTTTTTGATCGTTTGGGGGTACGTAGGTATATATAGGAGGAAGGAGTACGTCGGTGGAGCAATAGGGGGCCCACGAGGGTGGAGGGTGCGCCTGGGGGTTAGGCGCGCCCCCTACCTCATGGCTTCCCTGTTGGTTGCTTGACGTAGGGTCCAAGTCTCCTGGATCATGTTCGTTCTGAAAATCACGTTCCCGAATGTTTCATTCTGTTTGGACTCCGTTTGATATTCTTTTTTTGTGAAACTCTGAAATAGGCAAAAAACATAAATTCTGGGCTGGGCCTCGGGTTAATAGGTTAGTCCCAAAAATAATATAAAAGTGAATAATAAAGCCCATTAATGTCCAAAACAGAAGATAATATAGCATGGAGCAATCAAAAATTATAGATACGTTGGAGACGTATCAGCACGTTCCCTACCCAAACCATCAAGCTTGTTGTGAGAGAAGCTGTGGTTTGAGAGAAGCTTACACCCAAACCTGCCCCAAATGAGACAATATTTTTACCACGACATGTCGATGTCGTTCCATGATATCATGTCAAGTTTCATGAATTTTAGATGAGTTTTTGATTTACTAGAATTTTAAAACCATGTATCTCAATGTTAGCGGCCGAGCAACAGTGTCAAGGTCTTTGACATTCATTCTCATTTCTTGCATGTGACCTAAGATTGCAACCACGGACAAACATTTGATTTTGCAACCCGTTTTATGGACTGGAGCATGTGCATGTAGTTCAATTTTGAATTATGCACATAAATGCCTAGAAAACTCAGTTAATGTATAAAAATGCCCAAACGATCCCCGAAATTCATCCCCATTTCTTGCATGGGACATAAGCATAAACCCATGGACACATATATGATTTTACAACCCATGTTGTTGCACCGGAGCATGTGCATGTAGTTTAATTTTGAATTGTGCACCTGAAATGGCTAGAAAACCAATTTAATGTATAAAATGTCCAAATGAACCCTAAATAATTTTAATTCTTTTATGACACACATATAGTTCCATGTTCACTGCAGATAAAAGTTCTAGCAATTCAAATACCGTCCATTGCCGCTGTGACCCCATTATGTAATCCAAATCAAGATGAAAAATCATTAGATCCCACACAATTTATTATCACCAACCGTGTGAGGTGTAGTACAAATATCCTAGAGCACCGTCTAATGACACTTTGCGAGCCAGTTTTTTCACTGGAGCGATTCAAAATTTTCGGCTTCCGTGGAAATATCTACCTCCCCGCCCCCCCCCCCCCCCTTACCAAAAGCCACATTTTCCCTGTTTTCGCCTTCCTTTTCCAAGTTGAAACCTTCACTCCTTGCTTGCAGCGCCACCTCCTCGCCGATGACCCTCCTTCACGCTGCTCGGCCTCGCCTATCCAGGCAGGTAATCCACACCCGACCCCCATCCTCCTCCTCCTTCCACATCCCACATGCCCCGACCTCCAGTGCGACACCTTCCACCCAAATCACCGAACCCTCCACCAAATAAGCACCGCCCTAAGTCATGTTGCATGCAGTATAGCCAGGATCTCAAGGAGCATTTGGCAGCGGAGAAGCAAATCGCAACCGCACGCGCGGATGAGGTCGCGATGGCTGCCATTCGTGCCGACCCCCAGATCTTGGAGGAGCACCTCGCCGTCGAGGCCACCATCAACGCCTCGCGCACCGATGCCGTGATGTGGTTGGCTGCTTTAAACGACAGTTCGTGGCATTTTCTCGAGGCCACCCTCGGTGCCTTCAACGAAGACTACGAGGTGTTTTCTAAGCATGCACATGCTTACCTCATCTCGAGAGCCAGCAGGTTGGTGCCCGAAGCGGCTCAGGCAACTCACATCTACGACAGGGGCACACACGATGCGGAGGCCTCGCCCTCTTCCATGTCCAAGGAGCCAATCGTCATTGATATCTCCGACAATGAGGAGTAGCTTGTCTTATTAGCTCACTATAAGGACCCATGTTCAGTTTGCTAGCTACTGCATTTCCTTAACAAATTCTAGTGAATTGTGCTATCTACTTTTACCATGCAATCTGTTGCTCTAGTGTATATGTTTTATATGTCGTGTAATGTGGTGCTCACTTATTAACTGTTGGTTAATTAGTTGTCATGTTCAGTTAATTGTTTAGTTCAATTCTACAAATGTGATGTTCAATTCTTTAGGGTGCAATTTTGTATTATCTTCCATGTGAGAAATAAATCGATTTTTTCTTTACAAAATACATGAGAAACAAATACAATTGCTATATTTCCAAGTTGTCAAGCATGCTTGGTTTGGTTAACTGTCTGATCTTCGAGTATGTTATACATTGTGCAATGTGGTGCTCAGTTAACGTTTGGTTCATAAGTTGTGGTGTTTAGTTAACTGTTTGGTTCAATTATGCAATGTGGTGTTCAATTGTTGTGGCTGCATTCTGTTATTATATACCATGTGAGAAATAAATCGAATTTGGCTGTACTAAATACATGAGAAACAAATACAATTGCTATATTTCCAAGTTGTTAAGCATGCTTGGTTTGGTTAACTGTCCGATCTTCTATTAGGAGTATGTTATATTGTGCAATGTGGTTCTCAGTTAACGTTTGGTTCATTTGTTGTGGTGTTTAGTTAACTGCTTGATTCAATTCGGGAATGCGATGTTCAATTGTTGTGGGTGCATTCTGTTATTGTATACCATGTGAGAAATAAATCGAATTTGGCTGTACTAAATACATGAGAAACAAATACAATTGCTATACTTCTGAGTTGTTAAGCATGCTTGGTTTGGTTAAATATCTGATCTTATATTAGGAGTATGTTGTATTGTGCAATGTGGTGCTCAGTTAATGTTTGGTTCATTTGTTGTGGTGT